>OU744724.1:14678670-15878670 GCA_916613615.1 Steromphala cineraria | reverse complement strand
TGACTGCATATATTAGGAATTCAATTCACAGTTTTCCTAATGAGGGGAAGCTGGAATGCTATTATACTTTTTTATGGTGATTATTTCATTTATCATATAAAGGAAATGGAAAAAGTTGTTTAAAGGCATTATACAATTAAACAACATTAAAGGCAGGATTTGAAAATATGAAAAAAAAACATGGAGTTTCATGGATAGAACTTTCTACACTCGCTGAGGTAGTGTATATGTATATACCGGTATGTAAAGGAAAGACAAATATAATTTTAACAGTAGTAACATTTTTCTGATGATTATTATACAGTTTTCAAGCACGAAACATCTATAATGAAGACGTTGATCATCAACAAAACGCCTTGTGTTCAGGAGATGGAAACAAAATGTTAACATTTAACTTACATTTAAATCTTTCTCTTATCCAACAGATATTTTATATTTCAAGGTAAATAAAGGTATATGCACCTTCTTCCATGTACTCGAAATTTTAAACCGCATACTTTTTTTTATTTTCTCATACAAATGACCTTGTGTATAATGACATATTTCAAGGTTACATAATGAGCCTCCTGAGAGGGATGCAAGTATACAATGTTTGTATCTTCACTGACATGTATTCATCTTGCAGGGATATCGCAGGTCATGAGCGGTTTGGTCACATGACCAGGGTCTACTATAAATATGCGTAAGTAAGATACCTTGTTCATTATTTCTCACTTAATTATATCGTAAAATATTGCATGAAAGTTGCTGACATGACCAGTCTTGGCTACACAGAGAATATATATTGATATCAATCTTAACAATTACAATGTGAAACTTGCACCAATCTGTCAGCATGTGATGTTATAAACCATATATATCTTGAAGAGGCATGTGATAACAAGACCTATGTTATCTAGGATATGAAAATATATAGAATTACACATTATAATTTTCAATTTTCAGGATTGCTGCAATCATTTGTTTTGACCTGTCTCGGTGAGTGAAATAATTTAACTGAATGTGGCCATAATAATAATTTTTTTGGTCGATTACCCTGAAAGTTTTTTGTAAGCATCACTCGCAAAAATGTGAATTATGAGATCGTAATGTTTTGTTTTTATGTTTTCTTATTTTTTTGGTGAACATATTAATTGGAGAGGGAATTTTCAAAGCTTATTTCTTGTCTCTTCCAAAAAGTAAAGTGAAGAGAAAGTCAAGTCTTTGAGTTTAGGAAAATCTTGCCATCCTTAGAGAGAGAAGAGTTCATAGTTGTTTATGGATAATTGTACTTTAATTCAATCATATGTTTTTATTCAGGCCAGCAACTTTTGATTCCGTCCTCAAGGTATGTTGTCATATTTATATCATGTAGTCCAGAGTTTCTTGTTATATAAAGATTGTGTTATTATGAAATCAACAATCAGATAAGGGCTTTTAACAGGTATTCTGGATATATTTTGGTCTTTGTATGTTTTACATATTTGAAAAATAAATAAAGAAGCATGAACATATAATGAATAAAATATAATATACAAAAATAATAATCATAAGCTTGCCATTTTTTGCTTTTTCCATAATGGTAGGTTTACAACTTATTCATGCAAAATTAAACTTTTATTAAGTAATTTCCTTGTGATAATAAATTTATAATGTAGTGATATGTTACCTATCTAACAATGTCTGTTGACCTTCATGTCCGCTTGCTCCTACCCTCATGTAGTAGAAGGGGGATTAATGTATTCTTGATTTACCAAGTATATGATTTTGATACAGACTTTTGGGCGTTGAGAAAGGGTTGTTTTATATCTGTTTAGAGGCATCTGCACATTTTGCTTATGTAAAAATTAAATCTTAGAGGATTTTAGATAATGCTTTGTTCTTACCTCAATGCAATTAGAAATTTCAGAATGGAACCAAACTTAATGTTTGTACAAATGTTTTGTAGAATTCAATCATTTATTTGCAACAAGATATGTTTTCTTAATTAGTCTTAGAACTACTAAATAAAAAGAAGACAAAGGAAACTTTATGGATGGACAACTTTCCATAGATTTTCTTTTGTCTTCCTATTACTACCAACTTTTAACATGCAACTCAAACAATTGACTAGACAAAAGATGTAATATATTATTGATGTGAGATAAGGTCCTGAGGATTAACCAAGCGGAGTATCCTTTACATGATCATGATAATGCTTTCTGTTATTTTAATGTACTTTTCTTTGATATTGAGAAAGAATTCAGGTAATCAAATTGTTATTTTAAATCTTTGTATCATCAGAATTTATCATGCATCAACAGCCCGATGGAACTGTATAGTTTACTCATGAGAACTGCATTAATGATTGAATGTTTCATGTTCTCATTACCAGTGGCTGAACGATGTCAACTCCAAAGTTATGCTGGCCAATGAACAGCCGGTTCCAGTCATGCTTCTAGCAAACAAGGTATATTATGCAACATTGTGAATAACGTAGATCAAGTCATTGCTTCCCATGCTAACATCTGTTTTAATTTAAGCAAATTCTGGACTAGAAATGTAATGGGCTTATTGGACGCAATCAATGATAGTGGTGCACACAGCAATGCTATTTCAAAACTATCATTTGTAAAGCCTATGTAATTTCTAATGATGTATATTACTAGGTATAAGCATCCTGTCTCAGGGACGAACGTTACGCTAACTCCACTAATCTGTACCCTGGGCTCAGAAGCTAGATATGCTCGCGACTTGGGATATAGCCAATCAAATCGTTTTCTCACCACCTTCTTGATAAAATTTCAACCAGAAAATTATTACTTTGCTATATCCTAAGTGGGGCGAATCTAACTTCTGAGCCCAGGGTACAGATGAGTGGAGTTAGCGTAACGTTCGTACACTGAGACAGGATGAGGTATAAGGCAAGTTTTGGATACCAAGAGGGGGGTATGGTAGCCTTACACAAAACTAAACATGTTTTAACTATTCACACTGCATACAAATGATATGAATGTCACATGATAAATCAACAGAATCAGGGTATAGGCCTCATAAAGAGAGACATGAACATGGTTTTATTTTGCTGATAGTTTGTGTTACAATTGTTTATGAAGTTATGTGTGTTTGACAGTGTGATATAGACGATGTGACGGCTGACGCTGACATCCTTAACAAGTTCTGTAGAGACTACAACTTCATAGGATGGTTCCAGACTTCTGCCAAGGCAGACATCAATATCGGTGCGTTATACACTCTGTCCAAATTCGTTAAGTTCTGCTTATTATAGACTATTCACCTCTTTATATGTTTGCACTTATTCAATAGTCAATAATGGATTTCAATATCATGGGTAGACAGAATGTGTTCTTTTAATTTAGAAGTATTTTTAAGCTTGACAAATATCTATGAGTTTTTGTAAGATAATATTGATAAAGAATATAAGTGGGATATGATGATTTCTTTGAGAGGCATTTTTAGAAGTTGGAAATACAATAAGGAAGAGGATTATATGGATGACAACTTCTTTATTCATGTTAGGCGACGTTTCAACACAGCTCCTTGTGTCGTTGTCAAGCAATGTGATTTGATATGGGTTTGCTATTTAATGTATGCTACCTTTATCACATGTTCATGAAAGATTGTTTTTTTCTAATCTCTTAATAGAGAAATCGATGAACTTCCTGATTGAGCATGTGCTGTCACTACCGACCGAGAGCCAACAGCCAAGTGAACACGTGACTCTCCAGGCCTCGGCAACCGTCAGCGAGGATTCAAACGATTCCAGGCCCCCCCGAGTTGCAAAAGACAACGGATGCTGCAGCTAACAAAAACCTGAAGTGATAGTTTATTTAAAAAAAGGAAATATCAGAAATTTTATTTTTCAACTTCTGTAAATATCAGAAAAATGGTGCAGAAAATTCACTTGCCATGTTATACCATTTCTACTGAAGCTTCTTGTAATATCCATGAGGCGGCATGTAAATGTCTCAATATCCAACTTGCTGTGAAGTGAAATTACCTTAGACTGGGTCTGTATTTAAGTCGAAATACTAATCAAAGGGTTTTAACAAATCATTTTAACATAATTTGTTGTGAATTTTATAAAAGATACCTAAAAGATGTGTATTTTTAAGAAATATGCAATGGTTTGTGGTTATTGACCAAGATTGAATTTTAGATCCTTTACCTGAATATTACAAATTCCTTAAAACTAGCAATCCTGGTAGTGCATAGATGTTTTAACATAGCACATGGCAATGTAGAGGGACCTTGTCATCTGTTTATATGACCATTTCTTCAAACCTGTGTTTCTCTAGTAGTATAGGCCTAATGGGCAAAGTACAGACACAAAAAAAAGGATACATGATGTTCTTGAAAATTTATATACCAGTCAAAATGATATCCTCTCAATGAATCACTAACTTACTGCTTTATGTGAGTCAGTTTATTTGCAGGTTTTATACATAGTTATACAAGCCTTTAAACTTGACAGATATCAGGGTATTTGTAGGAGATTCATGGATTCATTTATTTATATGACCATTGCTTCAAACTTGTGCGTCTGTAGTAATATAATTTGCTAATCGCCAGTTGAAACATATCTTATTACGTAAGACATTTTGTTTTTTTCTGAGTTCTTTGAAATTTTGAAAAAGATGACAATTATATAATGATGATGACCTTAATTCAGTTGCACTTCCTTAATGAAAAAAATTGCACAGTTTAGACACACAAAAATGATGAGACATGGTGTTTTAACCTGATTGATATCAGGGTATTTGTAGGAGATTCATGGATACATCTCTGCTAATGTTGAAGGATGCAATGAGGTGTTAGAGGCATAATTAGATATGTAATAAGAAAAATCATTTTTAGTGCAAAATATTTTTTATGACAATAATGTTTGAATCGTTTTAATTTATAAAAGGGTAAAAATTGTGAGTTGTGCATGAATGGAACATTATATGATTTTGGTTTGCCAAAGAATTATATCATTGTTGTCATTTTGGATATATGATTTATAATGTTTGAAGAATTTGTTTGTTGGGTGTATTTGAACATAAATATATATTTACTTATCTGTGATTACATGTTGGATTGTTTGGCTTTCAAATGAGTGTATTCAAGAGATTTTTATTTTTATGCATTCCAGACGTTTTATTGTTAACTGTAAATTGGAACATTATAACTACTTTATTGATTATCATGAAAATTATCAAATAATAAACCCTGTTATTCCATATTATTTTTTTATTTTCTACTCAAATGCAAAGTTAAAAAAGATACATTCACATTATTGGTTTTTTTTTCAAATAACATATTAAGCACAAGATTATTTGATTTAATTAATTAATAGAAATTTACAATAACTGAATCTAGAATCTTGCAAAAAGTTTTTGATTAAATTAATCCAGGTGGTCATAACAACAAATGTCATGGGATTCTAAAACTCCTTTAAATTTATCAGAAGATATTAAAATCGCTTTATTTTTTGCATGCCATACTCAACTACTCATACTTCAATCTTTTTATTTTTAATGTTATGTTATTTATTCAAAGTAATATATTTAACATGAAAATGATTATCTATTAATTTGTCATCTACATGTTCCTTATATTATTTAGTTTCCTAGAAGAGTCATTCAAGCTTTCTATTTCAAAGGTTGTGTGTCTTGCTGTATATTGAAATCCTGTCTCCTTTTAATAACTTAACAATTTAGTGTGATAATTTTGTGTGTGTTGCTATGATAACAATTTTTGAATCATAATTTAAACTTTCACTTTCAAGCCTGTGATAAAAATTGCCTTGTCTCTTCAATATGATGCAATATGCTTATAGTTGTTTTAGGATGAGCTTACATATATCTACTGATTTGGATGAATGAAACCCTTTATTTTACAATGAATGAATTCCAACCTATATTCTTAAAACTCATATTTTTAAAATCAAGCTGACCAATACTATCAGTTTTTGTCATACTTTTTAAATTATGTATCGTTTTGTTTTCCATTTTCCAACCAGTATTTATTATTTTAACTCGTCTTTGGGCATCGTTGATAAGCTTTGTCATATTTTTCTTCTTGACACCAGACCAGAACCCACCCAAAGATTGGGCATGACAATCAGCACCCCTTAAACTTGGAAACGACTCTTCTCCAAAATCATATGGCACAGGAAGTTATTTGTTTTAGAATATCTTTGTAACATAGATAGAGTATACTAAACAAACTTCCATTTAAAACTATTTTTATCAAACGAGTTAATGATTTTGTAAAAAAAAAAGCGAAAAAGCGTTTGATACCAAATCATTCACAAGCTTAATAAAAATAGTATCAAATGGAAGGAAGTTTAGTATTCTGTTTATTACTCAAAAAAATCAAGCAACTCACTACTGTGACGTCATACTTGCCTAGTGATATTACACTAGTTTGATATTGCCCTATATATATTACACTGTGGTATCTTACACGGGCGAGTAATAAAGACTGATATTGTATAATTCATCTTGATAGTTTTATATAAATACAGACTTTAAGAGTGTCATACAATTCTTCAAAGAGTGTACATCCTGAAATATTCTTGTATTTTTGTCCAGAAGCCAGTAATGCAAGGACACAACAATTTTTAGAATATCATCTTTGGAACCATTTTCCTTCTCCAAATTTGTGTGACAGGAGTGCAGTTTAGAGTGGTTTCTTTTGTTAATTTCCAAGTGTATTGCATAGAGCATACTCAGGAACACTGAGAGCATCTATCCTTTAGCACATTCTTAGGCATCGAGATTATTCCACTTGATATATTTTGTCTCCTTTTATTGAATGTAAATAGCTTGAACGGCGCTCCTCTTGAAGACATACCTTGACCAGCAGATACAAATTTAGGTTTGGTGTCAATTCATCTACCAGAAGAATTCACACAGAATCTAAGCCAATTTGCTTTTTAGGCTTATCCAACAAACTTAACATAACAAGCTTTTCAACATATGTACAGGTATCTTTCTATTGTTAGCAAAGGTATATCCTTACCAATCTGGGCTATTAGGTTTTAGTCAACTTGACTTCATTTAAACTTTCTTTGAAATCATTTACTTTGAAACACCTAGAGGTTCGAGGTGAATGGAATTATCTCCCCTGAAGCAGGACCACGCGACTTGCGTGATCACCTGTGGCACAACCTACTTGATGAGTTTTCTCTCTAGATGTGAATTGGACTTCGTTTATTGGTAACTTACTGATTATTAATTTTTGTCTCAATTTAATCATTGTAAATATAATTATTCATGTTCTTGCTAAACCGGTTCCTTTAAAATGAAACCCCCAATGAAAACATTGTATAAAGGCATTGCATCCAGAAATACAAAAATTCACGTTTGTTTCGTAAACTTCATATGACACGCTTCCTTGGCCAATGATAGTTATATATTCAAGTCTTTCGTCGTCAAACTGAAACCAGAATATTTGATATTACTGTTCATTTCCTTGTTTTCGAACATCAAAACACATGTTACCTATTTTTGTTAGAAAATGTTGTTTATATACAAACAAAACTGTGATCCCATTTATGTCAGTGAATCACACAACTAATAACTAACAAATATATTGTGAAATCTCTTGAGCTGCTTGCTAATTTGGTGCAATAGTTCTAAAGCATAATGAAATGACCAGTAAAAAGCAATAAATTATTTTGTTTGTTTGATTCAAGAAAATGAAAACCGTATTGGTTTATAATAATCATTATTTGTATATCAACTGTGAATGGGTGAATTTTGTAGACCAATGCATTATATTTCAGATTTCTGTTTTCATTAGTTTTTACATCCTACGATGCTAGGGATTCACATTCCAATAGAATGAGGGTAAAAAGAGACCTTAGCCTTGGGAGATTAACAATATAATCATGTTTGTGATTGTAACTGATTTGATTGACATTTTCATTAAAATCTTTTGAAAATTCTGACTTCTGTTTTTAGGTTTGTTTTTGAAGATGAATGCAAGTGCTTATTCATTACTCATATAATTGTGAAGAGGAAGAAGGAAGAATACTATTCATTTCATGAACATTTATTTTCAAGATTATTTCATCCATCACAAAAGAAAACTCATGAAGTAACAAATTCCTTATATAATATTGTTAACCAACTCAACAAACTACCAGTGGTAAATTATAAAATAAAATTATGGTAAATCCAGACACTGACACATTACTTTCAATATTTAACAACACTTATATTAATTTCAGTTATAAAACTGTCTTCATTAAAGTTGTTCATAAACTACCTTTCTGAGTCAAATTGTTTGTGATGGACAATGCAAATCCCTAGTCTCAACATATGGTCATTATCTGGCATATAATTCAATTCATATCATAAGAACTGCAGCAAATATTGGTAAGTAGCAGGAATATACTGTGGCATCCCTATAATAGAACATTTACATATATTGCATGAATAAGGTTTGAGAATTAATCACATTGTCTGAATTCTCTGAAATATCTAGAATGAAAGATACATTACAGGAATATGCTGTTGATATTCAATTCAACATATATAGACTAGATTGATCCACATATTTTCATAAACAAGAAATAACAACTTCTTTCTTCAAAACTGTAACAGTACACTTCTCATCTACAAACTTTCATTTAAGCAAAAACAAAGTTGATTTTCTTAGATCTCATTCTCTTCCAAGGACAATACAATCACCAATATAAATACTACACTAAGATATATAATGCACAAAATGGTTATACAGGACGCTTTATACGTAAAAACACAGTACCAAGACTGAATGTATAAAAATAATAAATGCAAGTGGTACGAATCAAGATACAAAAAGGTTATCAAAATCAATGTGTTCAACATTTTTTGTTCTTAATTTTTTAAGACATCAATTTCAATATTATCATGATTTAAGGAAACTGCTTTGGACTATTATAGGAACTTGAAAAAACATCATTGTGGAAAGTTTCTCATAAAATGGATTTGAGAATAATTCAAATTTGTAAAAATAGTTTGTGAAATGATAAATTATTGAAGGAATATGAAATAAAGCATTCCAGGGTTTCCAGGATTTGACATTATCAGTTTGATCATGAGCTCACTAGGATAAGTATAACAATATTGCACCGTTATCTTTCAGTGTTCAAATTTACAAACATACACAACAATTACATATTTTAATATCTGGGTGTATAGGACCAAAGATTACATTACAGGAAATTTGTTTAAGTGAGAAGGCAATCTAAAGGCTCAGATCCATCGATGACAGAATGTTTACCAATCGTCCAAGAAATCAAACCCACTCTTCCTCAAGTCAGCTGTATCCTGTAAACAAGAAGAAGAATATAAATAAGTTTTTTTCTCCAATATTCACACTTACTTTGAGTTAAGAAAGACAGTTAGATGAGTTAAATAAGATGAAAAATAAGCACTTTTTAAAATCTTTTATGCAAATTTTCTAAAATCTAGTTGTTATACTGATCCCTAAAACAGAACATTCAAAGCTTCTTGTGATACCACAACATTCTTAGGTAAGTTATCAAACCTAATGTGCAGTTAAGTTCCTAATCCTCAGACATTTGCAAGATGAGGCACTGACGACCAGTAACATCACAGTAGATTTTATCAGTGTTTAACATTGAATCCATATCATTGTTGCCCTGAACAAATTTTTATCTTATGTTAGTTATACATCTTCTTAAAATTTTGTGAAAAATCTTCCTCCCCAACCTCTCTCTGTGACAGACAGAAAATGACTAGCTATTCCTAGTATTGAGCAAGTACCATAAATCTTTCTGTTTGGTTTCTAAAGTGAAAAGGGGACCAAAGTAAGACCTAAGGTAGCTGTCATTTCTAGTTGTAACAGATAGATAATAAGTAGGTTAAGGAACCTAGAAGTCCTCACCCTTTCCCCTGTAGACTCCACTGCTACGAAGACAACCTCTTCTGCTTCTGCCTCGGCCGCTGCTATATCGGGCTGGTTGGGGAGGAGTCTAGCCGTGTGGTCAGGAGTGCTCTCCACTGATTGGCTAGGACTCTCCACCCCACGCTCCATCGTCATACTGGGAGGCTCATTGGTCACTTGAACTGGAACTGGAACTGGCACTGTGGGTTCACAAGAAAATATGTCAACATATGATGTAGCCACTGGTAAATAAACCCAATTACTATCCTTTATATCTTTCAGTTTTGGAAAGGACACAGAAATATATAAGCTGTTGGTCTCCGGAACCAAAAAGTGTTTTTTTGGTACTATATTTGCCTACTTAATGAGCGACTCACTATGTATTTCTCTGACTCGCAACACCTTATGGTATCGAGTTCCTGGATTTCATGTTTGTAGATTTATCACTGTATGATGACTTTTGTCCAAGATACTTACCAGCCTGACACATGATAATAAAACAATAAATACAATCCTTTGTAACACAAAACAAAACATTACTCATTGTTGTTGTCATCGGGTTGTGCCTTAAATGCTAAATTCTAGAAAATTGACAAAATATATTTTACAAATTGCCAAATATATTTGGATATCCCTAATATTTATTTTTAAAGCATTATATATATATGTATCATTATATGAACCATATAATATTGAAAATTTGGTTGAATAAAAGCAGACTTACTAACACTAACAGTGAATACTCACTTTCTTTTTCACTGAGATCTTGTTTCTCTTGGCCCACAAATGTTGACCATTCATTGGCCATCACTGGATTGCTGAAAGCGTTTTGAGATTCTTCTTTCTGTTCTTTATTGATCAGTTTTTCTTTAGTCTCAGTGTCATCGTCACTGTCGTCTTTGGAAAATGATTTCGAGAAAGTAACCTTTTTCGGTCCAGGGGATTTGGTCCTCTTAGACTTTTCAGGAGTTTGACTTCTTGAAACTGAATCACTCACAATGCTTGTTGACCGTTCGGATCTAGACTGTTCATTGATGCTATCAGAACACTCGGAATAACTTTGACCTCCTCGTACATCTTGAACACTTCCTTCAAAGGCTGGGTTGTCCTCTTCAAGTGGACTACTGGCTCGAGACATTGGCCGACTTGTGGGTGTGTCAAGGTATGTACGATATTCTGCCAGAACTTCCGCAGTCCAGCTTTCTTCTTTGAACCCAAACTGTAGTGGGGCTGTGTTATCTTTTACATTTTCTTCTGTTTCTGATTCACTGTTACCGGATTTATTTCTCTTTGTTTTTGTTGGTGGCTTGTACATAAATTCTGGTTCAAAATCCTGAAATGTCAGATCCTGTTGACTCTGCAAGAACAATTAATGTAACTGAAATAAATGATGTTAACAAAAAGGGCTTAAGTAATGACAATGAAATAATAACAATTTTTTTTTTTAATTTTAAGTTTTCAACGCATATGATTTTTTGTGATATGATTACAACTTTTTTAATGTACATTTTGCTGCTTTTGGTAGAGTTTCAATTTGTTTTGGTAGGCCTGATACAACATAATCATTCATACTTCTTTTCTTACTTGTATCAAGAAAAATAATATGGATATGGTTAATATAATATTATGGAAAGAAATAGAATCGTGGTTAAACTCGATTCAACTCAAATTAGAATTTACAAATAAAATCATCATATTGGGAATGAAAGGAAAGAACAATAATCCTGTAAATGCAATCATTTTATTAGTCAAACAGTATATTTACAAATGCAGTATTAATGCTTTTACACCAAAGTTTGAATATCTTAAAAATGAAATTGTACGTTACTATAATTCAACAAGATATATATTTTTATCTACAGAAACAGAAGAAATGTTTTTTCAATATTGGTCAACCTTGCATTTATTATTTAGAAATTATCCTATTTAGTTAGTGAACTAGCCAATTGTGGATTACGTATTTGTATACATGTGATTTGTTATAAGCATTTCAACTCATGTATTTGCCTGTATTAAAAATATGGAAAAAAAAAAAAAAAAAAAAAAATGGTTTGTGCATATTGATATACTTGTCATTGAAATTAATTTCAACGAGGCAAACGTGAGCACAGCTCACATACCATGGCTGTAATTTGACCCCCAATACATAAATACAATAAAATTCAATTCAAAACATTTCGTCATGTGAATGGAAGATGATTACTGTCAATGATTACAATATAACAACTGAAGTCTTAGTCAGTAGTCATAACTCAAATCGGCAGAAATAAAACAAAGTCAGGAATTTGACCATTTTTGATTAAAATTTTAAAAAGTTATTGTCACCTAGAATTGAAATCCCTTAAAGGCACATAAGCAGGATATTTAATCCTTATTTTTTGTACATGAAGTTTCTAAGTTAAACAGTTTTCAAGTTATGCTCCTGAAACAATATATAAAGTCTGAAATTTGGCAGTTTTGTTGCCAATTGTTTTTTAAATGAGGTACCCTGTAACCTTTAAAAGGCACACCTGCACCACACAGGTAATATCCAATTTGAATATTCTGAGTTGAATGATTCCAAGATATGCTCTGAAAAACAAATAAGAAATTTGGCCACTTTTTTATCAAAATAATAAATTATTTTGATACCCTGGAATTGAAAACCCCTAAAAGACACATCTGCACCACATATGTAACATCCATATCTAATTTGATGTTTCTGAGTAAAATAGTTTTCATGTCACGGAAACCATTTTGGACACTTGGACACATGTGGAGCTTTTTATACCCCTGATTACGCTGTAGCAGGGGTACAATTAAGCATAAATCTAAGCAACCCAATCCTAAGTCTTCATACTGACCTTGCTCTTCCATGAAAAAGGTCCGGAATGGGCATCTCTCCAAGTCCGCAACTATTGTATCAAAAAAGGTTGCCCTTTAGAAAATGGTTTGATTTGATTTAAACATATTTTATTCAATAAAGAAAGGGATTAGGAAAAAAAGAGCCATGGGCTCTGTAGCTCATCAGACTTTTGATGGAAATAGTTTTTTAAGGTTTTGACCCATGTGACCCAAATTGGGGTCAAGGGGTACCCAAATGTATAATTTAGAATCTTAATTGGCCAAAGAGTCTACACGCAACTTTTCAGCTCTCTAGACCTTTGTGAACGGGAGAAGAAGATAAAAATAGGTTTTTAAGGTTTTGACCCCTGTAACCCCATTTGGGGTCATGGGGTCAAGAAATCTACAATTTAGAATCCCCATTGGCCAAAGAGTCTACAGACAACTTTTCAGCTCTCTAGACCTTTTGGAACTGGAGAAGAAGATGAAAATAGGATTTTAAAGTTTTGACCCCTGGGACCCCATTTGGGGTCATGGGGTCACAAAATCTACATTTTATAATCCCAATTGGCCAAGGAGTCTAAACACAACTTTTCAGCTCTCTAGACCTTTTGGAACTGGAGAAGAAGATGAAAATAGGTTTTGAAGGTTTTGACCCCTGTGACCTCATTTGGGGTCATGGGGTCAGGAAACCTACAATTTAGAATCCCTATTGGCCAAGGAGTCTACTCACAACTTTTCAGCTCTCTAGACCTTTTGGAACTGGAGAAGAAGATGAAAATAGGTTCTTAAGGTTTTGACCCCTGTGACCCCATTTGGGGTCATGGGGTCACAAAATCTACAATTTAGAATCCCAATTGGCCAAGGAGTCTTCACATCAAATTTCAGCTCTCTAGACCTTGTGGAACTGGAGAAGAAGATGAAAATAGGTTTTTAAGGTTTTGACCCCTGTGACCCCATTTGGGGTCCTGGGGTCACGAAATCTACAATTTAGAATCCCAATTGGCCAAGGAGTCTTCACATCAAATTTCAGCTCTCTAGACCTTGTGGAACTGGAGAAGAAGATGAAAATAGGTTTTTAAGGTTTTGACCCCTGTGACCCCATTTGGGGTCATGGGGTCACGAAATCTACAATTTAGAATCCCTATTGGCCAAGGAGTCTACTCACAACTTTTCAGCTCTCTAGACCTTTTTGAACTGAAGAAGAAGATGAAAATAGGTTTTTAAAGTTTTGACCCCTGTGACCCCATTTGGGGTCATGGGGTCACGAAATCTACAATTTAGAATCCCCATGGGCCAAGGAGTCTGCACATCAAATTTCAGCTCTCTAGAGTCATTGGTTCTGGAGAAGAAGTCGAAAATGTGAAAAGTTTACGGATGGACGGACGGACGGATGGACGGACGGACGCCGGACGCCTTGCCATGCCATAAGCCCATCGGGTCTTTCAGACCTGATGAGCTAACAAGTTATCCAACTTAGGTAACCTTCTCCCAAGTATTTACAAAATGATAGATTATATTATATGGATATTTATATAGCGCACATATCCAACCACTCGCTCAAGGCGCTTACATTTTCCCCCTGGTCAATGGCATTCTTTCACCGTCCGCTACAAAATGACATACATGAAACATGGAAAATAGTATAATACAAAATGGTAGAAAAATATTTACAAAAGTAGACCTGTGTGTACATACAGAAGCGCTTGCTGTTTAAAATATATTGCTGGACTGCCTTGAAAATGGCCTGAACATTTCGCATAAATAACCGGTATTGTAAAGGCAGAACAACGCATTAACTTGCGCTGCACCGTGGCTGCCGGGTGCCATTGGCACAAATCAAATTTCCAATGTACATGTACTGAGGACAATAAAGTGTTATTGTTATTACTAGTCTATACATCACATTGAATGTCAGACATTGACTGGTTTTACTTAATAATCCAACAAATGTTATTGTTTAAATAAATGTCCAAAAGCCTACATTCAATAGCCAATTTGGGAGTACTGCACTAGTGCTTTTTGAAATTGTAGCTTTGGTGGCCCTCCCTTAAAACCTATTTTCATATTCTTCTCCAGAACCATAGGCCTAGAAAGCTGAAACTTGGTGTACACACTCTTTGGCTAGTGAGGATTATAAATTGTAGATTTGGTGGCCCTATGGCCCCTAATAAGGGCCACAGGGGCCACACCCTTAAGACCTATTTTCATCTTCTTCTCCAGAACCATAAGGCCTAGAAAGCTGAAACTTTGTGTACAGACTCATTGACTAGTGAGGATTATGAATTGTAGCTTTGGTTCGACCTGTGGCCCCTAATAAGGGCCATAGGGGCCACACCCTAAAAACTTATTTCCATCTTCTCCAGAAGCATATGCCTAGAAAGTTGTAACTTTGTGTACAAACTCCTTGACTAATGAGAATTAATAATTGTAGATTTTGTTACCCTGTAGCCCCTACTAAGGGGGGAACCACATTGGCCACACCCTAAAGCAAAATCGAATGTAAAGCCTTATGAGCTACAGAGCCAATGGCTCTATTTTTAAGAGTGTCTAGTACTGTCTACAAACCCACCGTCAATCTGTCTACGAACCCACCGATATTTCTGTCTACGAACCCCCCGTGTCCACGAAAACACCTACACCCATACAATCTATGTGAGTCCAATAAAATGCATTATGTCTGTACATTTTGATGTAAACTATGAACATAATGTAATACATGCTGAGTAACTCCATTACACTTTAACAATATTACTGACCCTTACGCTAGACAAACTAACCCTAAAAGATCGTTAAAATATATAAACTAAGGTAAAGATCATATCTTACATCATTCTCATCCACCATAATTTTCTCTCCACTTGGGATCATAAGTTTTGGGAAAGAAGGAGGAAATTCGGAGTCGGACTCGACATCCTTGTAAATACGTCTTATTTCAGAGTCAACAAACCAATCATCAAGCAATTCTTCTTGGTCTGGGGATGACAAACTATCCCATTTATTTCCCAAGTGCTTTTCTATATCCCGGGATTGTTTGTAAATACGATTTCCTGGAAATTTATGCCAGGAAAAATAAGTTGTCACTTCAGTCGACGCCATCTTGAAAATTATTTCCCCTTGGCACGGTTGTTACTGAATTGAGAATCGAGGGCGACACAAACGAAATATGATTTTCTGTTTTAGTTTAAAACCACATAATCTAGTTTAGCTAAAGGTAAGTAAATAGTGCCGAAAATGCTAAATCCTTACATAAACTTCAACTTGCACGTCTCAAACCGTCTAAACGTCAAACGTCTAAATAAGCCAGAGAAAAAAAAACGTGATACCCCAAAACGCATATATATTTATAACCATTTTATGTATAGTTATTGAAGCTTTGTCATTTCAGATTTGATGATAACAGTAGATGACTTTCTACACAGTTTGTGAGTTTGTGGGTTTATTCCTATTTTACTGAAAATTTTATTTTCATAAGATATTGTCTTTGTCTTGTTATTTTTCATTATACGACTTGTTGAAATGTATTTGAGGGGGTCCAATCAGCTTACAGGTCATATAACATATAAAATGCAATTGATTTAAATAAAGTTTGTAATCGAACTTGTTCCGTCAAGAAGTTTCCTCTCCACCATTGGAGAATAACATTTTGACATTTTTATTTCTCGGAACTAGGTATATTCTAATCTGAATGAAGCATAACCGTTTCTTAACAACAAAAGAATCAAGCTACGGCATTTAATACAAAGAAAGATGAGACAACGTAACACGCACTTTATGTATATGAAGACAAAATAATGTCGACTGCCTTCTATTTTGCAGGTTTTGTTTAGACCTTTCTACATATCTTTGATCTTAAAATTAACGCATGAGAAATCTCAAAAATAGACTATAGCTATACTATGTCTATGAACAAGATGAAAATGCACTAAAAATAAATGCATAACGTGTTCAGTTGCTCCAATTTGGTAAACATAGTTTCCATCAAAATGTGTCACCAATTGCATCTTATTCAGATTTCATATTAATCAACTAGTCAAAACACTTATTAATGACATTCATGCAAGATAATTCTCGGATTCATTCTAAAGGCAAAATATATTACTTCAGTAGATAATGTTTTATTAAACCTCCTTCGACTGGTAAGTGTGGTCATGGCGACCTGCAACCAGAGCTGGTTGGTGAGATGGGTTCACGAGATACATTATTTCAGGACCACTCGCGCAAGCCTATACAAACAGGCATGTAGGCTCCCAACGGAAGATTTCCACCTATCACCTTAAATAATATTTATCCCTCCCATATTTGGGATAACTGGTAGGACTTGGACACAGGGCAAAATGGTTAAAACTCTTCATTAAAAGTGCAATTTTCTCAGTACCAAACCTCAAAACCCTCACTGCCTGGTTCTGAACCGGGTTTAGTGGGGAGGACAGGTATTCTACCTTAAACGTGTGTATGGTGTCACTACCCCCTGCACTTTGCATAGGTACAATACCAATCAGACGACCTTCAAGAAAGAAAAAACGCGAAAATACCAACGCTGGAAACAACGGCAAATAACGGACTAAGTATAGCAAGCCAAATAGATAAGTATTACTCCATTCATTCACATATCAATAAATTTAAATAAAAAAAAATATCATTAATTTCAATTTACTATAAAATACAATTCAATCACAATTATTCAACCACAATTCTAGTTTATCACAATTAAAAATTCCATTTCAAAAACTATTTTAAATCTGTTTATCTCAATAAAATTTCCCATACACAATATTATCTTTCTATCTTTTTCAGGTACCACGCCATTTCAAACCACTCTTTATTTATTTACAATTTATAAAATCACCCCCCCCCCCCTCTTTTATTAACTTAACTTGGGTGTCTATGATCTATTCTAAATTTCATGTCCCCCTTTTTTGGAAATAACTAAGGCATAACCACACGTCGGCGACATCACCTTATGGTGAAAGCAGACGTTAAACTCCAACCCAACAACAACAGGACTTTATGATATAATACTATAATATTTTTTTACCCTTAAACCAATTTTAAAAAATGCCTTTGACTTCATTTTGAATCAGGATAAAACAATACTTATTTCATTTAGTGATGGACAAGTTACAATTCTCAATGAAAGGCATTTATTGGATGATGACTGATGTCTTGTTTAACAATATTTTAATAGGGCATTGAAAATATATATGTATATATAATGTCAATGACAATCTTAACGTATTCACTCTTATACATAGATATGATATTTTTCACAACAATACCCGATACATTGCCCAACAGAATAAAGATTTTTTAAATGAACCCTACCCAAAATAATTCTTTACCTTTATATCAGATAGAGCAAAACGGTATTCCTAATTTCAACAGGTTACAATTAACCAATCGGTAATGATATGACATACTGTTAATCGCTTAGAAAACGCAGAATTACGGATTTCGCCTATCATTTTCCATGTAAGCAGACGAACGCTTCACCTTCTGTCACATCATTTCCGGTATCCCCTTCCCGTGGCCTCTCAGCCTCGTTTTGGTTTGTCGCTGAGTAGTTTCATTGAGAAAATGTGTATCGTTGCTGTTTTGGCCTTATATTTATGTTATATAGTTATTTGACCAATATCTTATGAAAAATATATTTTAAAAAGTTTATACAGCGTCTCTTTAAAACCTCTTGTTGATGTCCCGAATCCGAAATCACACGTCTGTAGTCCCCTTTAAATAAATACTAGTTTTACCGCCTTAAAATAGTGTCAACTCAAAATTTACCTTTAAAACTCTATTGATTAATTTAGAAAAATAGAAGATATATACTATCCGATTAACGTTTTGACTTAAAGGCCTTTATATATTGTCACCCTTCCAAATCGATTAGTCAACTACATGGTTACAGCAACAGTTACATAGTGCCACTTGAAATAGTATATATATATATGTGACTATATGTGACATATGTGAGCATATGTGACTTTCTTAAATAACTGAATGCCTATATAAAGTAAAACAAGACTGATTTAAATATATTCTGTGACTACACTGTTACAATAACAACCACCCCATTGTCTGATATTGCATTGTAATTTTCATGAAATGTTACACAGTAAACTTTAACGTGGAAGTGTCAATCTAGTTTCAACTAGTGGAAATGATGCATATATATATACGCCCCGAAATTCCTCATTACTTCAGGACGTATCATTACAGCTAGGTTTAACTCAGTCTTCTTTATAAACCCCGTCTCAATAATACTCGCTAAACTCCCATATTGAGTCTAGCGTGATGCAGGACGGGTCGTTATTGATGTTTTTATTGGGTTTCTATCTATCTATCTATCTATCTATCTATCTATCTATCTATCTATCTATCTATCTCTATCTATCTATCTATCTATCTATCTATCTATCTATCTATCTATCTATCTATCTATCTATCTATCTATCTATCTATCTATACAAGAATTTATATAGCGCTGACACCAGTGAACTGCTCATAAGCGCTTAACGAGCCACACAATATCACTAGATTCATTGAGTGAGTCTCTTCTTAAAGACTCTGTCATATATCTGCTTTCTGCCCGCGATCTTGTATGTTTTGAAAAATGTCGCTGTGCTTTTACTTTAGTTGGAAATAAACTAAGAGAATCAGATTATCCTCGAATGATACAATTGTCAACAATGCCCTGCAATAACGCAGTGGATATTAAGACATTTCACACTCGTATAGCGCCAATGAATTGCTTCATTGCTCATTGTGCGCCCAGGAACATGTTTCAACTTGTTTGGGTTATAATAGTTTACAAATAACCTTAAATGTATAAACAGGAAATTCGTTTCCCCAAAAATACTCAGATGGGACTGTATCATATCTTATCTAAAACCTAGCTTGTTCTTTGTTAAAGCCTCTCAGCGACTTTTATTAACTTTTATGCCCTTTCAGAGAATTGAACATTCAAAAGTATGTAATTTAAAGACAATAATTTCCCTCAGCTATATCAAAATGTGGTGGGATATATAACCATTTATATTTCCGTCATTTGGAAATTAATTACTTTCATTTTAACTGTTTCGTATACTGTTTCAAAAATTAAAGACGGTTATTTGGTTTATCTTAACTGATTAATACATTCAATATTAAATAAATATATCAAAAAATGAAAATGTTCTTTTGCAAAGTTTCGTTTATTTTCAAATCCACGTTCGTTTTTGATATTTTGAATTTCGCGCTTTGGATTACTTGACAGGTGCCCGTTTATGGTTGCCTCCCTTGATGTGCGCATGCGCACCAGCGGATACTGCCATTTGCTAAGAGCAGAAATTTGTTTATCAAACAGGTTGATTTTACAAAATGGATATCGGCCGGATGAAATCAAAATAGCTAGATGTCGTCGGCACTGGCTATGTTCAGAAATAAGGCCAGTCATGGCGATATTAAAAAATCTGCACAGAAGGTCGCCGACCCGAAAAAAGATACCGTTACACGACTGAAACATCTCCGATCTGTTTTGGGTGGGTAGAGTTTCCTCTTCTCGAGCTGTCAAAAATTCTTCAGATGTAATCTTTGATTCCCCTGTGCCTCGAATCGGCTATATAGAAAAGTCAATCTAAAAAGCAAGTTTAATAATGTACCATTATGTCTTAAACTTAAAGGCACACTCGTTGTTATTGTTTACTTTGAGGTTTGGAATAAGGTCACTGAACCGCAGTGAGATTGTTTTCATTTTTGTGGTTTTCTATTTTTATAAATGTAAGATTCACAAGTAAAATATCAAGGAAGCAATTCCTGTCGCTGGAAACATGTTGTGTGTCAAATGCCAACAAACATCAGAGTCAATTAAAACTATTTTGGTATGAATAACACTGAAACAGTAAGGTCAAAAGATTAAGTTCTAAGGCCAAGACTATTTTCATAAACTTCTTACACATAAACAAAGTTATCTTGAGCTTCCACCAGTACTCGAATCCGAGTCGGACCCAGCTGGACTCAAGGACTTGAAAAGTGTATTACCTTGTTAATTATTCAAGTTATTTTAGTCTGTTTACGTGTCTGTAGACAGCTGATCAACATTACCATCTTAAGACATTGATATCATTATTATTTATTATATGCCTATTTTAAAGCCGAATTATATGTTTTAATATCTAAGCCATACAACGATTCAAGGTAAGGCAAAGACTTTAAAGCCATAAAAATCCCAAAATTCCTGGGTAAGGATTAAATGTCAGGCACTCGTGTCCGAGTCTAGTCGATCTGACCCTCGAGTACTCGAGTCAAAGTTTTTTGACCCATGGAAGCCCTAAAGTTATCCTGTAGCATTTTTCACTGTTTGAAACATCTTGATTGTGTTGCAGAAAATTATGACGTGGTGGAAGGAAAGAAGTTCTTTCAAGAAAACTACTCCCATATTTACTACATATTTTATGACAACTTTGGTGTAGTAGAGGGTGACCTGAAGCAAAGAGGTAAGTTGAATATTCAATGTGAAGAAGATGTAGTTCATATTGTAACGCACGTCACTACTCAGTTTTAACTATTTTTTTTATAGAAAAACAAAGTATCTCATCAGGGTATTTTTTGTGGAAACAATAAGCAATAAGGGACATTCAAGTTTATAAACTTGCAAAGAGTGTTTTCGAGCTCCAAAGACAAATTTTGATAGTTGTAACGAACAAGATCTCTTTTACCCTAGATTCTTTTACGTTTAGTTACATTTATTTGGCCCATTGCAAAAGAAATGCAGTTAAACATAACCTTTATTTTTAACCAAAAGCTCTTGTTACTTTGAAGAAGTCATTTTCATTGCGCATTTTGTGACGTCACTTGTTTTTGAGCCCCTAAGATTGGGTGACGTTGCCATCACATCATACATGCTTTTGAGGGGCAATTTCGAAAATAAGTGAAAGTACTTTATCAATTTAGGCATATATATACTAACCTATAAAAAAGTGTTATGATCTCAAATGTATCTCAATTGATGATTTTGTTGTTGGTGATATCACAAAGACAATATTAGCAATTCTCATGCATAATGCCAAAAGGATATTACATCGTAGATAACCCTGCCAGCATTCTAATTTCTGTTCTCTTGTTCAAGTTTGTATTATTACGGTAGGTTTGTACTGAAAGAATCATAATATATATATATAGCATCTTCTCTACTGATGTGAAGTTTCATAGTTCAGATTCAGAAATAAGATTATTCTTCAGTTAATTACAACGCACACCTTACTCAGCTCCATGGGCATACTTTTCTGATTGTGACTCGATATGCCTATATTGAAAACACAATAAAAACCTTTTGATTTGAATACAAATGAGTATCATGTACAATGACCAAGCATTGTATCTGTAGCAGTACCCCTTGATATGATATCCCTGATGCATGCTAGAAATCTGATTGGTAGACTTGCATGCATATTGAAATTACTAGTAAATGATTCGTTCACATTATTCTTGTATTTTAATTTTGATGGTTGAAAGATAAACACGGGTTGTTAGTTACAATAATCAATTTTTTAACAACCTGACGTTAAAACAGTGGCCTGTAAAACTGTGAAAAATTTGCTGATTGCTTATGAGAAAATCCCAACTGCCAATCAGATGTAAAGTTAAAAATAGCTTGTTACACAATGCCAGTCACTTAATCTTGACAGGAGATAAGTTCCACTGTTCTCAAACCTCTTGTTAGGAACTTTGGTCTT
Source organism: Steromphala cineraria (assembly GCA_916613615.1). Classification (NCBI taxonomy): domain Eukaryota; kingdom Metazoa; phylum Mollusca; class Gastropoda; order Trochida; family Trochidae; genus Steromphala; species Steromphala cineraria. The sequence continues at coordinate 15,856,273 of OU744724.1, read as the reverse complement.
TTTCAAACATGACTTTGAACAGTGTTTTTTGTGATCTTTGTGTTTCTATCACTGATAAATCTTATTATCATTGTATTGACATCTGAAATGAATACTAACACCCGAAATAAAAACTGTAACCCATGTAAGATACTGCAATGTAATACTTATTCTGCAATATTACACTTGTGTTATACCGCTGAAGTTATAATGTCATAATAGAGCCTATTTTTTATGCACATTGTATTTACAGACTTCAAAATAGCAGTCAAATCTCGGCCCACTTTCAGCAATAACATGTGAATCATGTCGACAAGTAATATCAGTTTACAAACTTCCATCCATTTAATACTATTATTTTTGAAACTCATGAATAATTCTGTATCAAACTTGCTTTCTTTCTTTTACACTTAATCATTAACTCATTTGATAAAAATTGAATGAAACGGAAGGTTGTATAGTATCCTGTATGTATGTCATAATTTAGCAGATATACCCAGATGATAAACAATAACATATAGATTTACATGTGTACGTCATGTATGACAAGCAAAATACTCCCTCTGCATATTCCAAAGCCTGTGAATTTTGATTTGATTGACAGTGTTTCTCCCTAAGAAAAACTCGACAACCAGAAATGATTACATGCACTTTATCAAATCCACAGTAATCACACAGTTTCTTTAAGGAAATGATTTAGCTGTAAAGCAGTCAAGTTTTTGTAGAACTTAATCTATCACACCTTTTCCTGTAAAATCATTATATTAAATTTTATCTCAAGTCAGGCGTAGTTAGCTTTGAAAAATGAAATGAGAAGATCAACCTTATAATAATACTATCATATTTGATCATTCGGTTTTGAAAAGTGCATATGAAAGCCAGTTCAAACAATTCAAATCAAAATACATCTTCACAAGATCATTTTGTTATTTAACAATGCTAAATATGAACCCTACTGTTGAGTATTGAGAAAATAAATTATAATTGTTTAGCTTTGACATCTGTGTTTGTTGTCTGAAAGTATTCCATTTCTAACGAGACTGGATATTAGTAGACATGGCTCACAATTTAAGATTATTTTCCTTTCATTTATTTTCAGTAGAGGATGGTGATTTTAACACGTTTGTTAATTATCTTGATTACAATGATAACTATTTGCTGTTTTCAGTTTGTCAGTTTTAAAGGGGGTCTCCAACTTCTAATTTTTAACTTCCAGTGTTTTATTAGCGAGGCCCCGAGAGGGTCGGAGAGGACCTCGCTAATAAAACACTGGACGTTAAAAATTAGAAGTTGGAGACACCCTTTATTTTTTAAACTTCCAGTGTTTTATTAGCGAGGCCCCGAGATTTCTCCATTTTCTAGGAATTTGAAATAAAAGACATGATGTTACTTTTGTTTGTCAAAAATCCTAACTTGGCAAAACAATTGGCAATTCTAAACAACAACCTGTTCTCTCAAAACGCAATCACCAAACAATAAGGTCAAAACAAATAAATGATGTGTTTCAGGTGAACCGCTGTATTTTACGTTCAGTTCAGTGCATTGTACATCAACATAAATTTTCGGTCCGTACCTCATTTTTGATTTGTGTCTAAAATATCATTTTAATAACTTAAAAACCAATAATATATATTCAAAAAGTCAATGATCAAAACAAAAATGTATTTATTAACATTAAACGTCTTCAAGTTTCAAAGTGGTTACTATACCTGCCCCCTATTTTCCCGGAAGTAAACATTCGGAATGATTTAGTGAGATCTTTAAAGGGGCAGTAGCACATTTTTAGGGGGAATATGAGGTGATGTCAGGAAATGAAAATTAATGGTTCCAATTGAAAGACAATGTATTTAAACTAAATGGAGCAGTAATAATTCAAATACAGTGGAACCTCGATATACCGCGGCACCCGGGGGACAAGTTTTTGTACCGCGTTACGAGTGAACAGCGCTACGAAAATAATTTGACAACTTGTAATCACATGAACCCGGAAGTCAATAGAAACGAATGTGTTGACATTACGTACATGTATAGCAGCAATACATGTGGAATTATCAATATATTTCTATGTCATTTGTTATATTTATTTTCATATTGTCTTGAATTACTTATATATTTTGATTTTATTTAATTTGATTTTATTGTGTAATTACGTATAATTGTGAGACTTTATTAAACAATCTGTCTGGCTTTGTTGTTTGTTATGTTTTGATTGATCCATGCACAGGAATATGTAGCGCTATAAATAGAATCAACCTGCCAGTCGATAGCGACACATCAATTACTGCAACATAACTTACGTAGGGCATAATTTTTCATAAGAAGTATTATAAAAGCAATTGTAGCGGTTATTACATCAATATCTTGAACATACAATACTTTGAATTTCATTTAATAACCATGGCATGTGAACAACTGAAGAAGGTACCTTGACGATGTAGTTATCGATGTCAAGTTCAAGTGCAAGGTCGAATAGGTGATGAAAACCAATCAGAATGCGAGAATCTGACCTTTGACATAAATCATTCCATATATGGAAAAGTGGAAGAGTTATCTTTCTTGATGCATTACATTACACATACACAAATAAGTTTCGATAATTTTACCAGAAACAAAACAAAACAAAACACAACTGTAACTTTTCATTCCTGGTTTAATATATGCATTTCAATATCAATGCTAATTTTGATAGCACGTATGAACAATTAAAATTTTATTAGCGATTTTACAACGTTCAAAGGGTAACTCGATAATGCAATAATTAATAACACGTATTATAAACAAACAATTTTGTAATAGCAATTGAACATTTCTCATTTTAAATTTAAGAGTAACTATTCTTACCGATAAAAAATTGGTTCAAATATACAATGTGTATGAAATTATACTTTCAATGATAAATATTTGTTGTAACTGTAGCCAATTAACATTTACATGTACACGTTCATTTTCTTATTCTCAGTCAGTTTGTTGATTTTTCACAAAGAAATTTGTAAGTGTTACTTGGCGTAAAGAGCGTCTTTGTCGTTTTTTGGCCTCCTCCAGGCAGAGTCTGAGGTTTAGTACCATCATTGGCTTGCATTCACCCTCCTCGAAATATGACACTGCTTCCGTCAGACCTTGTATGATCCTGGACAGGTTGTGCTCGGGCTTTCCTTTATCACAAGATGATTCGTCCTCTATCTCACAGTCAGAGTTTGTTTCGTCATCACTGGTAACAGAAGCTACCAGTTCCTCATCAGTAAGAACCTTGAAGGTTGGCAAATTTTCTTCAAGATTCTCCCACTCCTGGATGTCAGAAACTTCGATCTCCAAGCCAGATGACCTCATACGTTCCTGGAGACGGCTTTCGGCATCCACGACGTCATCCTCCGTGAAGCCGTCAAAGTCGTCCTCATCCGTCTCTGGTGGGGCTTGAAAGGCGGCGGAAAGACCTTTCATCCAACACTTTTCTATTGACGAGGAACGGATGAGATCCCAAGCAGGCTTGCTGAGGAACATCATCTCCTGTTGATGTTGACAGTCTTTAGGTAGGCTGTCACAGGCAGGTGTCCGTCAAGGAGTGATGTCATCAGCCGTCTTCTGTAGTTCTTTTTGAAAGTTGCGATGATGCCTTGGTCGAGTGGCTGGATGATTGAAGTGGTGTTCTTCGGGAGGTACGCAACCTTTATCTTGCCATCACTTGTCTTCAGTTGATCTGCTGGAGGATGGGCAGGGCAGTTGTCCAGTAGGAGGATCGCCTTCTCTTCCAGACGCCGCATACGGAGATGTCTGCGTACATCAGGCACGAACGACTTGAAGAACCAGTTCTTGAAGATGGCAGCAGTCATCCACGCGTTCTTAGAATGTCCATATAACAGGGGTACATTGTCCATGTTCACGTGTTTAAAACAACGTGGTGATGCAAACTTGCCAATACACAATGGCTTCAGTTTGTGTGATCCTGTCTTGTTGACGCAGAAAAGCAAGGTAACTCTCTCCTTGTTCTGTTTAAGCCCCTGGGACTTCGCTGGATCACTTGCAACTCCCAGCGTCTTGTCTGGCAGCATCTTGTAGTACAGGCCCGTCTCGTCGCAGTTGTAGACCTGCTCCTCTGTATAGCTTCCTTCTTCCAGGATGGTCTTCAGTTCCTGGCCGTAGTTGTTTGCTGCCTCGGTGTCGGCGGACTTGATTTCACCAGCAATCTGAACTTGTTTGATGGCGTGTCGGTTCTTGAATCGATGTAACCATCCGGAACTTGCGAAGAAGTCTGTCTTCTCTGGGTTGATCTCTTGGCTGATCTTCTCCGCCTGTATCCGAACAAGGGGACCTGACAGAGGGGCTCCTTGGTGTCGCTGCTGACTGAACCAAGTGAACATGGCGTCGTCCAACTTGGGGTCAGCAGCAGTCTTGGTTCTCTTCCTGGTTAGACCCTCAGCGTCATCAACGGTAGTGACGAAACTCTTCAGCTTGTCCTCTTCTTTCAGCCATCCTCGAAGCGTAGACTCTGCGACTGAGAGGTCTCTTGAAACTTTTGCTTGGCTTTCCCCCTTCTCTCGTACTCTAGAAATCGCAGCAAGCTTGTCTTCAATACTGTAGGCTTTTCTCTTACGTTTTGGAGTTGACATGATGAGTTATCAGTCGATAATTAAATCAAGTAATGATTCTATTATTTATAACCCACAGGAAACAATAACAAGCACAAGCACTTAAATTATATCCTATCACTATCGATGTTGTTTTATATTTCTGAAATTACTTTATCTACACGTTGCTTTACATTTCCAGAAAATCATTCTCAATCATTGCAATTAACACACAAAAATGACCATTATAAATATTGTGTTTATTGTATTCATGCATGTTTATTTAGTTTGAGTGTTCTTATGTAAAATACAATGAGTGGTTACTAATTACGTCTCCCATTAACCTGTTTTCCGTGAATGGTTATCACGCACTCGGACAAACTCAAACACATTCATTAATTAACCACTTTCAGATTAATGTTTTAAAATAAACTTCATTTGTTTGTGTACATTATCAATTAAAAGACTGCTCAACATCCTTTTCATTAGAACGATATCAAACGAACTCGATAATTAACTGTGTTCAGATTATTGTTTTGTTCAAACATTTAATCTTATAAAGTTTGTTGACAATTATCCAATGTTAAAATCATGTAGACGTTTTTTTTAACATATTTTGTTCTTTGCGTGAATATGTTTTAAGATAATAATATACGATATGAATACTGATTATCAAAAGCATCAATAGCATCGCTAGAATTAAATGTCTTAAAATAGAATTTACCAAAGGAAATTTACACGTTTTATTTACATATTTTGTTATGTTCCTGAATATATTTTGAAATAAGAATATTGAAATACGACATGAAAACTGATTATCAACAGCATCAATAGCATCGCTAATATTACATGTCTCAAAGTAGAATTTACCAAATGAAATTAAGACGTGTTTATTTACATATTTTATTATATACTCAATTGTAAACTATTTCCACTTTTAATGATACATGTAATGATAACACATATTTTATCTTTGAGTGAAATCAAAAGTGTTCGTATTTTAAGATTTTGTGATGAAATAAAAACATTCATGTAGTTATCTAAATTTTCATGAATTACGATCTTAATTAACAACAAAGTGAATAATATTTCAAAATTTATTTATATTATATCTGAAAATGTTCTACATGTTTTTAGTTTCACAGTTCGCCCAGCTTTTGTTTCGAATCTACAGTTATATTTCGCATTGAAATCAGCCATCAATCGATAAGCATGTAGCCAATGTCAAGGTTGAGACGACCCATTTCAATGTAGGGGTGTGTTACGTTTACAGTCTTTTTAAAGTTTCGTTACTATGAGCAGGGAAAAAAGCATACGGTCATAAAATTTGATATTTGAAATATTGTGATATGAATCGAAATATATGATATCAACACTCAATTTCTCTTTTGCAATATTAACTTCTTAAATTATACTTGACCCCCCTCATGCGAAAGTGGACGAGACCCTTCACTGTTCCTTTGTTTACAATGATATTCGCGGGAAATTTGGCAACTGTGTGAGTTATATTTCTACATCGAGATTATGGTTTCCCTTTTTGCATTTCCGTTATTGTATGATCTAAAAATGTTTATTATCAAATCCCTTATAATCATAGGTAATATCGCAATAACCACATATATTGAGGCATCTCACATTTGGTGTAAAATAAACAACACACGTTGCATGTCTTTTTATTTAATTTTTACGTAGTTTGTTCCGACTTTTATTTTTCTGCCATCTGTTTCGTGCTGAAACAGAAAAATAATACATACTTTTATTTAACAAACGGAAGTAACATCTATCTAGCAGGGAACCCTGGGTAATTTTTGTGGGGGACATAACCTTACCGCGTTGCATCGCAAATCGCGCAGCAATGGTTCGCGGTATATCGAGGTTCCACTGTATAATTAAAGGTGTTCACACAAAAATGGCGGCCTATGTATTTTATGTGAATCTTCATACTTTGTCCTCCGACTATGGATGATTGACTTGTGTAATGACATTTTTGACAATGTCAAAATAATACATTTAACATTAACTTTCAATTATCACTGAAAATTTTAAAATATAAAATTATCAAAAAACGTGCTACTGCCCCTTTAACTCTCAACAATAGTGTTTAAATTATGTGCATGCTTGGTTTCATACCGAACCGAAAATCTAACGAGCGGAGGGTCCTGTACAGCAATACACACTAAAACCGAAGCTCAAGATATTTGATCTTTTGTAAATTTTTGCGATTTCTAAGTCTTGATAAAGCATATGTTTCTGTATGTTGATATGTAAAAGGAACTAACTTGATAAATAAATGAGTTAATTATAAATTTTTGAAAGGTAAACAAGTCCGCCTTGAAAGGTCTTTGTTAACTGACAAAATTTGCCATGTAAAAACTTTTCAATACCACAAACTAATATGGATTGGTAGGATAACCTGAAACAGAAAATGTTTTTGTTTTGGCCTAATATTAACTGCTGATTTCACATCAATGTCTATTATCAGTTTCAGCAATCTTTATTCTTGTTTTATCTTTCTTGTGTTTTTTTTCTAACATAAAATTTCCTTTGGAAACAGTATTATTTGGGAGAATTGTAATCATATCTAACTTTTGATATTCATTCATTTGCAGCAAGTAAAGCACATAGAGAAGAACTAGAAGGGATTTTACATATATTTGAGGTAAGACCTTGTTTGATATTTTTAATATCTTTATCATGGATATGTCACTTCATATTCCCCATTATGCATGTTATCCATTTCTTCCTTGAATTGCATCTTAAGGTGAAGCAAGAAGGAATGCCAAGTATTCTTATGGATATACAACTTCCTTATTAAAATAAATAATAATAATAATAATACAATATAAAAAATTTATAATTCTGTTTAGGCAACATTTTGGCATACCGTAGATACTAATGTCATTGTCAAGCAGTGACAACAACAATGAAGAAGTTGTATATCCATATAAGTACTCATTATGTCCCCAGCTAACTGGCAAACAAGGAGGTTTGGTTAAAAGTTGGGGCGGAGGACTTTCAGCGACATTGTGGAATACTCGACCGGAGGAATATAGAACATCAACATTTATGACTCTTTCAAAAATATGTAAAGACAAGAACATGCATTCGAGCTCTGACTGTTTGTGACTGTGAAGCGCCTTAGTGTGATTATTCAAATAGGGCACCATACATATAACTTATACGAACGAACGAACGAACGAACGAACGAACGAACGAACGAACGAACGAACGAACGAACGAACGAACGAACGAACGAACGAACGAACGAACGAACGAACGAACGAACGAACGAACGCATTGCATCACACAACATATTATTTATACTTCCTTATATTATGGATGTTTGCTTATTTAGAAAAAGAGTTTGATAACGACAACTTGATATGATTACTTTATATATATATATGAAAGTCATGTGTACATATTTATTTCACAATTCTCTAGTGTGTTCCTTAGGAGAAAAGTGTAGCCTTATTATTTCATTTATGGCATATCTGATAAGTCAATTATTGGTCAAAGATAATTAGCGTATTTATATGAAATGTTCATGAAATCAATGTAAATTTAGTGTTCCTCCAAAAAGGAAGGCTAGGGTGAATTGTCTTATTTTCAAACTTTTCAACAACCTCTCGTGCTTCAGCCTTTAGCCTTTAATCTATTTGTGTTATTGAAATGAACAATAATTCCAGACCTCAACGGTCCTAAAGTCTCTATTTGTTTTAGAGAACATGATTTTGAATATTGCTTCTAAATCTGTCGTTGTTCTATTATCTTGATTTCTTTTAATCAATAGATGCAATGAATGAATCGTATCTTTCAACTCTCCTGCTGAAGCTTTCAATGACGTAAAGGTTCTATATCAACTGCAATCACAATCGATTGTAAGACAATTTTCCTAAACTTGGCAAAGAGTTTTATTGATCATTATATACTCAATTGCAGAAGAAATCCTAGAAAAGATTTTACATTCTGAATAGATTGAAAAACAGTTATCTCCTTTATCAATTTATTCTCCTTCGAGATTTTCTCTCGTGTGCTTAACTTTTTGAGTGTCCAAGATAATAAGATTTCAGATGTTTTTATGGCTTTGTTTAGCTTCCATTGCATGCTTCACTTGTGATAAACAATCTCTAAGCTGTAATTGCCAAGCAAGGTTTCCTTGAAATTACACAAGAAAGTTTAGGATTTGTTCCTGTCTTGTCAAGGTTACTTTGACTTTCTTCTGACAGCAAATTTCTCTCCATTCCATTAGATTACAAAATGAACAATCACCATTGACTTTTCTTGCAAAAGCTTTTAGAAGTTTAAATAAAGATTAGAAGGACTCTTTGTACTTTATCCTAGAACTTTATAATATAATGTAAATGTAAGACTTGACGTTTATTGAGAAGTATTGGATAATATATGAGCAGTTAATTTTTATGCCAGTTGTAGCTTTTGCTTTATCAGATAATATATTTCAGTGATATTTACGATAAAGCTAAGCCTTTTTATTCTTCAAGTGAGTTGAAGATTATCTCTTTTGTCAGCAATGTCTGTTAAAGCAAAGCATAAGGAACATTATCAGAAAAATAGTATAATTGATTATTGTACAAAATATTAGAAAGGACCCTCAGAGAAATGGCTTCCATGTAGTTGACCTTAGTCTTGATTTGCTTTTCAAGAGTTTTATTATGTTTTGTGTGAGTTTTGTCATCAAGCGTCTGTGAGAGCATAGCATAAAGCATGTTTTAAAGTATCTGAAAATAATTTTCTAAAATAAATATTTTATAAAATATAAGAAAATACTCTTAGAGAAATGCCTTCTGATGAAGTTAACTTTAGTGTTTGCTTTTCAAGAGGTTCTTTAAAGGGGCAGTAGCACGTTTTTTGATAATTTTATATTTTAAATTTGTCACTGATAATTGTAAGTTAATGTTAAATGTATTATTTTGACAGTATATAAAATCTCATTACACAAGTCAATCACCCATAGTCAGAGGACAAAGTATGAAGATTTACACCAAATCCATTGGCGGCCATTTTTTTGTGAACACCTTTAATTCATTTTGTGTTAGAAAAAGGAATCGCATGGCTAACCTTTACATTATATATTTGAAATATTACTGCTCCATTTAGTTTAAATACATTGTCTATCAATTGGAACCATTCATTTTCATTTTCCTGACATCACCTTATATTCCCCCTAAAAACGTGCTCCTGCCCCTTTAAAGGTCAAAATGCTATTCAATAAATTCTAGCTGTTTTACTAAGCAAATCAGTGCATGGAGTGCTGTAGCCTAACATGAAGTATTTCTATGATTCTTGTGTGAAATTCAATGCCAAGTACAAAATGCTGTCAGTAAGTGATAAAACTTAAAAGGAAATAAGGAAGAAAGTATGTGTTGAATTGACAATGTGAACATGGTTTGTTGATGCTCCATGGTATGTTATGCTGTGCTATACATAGAAGCTGATGGCATGCTATTGATTATGGTAGGACCAGGCTGGCTGGTCGTCCTGAGCCTGTCTGTTGCCTGTCCTTATCTCAACCTGCTTCCTTATCCCTGGGCAATATGCATACACAACAACCTCCCACTCCTTGTTGCCGCTCTGCCTCTTAGACTGAAGCTTGTCTTCAGAAACTGGTTTCCTTGAAAAGATACGAAAAGTTGACTGCTTGGACCTTAGAAACTGCCTTCCTATAAAAGATACGATAAGTTGATGAACATTAGGTTGTTCTACAATATGAGTTAGATTTTGAGATCTGAGTCTGAAGAAAATTGTCTTGAAAGGGACAGTCCTATCAGGGTATTTCTTGTGGAATAAAATTCATCAAGACTCAGTGATGCATTCTCTTCTTTGTCAAACAGTTAAATCTAACACAACTAAAATGTTACCCTCACTAAAATATTTGAAAATAATTGATATATATTAATCATAGATAAGTATAAACAGCGAAGAACTCTCCACAACAAATACCCCGATAAGACTGTCCCTTTAAACAGACACTTTTAGAGTTGTCCATATTGACAAGAAGAAATACAAAATCTTGGGCTGTATTTTTGCAATACCAACATATAAAAATACAGATTGTGTAATACAATAATTTTTGATTGTTAATTAGTTTTCAAGTTAATTATATATCTTGTTGTAAAGCACAATTACATGTTAAACAAATATTTGACTTACCAAATTTGAAATTGTCATTTCCTGCTGATGTTGTTTTAAGTGGTTTCAAATCATGGTGGCCATAACCTTTCAAAAATGTTGTATCGTACTTGTTCTGATTGTACCATACAGGGAAGAGTTTTCTAGTGAAATTGTTCTTGTGTGGTTAAATATATTTGACATTATTTGTTAACTTAAAACTGACAAGGTAGTCACTTTGCATATTGATTCTTTGAATTATGTCAAGAATGACCATGAACAAAAGAGCAATGATCAACTTCTTGAAACCAAAAATTAGAAGACATGCTTTTGAACTTTAATGAATTTTTACGTTCATACATTTTAAGTTTAATCTACAGCATCTTAATGATAAGTTTAAATGCTGAAGTATCAAGTTTCTATTAGTTTGTAAGCTGAAGTATCAAGTTCAAATGATAAGTTACACTGAAGTTTCTAGTTTGCAGTTAAGATTGTATGCTGAAGTATTGATATGATTGATAAGATTTATCAATGAAGCATCCAGTTTGATTGACAAACTTTTAAACTCTAGAAATAGAATCAAGTTTCTATTAGTTTGTAAGCTGAAGTATCAAGTTCAAATGATAAGTTACACTGAAGTTTCTAGTTTGCAGTTAAGATTGTATGCTGAAGTATTGATATGATTGATAAGATTTATCAATGAAGCATCCAGTTTGATTGACAAACTTTTAAACTCTAGAATCAAGTTTCTATAACTTTGTATGCTGAAGTATATATAATTCAAATGAAAAATTATATACTGAAGTATTCAGTTCAAAAAGTAAAATTTTATGCTCACGAATCTACCTGTAGTATGATTGATTTAAATGTATGCTGAAGTTTCCAGTTTGATTGATTACTTAACTATAGATATTGAGTATGCTGAACAATCTCCCTACTAGGCCTGTAACGTTTCATTAATACCTATGATAAAATCGTAGCTTGGGAAATCGTGATTATTGTATCATGAGCTTCCTGTATCGTGATACACTAAAAATAGATTTCTTTTATTTAAAAATGAAAAGAAAAACTTAGTGAACACTATAAAACCATCTAGTGTTGTGCAGTAACTATAACTACAGTAAGCATGAAGAAATCTGATTCATGAATAAGTGTTTTTGAAGAAAAGAAAAACATTTAATCTTCGATTTCCTCATAACACAAAATTTCCACCATCTTGAACATTTCACAAAATATGCACGAAGTTATACTTTATACAGTGTATCGTGATACATTCTGTATCGTCTGTCTGTATCGTGATACATATCGAATCGTGAGATTTCCCATGATACTCAGCCCTACTCCCTACCACTGGGAAGAGCATGTAAAGCAGTCGGTTTTTGTCTGAACCATAAGTGATGATGGTATCTTCTTTTTCAGAAAATTTTGTTCCTGTTGCCTGAATTGATTCACAAGAGATGGATGTTTCACAGTATTGGTGAGCTCATAAATTATTTTGTCAATAAATCACATAATGCTTAAAGCCCTTAGACTGTCATGGCTTTTGGGTTTTCAAATAATTGAGGGTTACTTAGTATACTATTTCCAAATAAAAATATGTATGCATATAAATGATTGAATACTACTCATTTTCAGGCCGTGTAATGAAGAAACTGCTCCACCCAGGGAATTCGTTCAAGGTAAATTAGATAGTTCTCATTGTCATAAGGAAAACAGAAAATGAAAAGAAGTGGTCTATTTAACTTTAAGGAGGAACAATCATCTAGTAAAGGTTGAATATATATATAACCATTATTTATTGGTTAAGTGTGATTTTTAAATTTAGGTGATAGTTTTTTTGTTGAGCCCCCTGGTCAAGCATTAAAAGGGATTATTAAAGTTGAGATACCACATCACCTTGCCAAAATCTTATGCCAAGACCATTAATATGGTTATTGTTCCATAACAAAACTCAGAGGTGGGTACTTTCAGTACAGATTTTCTGATGAAAAGATACATGAGTGATAAAGTGTAGAGGATCTGAACATTAGACTTTGACATCAATATTCTGACCTACTATATCATGTCACACGGACAGTTGCGGCGGGAAGGGATGCGTCTGTTCATGGTGTGGTACCAGATCCTGCAGGAGAACGCGTCGGAGGAGTGTCACAACATCTTCCTGCAGCTGGTGCCGGGGCTCGGGGAGGGAGTCCACCAGGACATCCTCAACAACAGGGTCCCTCTCCCTCCCGACAGTGAGTCATTACTTTATCTCTTGACACTCCTTGAGGTGCATCCATGGATCTCTACATATAACAGGAGGCATCGTGTCTCAAGGTACGAACGTTACGCTAACTCCACTAATCTGTACCCTGGGCTCAGAAACTTTATTCGCTCGCGCGACCTGACCTTGGATACAGCCAATCAAATCATTTTCTCGCCACCTTCTCGATAAAACTTCAACGGGGAAAATGATTTGATTGGCTATATCCCAAGTCGAGCGAATCTAGCTTCTGAGCCCAGGGTACAGATTAGTGGAGTTAGCGTAACGTTCGTACCCTGAGACAGGATTCTTTATCTCTTGACAATCCTTTACGTGCATTCATGGGTCTCTACATGTAACAGGAGGAAGCTCACCTGCAGCCAGATTTGAACCTGAGACAGCTGGGAGAGTGTCTGACATTTCACCCATTTTAATAACCAAAGGTTCCTGGCTGAAAGTGATCTGACATCTTGTAACATACATTAACTGGAAGTCTGATGATGGTGCAGTGTTGTTCCTATTTGATCAGCTGAGGGGGTCATTTTGGCAAAGTCTGAGCATATGGGACCCTATGCAATGGTAGAAGTATCCTTCTTCTCAAAATGTAAGGGACACCAAGCCAAAAGGTTGGGCAAATTTCCCCAGGACCTCCTCTAGGAACAACACTGATGGTCAGTAATGCTCCTAGCTGATGATCAGATCAGATATATTTTTTTACCAAATTTTAACAAATGGGAGCTTTTTGAAATCTTAAGGGACACTGTTAATCCATACTGTGAAATGATTACTGTGTAATCAAATAAAGGTAATCGATTACTGTGAAATGATTACTGTGTAATCAAATAAAGGTAATCGATTACTGTGAAATGATTACTGTGTAACTGAATAAAGGTAATTGATTACTGTTAAATGAAATGTATTGATATATCCCAGGGACCCCCTAAACAAACATCTTGGTCTAGAAACAGTTGATAAGTTGTTTTAATCTATTCATTATTTAAAAGATTAGTTGTAATTTTCAAGGCTTTAAATTTTTTAATTGAGATGCAGTTCAAGCAGCACATATTATACATATAAACATTTCCCCTCGATGTTTTGAATGCATTGTATTAGATGAATAAAGTCATCTTGGTATATGAACATTGTTTGAGCAACATTAGGTTGTGTTAAGAGAATCACAAGGAGAAGAATAAGAGAATGTTTGATGTTGTGATTTGTACAGTTTGTACATCCGTCAGTCTTCCTATCTCAACAGGGTTAGCAGTAGTTTTTATGCACAAACAAGCATATCTTCTCTCTTGTCTAATGTCTGTCAAGTATTAGAGCTGTTGTTGTTTTCTCACTGTAGTAGACCAACAGTGCCGTGTGCAGCGACGACCTTGTAAGTTTGTGTTGTGTTCACTGCATGCCAAACTAAGGACTTGTATCCAGCCCTTAGAATACAAGTCCTCATCCTTGTATCCCAGAATCTACCCGAATACAAGTCCTTGGGCTGACAGAAACCATTACTCACACTAACAGAGAATTGCAAGCTATGTTTTTGTTCTGTTTCCTCCCATAATCTCTTTTTATAACTGTTTATGTTCTGTGTTGTGTTTTTCCTATTTTGGGTCCAATTGTAAGGCTCTATTCTTTAGGTTAATGATTGAAGTTTGTAACACTTACAATCTTTTTCAATGTTTGTGCAAACCAACCCTAAATCCTTCCATAACCCCAAGCTATTTGACTTTGATGTTTATATTGCCTTTATCAATCAAGTTTTTTATCCCTTCCCTATAATAAATGACTGTTGACCAAGTTTCTCTCTGATAAGAATATCATTTTATAAGTTTTTATCCTCATTTAAATGAACTTGAATAACCAAAGGCTCTTTTTGTAGCTGCTGTACTTTGGAATGTCTGACTTTGGATTTTGAATAACATTTAAAGAATTTTTCTCAAAAGTAGAAATGATTATGTCCTCTTGTTAGGTACATTTTCAATTGTTGCTGGGCAGTACATGAACTAAATCCTTTACATATTAATTGTACTGTGTTTGGTCAATCTCTTGTCTCCAAGTAAATGTATAGTCTTGCTGTATAGACCAGTATCTAACATTTAACATTCATACTCATTCAGTCTTCAAGTTCAAGAACAGACAGTGATACTGTCTTTAAAATGCAGTTTACAAGTAACTGTAATGCTACCGTTATAATTATAGCTGTTTGTTTTGTCACTCGCAAGTAAAAAATAATTGTCATTTTGACATAGACCTTCCTGCTATCTGTTGATCGACTATTGCGCCAAGAAGCAGGATTGAGATGACTTAATTACAAGGCATTCAATGATTGTATGTTCATGTGTCGTGTTGCCTGTTATTTCTCAGAAATGTTTGTTTCAATTATAAGTATTGGTTTTCAAACCTTATGTTACACTAATTTGTAAACAATATTTAATCAATAATACTATTTTGTGTTCCCATGTTGCTCATGCACATCATTTAATCTATTATATATATTTTTTTACAATTTAAAAAAAAGTATTCATGTATAATAATAATATCTTATGCATGGTTTTGTATCTCTTGCATACAGTATTGTATTTGTATAATTTTAATTTTCTAACCAAAAAAAAAATCAATAAGTCATTTTGATGACAATTAGAGAAGGGTTCTTTCAAGAAAAAATACTAAAATGTAATAACAAAAGGGTTATCAGAAATTATTAAATTTAGATATATTATAACATAAGTAATAAAACAGATGTGGTGAATTCATAAATGGAAGCAAGTATATACCAGGTATCACTGAATTTACCTTATTTAGCAATGGCCTCCGAATGTGAACAGTATTAAAAGTATAATTATTAACATCAACTTGTCTTTAAACAATATAGGCATGTTACTGTACACAGTTATCTTCCCTTGCAGCATGCAGTGGAGTGATTGCTTCAGGGGAGGTAACTGCCATCTTACCCAGCGCCGGAGAAAAGTTGCCTGAGAACATCACAAAATACTTTCTAGATGCTCTGCTTACAGTCATGGTGTCGGAGGTAGTTTTCAGTTATCATAAACTTTTAAAAATCATATTTTATTTTGACATTTATGTGACCAAGTAAATTTTTTTTCTGATTTCAAAATATTTTATTTCATAATTACACATTTTAACATATAATATGCAGTATATAAAGCTGACTATTATTCATCAATATTGTCACGAAGGCATTTGATAGACCTAAAACTGTGACTGTCGTTAACGACTCTCTGAACATGATTTGACTCATTACAACAAAACTTTTTCTGTAAATTTGAAGCATTGAAAAGATATCACCCTTATAAATCACTATTTGCTTTATATCACAATGGCAGTTTTTCATAGTCATATGAATCTTTTACAAATTGATATTGAGGATTCCATGGTGAAATGATTTCAAAATTCAAAACAACCCAACAGATATGATGTAATTAAGGAAATAATCAGTTGTGTCATTGCCCGATGTGCTGCAGTCCCAATGATATATAGAGGAACTAGCAATACGCATGTACTGTTGCTGTGTCCAGGTGATCAAGATTGAGTGGATGAACAAGGAGATGAGAGAGACGAGCTTTGTGTTCCTATTCAACAAGTTCAAGAGCAGCTACCTCTACTGGCTGCTCCCGGACTTCCAGACTAGGGACATCTACGAACCAGTCCTAGGTGAACACACAACACCGTCTTGCATTCCTCCATTTTGAGTTTCCATACAATGAACATTTGTTGCATCTTGTCTTTTAACTTCAAATTTGAGTCTCTGTAATTATATAACCCACACCCACAGAGTTAGGTGCCAATGCAAACAATGACTGTATCATCAGCTAACCAACCTGCCCATTTTGCCTTAAACAATATTAATGTAACATATGCTCACAAGCGGCATGTATCTTTAATTTAAATTTCATATTTGACAAATGACATGAATCTGACAGTACCTTGATGATGCCAAATTTATTAGTGATGTAGTTGTTGATTTTTTCAAAAATATTATTTTGGAAAATAACACTCCCAATATAAAATTACCGGTGGATGTTGAATGATAAACCCTTATAAATGATTATGTGATGAATAAATGTTACTTTCCTGCACAGAACTACCATGTGTGCGCTCAGTGAAGGAAATGTTAGCAAAGGATGAACCAGTCAATGTGACTGAATGCAGAGACTCGTTTATACGCTGGTTGGCAAACTTTACCCTGTCTACCAAGAAGCCAGACAACAACCTAACCAAGTGAGTACAGGGACAATGAATATTGAATAAAAATTACAGCAAAAAAATGTCAAAGTACATCGCATTATCATACAATGGATAGTGTTCTCGGCATAATAAAGCCAACGGATATTTTCGATATCCGTTGGGCGTGGCTAAGGGTCATATACGGATACCGATGCAAATTTCAAAGGTCAAGGTCGGAACTTCTTTCGAAAATTCCGATGACGTCACAAGCGTTAACATCTTGAACGCCTTTAGTAACGGAGAGAGGCATAACAATATGAATGATAAATTGCATCTATATAGACAGTAATTTAAGAAATAACAACAAAACTGTATGGGTCTTTAGCCATTGGATGACTTAGCAGTGCTAAAACACTGTCATCACGATTTGAATGAAACCGACCGAACAATTTTACTCACAGGTACCAAAGGCAGTTCAAGTCTCATGTTCAAACACGTCATTTACACATCTTCGGTGTTCTTTACTTTAATATTGTTTAGTTTGGATTCGGAAATCCACAGACTATCATCTAGTTTAGCTCTCCGGCCATCAATGTTCGTTCAATCGCTGTCTCAACGCAAGCAGCCATTGTCACGTAGGCGAAGGGAAGCAACTCTTGCCCCTTGGTGAGATTGACTCGTCTTCTCGATGACGTCGGATTAACGAACGTCAGTTCCATCCCGCCAAGCCCATTTAAAATGTGTCTAACTTTTAAATCATCGTATTTTATAGATTTTTAAAATTTCAAAATTTTGGAGTCGTGACAAAATAACTCAAACGGCAATAAAAAGCATATATAAGGAGGAATTATATTTTGTCAATTCACTGTCAGAGTCATTGCCTATTCATTTGCATATATCAATGCGCGAATCTTAAAACAATTTCAACTATCAAAATAGTATTATCAGGCATTTTTTCGAATTAAATTTTAAAATGACATTGTATGATAAAGAAGTTATCATGCTCGTGTGTTTTGGGATCGTAAATATCCTGCATTAGGAATAAACACTATGTATTTAGCTCGCCAAGGCTCGCAAAATACAATGTTTATTCCTAATGCAGGATATTTACGATCCCAAAACACACTCGCATGATAACCTCTATTTACCAAAGTCGGAAATACTCAAACACTGAGAACAATTATTGTTTGCTGGAAAGATTTGTGTCCCTCACCATTCTGTTTGAGCTTTGTACTTTTATAACTGAAATTTTATTTGGGTGTCGAACCTTCAAATATGGGCACAGCTGGCATTATCCCTAAAACCTTAGAATTGCATTTATGGTTTGAGGGATTCTTAGAATTGATTAGTAGCCAATTTGTAGCATGTAACTTGAGGAAGGTCATGCCTATGAGATTTAAACAGAGATATACACAAGTGTGGCAATGAATCACAATATGCATGTCTAGGAGGTACCTCCCTGTTGCTTCTTAAGCAAACTCTTTCTTCTAGTAGCCTGCTAAATTTTCGATTGTAATTTTTAGCTCATCTGATTCCATGATACATTTCCAGAGGCCTGTCCTGCTCAACCCTGGCGGAGGGCGGTCCAGCGGAAGACCTCCCCGACTCGTCAGAGGTGAAGGCGACCAACATGGAACCCATCCCTGGCAGCACCCCGAGCACTTTCACTGGCTTCCAGGCAGAGAAGGACTCGGCTAACTCTAGTCAGTGCAGTGATGAACACAGTCTCTCGGACTACGAGATCGTACGCACCGTGCTCTACTCTACACGGGAAAATGTCAACATTGTCCATGAGTGCTTCAGACAGGTGAGCTTGTAACTATTGTTACTTTATGTGTATTTCATGAAAGCTTTGTTTGTCTTTTCAATTGAATTACAATTGTAATTCATTTGTAACTGAACAATTGAAAACATTATCCTTCTTTGTATTTCAGGCGTTGTTGTTTTCATTTCGGCATGCCGCTGCAATGAGAAAGGTGATAGGAGTCTACAAGGAGTGGTTCCAGGTGGGTGTTTACCTGTTGATTACCAGCATCTACCTGTTGATACCTACATTTACCTGTGTTACATTTACCTCCTTACCTGCATGCTAGCAGCATCGTTCTTACATTCAGATACCAGGAAATGTCACCAGCATCTCCTTGAAAACAACATTGAAATAATACATTCTTTTGAGAAAGCAGAAGGATTGACTTTCCTTTCGAAGGCTCGAATGATAACGGACAAAATTGACAATTTAATTCTTTCGCTCATTATCCTCATTTCACCGATATTCATGCAGTATTCTGTAATTTGAAAAAATATAAACACTCAACATTGAATGCAAAAATTAAATATCTAAAAGTTTATTCATTCACAATTTTTACTAGAAATTCATGGTTATCATAGAGATGAAGATAACTTTCTGAGTATTTAATTTCTACTTGCTGTTACGTTATTGTTATTATAAAGATGCTATCAAGAATTCACTTCTAACATGTATCTGCTCCATGAAACCTTTTGAAGATTGGATGAAGATAATGCAAATTCAGCATTTATAGATAATGTTGTGGATATGTTATAGTTGTCCCAATTCTATCAATCTCCTGTTTAAGAATATTAAAACATTTAATCTGAAAGGTGTTTAAAGGGGCAGTAGCACGTTTTTGGGAGGAATATAAGGTGATGTAAAGAAAGTTAAAATAAATGGTTCCAATTGAAAGACAAAGTATTTAAACTAAATTGAGCAGTAATAATTCAAATATATAACATAAAGTTTAGCCATGCAATTCATTTTTCTTACACAAAATGAATTAAAGGTGTTCACACAAAAATGGCCGCCAATGGATTTTATGTGAATCGTCATACTTTGTCCTCTGACTATGAATGATTGGCTTGTGTAATGAGATTGTTGACACTGTCAATATTATACAATTAGCAATAACTTAGAATTATAAGTAAAATATTTAAAATATAAAATTATCAAAAAACGTGCTACTGCCCCTTTAAGTGAGGGAAATGATGTTATTCTGGCTATTTCATATCAATGATCATGTATCAATAATGCCATGCCAAGAAATTCATTTCATGTTATATTGTTCTTTCCATAGAGACCATGTGTCACCTTGGATGATGTAGGATATTCTTCATCACTTTAGACGATTTTTGTCTCCATTTTGATTTAATTGTTTCATTTTTATGTTATCGGGATAATTCTTTGGTGCATGTGACATTTCCTTTTGGTTTTCTCATTCTACTTTTCTCTGTTTATTGGGACTTATGTTGATAATGCTTCTGTTAGATTTGAAACTATTCATTAAAAGCAATAGTGTTTGTGTTAATTCAATTATTAGTAGACTCTATTATTTTTTGTTAGCATGCAACAGGCATATCTTCATTCTATGGCATGCATAAGGGAAAATATCTTAGATATTCTGTGCATGTGAACTATTGCTTGAATTAAACTTGAGATATTCTATAACTCTGACAATTTTAATTTCCTTTTTTTGCTTACATTTTATCGTTTCTACTATGATAAGTGAATTTATGATGTCAGTTGTTTGTCAAATTAGGAAATATTGTTTCGAATAATAATTGCAATTCTAATTGGTTACTCATTACCGAATTAGTTAACTTTTCAACAAAATTTGTTTGAAAAGTTGAACAATATTCATTTTGAAAGTGGTCATTACTGAAAGGCTGTTTCTAGTTGAAGTTCAGAAAGTGACACAATTTCATAGAAAAATACTAACTGTATCTAAACTTCCAGGTAAAATTAATGTTTTAATTTGATCTTTGATATGCAAAGAGATACAAATGGATAAAAAGATAATTCTTCCTTTTTCCAACTTACAAATGGAATCGTCACCAAAACTGTTTTGACCCTGTAATGACCACTGGTTTCAACATGCTTTTGAATGATTTTTCCTGCTTATACTACTACTTACGTCAGTGTTTGAAATAGCTACCTACATGCTGACAGGTCATTCAAATTCAAATTTGACCTGTAGTCTTACATAAAGACTTGTGATCATAGATTGACAGTTGAAATTCAAAATCCATCCATCGTTGAATGGTTTTATCTTGAAAAAAAAATTTAATTCACTAGTTCAGATATTGCTTTTTGGGATCAGTTTGTCAATTTTTTGCAGACACCAGTGTGCAAAAATAAAATGCCATCTTGATATCATGAAAATGAAATGTTGCAGTTTTATATCGCAGTAAAGGAAGTAACCATTTCAAGATAACTAACAAGTGCTAGCTTTAATTTGCTATTTGAGACACTGACTGACCGTTGCTCCGGCCCTGGACGCTGGTCAGCTGCATGTGCATGTGTTTTTGTTTGTTACTAGCATGTGGAGGAGAGGCCAATCTTCCTGCAGGAGCCCAGCTCAGAGGGGGGGCTGGTCCTCGACTCTCAACGGAACACCCCTGAGTTCCACCATAGTAGTCTTTCAGACATCGTCGAGGAGGAAATCTCCTCTGATGTACGTATCATCGTATCGGGGACTTGAGTATCTCAAATATCTCTTGAATGTTTGTGTATCGGGGACTTGAGTATCTGAAATATCTCTTGAATGTTTGTGTATTCATCAAATTGGATTTACAGTTTTGTCTAGTAGATTTTCTTGAATGTCTTTGAGTTTTCTTTAGGTACAAAGCCTGAATATTTCAAATTTATGTAAAAGTGTCCAAAAAGCGCCTTATTGTTTCTTTCTCTTTCCAGGGACATTAGCCTGTAGATATGTAAACATAAATAACTGATAATGCAATACTAGAATGTGTTGTCAGTCACTTGCCTGAAAAAAACATCTTACCGTATATTAGTTTAATGTGTATTTAGCAGCCCCGTCATAGGACGGGGCTGCTATTACTTTTTGTGCAGTTTCAGCCGCCGCCGCACTCATATTACTTGCTATTCAGCTGTTCATATGCCTATACCTCGGGGGAACGATTTTGACATGTTCACTTTCAAGGTCAAAGTTATAAAATCACCTATAAATTCCTCTTAAACGCAATAACTTGAAAATTCTTTGTGCTATGAAGCTCTTACTTGGTTTATATCATCCTTGTAAGAGCAAAAAATTTTGAAAAGGTTTCCGCTACAATCTGTCAAAGGTCAAGGTCACACCAAGGTCATGACTTTAGCATGGTTTAGCAAAAAGCTTTATTTTAACAACGCCTTTATTCATTACATTTTTGTTATACTCAATGAAAAATGTTCATTGATTGTGTGACCTTGAAAGTCAAAGGTCAAGGTCACGACCAAATTTGCTGAGGCTTGAAGAAGGTAGAACAGGGAAAGGTGAAACCCCCACTTTCGGGGCTGCTCTGCTTTTGCGGTGTCCCGCAAACGCTAATCTAGTTTTAATCAGATGTGAATATTATTTAGGGATTATCATGAGTAATTTGAAAAGCTCAGACCTATTAGTAAGGAACATAATATGTAGAAATGGTATCTCAAACAAAAGTTCCAAGGCCACTTGAGTATGATTTGAAGAAACTGAAGCACATTTGTTTGGACCACATTGATGATACTTAAATTCACTTGATTCATCTATTTCTTTTTAAATTTTGCACATGTCTTTTACCCTATTGGGAGATATGAAATGTTTAATTATTAGACATAGTAATAGACATTTTATAAGATAAGATAAAACATTAATTAATTATTTTTCGATTCTTCTTTGGGGGATTTAAATGCTTTGTAAGAGATGTCTATAGATGATAAGTGATAGGATGTAAACAGTATTTCAGTGGGGCAAGGATGCAAGGTCGGGGATATAAGTAAGCCAGGCTATGCTTATTGACTTTTTGAGATGGGGGAGGGTGGGGGCGTGAATGGTAATAGATTTCTTTCCAGGTGCTTGCTGATAGTAGTTGGCTTGTAGGTTGATTCCCCTTTTGCAATTTATTTTTTATTCATTTTTTTCAAAAGAAAAATCTAATAAGTATAAACATCTCATGTTATAAATAAGAATGATGATGTTTGCCAAGGACACTAATTCCCTTCGGCATGTTATTGTTATGGATGTTTACCTAACATTATGCATGTGATTTCTTTTGCAAGTTTTGCAGTTTTCTTCTTGACTAACAAGTACATGGCCATTAGGTTATTAGTTACAAGTTATAAGTACGTTGAATCATTTACATAGATTTGCATGAAAGATTATGAAATAACGAATTAGAGAATATTCTAAGAATGAACATTGTAAGTTCTAAGTTTTTTTATAAGCAGACACCTATACATTTCAGGATTTACAAATAATTATCTCATTGAATTTAATATGTGAGAAAATGAGTTTAAAAAACAAGCACATTTTATGGGACAATTATGAAATCTGCCTGATCGTACTGGCTAACACTGACAAAACAATTGGAGCTCAACGCTCTCTGCTCATATTTCATTTTCAAATTTGAATGTCATTCAATAATTTGTAAGAATTCATCAGAAGTCAAGACCTTCCATGTTTTGTGTGCATTTGATAAAACAAAAAACCCAGTCAAATTTATAAATCGAAAGCTAGTATCAAT
This sequence comes from Steromphala cineraria, assembly GCA_916613615.1. Classification (NCBI taxonomy): domain Eukaryota; kingdom Metazoa; phylum Mollusca; class Gastropoda; order Trochida; family Trochidae; genus Steromphala; species Steromphala cineraria. Next base: position 15,832,660 of record OU744724.1, on the reverse strand, counting down.
ATACCATTAAAAATCATAATGTCAAGAGACATGTAGTGTATTCTGGCAAAACAAAAGATGACACTGCATTGCTTCGTATGGCTACCATGATCCACTAAGTACAACGCATACAAGATATACAAATACAAATATAACAAAATGTAGGGAGAATAACCCTGCTTTGATTGACTCCTTTACGCAGTGTTCTCCTCCTACAAGTTTCATCACTTAAATATAAGGAAATAAGACAATTTAAATACTTAAACATAAACACATTCATTGTGTACCTTCTTGAGACTAACATATCCTTAAACTAAACCAACCTTTTCCCAGGATTCCCTTGGAGCGAGTGCGTCATCGTTCCCCCAGCGCTCGTTCCTGACGGATGGTCTAGAGAAGCCCAAGTACCTGCGCAACGCGTCGTACCTGGGGGCGGTGCAGGACCTGGCGGACCAGGGCGAGAACAACCAGTTGGAGGTGCGGGCCGGCATGCAGAAGGTTCTCCAGGTCTTCATCACCAACGCTGCCAACATCTTCCTTCTCGATGCAGGGGACGACGGCTCCCTGCAAGAACAGGTACACTCGCTGCTTGATAATATTAACATGATAGCCATTTCCGAAATTATATTTTTCACAGAGTAATGGCTCTTGATTCTGAAATTGGACTTGGAGCTATTAACAGGTCTTATAGTCTATACAGTCTAAGTAAACCTAGCCTCACTATTATCCGTTACACTGCTATACTGAGTCTAGAAAGGTCTGGTCGAGGGTCGCGTCAGTCGACCTTTCTGCGACCTATGACCCTCCAACGTTATACGTGCGAAGGCAGACTATTGTGGCTTGGTAAGCTCAGTTCTGATTGGTCAATTTGGTCACGTGGGCTGACGCGACTCTCAACCAAGCCTTTCTAGACTCAGTATAGCAGTGTAACGGATAATAGTGAGGCTAGGTTTACTTAGACTTTAGTCTATAAGGACAAGTTTCCTTTTACACTGAAACACCTTGGTTAATGAAATTTCTTTCACTGACTTTTTACCTATAGCGTATAATGTAGATTCCGGGAGTATGTGAGCCATGCTCACTTTGTTCTTGTTTCTGTATAGTGCTTTTTACGTTTATATTTTATAAATTGTTGTGCCATCCGGCAGCCGCAATGCAGTGTCACATATTCTATCCTTGTTGACCAAGCAAGGAAGCAACACCTGGCATCTTTCAACATCTTTTGGATGAAGCGCCTGGGAATCAAACCCAAGGTTTCTAGTTGATGAGTGGACACTCTTAGTGAATCTAAATCAATGTAAAGCAGCTTATTCACTAATAATACACACTTTAAATTAGGTTGCCTACTGACCTCTGAACTGCCATTGATAATTATAAAGATTTTATCCTAAAAACTTGTAAGTTTGCAATGGGCTTTCTTGCTACTACAGTAGAACACGGATATAACGAACTCGGATATAGCGAACAATCGGATATAGTGAACAAATTTTCAAGTCCTGTCCCTATATAATATCATTAAAATTATATGCGTATAGCGAACACCGGATATAGCCCTTGGAGTTCGTTATATCCGTGTTCTACTGTACTTGCAAACGTAATTAATGAAAGAAGTTCATTTGTTGCCAATTATTTGCAGGTTGATCTGTGCAAGAGGGTTCTCAACATCTACAGGCATGTGGTGATGAATGTGCAGCTCAACCAGAAGACATGGTTAGTTGGCCTTTTCTGACAGGCTTTTGTATTCAAAAGCTTACATTGACTTCATCACAAAGCATAGGAACTTTATGTTTGTGATATAAATGTGCACTTGTTGCTTCGTTAATATGAATAGATCTCCTTTTAAAAAACCTAAAGGGTAAACAGGAAATATTGTGACAATAACTAAACTAGTATTGTTACATTACTGCTTACCCAACAGTAACTTGACTTTGCCTCGATATGACACCAAGATTTTTGTCATGTCGGCCGAGGGGTCATACAGGTAATAAATATATATATGTCTCTGGTCAAGGTATTTCATCCACATTGCACTAAGGCCACCCAGCTGTTAAATTGGGTACCTCAAAGTTGGATGTACTGACCTGCGTGGTCATGATTAACGCTTAGTAGCAGCTGTGGTAGTACACTCCTTCAGGGTTATGATGTAGCGCTTTGAGCATGTCTAAGGACGTGGAAAAGGCGCTGTATAAGTATGCACATCATTATTATTATATACAGTTAATTTCATCTAATCAAATTATACCGCTCACCAAACGCTGCAAATGGCTGAAATATTGCCCAAGCGGCGTAAAACAACAACTCACTCACTCACCGCTCACCTATGTTAACACTCATTGCTGTACATGCCACCATGAACTATATCCAACTGACTGTTTCAGGGAGCAGATCCTGGTGGTGTTGCTGAAGGTTACCTCCGGGGTGCTGAGAGAGAAACCACCCAAGGAGAGATACAAGTCCATCGGAGGGAAGCTGGCTCAGCCTATCTTCCAGGTGAACACCTGCTTTAGATATCTATTGTTCATCTCTAGTCTCCTGGCCCAAAATTGACCCTTGAAGCTCTCTTAGTGATAAGATTGTCACAAGTACCATTCAATAATATTTGCATGGGACTGTCTTAGCACTAAGAGAGTTTGGAAAATCTAGGCCCTGGTTTGTATGAATAGTATTTTTATAGAGTGGTTTATTATTGAAAATTGTATGCTTAGAGCACTGCATTATTTCTTGTTGTGAACAAAATTTGGTTTACAGAACGAGGCTTACCAAGTATGCCATGTTGACAATTGTTGACTTAAAGCGTAAGATTGGTATAAACTACACATAGATTAAGGAACTTCATTCCTGTGTAATTATATGTGCACTTCTTGTTTCTATTATATGAATAAATCACTTTGTCAAAAACCTAAAGGGTAAACAGAAAACATTGTAACAATAACTAAACTAGTATTGTTCCATCACTGCTTACCCAACAGTAACTTGACTTTGCCTCGATATGACACCAAGATTTTTGTCATGTCGGCCGAGGGGTCATACAGGTAATGAAACACAACCCTTTTGTGCTCTGCATGTATTGTTTCCTATTCTTTTAAGCTCATCAGGCTTATGGATCAGAATTACCATAAGTTTTACTTCAATACCACAAATATCATGAATACCTCTATGAGGGGTATGTAGAAGGTAAAGGAAGAGATCATTAGTTTGAACACAATGTTAGTATTTTCACAGAAACACCACACTCCTGCATTAAAGAAATTGAAAAATCCACAGAACTCTTCCTTCAATACCATGATGTCAACGAGCACTTATGTGCCGGTATGTTCACTGTCTCTGTTGATATTCCAGACGCTGATCGTGACGTGGATCAAGGCGAACCTGAACGTGCAGATCAGCTCCGAGTTGTGGGATGAGTTCCTGGGAGTGCTGTCCTCACTCACATCATGGATGGAGCTCATCAAGGAGTGGGCCGTACGTTCGCAATTCTCTACATTATCTTTACTAGACTTGTACCTGCGATATAACCTGATCACACCCATAATCTAATTTCATACCATCTATTTTCATAACATTTACATATGTTGAGTACTTCTCCACAGGCCTCCCATTGTTATGTATCCCAGGCACACCTATTTGGTTGAGGCTTCATAGATTATTCAACATATATGCCACTTCTAGATAATTAGAGAATGCTTAACAAGATTCTATTGATGTATATTGAGAAATAAATGATAAATATATCATGATTCATCTCATGAGATTTTTAGCTTCAATAGGAAAGTTTTCAGTGTTGGTGGCATTGCATAGTAAATGTAAGATAAACGATGACTTCAAGTTGTTTTTGGATAAGAAATAGGTGTATAAAGAGGATGTTGTTGTAGAAAACGATGGAGACGCTGACGAAGGTGCTTGCAAGGCAGGTGTACGGACTCGACCTGGTTGATCTGCCTCTGGCTCGTCTCAGTGAACAGAAGGAGAAGCGCAGGAGGGGCCGCTCACAAGGTACTGCTTCACATTTATAGAACCTCTTACATTCTGTCATTGAAAAGAACTTTGTCCTATCATCTACTCGTTTTGTTTGACCAATTGCAAAAAACTATTCATTCAACTCCCCAGTTAATTGAGTGTCAATGTGCAGATGGTGCTAAGGCTAAAGCTGCAGCTGACCGGAGCTTCTCCCGTGGGTGGCAGCGGAATGACGGCCAGGCAGCCAACCCTCTCCGTGGCTCCACCAACAGTGCTCACTCAGACTCAAACTTCGACAGGGCCAAGAACAAGAGTGATGGTGAGGCTCGGGCTTATGTACACTTAGAGTTATTCTAAAAATAGAGTAGCCCTAGCGAGCATGTGTTTTGTCATTTACACTCATTATTATTTGTTGATTATTTATTGTTATATAGGGACAAACCTTGCACTTCATTTTCTTGTTCAAAGTCATATTCAGTCAGGGATCTTCAGTTAGATTTTATGTTATGAACTTGTCAAGTGATTGCAAGGTTGAAGACCATCTTTATCTGATATCAATTATCTATAACCAGCAGGCAATTGGTTTAAGTTTTAATTCATGGATATTTTGTTGCTAGTAATTGATTGGAACTGATTACAGTTTGTTGCAGGAATGAAATCACTAGACAGGAAACTGACATATATATGTTTCACTATTGCACAATTATTAATGCCTTTTTTAAGAAGAATCTGCTTGTTGAGGTGCTTATTTCAGAATGCAGCTTACAAATTTGAAACCTCAAAAAACATATTACTCTTCAGGGAACTTTAAATGTTTTGATATGATATGGTAGTTTCATTGTTGCACTATGATTCAAATGAGACCAATCTTACTGTTTAGGTGCGGGAGGAAGCCGATCGAGACCTGACCTACACAAGCAGCGATCGTTGAGTGGAGAACCGTCCCCAGCCCACTCGCGCTCTGGTTCCACCGTCTCGGACAAGCTGATCGTGAGGAGCAGCAGTGAGGGGAACATCGCGGACCCTAAAGAGCTCATTGAGAAGCTACGAGGTGCATAGTGATAAGTTTTGTCTCTTCCCCCAGTGTGTGCAGTTTGCTAGTGTGTTGTCAGGTTGTGTGTGCTGTGGACTGTGTTTGTGAGACAGGGTTCGAAATTAGAACTGGACGGTAACCCATGGTTAGTAGAAAATTTTCTTGGCTAATGAAATATATCAACTGGTAGTCTAAAGGACATGTTAAGGATAACAAGATCATTTCAATGTTTTGGGATAGCTGGAACTGCATTTGGGCTATTTGTTTTAGAAATCCACTTGTCCGACTAATTTCGACCCCTATGAGATTGATCACGGATGTTTGTTTGTTTCACTTGAACTAAGAATTAGTCCATCGATATATATTTGAGAAAGTCAAATGTGTTTTTTTTCAATTTACTTTATAACCAAATTCATTTCAATTCAACTATTTTGCAGTAGAAAGGGATATATCAATATAAATTCAGGGGCTAGATTTTTAAAATTTATTTGATTTGAGGTTTTTGACAAGCTTCCAAAACAGCTGGTTTTTAGGACTTCTCTATACAAAAGTCCAAATAATGTCAATTAAGCTTTAACTGAATGTCCATGAGATTTAACAAAATGTTTGATAGTTAGCAGCCCCGTCTAAGGACTGGGCTGCTATCAGTTTTTGTGAAGTTTCCATCGCCGCCGCACTCGTACTACTAGCTATAACTTTTTCCCAATAAGTTTTCCAGAACTCTTATTCATATCTTACTACTCATACCTTGGGGAACGATTTTGACAAGTTCACTTTCAAGGTCACAAGATATGTATTCACTCTAAGAATTCCTTGTAAACGCGATAACTTGAAAAGTTTTTGTGCTGTGAAGCTCTTACTTGGTATATATCATCCTTTGAAAAGGTTTCGGCTACAATCCGTCAAAGGTCAAGGTCACAGCAAGGTCATGACGTAAGCATGTTTTAGCGAAAATGCTTTATTTTAACTATGAACACTTTTAATCAATACATGATTGTTATACTCAATAAAAAGTGTTCAATGATTGTGTGACCTTGAAGGTCAAAGGTCAAGGTCATGAGATATGAGTTATTACAAAATGCACTAAATTTGGGTATAACTTTATCCCATTTAGCTTTTCAGAACTCATGAACATGTCTAAATGTTAATACTTCCAGGGAATCAGTATGAAATGTTCACTTTCAAGTTCAAAGGTCAAGGTCACGAGTTATAAAATCACTGCAAAATTCTTTGTAAACACGGTAACTTGAAAAGTATTTGTGCCATGAAGCTCTAACTTGGTATATATCATCCTTGGAAAAGTAAAAAAATTTGAAAAGGTTTCGGCTACAATCCGTCAAAGGTCAAGGTCACAGCAAGGTCATGACTTAAGCATGGTTTAGTGAAAATGCTTAATTTTAACTATGATATCTTTTAATCAATACATGATTGTTATACTCAATAAAAAGTGTTCAATAATTGTGTGACCTTGAAGGTAAACACAATAACTTGAAAAGTTTTTGTGCTATGAAGTTTAGATTTTGTTTATATTATCTCTTGAGAAGTACAAAATTTATAAAAAAAATTGGGTACGAACTGTCGAAAGTCAAGGTCACAGCAAGGTCAACATATATGGAGAAAATGGATTAATTTAATTTTTAACACTTTATTTCATTACAATAATGTTATACTCAATGAAATGTGTTCATTGATTGTGTGACCTTGAGTGTCAAAGGTCAAGGTCACGAGAAAATTCCCAATTTGGTGAGGCCTGTAAAAGGCGGAACAGGGTAAGGCGAAACCCCAAGTTCCGGGGCTGCTCTGCTTTTGCGGTATCCCTCAAACGCTAATCTAGTTTCTAAAGATTTTGAATATAGAAGGACTGCAACTGGACCCCCAGTAATTGTTATAACAGATATTAAAGCACCCCTGTTTGTTTTTGGTTAACCATGCACTGTATGTTTCTCTGGTTTTGTTGATAATTATGTTCCCCTGAACCCGCACCATTTCTTCATCAAATGTGTTTGTTTGAATGCAGATGAAGATTGATAAGAATTAATTCACTATTTTATATTCTTTTGTGTCTGTTTCTATACAAGCAATCGCTCAAACAGGCACCGAAGGTAGTGTGTTTTGGAGATTAAGGCATGCTCCGAGTTATTTTTTTTCAAGCATGAGTCAATTTTCGCAAATTTGGCATGAGCTTTTTTACCCTGATTGTATTTCAATAGAAAAGTGGTTTATTTAAAAATTAGGCTTGAATTTTTTTATTTTTGAAATTTAAATTCTTGTCAGCATAAGCCTGATAAACCTAATTTGATGTGTCACCTGTAAATAGGAAATAGACCCATGGTTGTTTTTTAACTGCTTTCTTTAAAATACATGAAATATTTTAGCTTTGTTTATCTTTTTATCTAGATTGATATGATTTGATTTATATTTGCTAATTACTTTTCTTAAATATATTTGATGATATTTTCTTTTAGATTTTAATTTTTGTCTGCTTCTGTCACATTCAGGTCAAGTAAGATAGTGTAATAGTAAAGTACCAATTTATCAATCGTTTTGTATTATTCGGATATAGAAAAAGAAGTCCTCATAGTTTAAAAGCTTTTGTAATACCTAAAATCATTTATATTTAGTGATTGAGGACATTTTACACAAATAGTTTCATTGATATTTTGTGAAAAGATAATAAACTCAGAAAATTATAATTTCCATTATGAGTTAAAACGTTACGAATTCTTTTCTTACACATGAATATGAATACATTACTAGTTCCAAACATAACTTTTTCATGGTGGATTGTATTTACATGTAAAATGTAGATTTAAAGTTGTGTAATAATTTGATGGCTCTGATTCCATATGGATCTGAATGTGACTAACCAACTAGCATTTGTGTCTTCTGCTCCTCCCTGCATGCTTTGCCTGCTGCGTGTGTGCTGATTGGATGATTTCCGCCACCAGGAGCCAGCTTTACTAGCGAGACTAGCAGGAAGTCGAGCATTACAGCATGCGATGCTCCGGCTAGCGGGGCCATGGACCCTGTAGGTAGGTCAAGTGTCTGTGTCTGGATGTGAATGTGATTAAAATGGGTCCTACCGTTTTTGTCGTACATGAATCTTTGAACTGTATTTCCTCTAATAATTTTAAGGCAACAATGTCTCTAAAAAGCACTTGGTGAAAATACTTTGTTAGCACTTTGTAAATATTATATTTTCATTGTAAGTGACAAAAAAGTGCGGAGCCTCCAAAAAGCGCCAGGTCTCAAATAAGCTCCAGGTGTTGCTGAAAAAATAAACATCCTAGCACATACTAGAAGAATCTAAATCTGATTGAAATCTCAATGTTTGTTATTCGTCATTTTGATTTAGGAGTTTTATGCCAAAATCAGAAGTGAATGACAAGAGAAAGGTTTTTATTGAAAAGCTTTTTTTTACTTCACTACCAAGTCAGTTTTCAAAACTCTTTTGAAAAGTCTCTATAGTGACTGGGTCATTACCAATTACGATCAGGTTTGCCCACGCTGATAGTAGAGGTGCATGTACCATGAAGATTAGGACCCTTCACACCAGATTGTACTGCTTGCCTCTTTATTAGTTTATTCAAAAACACTGCTTATTTAATCTGCCATTTTCTTTTTGCTGATTGAAGGATAGATTCCTCACATTTTCAGAGAATTGAGTCATTGAAGAATTTTGATTTTTAGCTCATCTGGCCTGTAAGGCCCGATGGGCTTATGGCATGGCATGGTGTCCGGCGTCTGGCTGTCCATCCGTCCATCTGTCCATCCGTCCGTAAACTTTGTGGAATTTCGACTTCTTCTCCAGAACCATAAGGCCTAGAAATCTAAAACTTTGTGTACAGACTCCTTGACTAGTGAGGATTAAAAATTGTAGCTTTGGTGGCCCTGTGACCCCTAATAAGGGCCACAGTGGCCATGCCCTAAAAACCTATTTTCATCTTCTTCTCCAGAACCATGAGGCCTAGAAAGCTTAAACTTTGAGTACAGACCACTTGACTAGTGAGGATTATAAATTGTAGCTTTGGTGGCCCTGTGACCCTTAATAAGGGCCACAGGGGCCACGTCCTAAAAACCTATTTTCATCTTCTTCTCCAGAACCATGAGGCCTAGAAATCTAAAACTTTGTGTACAGACTCTTTGACTAGTGAGGATTATAAATTGCAGCTTTGGTGGCCCTGTGACCCCTAATAAGGACTACAGGGGCCACGCCCTAAAAACCTATTTTGATCATCTTCCCTAGAACCATGAGGCCTAGAAATCTAAAACTTTGTGTACAGACTCCTTGACTAGTGAGGATTATAAATTGTAGCTTTGTTGGCCCTGTGACCCCTAATAAGGGCCACAGGGGCCACTCCCTAAAAACTTATTTTGATCTTCGTCCCCAGAACCATGAGGCCTAGAAAGCTGAAACTTTGTGTACAATCTCATTGACTAGTGAGGATTATAAATTGTAGCTTTAGTGGCCCTGTGACCCCTAATAAGGGCCACAGGGGCCACGCCCTAAAAGCCTATTTTCATCTTCTTCTCCAGAACCATGAGGCCTAGAAAGCTGAAATTGTGTGTACAGACTCCTTGACTAGTGAGGATTATAAATTGTAGCTTTGGTGGTCCTGTGACCCCTAATAAGGGTCACAGGGGCCATGCCCTAAAAACCTATTTTCATCTTCTTCTCTAGAACCATGAGGCCTAGAAAGCTGAAACTTTGTGTACAGACTCCTTGACTGATGAGGATTATGAATTGTAGCTTTGGTGGTCCTGTGACCCCTAATATATATAAAGCATAATTGATAATGAAGCCTGATGAGCTACAGAGCCAATCGCTCTATTTTTTTATAATAATTAATTTACAAAATGTAATTGTTCAAGCAGTTGTAAATGAATTACTTTATGAGATAAAAATGCTTAAAAACTTGTCAATCAGTGCTATCTGATGTATGTTAACAATTATGTGTTGTATAGTTATATTCATTTCAGGTTGGAAATTCATGAACAAATTGATGATAGATCGTAACAACCAGTCAGTCAATAAGTTGATCTTTATTTCAGATGCAGTTCGATTAGGTATGGGAGATGATGCTTATTTTCTCTTGTTTTTATTTCCTTGGTTCAACTGCAATTAACACACAAATTAAAGTATCTTACTTTCACTTTTGTGTGTTTAAAGTTCTTGAGGGCATGAATTGAGTGATAGAGTTGCTCTTATTTCTTGCTAATATGTAACACAACTGCGTTCTCAACTTGAGTTGGTGTCTCTTTGTTTGTGTTTTGACATAATAAGCTAGATATCTTGTAAGTGTATGGATTAACTAAAGAACAAGATAGAATGTCTTTGATTGAATTACAATCATCATTGAAATGAAATAAAATAAAACGAGGTACTATTGTACTATTCAAAATTATAATGAATATGATACAACATATGTAAGGAAATGAAAATCTACAAGTGTGACTGAGTGATTGTTATCAATATTTGTTTTGTTTGTACCTGTTTGTAGAAACTAGAAACTACAAGCTCCATGACTGATTGGTATCAACTTGTGATTTGTTTGTACCTGATGAGAACACCTTATCCTAAAGAACTGGACTATAATTGCTGTTGATGAATCAGTTTCCCTTTCAGGAGCGTCAGCCGCTATAGAGGACCATGAAGTGGCAGACATCACCGCAACATGTACGGCGGAGCTGGCGAGTGTGGCAAGTGGGTATAGCAGCTACAGTCAGGAGAATGGACACTCGGACATGAGCGTGGACAGCATCAGTTTGGACAAGTCGGACCAAGAGACTGTTGTCAGATGTGAGTGAAGCTATGATTAAAGATCTAAATATGATTGTTTTTGAAGACAAGCATCAACATCTTCTGAGTTATCTTTTGAAATATCCAAAATTTGTGTGAAAATTTACTTGAAATTTTTAAAATGTAGTTGAACTAAGTGACACCTTTCACAACTATTTCACTTAACCGGTGAAACTATTTGTGTATCATGACGACTTGTGGATGCCATTGTCTAATAATGGGCACACAAGAACAACAAACAAACTTGAAACATCACCCCCAAACAAGACCTTAACATTGTTCTGTTGTGCAGCTTCGAGGACCCCTTCTCCAGTCTCTGTGAGATCCAAGTCTGGGTCTCGCACACCCTCACCGTCTGTGGAGCTAATCTCTGACAGCCAACACAAGGACAGTCCTACCCCGGACCGGGACAGTCTGCACATAGACATGGTGGCCGGGCCGGAGGATACCTCACTCAGCAGGGGTACGTACAGCTAAACTTTGCTTCTCTCTGGTCTGTTGATAGAGGATATCTGTCCTTTCTTGATCATGTGATGTTTAATGTTTATGTTTTAACAAGAGTCGTAGCCACGTTTCTGTCTTTAAAGATAAGGTAAACATGGTATTTGTCAACAGCTGCTATTCTATCTATCATATGATCCTTATAATTACGCCGAAAAGTGCCCATTTCATGTTTAGCTGCATAGAAAAGCCAGTTGCCACGATAACAATGAGATGTCATTTGTTACATCAGACAATTGTTTCATGTCTCATTCTCTTAACCTTGACGTCACACAAGTAGTGATAAACTTGATCGCCACTCAATAGAGAGTTTTTTCACTAAAACGAACAGAGTATCTCACCCAGTAGCAGAAGTTTTGAACTTTTGGCAAATAACAATTTCCTCATATGATATTAATTCAAGACGCATGCCAGTTTTTGAGTTTTCAAATGTCACTTTGAACTGTTGCCATCAAAACCAGATCACAAACTGATAGAAAATTTCCCTTCACAGATTCGCTGAATGAGTTCAAGAGTGTGATGGCAGGGGGCGCTGTGCCTGGCTGGATGCCGGACGTGGCCGTGGTGTTGTGGCGGCGGATGCTGGGGTGTCTCGGCGACGTCAACCAGATACAGGACCCCGCTATCCATGAGCATGTGTACGACTATCTTCTAGACCTCGTCGATACACTCATCAGGGTGAGACAGCTGACTCTTGCATCAGTTATGATTATCTGATTACAGAAAGACTTTCATTTCAGATATAATGATATAATGTTAAGAATATATTTGTTGTATCAATGCTGTGGAGTGTCTCCGTGGCATCATACCTTTTGAAATCAATTTTTTTTATAAATTTATGGAAGACTTATGGCAATCTGAGACTTTGCATGCAAAGATGTGTGTTAATGTACTGTTATAGTGCAAAAGGTATGTAAAGAAAACTTGAGAATTATATGCAAGAAAATCGATAAGAGCTCATATCTCTTTAAAAGGAATAGACCAAGTTAGCCTTATCTGGTAGCCTTCCCTTTATGGACAAAAGTGTGTATGATAAGTCTGTTGTTAAATGTTGTTGACTGTTGACAGATGCGTGAGAACCTGGGTGTGACCCCGGACAACACATCCACCCCGGCTCCCCCCGAACTGATCCCACCCCACCACATCTTCTCACCTTGGTTGTTTGAGGTAAGTACTTGCAGTGTAGTCATAAATGGATTACTAGTCTCTGATTACATTTATAGGAAATACTATTTCTATCTTTTAATTAGTTAAAATCAATTAAATGTTTCCATCATACACAAATCATTATCTTGATATATAATGCCCTACACTAAAACATTCCTGTATTTCCCTGTATACAATGTGGTTGTTCTATTTGTTCAACAGCCCCCGTGTTCTTGTCAGGTACTGGTTGTGTTCAAGGTTGAGTTATATTAGATATATAAGATAGTCGTAGGCCAATGATAATGTAAGGTACTTACGCCTATCTTAGCACTCGGAGAGCTTAACAAATCTAGGATCTGGATTTTAACTGAGTAAAAATGCTAAAAAGATTGATCACATTAGTAATCAAATCATGCTTTGTTCTCCGCAGTGCCTTACACTGAACAACAAGTACAAGAAGGGCAAGCTGTTGGCGTACCAGCTGATCTGCCAGACGATGGTGCGGCAACATGACGTCCCCCCGCCCCCGGAGATGCTCTCTCACTTCTACTACGTGCTCCACCACGGACTTGTTGCCGTCGATCAGGTGCCCTTATAGTTCTCACTGTATATAACTGTTGGATGATTGCTTTAAGATGTTGTTTGTGTAACATGCATAGGGTTAAGTTTCCGATCGTATATCCAATGTTATGATTTGATCACTGCGTTACTAAGGGAATGTAAAATGCATTCCAACCTTTCAGTTGCGAGGCTGGAATATCATCAATCATCCTGCTACATCAGCGTATATGTCTCCGCTCATGCTACAACCTATCCCCTGATATCCTCCTATGGTCTTCTGTCGTATTGCTATATATAGCAAGCCAATCAAATAATGCCCTTTCAGCGATAGCGGCAAACTAGTTTCTTGTCTTCGTTCCGAGTGCTCACCTCGTGATGCAAATTAACCAATGGGAGTGCTATTAGATAATAAATCTGATTCTCGTTGCAGTCTCCCGCTAAGCTCCAAATCACACACTCTTAGATTTCCACGTGCGACATCACTAGACAACAGTGTATGGAGTTCGAAATAGTTTGACTGAAAACAGACAGGTTATAAATAGCGGTGAGCAACCACCCGTCAGCAATACGACAGAAGACCATAGGAGGATATCAGGGGATAGGTTGTAGCATGAGCGGAGACATATACGCTGATGTAGCAGGATGATCATCAATTTAATTTATCAAACATAAAGATGAAATGATAATATCATTTCCATAATTGAACTTTTTCAGAAGATCATATTCATGTATTTCTCCAATTTTATCACTGTTATTTTATTTATAGAAGATGAATTTTTTTTTATGAAAATATCATTTAATGAAAATTCAATTATTATTTGAAATCATAAAGCAATATCCAAACTATTCTGATTTGAGCTCCTTATTCATTTATCAATATTTGTATGTCCTCCTGCAGGACGTAATCAATGTGCTGGTACGGAACTCTGGACCCAAATACTTCTCCGCCCCTCTCCCCGGCAACCTCCTTCTCATGATGGACTTTGTGCACGCAGCCGGCACCATCATCTCCGCAGTGGACGTCAGAGCTGTGAGTAGCTGTAGTCCCTACCTGGTTTTCACACAGATATCAGGGCTGTGAACAGCTGTCTTCAGTATATATAAACCATATACAGAGATTATGTCCATAAACAAAGATAATGTGACATGTAGGTGCCGTGAATAGCTCTCTACCCAGTCCATATACAGAGATTATGTCCATATGCAGAGAAAATGTGATATGTAGGTGCCATGAAGCTATCTACCCAGTCCATATATAGAGATCATGTCTGTATACAGAGATTTTGTCCATATACACAGAGTATACCACATATAGATGCCGTAAATAGCTCTCTACCGTGTCCATATACAGAGATTGTGTCACATGTAGGTGCCGTGAATTGCTATCTACCCAGTCCATATACAGACAAGGAAGAACAGTAAAGAAATTAACTATTTGCTGTATAAGAATTTAATTTTCCCCTGAATTTGTCCATGCTGTAAAATAACTGATGTCTCTTGCAGCCGCCCAGGTCTGAAGCTGTGTCTGTGCTCGGTGCTCTCTTGTGCTTTCCTAACCACTTCAAGGAACTGCCAGTATTAAAGCCAAACTCTGTAGATATTTCTAATTTAAAGTCAAATGATATGAAGGTAAGCTCATCATTGTAAGAAGAAATAGTTCTTGTAAACAAGTTATTTTTTTGCTAAAGAAAAAGTTTGATTCTCTACCATTGAACCATAAGAGTATTCTTATTCCCTAAATTCTTACTAAGGCTCTAATATCTTTTGAAATCAAATACAGGTTCATATTATATAATTCTCGAGAACAACTAAAATCTTCTAAATAAGAAATAACAAAATCTGTTCATCTTAGTATCATTAAATTGATCCATTGTTGTCATAAAGTCTTAAATCATTTTATCACCAACACAGTTTATCACAAAGTGTGTTACTTCCACTGGCACATTATACAATATTACCACCATGTGACAAGTTGAGTCTTCTGTTCCAGGACACAGTTGTTAACTTATTGTTGAAGGCAGGGAAACGAGAGCCAGCTGGTCTGGCCAGGTGAGTCACAACAAACGATTATTTTCTTCTGTAGTATTCTCTTCAACCAGTTTGTGTGCCATTAATGATTCAGAATCAGGATCTTTTAACAGGATACAACTTGCTCCGTTTGTCAGGAATATTCTTACGTCTCACACCTTGTCTTTGTGACTCTCACCTTTAAAAGGAATACTTTGATTAAGATTTTGTGTGCCAGTTATCCTGCTTCCTTTGTCAAAACTCACTTCTTTCCACTTTTACTCGGTCATGACTTTCGGTCAAATATAATATGTTAGTTTCCAGAAGTTTCAAGATTGAATGTTATTTCAAGGAGAATGGAAGGTCATGAACAATGAAAAAGAACCCATTTGCTGATAATGGCTTTAAGAACATTTACTGATAATGATGTTCTTATGGACAGAACAATTCCACAATTCATATAACCAGAAGAGTCGTATATAATATGAATTGCAAGTAGTATGATGCTGTTCTCCGTGTTCCTGATCTCGCAGCAATTGACTGCAATACTTCCCAAGCGGCAGTAAACAATCACTCACTTAGTGTTGCTGACTGATGTACATGACTGTTGCAGATGTATAGCTGTGAGTAGCGTAGCAATCTACCTGTATGAGGAACTGACCCACGGAACACTCCACTCAAAGGTGAAGGAGGCTGTCAACGTGCTTCTTGGTGCTTTAAAGGTTGGTACATTACTCAATTACAGTCAATAGATGGCAGTTACCATGACTATTATTTCGGTGATAGTTCACGGTTCAGTGGGGAAGCTCAACTAACTGGTTAACATTGAATGTAAAATAGAAGGCTGATGATGCTTTTGTACTTTGTATGTGTCACACATCTGTAACACTTAACACATAATCTCACAATATGATGGGTTTTAACTATAGAACATTCAATGCATTGCCAGAATACAGCATGCAAGGAGCGTCAAAGTCCTCAAAGTCCATGATCCGAAACAGGTCAACAGTCTTTGTAATAAGGCCGTTGTTAATTATGATCTTTGCGTACTGTACTTTGGCCAGGTACTGTAGAAGTAACAGTTTTTTCGATTTATTACACATTACACAAGAAACAAAGTTATTTAAGTTTTGACCTTTTGCCAATGTGTCCCAATGTCCATTACTGTTTTGTATTCCCTGTCATACATATGAAGTCCCTGGGTTCTTTATCAATGTCTATTCTTTACTTAAATGTGAAATCTCAGGAACTGTAGAAGTCAATATCCTGCAAGTAGGCATTAGCTTACAGACACCAGTCAACGTTGATAATCATGACCTTATTTTCAAGGTCAATACAACATTGCCACCACTTTTCAAACTTGATATCACTTCAACCACGTAATACACTTCAACTATATTTAATACTCTTGTTTATATGATATCTCATGAACTGTTGCACCAAATCTCTTATAAAGACATTACCACAAACTTTGGGGGAATCCATCTTGAATCACTAATGTTACATTTACAAGCGTGATCTTGGGAACCGTCCTTTTCCTTCAAGAAAGCGGAAAGTTATATACTAGTATATTTACTTTGCAATAGTGAAACGATATATTTTGTTAAGGCAATGAAAATACTAAAAAACAGAACTTTTCAAACAATTGGCATTAGCCTAGTTAAACCTGAACTGTGGTACAGATTGAAGGACAGTGTGTTATAAAAGCAATTTCTACAGGAATGTGAGAAAGCGCATGTGTCTAAAGGCTTCCACCAAAAGAATCATGTGAATAGCAAGGTAACGCTTCTTACTCCATCTCGACCAGCACCACACGTAGCATGAGACTACAGCACTGTTACTGGCTTCTACTCCATGTCCATCCTGCTACACCAGCGTATATGTCTCCGCTAATGCTACAACCTATCCCCTGATATCCTCCTATAGCCTTCTGTCGTATCGCTATATATAGCAAGCCAATCAAATGATGCCCTTTCAGCGATATCGGCAAACTAGTTTCTTGGCTTCGTTCCGCGTGCTCACCTCATGATCCAAATTAACCAATAGGAGTGCTATTAGATAATAAATCTGATTCTCATTGCAGTCTCCCGCTAAACTCCAAATCACGCACTCTTTGATTTCCACGTGCGACATCACTAGACAACAGTGTATGGAGTTCGAAATAGTTTGACTGAAAACAGACAGGCTATAACTAGCGCTGAGCAACCACCCGTCAGCGATACGACAGAAGACTATAGGAGGATATCAGGGGATAGGTTGTAGCATTAGCGGAGACATATACGCTGATGTAGCAGGATGCTCCACGTTCTTTCCCATGGGCACAACTCATTTCACTTCTCATATCTCCACTAACCATCGACATACCGGTTCTGAAATTGTTTCAGAAAAGTAACTTTGTATGTTTACTTGACATAATGTCATATTTTAATTTTTCATTCGAATTAGTTTTCATCGGTATTATTTGCAAATAATAATGTAGCTATATATAAATAAAATACCTATCATGTACGAGTTATTGATTACTCTGAAAAGAATTCATGCTTGAATCTCAGTGGAACAAATATGACATGGGGTATCAGAATAGAAACATTGACAATTGTCAAGGCCATCTGGTATGTAAGGCTAGATGGGTTCATAATGATCGTCATCCGGCAAACTGAAGTCTTCGTGTACAGTTACCCTGTTGGATGTAAATATGGTGACGGTTAAACCTAAGAAACATGCAAAATGGGGGTAAAAATGTGATTCATAATATTTCTAATGTACCGGTATACTACGCGACAATAGTTTAGACTCACCATCAAATGATGCTATGAAATTGTGGTATTGGTGGGTATGGTAAAATTGATTTATGCTTTCTCAAACCTCAACTCATTACCAAAGTGTCTTGCATTTGTCATTAATGGATTCTGATTAACACGGCCATCATGAAAGCTAACTGACAAATGCTAAAGTAAAGTCCATTGCCTTTCTTGAAAAGTCAATTATAATTAGGACCTTATTGTAACGAGGACAGTTTTTCATTTCTCGGGGTGGATTAAAATGTTCAAGCTTTCTTTAAATCATTGTTAAGACGTTTAGACCGAGACATAATCATGAAGAAAAGAGTCACTATTTCTTAAGATATAAACGATAGAAAATAGGACATTACACTTTTCACAGAGTCTAAACTTTTGTCTTGTAGTATAGATAAAACAGCTTGAGAAGGCTGATGAGCTGCAAAGCTAGTGGTTCAATCTCACACTGCACTCCCCAACACAACCCATCTGCATACAATGCTTACATGTGCTAGATATATTAATCCAACCTTCTTCTGTTAGCTTAAAACATTACAGATATTATCATTTGTCTTGCTATTATTGATGCATGTTGTCTTAAAATTTGTCTTTCAGAATTAATGATCTTTTGATAAAAAATTTTCATTTCAACTTTCTTTGTATTGAGGGTAGTGGCTTTGATAAATATGAATATTTGCACTTGTAGATACCACGCTATCAATTGTATAGTTAATTTAGAAGTTCAGTCCAGTAAACCTTTGATTCATTCCACACAAAGTTCATTGTGCTACAGTTTTACTCCCAGAGCTTTTGTAAGTTGCTTGTGATATCTTTTATACTGCTTCCAGTACATGCAAGCGTTGTCACTGTCATTATATATAAATAATATATTACATTTACATGACCATCCAGTCACAACAAATTACTTGTTTTCATGAAATATGACTCAGTATATGTAAGTGGCAGCAATTGTTGATCTGTATGTTAGTGGCTGTGTTGCCAATCTCAAAAGTTTATGTAGGTTTGACACATTATGAAATGTTAGCACGTATAAAACATAGGACAGTGTGTCAATTGTATGCAAGTGAAATTACTTAAAATGATTCATCATCAAAAGTTATAATATAAACATTTGTATAGATCAACTATATTGTTGGACTCATTACCTCATTGCTTGTATATACACTTGTCTTTGAGGTCTTACTTTGTAGTGTATGATTAATTAGTTACATTTTCTTTGGTTGAATTAATTATCATCTTGCAGTATTTAAATACATCACACCAGCAAAATAAGAGACTTTTGTTAGTTGAAAAATTAATTAAGATAAGATTTGACAATTGTTTATTGTCCATTAGGGAATGTGTGTTACAATAAAGTAAGCATGAAATTAAAAATGTATACATAACAAATTACAAAAAAAATAAAAGAAACTTAGGTAATAACATACATGGTAAGTCTTTCAACGCTCCCTCCTTGTGAATGGTATACCATCAATGTCTGATCGCTATTCTCTGTTGTGTGACAGTGTGGGTCTCGGAAGGTAGCGAAGGTCGGGTCGGACATGTTGCTGTTGCTGTGTGACTACTGTGAGGAGCTGCTGGAGCAACACCCGGTCCTTCCCAGAACCATCGTCGAGGTATGTACACTCCTTGTATTGTTATATAGCTCACCGTCACTCGTGCTTTCAACAAGAAATAATTTGTTTAGTTACATTCCTAGAGTGCTGTGTAAAGGTCCTTCACAATACAGTAGAACACGGATAGCAAACTCGGATATAACAAACAATATAGTGATATAGTGAACCAATTTTAAAGTTTCGTCAAAAGCCCTATGTATGGCGGCCAAACGGTAGTATCGAAAACCGGATATAGCTAACTAAATTCTTTGGTCCCTTGGAGTTTGTTATATCCGTGTTCTACTGTCCCATAAATTCCTCAAAAAAATAAAGATGCACGATACATCTTCATATTGCAATACAGAGACAACATTAAACATATCGATTTACACTTCCGAAAATATTTCTATAACTAACATTTAAAAATGAACATCAAAGCAATTTTTGTTTGTCAATTCCATTGATGAACTTGAGTTAATGTAGTTACATTGTGTTTTAATTCTTAATAATGGAAAAAGGTTTTGATAGGCTTTGTATTATTTTCAGTTTGTAGCCCAAACCATTTCAACTCTTCTACAAGCTCAAGATACATCAGGTGTAGAAGAAGAAAAGAAGGTAAGAACTGATTTACCCTTTGACTGGGTTAAAGCGAACTACATTGGCATTCAGTACACATGTGGGTATGTTCGGCTTCTAGTGTTAAGAATTTCATATACAATTTTGATTTGAATGTGCAAGTATGTATTCAAGTGCAAAACTTCAAAGGGGCCATGAAAAAGTCATAACCTAGCCAACACTTTTACTAATCTAACATCAACTCTGTAACAAAAATAATGACAGGTCATGTAAATAGTCATTACTTATTCAGGACCTAGATCTTCAAAGCTCTCTTTATGCTAAAATTGTTGTGAGTACCATCAAGCAAATCAAAATACAAGTTATTTCTAGAAGAAGTTATTCCCATGAACAATATGAAAACTAACATGCCTATGTGTGCCTGCTTGGGTGAAAAAAGATTTTTGATAAATATTTGACACTTATTATATTGCAATACCGTCCTTAACTGTAACTGTATGTATGTGCAGCTGATTGTGTCGATGATGTTCTGCATGGTGGAGTGGTGTCTGCACATCCCGATGAGTCAGTTGATGGAATCATCCGACGAGGACCGCAGCTGTATATACAAGGTCTTCAGGGTAGGTCTCTCTATATACCCTGGTCTCAACTCATACAGGCTTTCAAACTTTGTTGAAGCATTAGTCCTTCAGTTATGTTTTGATTGAGTGAGTTATCGTTTAGCACTGCTTGGGGAATATTTCAGCCATAGGCAGCAGGATATAATTAGATGTAATCATTGAATTTGAACTTAATGATTATTGTTGTACTTATAGTTGGATACAATATACAAATAATGAACAACATATCATATATTTATGATAAAGACAAGTTTTGGAAACAGTTAATTGCCCCTTGCTACATTCTGTGATTGTAGTTATATCCATAAAAGGTAAGTACACATCAACAAAATATACTGATTAACATAAAATCATGTAAAATATTGTTGAATACTAATTCTATAACCTTGATGAATCGCACCCTACATGGTGTATCACTTCCCTCCCCTCAAGGTTCTCCACTCGGCTGTGACGGGTCACAGTGCGGCGTCCCTCTCACGGACCAGCAAGTCGCTAGCGGAGTTCATCCAGGACCTGGACATGGACTATGTGGTGGACAACCAGAGCAGCAGCAGCGGGGGATCTCCCAAACTCTCCTCCAACGGACCAGCTGACTCTCTTCCAGAGTCTCCTAAGGCATCGGAACAACCCCGCAAACCTGAGACTGATATCGTCAAGTTGGCAGCTAGGACGGTAAGTGTGTTGTAGTCTCAATAGAAAAGAGTAAGTGAGTTGATCTTATTACCACCCTTCTTTACAGAAGACTAACCTATGCTATAGAAGTATTATTGAATGGAATATCATAGGTGTGGATCAAATGAATGATATACAATGGTACAAGAAGTTAAATAAAGTAGGGGGAGGGGGAAGTACTGTCAAAACACAGGTAAAACATTGAATCAGTTTCCACATTTAATAGTGACATTTTAGGGGTCCTTCGACACCCTTCATCAAAAGGTCCAGTAGAGTGATGAAGAGGGTCAAACTATTCCCTGAAACGTTACTTTTGAATATGAAAACTAATTCGAGTGATTTACAGGAGGCCACAGTCATTTCCATACTTCAAAGGGAGTGAATGTTGAAAGGTATCAACAAAAATATTGAAGTATGATAAGGGAGTTAAAAACTGAATGAATTGAAGATAATGTTTTGTTGAGAAAGTGACTGTTGCTCTCTCAGATGATGACCCATCTGGTGAACCACCTGAACCACTTCCCAATGGGATCTGGAGCTGCGAGACTGAACTCCAACGTGCAGGAACACCACGATATACCGGACTACACCGAGGATGAGCTCAAACCAGACATCTACTCTGCTCCCAATGTTCAGGTACACAATGCAGGCTTCATAACCTGGACGTAACCATTTGAGAGGCCCTTAAACCTTCAATAACTAAGGGGCCTTAAAAGTTGCGGGGGGTATTAAAATGGGTTCCGTCCGTCCGTCCGTTACACTTTGTGTCCGGCTCATAACTTTCTAACTAATCAACCATTTCAATTCAAATTTGTTATGGACATGAAGAAACGTGTAATAGTGTGTCATGAGAAACAATTTTCTGAAAATCTACATAAAATATTAGGATTTTGGAGAAAAAGTGGTAAATTTTTTAAGAAATCTGTTACAAATCCCGTCCGGCTCACAACTTCTAAACTAATCATCACATATTGATAAAATTTGATATGAAGATACATAATCATCTGAAGGTGTGTCATGAAGAACAATTTTAAAAATATTTTAATAAAATTTTGCCTTTATTGGCAAAAAATTAGGACTCTGTTGGAAAACTGTTACAAGTCCCGTCCGGCTCACAACTTCTAAACTAATCATCACATATTGATAAAATTTGATATGAAGATACATAATCATATGAAGGTGTGTCATGAAGAACAATTTTAAAAATATTTTTATAAAATTTTGCCTTTTTTGGCAAAAAATGAGGACTCTGTTGGAAAACTGTTACAAGTCCTGACCAGCTCATAACTTCTAAACTTATCATCACATATTGATCAAATTTGATATGGAGATACATAATGAAGGTGTGTCATGGAGAACAATTTTGAAAATATTTTATAAAATTTTGCCTTTTTTGGCAAAAAATGAGGACTCTGTTGGAAAACTGTTGCAATTAAGTCCTCTCCGGTTCATAACTTCTAAACTAATCATCACATATTGATAATATTTGATATGGAGATACATAATCATATGAAGGTGTGTCATGGAGAACAATTTAAAAATTATTTTAATAAAATTTTGCCTTTTTTGGCAAAAAATTAGGACTATGTTGGAAATCTGTTACAATTAAGTCCTGTCTATCTCACAACTAAATTTATCATCACATATTGATCAAATTTGATATGGAGATACATAATGAAGGTGTGTCATGGAGAACAATTTTGAAAATATTTTATAAAATTTTGCCTTTTTTGGCAAAAAATGAGGACTCTGTTGGAAAACTGTTGCAATTAAGTCCTCTCCGTTTCATAACTTCTAAACTAATCATCACATATTGATAATATTTGATATGGAGATACATAATCATATGAAGGTGTGTCATGGAGAACAATTTGAAAAATTATTTTAATAAAATTTTGCCTTTTTTGGCAAAAAATTGGGACTTTGTTGGAAATCTGTTACAATTAAGTCCTGTCTATCTCACAACTAAATTTATCATCACATTTTTGGTCAAATTTGTTATGGAGATACAAAATCTTATGTTGGTGTGTCATGAAGAACAATTTTGAAAATATGTTTGTTCAAATATATTTAAATTGACCTTGGAGATCCAAATACATAATACATAAATTCATTAGTTTGATTTTAATTTTGTCAGTTACCTGGTAAGTCGAATTATACCCAACAGTGAACATAAAGTTGGTATGATTTAGTTTTTAGCTCACCTTTACAAAGTAAATGTGAGCTTATGTCATGGCGCTTCGTCCGTCGTCCGTCTGTCTGTCCGTCCGTCCGTCCGTCCGTCCGTCCGTCCGTCCGTCTGTCCGTCCGTCCGTCTGTCCGTCCGTAAACTTTCAGGAAAAAGACTACTCCTCCTAAACGAATCCAGATATCCGCTAAGGCAGCCATATTGAATTTTCAATTAGATTTCACGAAAAAGACTACTCCTCCTAAACGAATCCAGTTATCATTCTGAAATTGTAGTATGTTATACCCATTGTGATTCCTCACAGACAGGTAGACGTTTCAATTTTGAGAATCCAAGATGGCCGCCATGGCAGCCATATTGAATTTTCAATTAGATTTCACGAAAAAGACTACTCCTCCTAAACGAATGCAGATATCATTCTGAAATTGTAGTATGTTATACCCATGGTGATTCCCCACAGAAAGGTAGACGTTTCAGTTTTAAGAATCCAAGATGGCCGCCATGGCAGCCATATTGAATTTTCAATTAGATTTCATGAAAAGACTACTCTTTCTAAACCAATCTAGATATCATTCTGAAATTGTAGTATGTTATACCCATGGTGATTCCCCTCGGAACGGTAGACGTTTCAGTTTTGAGAATCCAAGATGGCTGCGATAGCAGCCATATTGAATTTTCAATGAGATTTCATGAAAATGACTACTTCTCCTAAACCAATCTAGATATCATTTTCATATTGTAGTATGTTATATCTATAGTGATTCCTCCCACAAAGGTAGACGTTTCAGTTTTGAGAATCCAAGATGGCCGCGATAGCATCCATATTGACTTTTCAGCTGCAGATGACACATCATTATTACTAAATTTTAAGCTTTCATCAAGTGATCACTCGCACTATATAAATTCTCTAATTTGAACTTACTAATCATAATTTTATCTTGAATATAGAATATTTAAGATTGTCATGCAATTTGTTCTATATTTTAAGTGTTTCTAAAACATTAAGATGAAAGACAAACATAATTAATTAATTTGTTTAAAATATTTATGGCAACTAGCTGCAAAAACCCAATGACATTAAACATCATGTTAGATTTTGAACAATGGTATCTCCCTTAAATTCCTTTAAATACCACACATAAGGGGTCAACCAGAGTTCAGATATTTCTGTTGAGTCCACTATGCTGTCTAATACACATCCCAATACAGGCTGCTAGCATCATAGTGTCAGCTGCTAGTCTGTTGCATAATCAACCTGACCCAATTGATATGGTTGAGCATTATGCTATATGGCCATGTGTATGCAATAAGAGTTATGGAAATTAGACTTGTATTTTCATGACAGCGATATGTTCTTTCTAAGAATAACAACTTACACAAAACTTGTCACTTGTTTTGTGTTTAGCAATCTTCATGATAAGTTGATGTGGAAAGAGTTATTTTGCATCAGGTTCCAGTTCCCGTGTTTTACTCATATTTGTACCTTTTCTATATCTAACAGCAGTTCTTCTTGACACAAAATCAATTTAGGACATAAGCTAACTATATTTTGTGAAATTATATATATTTTTCACAACAATTCATGTTCTCTCCCGTCAAGTCTATTAATACCACACATAAGGGCTTAGCCAGAGTTCAGGTTTACATGCTCAGCACACTAGGATGCTTCTCCAAATATATGTACACAAAGCCAAATACACAAATTGCTACACTCTCCTTAAGGATCTGGGGCTAGCAGCCCTGCCTGCTTGTATATTGCATAGTAATCCTGACCTAATTGATTTATAGAACATAATGGACTTTATGGAAAGTATATAAATTGTCTTTATGAAAAGTATACTTGTATTCTATTAATAGTAATTCTTTTTACAAATAACAATTTAAACAAGTCAAGAATCAGCTTTTGTGTACAACAATCTGCACGATGAGTTAATATTAACAAGTCAAGAATCTGCTTTTATGTTCAGTAATCTACATGATAAGTTAATGATAGAGGTATTTTGTATCAGGTTCCAGTTCCAATACCATGTGTTTTATAAATACCTGTAAAAATAAATGATAATTGTATCATGCTGAAGGGGTTCTGGGAACAACATGTCATCATAGAAGTCATTATTTTTCAATTAGATTTCAGGCCAAGTACTACTCCTACTAAATCAATTAAGATATCATTCTGAAAAGTGAGTATTTTTAGCTCACCTTTACAAAGTAAATGTGAGCTTATGTCATGGCGCTTCGTCCGTCGTCCGTCTGTCTGTCCGTCCGTAAACTTTCAGGAAAAAGACTACTCCTCCTAAACGAATCCAGATATCATTCTGAAATTGTAGTATGTTATACCCATGGTGATTCCTCACGGAAAGGTAGACGTTTCAGTTTTGAGAATCCAAGATGGCCGCCATGGCAGCCATATTGAATTTTCAATTAGATTTCAGGAAAAAAACTACTCCTCCTAAACGAATGCAGATATCATTCTGAAATTGTAGTATGTTATACCCATGGTGATTCCTCACAGAAAGGTAGACGTTTCAGTTCTGAGAATCCAAGATGGCCGCCATGGCAGCCATATTGAATTTTCAATTAGATTTCACGAAAAAGACTACTCCTCCTTAACGAATGCAGATATCATTCTGAAATTGTAGTATGTTATACCCATGGTGATTCTTCACAGAAAGGTAGACGTTTCAGTTTTGAGAATCCAAGATGGCCGCCATGGCAGCCATATTGAATTTTCAATTAGATTTCATGAAAATGACTACTTCTTCTAAACCAATCTAGATATCATTTTCATATTGTAGTATGTTATACCTATAGTGATTCCTCACAGAAAGGTAGACGTTTCAGTTTTGAAAATCCAATATGGCCGCCATGGCAGCCATATTGAATTTTCAATTAGATTTCATGAAAATGACTACTTCTCCTAAACCAATCTAGATATCATTTTCATATTGTAGTATGTTATACCTATAGTGATTCCTCACAGATAGGTAGACGTTTCAGTTTTGAGAATCCAAGATGGCAGCTTTGGCAGCCATATTGAATTTTCAATTAGATTTCACGAAAAAGACTACTTCTCCTTAACGAATGCAGATATCATTCTGAAATTGTAGTATGTTATACCCATGGTGATTCCTCACAGAAAGGTAGATGTTCAGTTTTGAGAATCCAAGATGGCCGCGATAGCAGCCATGTTGACTTTTCAGCTGCAGATGACACATCATTATTACTAAATTTTAAGCTTTCATCAAGTGATCACTTTCACTATATAAATTCTCTAATTTGAACTTACTAATCATAATATTATCTTGAATATGGAATATTTAAGATTGTCATGCAAGTTGTTCTTTATTTTTAAGTGTTTCTAAAATATTAAGATGAAAGACAAACATAATTAATTAATTTGTTTAAAATATTTATGGCAACTAGCTGCAAAAACCCAATGACATTAAACATCATGTTGAATTTTAAACAATGGTATCTCCCTTATTTTTCTTTAAATACCACACAAAAGGGGTCAACCAGAGTTCAGATATTCCTGTCGAGTCCACTATGCTTTTCTAATACACATCCCAATACAGGATGCTAGCATCACAGTCTCAGCTGCTAGTCTGTTGCATAATCAACCTGACCCAATTGATATGGTAGAGCATTATGCTATATGGCCATGTGTATGCAATAAGAGTTATGGAAATTAGACTTGTATTCTCATGACAGTGATATGTTCTTTGTAAGAATAACAACTTACACAAAAGTTACACAAGTTATTTTGCATCAGGTTCCAGTTCCTGTGTTTTACTCATATTTGTACCATTTCTATATCTAACAGAAGTTCTTCTTGACAGAAAATCAATTTAGGACATAAGCTAACTATATTTTGTGAAATTATATATATTTTTCACAACAATTCATGTTCTCTCCTGTCAAGTCTTTAAATACAACACATAAGGGCTATTAGCCAGAGTTCAGGTTTATATGCTCAACACACTAGGATGCTTCTCTTAATATACGTACACAAAGCCAAATACACAAATTGCTACGCTCTCCTTAAGGATCTGGGGCTAGCAGCCCTGCCTGCTTGTATATTGCATAGTAATCCTGACCTAATTAATAAATAGAACATAATGGACTTTATGGAAAGTATATAAATTGTCTTGATGAAAAGTATACTTGTATTCTATTAATAGTAATACTTTTTACAAATAAAAATTTGATAGAAAAAATGATAAAAGTTATTCACTCCATCAGTGGGTTACATAATTCCTGACACTTCATATATGGCAAATAACATAGCCAGTGAGGGATAAATATACATTTTTTGATCATCTATATCTGATTACGGTCTGAACAATGATTATCTATATAATTATAATGATCATTCAATTAAAACAAATCCTTTTCAAAAGCATTTAAAATGATTAAATTTGTTCACTCCCAACACTAACTGTTAGGTTTTTTACTCCTTTGTTCCCATGCAATTAATTTATTCCAAATTGAAAATTTTGGTTAATGAATAACAAATTATCTTTTACTTTGTTTGTCATGCTAATAAAAGATATCATTTAATAGTCATCTTCAAAACTAATTGAACAGCTGTCTGAACAATTCTTTTTTTACAAAGTCTTTCTCACCAATTCTCTCGGTTAGTTAAGATACTTCAATAAACATATTACTGAGTTGACCTCCAGATTATTTCCATTGCAAACCTCTCTTCTACCCCCACCCCTTCTATCCCCCCTTTCCCTCCTCCCCTTTTTTCTCCTGTCCTTCCATTGCAAACCTCTCTTCTATCCTCCCCAAACACCCTCCCCCCCCCCCCCCCCCCCCCTTTCCCCTCCTATCCTTCCAGCCCCTCTCCTGCAACTCTTCTGTATTGCATATTGAAATGAGGGGAGAACACTCACTATATGGAATAACAGTAACTTACATAAGAGGATAAGTTACATAAGCTACATGCAGGTGCAAGAGGTCATCATAGGTCATCATATCTAGTAATTAGCATAAACCCCCATGTTGCTAGCCTATTCTGACCAATCAGATTGCACTAACATATGTCAAGATTTAAGATATTCAGAAATCTTCAGTAAGAATTACATATTGAGACATTGACCTGGACAGTTTACTTTGGCAATTGGACTTATCATTAGCTGAATTTGTGATTTGTGTCAGAGGGATACATTCTAAATGGTTATGTGCATCATCTTTTTAGTTCTTTGGAAGTTGAGAGTGTGACTAAATGAATACTCCTAAACCAATCAAGATATCATAATGAAATTAATACAGATATACAAAAACCTACTGCTTGTTAACAAACCATGATTATATCATTCTTGTATTAATGTTTGTTCAAGCTCTAGTGGTTTCCAACAGAAGAATAGCATTTTAAAAGATAAAAAAATCATGATGGCAGCCATAATCAATTATCATATAAAAGATGGTTACACAATTAAACCATATAACCACATCATTCATTTTAAGGTGAGCTTCTGTACCCTCGGTACTTTTATTTTATATAGTGATTCCTGACAAAGATGCATTTATTTTATTATCAAGAATCCAAGATGGTCAATATGTCAATTATATTGAATTTTCAATTAGATTTCATGAAATTAATTGAAAAGAATACATTTCCTGATCAATCAAATCAATGTCATTATATTTGTATTGATACGCTTGTTGTAATATTTATCAACACTATAAATACAGTTACAAAAAACTGTATGAATCATCTTTATCTGCAAACAGCCTGAAGCATGACTGTTTTAATAAATCCTTTCCGTTTTACATAATTCCTGACACTTCATATATATGGCAAATAACATAGCCAGTGAGAGATAAATATACATTTTATAATCATCTATATCTGATTACGGTCTGAACAATGATTATCTAGATAATTATAATGATCATTCAATTCAAACAAATCCTTTTCAAAAGCATTTAAAATGATTAAATTTGTTCACTCCCAACACTAACTGTTAGGTTTTTTAGTCCATTGTTGCCATGCAATTAATTTATTCCAAATTGAAAATTTTGGTTAATGAATAACAAATTATCTTTTATTTTGTTTGTCATGCTAATAAAAGATATCATTTAATATTCATCTTCAAAACTAATTGAACAGCTGTCTGAACAATTCTTTTTTTACAAAGTCTTTCTCACCAATTCTCTCTGTTTGTTAAGATACTTCAATAAACATATTACTGAGTTGACCTCCAGATTATTTCCATTGCAAACCTCTCTTCTACCCTCACCCCTTCTATCCCCCCTTTCCCTCCTCCCCTTTTTTCTCCTGTCCTTCCATTGCAAACCTATCCCACATTCCTTCTATCCCCTCCCCCCCCCCCCCCCCCCTTTCCCCATCTATCCTTCCAGCCCTTCTCCTGCAACTCTCCTCTAAAGACTATCTGTTTTACATATTGAAATGAGGGCAGGACACTCACTATATGGAATAACAGTAACTTACATAAGAGGATAAGTTACATAAGCTACATGCAGGTGCAAGAGGTCATCATAGGTCATCATATCTAGTAATTAGCATAGACCCCCATGTTGCTAGCCTATTCTGACCAATCAGATTGCACTAACATAGGTCAAGATTTAAGATATTCAGAAATCTTGTTAAAATTACATGAGACATTGACCTGGACAGTTTACTTTGGCAATTGGACCTATCACTAGCTGAATTTGTGATTTGTGTCAGAGGGATATATTCCAAATGTTTATGTGCATCATCTTTTTAGTTCTTTGGAAGTTGAGAGTGTGACTAAATGAATACTCCTAAACCAATCAAGATATCATAATGAAATTAATACAGATGCCCACATAAAAGTAGCATTTTGAAGATTAAAAAGTCCAAGATGGTCACCAATTTAGCCATAGATATACAAAAATGTTATACAAAAACCTACTGCTTGTTAACAAATCATGATTATATCATTCTTGTATTAATGTTTGTTCAAACTCTAGTGGTTTCCAACAGAAGAATAGCATTTTAAAAGATAAAAAAATCATGATGGCAGCCATAATCAATTATCATATAAAAGATGGTTACACAATTAAACCATATTACCACATCATTCATTTTAAGGTGAGCTTCTGTACCCTCGGTACTTTTATTTTATTAGAACAGTTTCTTTCATATCCTGGAAAATTTGTGTTAATTTGTGCGACAAAATTTATCGCCAATATGATAAGGAAAACTTATACATATTGTACAATTTGCGGGGGATATAGCTCGACCATGTCAGCTGCTTGTTGTAGCATAATACATTTTCTGAATATTCATGATGAACTTGGAGTTTCATCACCTTGTGGTTATATTCAAGATCAAGCAGTGATTGCAAAATTTAAACAACTCTGTGATAGATTTTCACCAAATAATTGTTAGCTTGTTGGTCATCTGTATATGCCCTGATACCTGACTTAAGTGATTATGAGGTTATTTTCAAGGTTATGAAAACAGCTTGTGTTATTTGAAGTTATAACTGCTAGTCTGTTGAGCTGTGAAGACCATGGCTTAATTTCAGAAAGACTTGTTTTGACTCTAATGTTAAAATTTCCTCTTATTTTCAGTTCTTTGTTGTGAACCACCGGGCTCTGATCTCATTTGTGGAACTACCAGCAGTGGTGAGTGTTGCTATTAGCTTGTTGGTTGCTTCTTGAACTTTGAAACTCATGGTTATATTACAACGTCTTCTCTGCACCTTTAAGGATGTATGACACCAGCTCAGTATACCTTTAGTTCAGTAGCCTTTATTATATTATCAAACTCACATCTCTTACTACCTCCAAAATAAAGCTGTCTTTCGACACATGTCTTGCATTTTTAATCCCAAGATGTGAGATATACATTGAGTTTAGCTCACAGAAATAGCACAAGAACTAAAACTACAAATAGTTTTCTTTCCTTCTCTTAAAATATTTCTAGAACTTGATGGAATTTGATCCAAAGCAATTAGACTGAAAGTAAACCTGATATAAACCCTATGTACACAGGAGGCCCCCGGAGGTGGAGTGACAGCAGGTCTGTCTACGGCGCGTACGGTGTGTCGAGTTGTTATCCGGGACCTGAGTGGCAAGAACTGCTGGGAAAGCTCTGTGCTGTACAGTCCTCCATGGTGCAAGAAGGGATCCTCCCTCAAGAGTAAGTCACTTATGATCTACAATACCGGCTTTACTGAAAAATGCTGCAAACAAGTTAAATATTTTACAAATCCTCCTCTACTGTGTTCATTTGATAAGTGCATAGAAGATACCATCAGGCCTCTACCTGGCATTAGTCACAAGAAATTATAATTTGAGACAAATATTTCCTTATTTGAAATATTTTATTTGAGGTTGGTGTGTAACTTGCAGATGCTAAGACGCTGCTAGGTCTGACGACAGAAGTAGAGCTGGAACCGCTTATAATCCAGGAAGACTCAGACGTGCCACTGGTTGACTCCACACCTCGCCGTCAGCCGGCAGCACTCCCTAGTCATGATGACACTGGAAGGAAGGAAGATTCACTGGAGGATGTAAGTTACAGTGGACAATGTCAACCTAAATATATTTGAGAAATCATCTGTTCAATTTTGCTCAGTTATGTATTCACAATTGTTAAACTTCTTTTAAATGTAAATGTGCAATGTCAGCATGTCTTGTAGTTGTTCTGTAGTTGGACAATATCTATAACACTAAAGGAAGTCCAATTTCCTGGGATGAAAAGAATAATAGATTTTTTTGGGAACATCTTTCAGATTGAATCTAATGATTAAGCTACTAAATCAAGTCATGTGTAAAATGTTTATATCCGTGTAGTTGTTGGGATATATCGGACACACGAGTCCTGAGTGTCTGCTGAGGCCGGGGAAGGAGCTGAACATTGCGGCGATGATCCCGGAGGAGCTGGGAGACCAGGCGGAGACGATGATGACTGATATGGTCCTGCAGCAGAAGGTGGCCGAGCTAGACTACTACAGCAGGCACAAGGCAGATTTCAGGTGTGTAGTTGTGATACTCTCCTTTCAGATTGGTAGGGGAGATAACTCTTGATTTCAGATGAGATGGGGAGATAACTCTTTGTTTTTAGTTGAGTATGGGAGATAACTCTTGTTTTTAGATGAGTAAGGGGGATAACTCTTGATATCAGATGAGATGACTAGATAACTCTTGTTTTTAAATAAGTAAGGGAAATAACCCTTGATTTCAGATGAGTATTTGGGATATCTTTTGATTCCAGATAAGAAAAGATAACTCTTGCTGTCATATAGGGGAGATAACTCTTGCTGTTATATGGGGGGGGGGGGGGGGGGGGGATAACTCTTCACCTCTGGGAGTAAACCCTGGGCCTTAGATACAATTCATGTGGTTTAAGGTGATGAAAATAGATATAACATTACAATACTGCAGGATAACCTGGGACTTGAATACAATCAAAGTTGAGGGTGTTGAAAATAATTTGAAAACTAAACTGTACCTTAGGGGTGGCTGAAGGAAGAGGGGGGGAGGGAGGGTATTTCCATGTGAGGAGAAAAGGCTCCTACTTAGATATTGTGATCATTTAAGACAAGCATCACAACTGCCTATCAACTGTGGCAGTAAGTGTGATTTTCTGAAGACGATTCTAACAGCTAGTTGGGAAAGAAAACTTCAGGTTATGCCCCTCTTAAGCATGAAAGATAGATTTTTCATATTGAGAATAAAAATGAATAAAGCCTGATTTTAATTGAATGTAAGTTGCTTGAGTCTTGCATGAGTTTGTTTTGAAGCATGTTGAGAGAGTGCATTAATCAGAGGTTCATTATAGATAATCAAGGAGAATGAAGTTTACAACATATTTGTGTATGACCATCTGTCCCTGTTTTGGACTCGTCACGTCACAGGGGATACATTTCCTCTGAAACTATTTAAGATGAAATACCCCTAAATTTGATGACTACAGAATGTCAATACCTTGAATGAGTTCAAAAATCAGAAGTATGCAATTTCAGAGTATGGCCAATGTCCCTGTATTTTGAACTCGTCAAAACATTGGGAGCTGTAATGAAAACCGATTTGGTAGGGAATGTTGATGACTATATTTTTGTTCAACTCCACAATCCATTTGTCAAATGTTAAGATATTTCTTGCCAATGACGCAATTTGAATATGAAGAGTAGAGATGCAGAAATTATTAGCCTCGGAAGTGTGTGAACAACCCTGGCTCTCGCTTGGGTCAATAATTCCTATGTATTAATCTTTGTAAATGAATGTAGGCACTTTTGCACTCATATATAGTTAGAGTGAACTAACTGCATGAATGCTATCTTGTTTAGGCGGCTGGAAGCTCAACAGTAAGTTCTGTAGTCTCGTCTGTGTACACACATGTGTGTCTATCAGCTTATTTACATCATCCACTAAATCATTGTTAAATCTGTATGGTAGTACTCGCTTCTGTGGCCGTTTTTTTTTTTAGCAATAGCTGTCTTCAGTGTTAAATCACTCTCTCCAATGCATGATTGAAAGTGGAGACCTACAGCTAGATTTTGATTTCAATGTGTTTCATATCTATTTTTATGTGGGGGTCAATTTTATGATATTGTTTGTTATTGTTTAGAGTAACTTATTGTGAACTTTTATATATTTGTTTCATGTTATATGGGAAAGGTCAGAAATTCAAGTGATCATCGTTTGGAAATATTCATTCATATTTTTTTACCTAAATGATGTTCAATACACTTGAGTAGTATCGGTATACTTAGCTTTTAAGTCATAGTTGATTAATACAATATATAATTTAAGCATACTCATTTCATAAGTATGAACTTGTAATTGTTATATTATGTACTTGAAAATACCTGTTTATTTTTAGCTCACCTTTACAAAGTAAATGTGAGCTTATGTCATGGCGCTTCGTCCGTCGTCCGTCTGTCTGTCCGTCCGTCCGTCTGTCCGTCCGTCCGTAAACTTTCACGAAAAAGACTACTCCTCCTAAACGAATTCAGATATCATTCTGAAATTGTAGTATGTTATACCCATGGTGATTCCCCACAGAAAGGTAGACGTTTCAGTTTTGAGAATCCAAGATGGCCGCCATGACAGCCATATTGAATTTTCAATTAGATTTCATGAAAAAGACTACTCCTTCTAAACGAATACAGATATCATTCTGAAATTGTAATATGTTATACCCATGGTGATTCCTCACAGAAAGGTAGACGTTTCAGTTTTGAGAATCCAAGATGGCCGCCATGACAGCCATATTGAATTTTCAATTAGATTTCATGAAAAAGACTACTCCTTCTAAACGAATACAGATATCATTCTGAAATTGTAGTATGTTATACCTATGGTGATTCCGCACAGAAAGGTAGACGTTAAAGTTTTGAGAATTCAATATGGCCGCCATGGCAGCCATATTGAATTTTCAATTAGATTTCATGACAAGGACTATTTCTCCTAAACCAATCTTGATATCATTTTTAGCTCACCTTTACAAAGTAAATGTGAGCTTATGTCATGGCGCTTCGTCCGTCGTCCGTCTGTCTGTCCGTCCGTCCGTCCGTCCGTAAATTTTCAGGAAAAAGACTACTCCTCCTAAACGAATCCAGATATCATTCTGAAATTGTAGTATGTTATACCCATGGTGATTCCTCACAGAAAGGTAGACGTTTCAGTTTTGAGAATCCAAGATGGCCGCCATTGCAGCCATATTGAATTTTCAATTAGATTTCAGGAAAAAGACTACTCCTCCTAAACGAATCCAGATATCATTCTGAAATTGTAGTATGTTATACCTATGGTAATTCCTCACAGAAAGGTAGACGTTTCAGTTTTGAGAATCCAAGATGGCCGCCATGGCAGCCATATTGAATTTTCAATTAGATTTCACGAAAAAGACTACTCCTCCTAAACGAATGCAGATATCATTCTGAAATTGTAGTATGTTATACCCATGGTGATTCCTCACAAAAAGGTAGACATTTCAGTTTTGAGAATCCAAGATGGCCGCCATGGCAGCCATATTGAATTTTCAATTAGATTTCACGAAAAAGACTACTCCTCCTTAAGGAATGCAGATATCATTCTGAAATTGTAGTATGTTATACCCATGGTGATTCCTCACAGAAAGGTAGACGTTTCAGTTTTGAGAATCCAAGATGGCCACTAAGGCAGCCATATTGAATTTTCAATTAGATTTCAGGAAAAAGACTACTCCTAAACGAATCCAGATATCATTCTGAAATTGTAGTATGTTATACCCATTGTGATTCCTCACAGAAAGGTAGACGTTTCAGTTTTGAGAATCCAAGATGGCCGCGATAGCAGCCATATTGAATTTTCAATGAGATTTCATGAAAATGACTACTTCTCCTAAACCAATCTAGATATCATTTTCATATTGTAGTATGTTATACCTATAGTGATTCCTCCCACAAAGGTAGACGTTTCAGTTTTGAGAATCCAAGATGGCCGCAATAGCATCCATATTGACTTTTCAGCTGCAGATGACACATCATTATTACTAAATTTTAAGCTTTCATCAAGTGATCGCTCGCACTATATAAATTCTCTAATTTGAACTTACTAATCATAATTTTATCTTGAATATAGAATATTTAAGATCGTCATGCAAGTTGTTCTATATTTTAAGTGTTTCTAAAACATTAAGATGAAAGACAAACATAATTAATTAATTTGTTTAAAATATTTATGGCAACTAGCTGCAAAAACCCAATGACATTAAACATCATGTTAGATTTTGAACAATGGTATCTCCCTTATATTCCTTTAAATACCACACATAAGGGGTCAACCAGAGTTCAGATATGCCTCTAGAGTCCACAATGCTATTCTAATACACATCCTGATACAGGCTGCTAGCATCACAGTGTCAGCTGCTAGTCTGTTGCATAATCAACCTGACCCAATTGATATTGCAGAGCAATATGCTATATGGCCATGTGTATGCAATAAGAGTTATGGAAATTAGACTTGTAATCTCATGACAGTGATATGTTCTTTCTAAGAATAACAACTTACACAAAAGTTGTCATCAATAAGTTTTGTGTTTAGCAATCTTCATGATAAGTTGATGTGGAAAGAGTTATTTTGTATCAGGTTCCATTTCCTGTGTTAACTCATATTTGTACCATTTCTATATATAGTTTTATTCTGTCAAAAAGGCCACAGGCCCACAGGACATAACATGTCAAAAGCAAAAACACAAAGTTTTTGTACCATTTCTATATTTAACAGAAGTTCTTCTTGACACAAAATCAATTTAGGACATAAGCTAACTATGTTTTGTGAAATTATATATATTTTTCACAACAATACATGTTCTCTCCCGTCAAGTTTTTAAATACCACACATAAGGGCTTAGCCAGAGTTCAGGTTTACATGCTCAGCACACTATTCTTCTCCAAATACACAAAGCCAAATCCACAAATTGCTACCCTCTCCTTAAGGATCTGGGGCTAGCAGCCCTGCCTGCTTGTATGTTGCTTAGTTATCTTTACTTAATTGATAAATACAACATAATGATGTATGGCAATTATCATATCTAAGCAATGGACTTTATGGAAAGTATATAAATTGACTTTATGAAAAGTATACTTGTATTCTATTAATAATAATACTTTTTACAAATAACAATTTAAACAAGTCAAGAATCAGCTTTTGTGTACAACAATCTGCAAGATGAGTTAATATTAATAAGTCAAGAATCTGCTTTTATGTACAGTAATCTACATAAGTTATTGTAGAAAGAGGTAATTTGTATCAGGTTCCAGGTCCAATACCATATCTTTTATGAAAACCTGTAAAACTAAATGATAATTGTATCATGCTGAAGGGGCTCTGGGAACAACATGTCAACATAGAAGTCATTATTTTTCAATTAGATTTCAGGCCAAGTACTTCTCCTACTAAATCAATTAAGATATCATTCTGAAAAGTGAGTATTTTTTTATATAGTGATTCCTGACAAAGACACATTCATTTTATTATCAAGAATCCAAGAATACATTTCCTGGTCAATCAAATGAATGTGTTTATATTTGTATTGATGCACTTGTTGTAATATTTATCAACACTATAAATACAGTTACAAACAAATTTATGAATCATCTTTATCTGCGAACAGCCTGAACCATGAGTGTTTTAATAAATCCTTTTAAATAAAACATATAATGATATCAGTGGGTTACATAATTCCTGACACTTCATAAAAGGCCAAATAACATAGCCAGTGAGGGATCTGATTATGATCTGAACGATGATTATCTAGATAATTATAATGATCATTCAATTCAATCAAATCCTTTTCAAAAGCATTTAAAATGATTAAATTTGTTCACTCTCAACACTAACTGTTGTTTCCATGCAATTAATATTAAAATACTTCAATAAACATATTACTGAGTTGACCTCCAGATTATTTCTATAGCAAACCTCTCTTCTACCCCCCACCCCTTCTATCCCCCCTTCCCCTCCTCCCCTTTCCTCTCCTGTCCTTCCATTGCAAACCTCTCTTCTATCCCTCCTTTCCCCTCCTATCCTCCAGCCCCTCTCCTGCAACTCCCCTCTTAATATCTGTATTGCATACTGAATTAAGGGGAAGACACTCACATTATGGAATAACAGTAACTTACATAAGAGGATAAGTTACATAAGCTACATGCAGGTGCAAGAGGTCATCACAGGTCATCATATCTAGTAATTAGCATAAACCCCCAGGCACCTAGCCTTTTCTGACCAATCAGATTGCACTAACATATGTCAAGATTTAAGATATTCAGAAATCTTCAGTTAGAATCACATGAGACATTGACCTGGACAGTTTACTTTGGCAATTGGACTTATCACTAGCTGAATTTGTGATTTGTGTCAGAGGGATATATTCCAAATGTTTATGTGCATCTTTTTTTAGTTCTTTGGAAGTTGAGAGTGTGACTAATCTAACATTGGATTAACCAGTTTGTTGACTTTTGTGATTGTGTTTGAAAACTCAGAGTACTGTACAAGTACTTTTAAGAAAGAATTCTTGAGATTTTCGGGACTATTTCTTGACTTCAAGAGTCACAAAACCTGTTATTATTGATTGACATTTAAATGAATACTCCTAAACCAATCAAGATAATGAAATTAATATGGATGCCCACATATAAGTAACAATTAGAAGATTAAAAAATACAAGATGGTCACCAATTCAGCCATAGATATACAAAAAAGTTATACAAAAACCTACTGCTTGTTAACAAATCATGATTTATTAACATTCTTGTATTAATGTTTGTTCGTGCTCTAATTTTTTCCAACAGAAGACTAGCATTTTAAAAGATACAAAAATCATGATGGCAGCCATAATCAATTATCATAAAATATGGTTACACAATTAAACTATATTACCACATCATTCATTTTAAGGTGAGCTTCTGTACCCTCGGTACTTTTATTATATTGTAGTATGTTATACCTATAGTGATTCCGCACAGAAAGGTAGACGTTTCAGTTTTGAGAATCCAAGATGGCCGCAATAGCAGCCATATTGACTTTTCAGCTGCAGATGACACATCATTATTATTAAATTTTAAGCTTTCATCAAGTGATCACTGGCACCATATAAATTCTCTAATTTGAACTTACTAATCATAATATTATCTTAAATATGGAATATTTAAGATTGTCGTGCAAGTTGTTCTATATTTTTAAGTGTTTCTAAAAAAAATTAAGATGAAAGACAAACATAATTGATTAATTTGTTTAAAATCTTTATGGCAACTAGCTGCAAAAACCAAATCACATTAAACATGTTAAATTTTAAACAATGGTATTTCCCTTTTATTCCTTTAAATACCACACATAAGGGGTCAACCAGAGTTCAGATATTCCACTATGCTGTCTAATACACATCCCAAGGCAGGCTGCTAGCATCACAGTGTCAGCTGCTAGTCTGTTGCATAATCAACCTGACCCAATTGATATGGTAGAGCATTATGCTATATGGCCATGGCCCATGTGTATGCAATAAAAGTTATGGACTTGTATTCTCATGACAGTGATATGTTCTTTCTAAGAATAACAACTTACACAAAACTTGTCTACAATAAGCTTTGTGTTTAGCAATCTACATGATAAGTTGATGTGGAATAAATATGCAGATGAAAATCGAAAAGGGTTTAGTAAGAAAAGTAAGGAAATTTGATTTGTCATATCTCTCTGTTGATTTGACAATGCAAAAATGTTTACCATTATAGTACTGTATGAGTGTTAAATAAATTGATACTTTAATGAAAGACATCTCATGGTCACTTGACATGTAAATATTATGTGAACAAAATAAACGTGTCTTATGCATTGCTGTGTTTTTGACTTTCCTCTCAATCAGTCATTAATTTTCCTTGAAAAATCTGTACTTTTGGGATTCTCAATATCCCATGCAGCATAACCATCAGTGAAATAATCTTGAAATCATATTAATGATTCACTACAAAACAAATGTAAGTGCCCACCATCCTGTAAGTAATGAATGACATTTAAATGGATACACCTAAACCAATCAAGATATCATAATGAAATTAATACGGATGCCCACATAAAAGTAGCATTTTGAAGATTAAAAAGTACAAGATGGTCACCAATTCAGCCATAGATATACAAACAAGTTATACAAAAACCTACTGCTTGTTAACT
The DNA here is from genome assembly GCA_916613615.1 of Steromphala cineraria. NCBI lineage: Eukaryota > Metazoa > Mollusca > Gastropoda > Trochida > Trochidae > Steromphala > Steromphala cineraria. The sequence continues at coordinate 15,792,574 of OU744724.1, read as the reverse complement.
TATCATGATTATATCATTCGTGTATTAATGTTTGTTCAAGCTCTAGTCGTTTCCAAAAGAAGACTAGTATTTTAAAAGATAAAAAAATCATGATGGCAGCCATAATCAATTATATAAAAGATGGTTACATGTATAATTAAACCAATACCACATCATTCATTTTAAGGTGAGCTTCTGTACCCTCGGTACTTTTATTTAGTTCTTCTCATTACAATACTTATCCTCATCCTAATTTTTAATTACAAATCTGAGAGTTTATTTGTCTGATATCTTTAACAATATAATAGTTTACCAATTTAAAAAGTTTTCTTATGTAATATTTTATATATTTTATATTTCTTCATATAAATAGTGATTGATTGCTTTCTCTCAAATCAAGATTGTTATTTTTTTTTTTTTTTTTTTTTTTAATGCACAGTTTTCAAATTTGCACCTTATTGATATTTTTATTATGTCTGATCTGATTGTATTGTTTAAGGTTCATGCAATCATCGATATTGAATCTAAAATCCTAGATAGGAGGACTCAAAAAATTATAATATTTATTAATTCATATCATCTTGTGTAACTTCTCACAGTTTGTTTTCTAATAAATCGTATCAGGCCATAGATAATACCCGTACATTATTACTTTAGTAACACAACAAGATATTAACTTTTGCCATCATTTTCTTAAATAGAAGACACAATAATAAAAACAATTTGACAGTTTTCATTTCATTATCAATCCTTAGGAAATCTTTTAAAGATATGATTGTATAAAATAAAATATGAATATGTAAGAAACCATATGTTTTAAAACTATATTTGTATGATATAAATTATAAATCTGTAAGAAACCAAGTCTAAAGGTTTCTCGTAAGGATTTGTGATGAGTTTGACTGCATCTCTAGTGACTGCGAGTTAGGAATGTGTCCCAATTTCTATGACTGGTGTTGTAGTATGCTGGCCAAGCCTCAGCTGCCGGCTGATATACAGGACCCCGTGTCGCCCTTCCAGATGTGTCGACTAGTCCTCAACCAGATCGGGCTCCTCTCCTGGGAGAAGAGGTACGTGCATGCAGTATTATTGATATACCGTAATTTCTCTATTAATTCGACCCTAAAATTTTCAAATTATTTTCAGAAAAGGTCTATGGTTGAACTATTTTTCACTTTTTGGATCCATCATTTGGTTCTACGGTCTAAATATTGGATAAATATCAAGTTGATGTAGGATACTGATGCTCTGATTTTAAAGATGATCACATAATAATGGCAATGTTATCATAATCATGATATTTTAATTAGATAACTGTTTGTAGAGAAATTTACCCTTTGTAATTATTATTTCTGGTTTTTGCAAATTAAGGAATAATTTTAAGAAATGCATGAATCATAGGAGCGTCAACTTTTGGCACTTGGTTGAAATTTTAGAAGTGTTTTGAATTTGTGACCTCAGAAAAATATTATTTGGTTGAATTATTAGAGATGTCGAATTTATAGAGAAATTGCGGTATGCCATTGACCAGGGGAAAACAATGTAAGCCCCTTGAGCAACCACGAGTGTATGGATATGCACTCTATAAAAATATTCATATAATAATAATATAATCTGTTTATTGCAATGTGGAAACAACATGATGCGTAGCGGTACTCACATCTGAAAATATCTAATTTATCAAGCATTTGAGAATAAACATTTTCCATCTTATATGACAGAAAATACACAATTCTTTAAAACATAATTTTACTGAAAAAATGTCAACTCATGTTGTTGAAATAGGGCAAATTTGTAAATAAGCTCATTACAAGTCATTTTAAAATCCACCTCTCTAATTGTTGCAGTTCTTGTCCTTTTTCTTTTAGTTGAGAACATTCATCAATTTGTAAAGTGACAATCTGGATACTTGTTTCACAAAATGTATGTAATTTATCAACTTTTAATAGTTGTTTTTGTTGTAACCTAGCTGACACTTTGATAAACTTACCAACTGGGTATTGAAGATTTATCTTGCTGCTGCTAAGGTCTTTTCATTCATTTTTCAGATGTCACTTTGATCTTTTGAAAAAAAGTGATAAGTTATTACGGGAGCTAAAAAATTTAGACAATCAAATGTGGTAAGTTATTTCATTTCTTTTCAAACTATATATATATGAGACCAATGAAGTTTGCATGCTGTTAATGTATGTGCTGAATTTTGAGGCTTTAATGTAAAACATAGCCAGTTGATTGATTTACATGTGTCATGGAAAATTAAAGTGCAAATGCAAACTTGCCATAAGTGTGTATAAATTTATTGTTATGTATGTACACTTATATCTTATGGATAAAAGAGCCACTCCGTGATTTTCAACTGGTTACTGCCATTCTGACTGCTTTAGATTCTTTCAAAATTTTGTTTTACCGATTGATGCGTGTCAGTAACCGAATTTTAATCATAATCACTACATCATGTTTTTACACAATGTTGATTGACTCTAAAATTATATTTTCCTGCAACAGTCATGCAGCATGAACAAAAAACACTTTTGATAAAGTTTTGGATCTATGACCCACAACAACTCAAGGAGTTGCTCTTAGATATATCATAAGTACTAAGCATCTTATTACAGCCGAGAGACGCACAAGATAGCTGTGATTTACGTGGCGGAGGGACAGGAAGACAAGATGTCCATCCTCTCCAACTCAGGGGCCAGCAAAGCATTTGAGGAGTTTGTAGCCGGACTAGGCTGGGAGGTCAGCTATCTATCCAAGTTTTATCAACTCTGTCATTATTATATCATTTATGTTTCAGTTCCCTTTTTGCTATTTTTATTAGAGCCCAATGATAAAACCAACATCCTAACGAACAACACACAGTTTATCATCTTTGTAGACAAGTTACCCCTGCAACATTAACATAGAATAATTATCTCAGTATGAAACTTTGTACTTGCTAAAAAGAACATTATATTGCCCTTCCGATGAGCTCAGTGGCTAGCACGTTTAGCTTAGGATCAATATGTCCAGGGTTCCAATTCCTACCTGCAATAATACTAGCAGCCGTTATATAGGTGGAATACTCTTGAAAACGACATTAAACCAAACATCACCTGACTGCCTTCTAATGAAGAAGTGATCTGCAGTCATCTTGAAATATCATATTCATATCAATTAAGGAATAAGACCATTGCTGTTCGTCATCTGTACTTGTTGAAAGAAGATTAAGACATCATGAAGTCCATTTTGTGTTTGTCAACAGCTTGAACCTCTCCAAGTCCAAAATTAAGGTCTATACTTTGTTGCAGGTTGACCTGGAAACACACCAGGGCTTCCGCGGAGGTCTGCCGGCGAACAAGACTACAGGTGACACCGCTCCGTACTATGCAAACTCAACCTGTGAGGTGGTCTTCCACGTCTCCACCAGGATTCCCTCCGGCAACGAGGAGTCCAGACATATCAAGGTACTATACACCACTGATGGATCAGACTCTGATCAGATTTGTGACTGAGATGTATGATAAGTAAAATTTCTTCATATTTTTTAGCACCCCCCACATAGTGGAATGAGGTTATAGGTTTGAACTCTCGCATGTTTGGTCGAGGTGTCCAGACATATCAAGGTATAATACACCACTGATGGATAGTTTAATCTAAATTCGATTTTAAGCTAAATTTGCGGGTGTTGAATAACAATGAATCCCAGAAATTTAAAAAACTATTTATCTTCTAATTGATGGATTATCTAATCTCCAATTAATCTTGTGACTGAGATCTATGATAAGTAAAATTCCTTAATATTATTTAAGCCCCCACCACATAGTGGCATGTGCTCCGCGTCTGTGTGAGCGTCTATGTAGGATCACCAAATTTGATTTGTGCCTAATGTGTGTCAATATCTTGATGAAGTTAAGCACACAGGGAATTTTTTCAGGTGTTATTGCCCATTTTAATCAATCTGAAGGGGGATATTGATAAATTTCTGTTGCATTATGCAAAGCACCTAATCATCCACAACATACATATCAGTAATACCATAATTTAAAATACTTGCTGATGAATGTTTTCAAAAAGATTTGTAGACTTAGAAATTTAAATTTCAACAACAGGATCAAATCAGAAATGTATGTTAACAATGTTTTGTAGGAATGTTTTTTGTATTGGATATCTTTATCCTTACAACATTTCTTGTCTTTCTGCTTGCAGATGCGTCACTTAGGGAATGACGAGGTTCATATAGTGTGGTCCGAGCATGTACGTGAATACCGACGAGGCATTATCCCCACAGAGTTTGGGGACGTTCTTATTGTGATATACCCCCTTCCTAACGGTCTGTACAGAATACAGATAGACAGGAAGCCAGAGGTAAGAATTGATTGTAGATGAAATACCACATTCTTTCAGTGGATGAACCCGCTATTACTTTACAATAGTGAGACCGTGTTATTTTCTAGGGTAAAAATGGAGTAGAGTAAAATTACATGTTTTCACTCATTTAAAGTTTAGGTTCAAGAGCTTGATATTATAAAATGACGATGTGACATTAAAAATTATTTATGAAGTCACACTGCTACTTTCTGTTATGTCTCTTCCAAGCGGCTGGACCTTGAAAATGAGTCAAATTACAAGGATTTCATCATATGATACATAGAATATCTGTCAATTCCTGTTTATCAAATCACATGATGTGAAAGTTAAAATATTAACATTTACCTCAATTGATGAGATAATAATCATTATACTCATTGAGTCAAGAAAAATCAGATATCCTTTATGTACTCCTTCACTTAACTAAACATATATTCTAGATTGTGCTTTATGATAGCCTGAGTTGCCTTACATTTTCTATATTGTACTTTATATTAGACAAGAGTTGCCTAACTTTCTGTGACAGGTCGCCTATTTTGGTCCTCTGTTTGATGGTGCAATAGTGGACCATAAGGTCCTCCCTGGTCTTGTCCGAGCCACAGCAATCAACGCCAGTCGGGTCAAACGCTCACAGCTGCCTTTTTTTCACTCCTTGTATCCTTTGAAATACTCTAGAACTGGTACTGAAATAAGATGAAGTTGTACATTTTGGAATGTAATCTCTGCTTCATAACGCTTGTACTGAAATAGGATGACGTTTAACAATTTTGAATGTCTTCTCTGCTTCAAACAAATCTCATTGAAATAACATCTAATAATACCAATTTCATCCATTTTGCTTATCTAGAGTTATAGCTTTTAGTTCAATGGTGAACAGCAAACATTTTTATGAAGGCAAGGTGAGATGCTAGTGATTGACTTAATTAAACTCATTTTGTTACTCTTGAAGAATGGAATGTTTTTTGCCCATGATGCTACTGGCCCCTGATTAATTAGCAGCCCCGTCTAAGGACGGGGCTGCTATCAGTTTTTCTGAACTTTCCATCGCCGCCGCCGCCGCCGCACTCATTCTAATACCTATAACTTTTTCCCACTAAGCTTTCAAGGACTCTAATTCATACCTTACTACTCATACCTTGGGGGAACGATTTTGGCACGTTCACTTTCAAGGTCAAAGGTCAAGGTCACAAGATATGTATTCACTATAAGAATTCCTTGTAAACGCGATAACTTGAAAAGTTTTTGTGCTATGAAGCTCTAACTTGGTATAAATCATCCTTGGAAAAGTAAAAAAATTTGAAGAGGTTTTGGCTACAATCCGTCAAAGGTCAAGGTCACAGCAAGGTCATGACGTAAGCATGTTTTAGCGAAAATGCTTTATTTTAACTATGAACACTTTTAATCAATACAAGATTGTTATACTCATTAAAAAGTGTTCAATGATTGTGTGACCTTGAAGGTCAAAGGTCAAGGTCATGAGATATGAGTTATTACAAAATGCACTAAATTTGAGTATAACTTTATCCCATTTAGCTTTTCAGAACTCATGAACATGTCTAAATGTTAATACTTCCAGGGAATCATTATCACATGTTCACTTTCAAGTTCAAAGGTCAAGGTCACGAGTTATAAATCAACGCAAAATTCTTTGTAAACACGGTAACTTTAAAAGTTTTTGTGCTATGAAGCTCTAACTTGGTATATATCATCCTTGGAAAAGTAAAAAAATTTCAAAAAGGTTTCGGCTACAATCCGTCAAAGGTCAAGGTCACAGCAAGGTCATGACTTGGTTTAGCGAAAATGCTTAATTTTAACTATGATCACTTTTAATCAATACATGATTGTTATACTCAATGAAAAGTGTTCAATTATTGTGTGACCTTGAAGGTCAAGGGTCAAGGTCATGAGATATGAGTTATTGCAATTCCTTGTAAACACAATAACTTGAAAAGTTTTTGTGCTATGAAGTTTAGATTTTGTATATATTATCTCTTGAGAAGTACAAAATTTTCAAAAAGTTTTGGGTACGAACTGTCGAAGGTCAAGGTCACAGCAAGGTCAACATATATGGAGAAAATGGATTAATTTAATTTTTAACACTTTATTTCATTACAATAATGTTATACTCAATGAAATGTGTTCATTGATTGTGTGACCTTGAGTGTCAAAGGTCAAGGTCACGAGAAAATTCCCAATTTGGTGAGGCCTGTAAAAGGCGGAACAGGGTAAGGCGAAACCCCAAGTTCAAGGGCTGCTATGCTTTTGCGGTATCCCGCAAACGCTAATCTAGTTTTTTATGTACTTTGGTAAAGCCAATATATTAAGATCATTTCAATTAATTTGCAAATTACTTTGTTTAAGCCTGATTTATGGAAATCACGTAGTGTGATCCTTGACGCCTTCTAGTTATGAGGAACGTGCCAAGTGCCTTGAGACAATCATTCAACAGCATACAGAAAACAGCACTTTTGAAGACTTTGCAGCAAATGTTTTTGCTCCTGTGCTCTCTAATAATACAACAAGTAAGATAAATGTCCACTTTCTTTGAACCTATTATGTTTAAATTAATGAATTGCAAAAAAATACCTAACAAATAACCTTAGACATGAAATGTTAATTTTGATATGATATTTTAATTTCTAACTATGGCCATTTTGCCATAGTGTTAATCCACATGAAACATTTTAAGCATTAATACCATATTATGTCATTTCATTTCTTGTTTTTTTGTTCAAAACTAGCCTCGGTGAACTAGGATGAAAAGGAACTATTGTGCAAAAGAAACCCAGCATTTATGACAAAGGAATTTGAGTAACCATGTAACTCTGTCTGTTTCAGTTGTTGACACAACGCTGCCCACAGAGACGAGCAACACGAGCCTGAACGAACTGTCAAGTCCAGAATCATCTGTGCAACTGGGTCAGGTCTCCCCCACTGGGATGAAACACAGTCGAGGTAGGAAGGCACAGTCTGCCCTCTGGCAAAAGGGAATCGATAACCTCATTTTCCTCTAATCTCAATATTACTTACAGAATCAACTTGAATCTCAAAAGGACTGCAAACTGAATCATCAAATACAGATAGCATCTATTGTACTCGACCTTGAACCTTGGAGGAACTTACGATCTCATATCCTTAAACTCTCTGTAGTTTTCATCAACATGGACTCTGACCTGATAGCCCTCTCTTAATATTTATGCATAGCGATGACCTAGATATCCAGAACGAGGCTAAGCCCGCAAGCTTCCAAAATAAGTGACGGCCATTGCTGTTTTATAATTTATTAAGGGTAAGTGTTTATTTGATGAAAGCTTTTAATTAATAATAAAACTTGTTTTGAAAATAAAGTTTCATACACATTGATTCTAAATAAACATCAGTCAAATGCAAATTATACCTTCTGATACTGGATTGAGAGTGGTATGCAGAACCTTTGATATAATGTACCTGCACAGTTACATGAATAATTATTAAATGATGTTAAGAATAAATTACACAATGAAATGTTTTTTCAATCTATGTTTGGAACATCTGTCGCAACAAGGTTAATTCCATATTCAAAGGAATGGAGACATTAATAATATTACAAATTTATCACATGAAAGCAAATAATGATTGTATACAGTAGACATTAAATTGGTTCTCATTGTTCAATACTTTAACACATGAACAATTTGAGGCTTAAGTAAAAAAGAAATCAGTATTGGAATTTTAAGATATCGGACTCTGATTTCACACTTTCAAAAAGGGTAAAACTTTACCTTGGGAACGTCGTTGTTTCACTATTCTAAATATTCAACGGACATATTTTTGGTCATATGGACACAAGAGATATTGTTTCAGCTTATGCTTAGTCTTTAACTTGAAACAAAAGTGATATCAAACAAATTTTTTCAGTGGCATGTTGTGAACAAATATTACGTTAGACACTTTTGGGTTGGTGTTGCTTAGCCTCATTCTGGATAACCATGAATATTCATAACGTAATATTAAGAGGGGTCTATTTAAAGAGATTTAATCACTCATTACCATAGCTAACAATCACTTTTCACTATCAACAGCATCTCTGTGAAATATGTTGAAAGAATATGATAGTTTCATAGCCTAATTTTTGTTGCAGAATTGAATTGAATCTCAACTTGAACATAGAAATTGTTAGCCCCCAAGACAAAGTAGATTTCAGCATCAAATCTTTTCCATAAATATTTTTTTATCATTAGTCACAAAACTGAATTTCATCTGACATCTTTAAAGAGAGAGCTGTTCAACTTTTCTCAGTTGTTTACAAAAGTTTCATGGAGAAGTTAAATCCCACAAGGGCTCTGAATAAATCAGGACTTATGCATTACCTTCTACTGTCTGGAGCTTTGAGTTTAAGAAGAAGACCTATTTTCATGTTGCTCACCAATATTAGTGTCCAGCATTCAGTTGGTGCTCACTGAGGACCTTGAAGTAAAGAATCATTATGATACCACTCCCTTAGTTTGTTTCCTTCATCAACTACTACTCACTTGAAAGAAAGAAATGTAAAATATAACATCCTCATCCTCATGTCCATTACAATAACTAGTCCGGAATCATCAATGCCTGCATTTTCAGGACAAAAATCAGAATTCATAAAGGATATATATATATATCTCTGTTATGTGTGTGAACCCATGGTAATTATAGCTCGAACCAAGTCAATCATTATGATCAGGATGCATTTATGCAGTACAGCATTTATCCAACAGCTCTTATTTGAGAAATCAGATCAAACGTCTTTTTTAAGATTTCCAACTGCCACATAAAGATGTTTATTACTTACGAGATCAAAGTTATTAATATTGTTAAAAAGAAGGCTAGAAGATATTGTATTAACTTTCAATCAGTTTGAAGAACGGGTGTAGTATGGATAGCCGGTGTTATTGTTTCTATTCAAGATAAGACACTAAAATGTTCTCAGAAATGCTAGTAAAATATTTCATAAAAAAAGAAGTTTTGCGTAAATGTCTTATCATTTTGCATTACCTATATACAAACTTGAGGGTATATTTAAAGAAGAAGAAACAGTTTATGGTTGGATAGAGGGCTCCCGAATGATTGTGCAACAGAAATCTTAGATAGTCTTTGAATTTATTCAAAATAGGTCAAAGACAAAAATGACATAAAGTACATCCGATGTCATAACTTTGGAACATTGTAAAGTTCGCAAGGTTTCTGAGCATTATGAATATACCCAATGCTTTTTCACCAATCATGTATTATCTATGCACAAGTTCTCTGGCTTTGTGCCAGTTTCAAGTGCTTGAGAGAAATTGTTTTGTTTGAATCAATGGAAAAGAGAAGAAAACATTATATGAGACTATCCATGATCATTGTTAACATAAGTTTTTGTAATAAATACAAAGTTTATTCGTTTGCCTATCAATATGCAATACTTATTATCAAAGTAATTTTGTTTCATCATATTTGTGTTACAGTACATATACAACAATAAATGACGTTCCAATTGCTAAAATAACTAAATGTAACTTCAAATGAAGAAAAATGCAGATTATGAACTCGAGTTATCTTTAAACAGTTTGTTAACATTTCTATTTGATGCTGAAACTTATCAGTTCATGTGCAAGTATAATGACAGTGTACAACAGTTGTACAACCCCAGCAGATTCTCTTGTTCTCTTTTACACATGTTGTATGATTGTTGGATAACTATATCTGTGATTTGATCATGTTTTTTATCAATAATGTATTATATTATTATCATTATGTATTATCTTCACCCAGTGCTTACTTACCCCTCTTGTACCATCTGTAATTAACTCAATTTTATATAAAAATTATCTTACAAAATAAATACACATGCTTAGTTTATTTGTGTTGTGTTTTATTACCGAACCTCAGAGAAAAGTGAATCAGAAAAGAAGTCATATAAGCAGTGATTATTCATAAGAAGAAATTGTTCTCTCAGTCAATAGCTTTCAATGCAAAGAGGATCAGTTTGAATGTTTTCAACTTCTAATCAATTCAACAGTTTGAACACATACAGCTTCACAGATTTGATGACTTTTCTACATGCAGTCTGGTTTGGGAGCAATGCTTCCACGGAAACAAGTACAGCTATACCTCTGGTCTGCTAGATCCCGCAGACCCTTGCATGTTTCATGCTTGTGTACTGGTCTTGCAGCCTTTTCTTGAAATGATACCAGCCTTGATAGAAAGGAAGAACTCTTGAAAGGAATGTTGCACACCAAGTTGTTGATCTACAAGGAACATACTCAAGTGTCAAGGATGTCCTCTCATCACCCAGGCCGTCAGGATCCTAATCCCTGCCGCATCATTTAAAGATGTTGAAAGATTGAAGTCATTGCTTGTTGCTCATTTTGAAAGGATCAAAGGATACAATAAAAGATTGCTTAAACTACGACTGAACAGTATCTGCAGGGTGCACTTGAACTAAAAGAATTTCCAAATGTCGTTTTGCTGTGGACAATAAAGAAAAAATTTAAAAATAATTTCCTGAAAGATGTTGTTTCAAGGCTTTAACCATCCAACCAACATTCAAACTTGTTTAGATTGTTAAATTGTTGCAGCTGGCTATTTTTGAAAAAAATATTATATAATTAATACTTGTGCCATCTGTTACACTGTTTATTACAATTTTATGACATCAAAATATTATTTATTGAACATTGCATTTTATAATCAAAAACCTATATCAAAACTATTGATCATGTATTAATAATATTTTCTCCACAAATATTTTGCCTAAGTCATATATCTCCACATACCATAAATCCTTGAATAACTGCTCCACGATTATGAAATTCAACTATCGACTTGACCCTGTGATTGTTCAAGATAAGCGATTATTCGAGGCAGGCAATTATTCTTTTCGAAGTCATGATATGATTATGCATTTTGAAAAAAAAAGTAAACAAAACTGTCATCATCATAAATTTCTTATTGTGAATATCATCATGTCTCCGCGTTATACTACAACCTATCCCCTGATATCCTGCTACGATATTCAGCCGTATCGCTGACGGGTGGTTACTCAGCGCTATTTATTAGCCTGTCTGTTTCCAGCCAAACTCATCAAACTCCATCAACTGTTGTTAAGTGATTTCGCTCGTGGAAATCTAAGAGAAAGCGGTTTGGAGATTAGCAGGAGCCTGCAGTGAATCATCAGTTTTATTATCTAATAGCAGTCCTATTGGTTAATTTGAATCGCGAGGTGAGCACAAGGAAGGAAGCCCCGAAACTAGTTTGCCGCTATCGCTGAAAGGGCATTATGTGATTGGCTTGCTATATATAGTAATATTGCAGAATCAGTAGAAGGATATCAGGGGATAGGTTATAGCATAACGCGGAGACATATACTCTGATGTAGCAGGATTTGTGAATATTGAATCAGACTATTTTACCAACAGTTGTGCACTTCAAAGAAATTTATATGTCAGGAGAACATAGAGAATTAAGGTATTATAGAAAGTTTGTTTATATTGTTAAATCAAACCTGTAATTATTCAAGGCAGGCAATTATTTATTTCAACCCTGAGCCCGGCAATTTTTCAAGGTAGATGTTGATTCAAGGTAGGCAATTATTCAAGGATTTGCGAAACCTGTATTGTGACTTGAAAGAAAACTTTAAAGCTTATTTGAATGCAGGAACTTGATGTAATGTAACAAAAATGGAATGACATGGCTTAGGTAATTTCTGTTGTAGAGGTCATATTCATACTCACACATGATTATTTAGTCTCTGATTGAGAGGTCATATTCACCCATACACATCGTCATTTATCTATTTTTGAGATCATTTTCATTCAATGCTCTTACACATCATCATTTTAACGTTAGAGGTTATTTACAGTTTGAGAGTTCATATTCATCCAATTCTTTAATACTTACCTTGCTCTACATATGCATCTTCAATTACCTTAACGAGAAAGCTGAAAGAACTAGTCTTCGTAAGCGAGAGTTGAAACCTGACTCACAGTCTGTAGCAAACACGAGTAACACCCGGCTTGCACGTGCATCCGGTCCGTGACGTCAGCCGACTATATCCCTCACTTTCAATTTCTCGTTCGAGTTGAGAGGACGTGTCTTTGGCACTGAGAGTTTATATCCTTATTTGTCTATTGATTCTTTTTTGTATGTGTTTGTATTGTACATGAATAGGTGCGTATTATTGCTACCTACCTTTTTTCTTCGTGTGCTTTTATCGTCCCACTCGTGGTCGGTATTATTTTTCGTATTTCTCACGGTCTGCGTGCCTGGCAGGTTCGTTTTCCTGCCTCTGTAGCTTCCATTTTGCTTCCTTTTGCAAATTCTCACCATTTTGTATGGTTTTCTCTCGTAATTTTCCTCCATTTTCCTCAAATTCACTCGCATTTTCGTCGTGTGTAATTCTTCGGCGCCGCCATTTTGTTTGGTGGTGTTCGGGGACCGTCTCAAATTTTACTTTTCCCTTCTTTCAGGGACCGTCTCAAAAATTTTTTGTCAATTTTTTGAGGGGTCGTCTCAAGGTAATTTTTTGTATTTTTTCGAGGGACCATCTCAAAATATAAAATTACAATTTTGGCGACTTTTTCTGACATTTTTTTTTCTGTACTGTTACAGATTGGCCTACGCTACTGTTTATGTACAATAATCAGTGTGTGAGTTGCAAGGGACGCAAATCGGCGAAGGACCCACACTGTTTGTGTCCAGACTGTATTCCCCCGTGCTCTTTGACCAATAAGTGCGCGTCTTGTGTCACTTTATCGTCGTTGGAGTTCTCAACTTATATTAAAGTTTTACACAAGAGACTGTTACGCAGAGCTAGGAAGATGTCTTCAGTTCAGACAACTGAGGCTGATGAGATCCCGCCTGCTCCCCCTGTGCCTGTTTCGTCGACGTCCCTGGTGTCTACACTGACGTCCCAGTCGGAGCCTGTGGTTGTTTCGGCCGGTGGTTCAGTCACGCTTTCTGTGGCGTCGGTGGTGTCCTCTGCGCCCCTTTTGGGGCAGCAGGGGCCATCACTGCCGGCTCAGACGTCACTGTCTGCTAGTCTGATGCAGCCTCAGGTTTCTGTTGCTTCTGTGATGGCTCCTGGCCCCTCTCAGACGCCTGGGGTACCTTTACAGACTCCAGGGTTTGGGGCCCCTCTTCAACAGGGGCCGCCCTTTACCCAGCAGACGTCACCTGGGTGGCCCCTGGCCCCTGCTTGGCCCAATCAGCTGCAGGCGCCCTATCCCCAGCAGGGTTGGCAGCCCATGATGAATCCTTTCCAACAGATGTTTGCTATGATGTCTCCTCAAGTGGCACCTTGGGCTCAGCCCCCTACGCCAGTGCCTCCTACAACACGACCTTCCACACCGGATGTCACGTTTCCTGGCACTACGACGCCACGTAGAGAGGCACCCGTGACACAGGGGCCTCCTGTCTCTAAGGCTGCTGATCAGATTGAGGTTCAACCTTCTACGTCTCGTGGGATTTCTGTCAGGAACAGAAGCAGGTCCCCGGTGCGTTCACCAGAGTCGGAGTCTCACTTTGAACCCATATATGAGGGTGATGTGGACCATGAGAATGTTCTGGGGTTTGCTGGGGTCATTCCCTGGATAGCGGACAACCTTGGGGATTTGTGTCCATCTCCTGGTCCTGAGGTTCCTCCTATCAAGACAGTACAGCTTGATCCGTTTCTCCTTCCTCCTCACCCATCAGCTCTGGATGTTGTCGAGACTTTATCAGAGGATTTTGCCAAGCTTTCTCTGAATCCATCTTTTAAGGTGTCAACCCACAAGAAGGAACGTTATGCTGTGCATAGTCTGGACTACTTGGATGCAGCAGCTAAGGTGGATGAGGACATCAAGTTGGTTACGGGATCTTCGTCCAATACATCGTACAAGACACCTGATAGCAAGATCGCCAACATTGAGGCAGAGGTGAAGAGGTCTCTCAAGATCCTGTCAGTCTTGTTTTCCGCTACAGACGCTATTGACCAGAGCCTGGACTTGGATAATCCGGATATGGTTCAGCAGCTGCATACCCTCATGGCTTGGCAAGCAAGATCTTTCTCAGACCTACTCTCTCACTTACGTGGAGCTTGGGCAGGTCTTCTGGCACTGAGAAGGTCAGGTTTCCTCTCTTTGTCTTCTTGGGAGGAATCCTTCAAGAAGAAGCTTTTACGCCTGCCTGTGGATCAGCAGTGGTTGTTTGCCAACAGCATTCCCGATTTGCATAAGAGGTTGTCGGAATCGGCGCAGTCTGAGGTCACTTTGAGGCTTCTGAGGACTCTGGCTGCGAAGAAGTCTCCGAGGAAGAGACAGAACAATTACACTTCCCAGCGTTTTCGCCAGGAGGGTCCCAAGGGTTCCAAGGGTTTCGGGAGAGGGATTTACAAGTTCAAGAAGGACGTCCCCTCCCGTTTCAAAAGAGGAGGTAAGCGCCAATGAGGCGCACTTGACAAGCGACTGGGAACTCCCGCCTCCAGTCGTGACGATAACAGACATCCCAGTAGGCGGGAGACTGGGGGTCTTTTGGGAGAATTGGGCTTTCTTAGAGGATCCTTATATCATAGATATTCTGAAGGACGGATTTTCTCTTCCGATAGAAGAGCCCCCCCCTCTGACATCCTCCCCAATAGATCAAGTTTACCCAAAAGAACAGCAGGCCCCTCTGCAGGAAAACATCGACATTCTTGTTGCGAAGAAGGCAGTGGAGAGAGTAGTGGACGGCTCTCCCGGCTTTTATTCGACAATATTTCTAGTGAAGAAAAAGGGGTCAAGCAAGTTGAGAATGATCCACAATCTGGCAGCCTTCAACCAACAATTCCTCGTTCAACCCCCTCACTTCCGAATGGTTACTCTGCCCCAGTTACGTCTGGAGGTAGCCAGGAACGACTGGTTGGTGTCGTTGGACATCCAGGATGCATACCTGCACGTCCCTATTGCCCCGGGGCACAGGAAGTTCCTCCGTTTTGTTTTCAATGGGGTCCACTACCAGTGGGCGGTCCTCCCATTTGGAATTTCCTGGGCCCCGTGGTTATTCACCAGAATTACGGCACCAATTGTGAGGTTTCTCCATCTCCGGGGAGTACGCTTTTTTCCTTACATAGACGATTGCTTACTCCCCAATGCCAACAGGAGGTTGTTGGAGACTCAACTGCAGTTCACTCTCAGGCTAATGAAGCAGTTGGGATGGTTGGTCAATCTAGAGAAGTCCCACCTTATTCCGTCGCAGGATCTGGACTTCATTGGGGGCCGCTTCCTATCGTCCATCGGCAAACTGATAGTGCCCGAGGAGAGACGGTTGAAGATTCTAGAAGCAGTAACATCCGCTCTAAGCAAGCCGCTATCTCTGCGCGAATGGCAGACCCTGTTGGGTCTGTTAACGTCGGCTCAGGATCTCACCCGGCGGGGGAGATTAATGTTGAGGCCAGTCCAACGGTTTGTCAACCCTCTCATCAGGATGGACGACTTGGTGTCTCGATGGGCTCTTCCAGAACCGCTTCACCAGTATCTCAGGTGGTGGACTCAGAGCTCGAATGTTTGCGGAGGCGTCTTTTTCGGCGTGCCGGAACATCAACTGGAGTTGTTCGTGGATGCCTCACTAGAAGGTTGGGGCGCTTACATGGACGGCAAGACAGTCTCGGGAGTCTGGTCTCAGGCTCAGAGTCAGTGGCATATCAACAGCCTAGAGTTTCAGGCACTGATTCTAGCAGTCCATCATTGGTCCACAGTGTTACGTCAAAAGCATGTGCTGGTGGCGACAGACAATGCAACGGTTGTGTGGTTCATCAAGAACCAGGGGTCGACAGGATCTCAGCACCTTCTCAGTCAGACCTTCGAGTTTTTCAACCTGATAGACAATCTGCAGATGGACGTGTCTGTTCGCCACATTCCAGGGTGTACAAACGTTCTAGCAGACACCCTGTCCAGACCGTCCAAGCCAGCTCCAACCGAGTGGATGCTTCACAGAAATGTCTTCGAAGCTCTGGTCGGGATGACATTTCGACCTTGCCTAGACCTCTTTGCAACGTCACTAAACAAACGTCTTCCAGTATTTGTGTCCCCAGTGCCAGATCCAGCAGCTTGGGCAGTAGACGCTCTGTCGCTATCATGGGAGGGTCTCGAGGCATACGCGTTCCCTCCGCCAGTTCTGTTGTCGAGGGTAGTAGCCAAGATAAAGACAACGAGGGCCCTCAGACTGATTTTGGTCGCGCCTTGGTGGCCAGCTCGTCCATGGTTCCCCGCTCTGAGAGAGCTAGTAGAGGGAGATCCCATCCCGCTTCCGGGAAGAGAGGATCTTCTTCTACATCCAAGCACCAGACTTCCTCATCCGGACCCTCTAAAGTTTCGTCTGCACGCATGGTGCATATGCAGGGAGCTTTGAGAGCCAAGGGTTATTCGACTCAGGCAGCGAGGGTTATTGCTAATGCCCATAGAGCTTCAACTAGAGGTCTCTATGATGACAAATGGTCTTCTTTCCAGGCTTTTTGCAAAGGAAAAAAGAAGGACCCTTTGGAGGCTTCTCCACAGTTTTTAGCAGAATTTTTCATATATTTGAGGGAGGTACGACATCTCAAGGGTGGCACGATTGCCACTTACTTGGCTGCCATAAATTCTGTTTTGGCTGTCAGACGAAATAAGAAGATCTCTAGAACCCCTGAGCTTCTTTCTATGTTGAAAGCCTTTAAGTTGGAAGATCAAAAGAAGAAGTTCAGACCCCCTGCTTGGGATTTGAACGTTGTTCTGGATCACCTGAGAGAGAAGCCATATGAGCCTTTACAGAATGCTTCTTTCGAGGTTCTGACCAGGAAGACAGCGTTTTTATTGTCTTTGGCCACTGCAGCCAGAGTCAGTGAAATCCATGCTTTGGATGTCACACGAATCCGGTTTGAGAAGGGAAGGCATGGAGCAGTACACCTGGGGTTGGCCTGGGATTTTATTGCTAAGAATCAACTCCCAGGTCAGCCTGACAGGGAGTTCACTATCTCTCCTGTGTCTTCTATTGTGGGCTCAGAAGATGAGGAGGAGTTGCTTTTATGTCCAGTAAGAGCCCTTAGAATCTTCATTGCAAGGTCTAAGGCTAAACGTCGGTCCAGGAAGCGGCTTTTTATACCTCTGTCTTCGATTTCGGACAAAGAGGTCAACAGGAACGCCTTGACCCTTTGGTTGAGGACTACTATCTTAGAAGCCTATAAGGCTAAAGGATTGGATCCTCCAGCAGCTCATAACCCTCATGAAATTAGAGCTTTAGCTTCCACTTTGGCGCTTCACCGGAATTGTTCGGTGAACTCTATTATGGAGGGATGCTTTTGGCGATCAACGTCGGTGTTTGCTTCGCATTATCTCAGGGACTTGTCGGTCGAGGACGTAGAAGGACTGCAGTCCTTTGGTCCTCTAGTGGTGGCACAGCGACTGACTAAACCTTGGTGTTAGGTGAGTTCTGTCATGTTCTCATTCTTTTCACCTTGAGTTTACTAGACTTTAAGTCCGGTTGCGCTGGCATGCCAATCGTCTTAAACGTCTTATGACCATGTATCCTTAGTTTGAGGTTTACCTCTGGTTGTAATTATTTATTTTGGGTTTGCTTCAGACTGGCTGGACACCCTTCGCTCCCACCGACCCAGGACTGTCCGATAAGGATGCATATGTAGAGCAAGGTAAGTATTAAAGAATTTATTAAAATCTAATTATTTTAGATATTTAAAAATACTTACCTTGCTCTACAAGTTTTTTTGCCCACCCAAGCCTTCCCCTGGGCTCCGGGCGCCAGCTGGTTTTTTCTCTTGGAAATTGAAAGTGAGGGATATAGTCGGCTGACGTCACGGACCGGATGCACGTGCAAGCCGGGTGTTACTCGTGTTTGCTACAGACTGTGAGTCAGGTTTCAACTCTCGCTTACGAAGACTAGTTCTTTCAGCTTTCTCGTTAAGGTAATTGAAGATGCATATGTAGAGCAAGGTAAGTATTTTTAAATATCTAAAATAATTAGATTTTAATAATATGCATCAACATTAAATCCCATTTTGAGAGGTCATATTCATCTATTCATCATACATCGTCACATTATCATTTGATCTTTGGAATGTAATATTCACCCATACACAGTATCATTTTATCTGTGGAATGTAATATTCACCCATACACAGTATCATTTGATCTGTGGAATGTAATATTCATTCATTCAGATCATTTGACTAGGAAGGTCATATTCATCCATACACATTATCATTAGGTCCCTAGGAAGGTCATATTTATCCCATCCTGTCTCAGGGGACGAACGTTACGCTAACTCCACTAATCTGTACCCTGGGCTCAGAAGCTAGATTTGCTCGCGCCGCCCGACTTAGGATATAGCCAATCAAATCCTTTTCTCGTTGAATTTTTATCGAGAAGGTCGCGAGAAAATGATTTGATTGGCTTATCCCAAGTCCGGCCTCGCAAGCGAATCTAGCTTCTGAGCCCAGGGTACCGATTAGTGGAGTTAGCGTAACGTTCGTCCCATGAGACAGGATGTATTTATCCATACACATTATCATTTGACCTATGGAAAGTCAAATTCATCATTCATACATATCACCATTATGGAAATCATCCACAGTAAGAATGATCACTCCTTTACTTATGAGTCCGATGCTATCTATGAAGCAGTGTATTACCACGTGTTTATTGCGTTGTTGTAGCGCACCACCATCACACGGCTCCAGGGGCTATATTCTGGCCATCTGGCTTCCGACGCCAGCGTACCAACAGCAATGATTTCGATACACTGTAACGAGAGGTAGTTGGCATTGGTATTGGCAAGCTGGGATGATATTTATCGGCTGAACTTCTAGATTTAGCTGCGTTATTTATTATCAATCACTTGGTGTTGTTATTGATTGTTCAAATTCACTTTGTTGTGTTTCATTATTTTTGCCACTTGTTTTTGTATTTTGTTGTTATTTCTCTTTTCTTTAGCACTTCATTTTGACATGTTATGCAGAAAAAGCTTTTTATGGTTATTATTCACACTTATTTATTCCTCTTGTCTGAACCAATTTTATTTAGCAAAGATAGAAAAAATGTTTCTAGATTAAAATAAAACCTAATGAACTTTGGATGTAACATCTAGATTTGATATGATATTAGCTACTTTAGCTAATGTTTTTATCTGTGATGTATTTCTGAAAGACTTCTGCTGTCCTCATTTTATTACTTGAAGTTTTTTTCACAAGGTCTGGCGTCATTAATGTAAATCAAAGTCTAGTCTCAAGGGGAAGTATTTGAGGTGTGTTCTTGTTTACATAGCATGTGATTTGCATAAGTTGCATTAAACAATGATTGCAGACTGTGACTGGTGGTAGAGTTGTTATTCATTCACATTATGTCAAAATTCAACTTTATGATTTTGTGTGATTTGAATATTATTTCTTTTTAGTTCATCATGGCTCTACTTTTAACATATCTCAGTACAAATTTACAAAATGTGAAATCGCAATGCATGACTACTAGCGTAGCAGATGTGAACGATTAGCTGTAACAATGCAGTCTTCCAATACCACTCTACAAAGGTTTAGACTGTGTGCTGGATGTAGTGTCATATTTATTAGCGCAAATTACGATAGAGCTAGTGACTCTTATCTACATGTTGGAGAATAAATGCAGTAACAATGATAAAAAGAAAACTTAAACATCACACTTGATACAATTATAGAATCCTTTCCCCAATACTGGAGGTTTAGATGATATGTTTTTAAAAAATCTGTATTTTGAACAATATCCAAGGACTTCTGAGTTTTTACCAGATAGGTTTCATAATGCACATGTGTATATTTATCAGTATCAAATCACCCAATCACTTGATATTTGTTTTTTTTTTAAGTTTCTGTTAAATATCATTCTCTTCAATCATACTTTGTTCAAGAACTCATTCTGAAAAAAATATTTTTTATGAATTCAATTAACATGATGGAAGTAGCAAAATTGAATGAGCATGTGAGTGAATTTAACCCTAGATTCCTGTTTTGAAATAAGCAATTCTTTGAAATTTGGCATCTTCAAGAATAAGATATTCCATTTTCTTTGACACAGATGTACAAAGCTCAACCGTTATTCCCAGCATCAATGTTTACCCCACACTATCTGCGTCATGGATGGGTCATTTCACACGCATTTCTGACTGGTTTTCTGTGTGAGTCCCATCTGAAAACTAAATCAAATATCATTTATTCAACTGCTTTTCTTCTCCATATCAAGATCCTCCTGTCACTGTTATGGTTCTCAAATGTCCGCACACATCATTCTGTTATATCACATTGAAAATGAATGCTATCTCTGGTTGATGGGGGCCAATATCAATTAACAAAATATCAGCCTATTCCTATTTGTTAATTTCTAATTTCTGATTTTCAATGTGATGATCAAAAAGATATAAAGAGATATTGATGTGAAAAAAGGTCATTCCAGAAAAGAATAGAAAAATTCATCCATAGTGCAGTTAGCCTAAGTCAACGAACCCCAAATTTCAAAAAGCTTGCAAACACTCTCTGCTAAATTCAAGATGTCCACCGCAGACAATATGTCCGCAGGGCAGTTTCAAATATGGTTTCATATTGTTGTGCTTGATGTTGGCTAGCAATGAGATTACAATACTTTTCTCCTGAATCATGCTTGCACTCTGGGATATGATTGGTAAGTTTGACACACAAACAGAGAAATCATGTTGCTTGTTTTCAGTTGATCAGTTTATGAGTCGTTCTTTTGTTTTAAACAATGCATGCATCAATGTCTTTTGTTTTTGTTTTATTATTTGCGTTGTTTTAGTCATTTTTATTTTCAGTTTCTGCATTTTGATTTGATGAGTTATGATTAGAGACTTGTTGAATAATGATCCTCAAAAGGCATGAGTGATTTAGTGACTGCAAAATGACATCTTCTCTAACAGCATGTATTGTAGTTCAATCTGCATGATGTTAACTTATTTATTGCTCTAGAATCTCATTACTGTTTATTTGAACTATCTAAAGTAAAGAAAGTTATTGATGGACCTTACAACATTAAAATGACATTATAAATATTTCATATGTACAAACATGTAATTGTATCATTTATATATATATAGTAAATATATTTTGTTATAGCATATTTTGCGACCATCTACTTCTATAAAAGTAAAAATCCAGCTTCAATTATATCAGCTTGTAGCTTTTTTAAATGAAAATATGTTGAAACGATTCCATGTATTCTGCTTGTAGGTAACTTTTCCTTTCCTTCTCATTCCAGGAAGTGAATCGAGCGAGCACGATGAACCTGATACCAAAATTACACGCTCGAATCGGAGATGGTCAGTTCGATCAAGGAAGTCGTCAGCGTCCAAACTGAGTGTAGCAAACCCAAGTGGAGTTATCTCCCCTCCTGGAAGTCCAAAATCCAAGAACAAGAAGTGAAGGCATCACAGACTACATGATACAACATATGGGTTATCTTACCAGATGACAGCATTAGACAGTGACTGTGACAGTTGTTGGTAATACAGTATGCTCAATATTTTATTTAGTAGCACCACAGGCTGAACACTGTGAAGTTCTTATGTTCCCTAAAACAGAGGGAAGAAGACCTGTACAGCTAGAGTTTGTTGAAATTTACAAATATCTCCCATCTATCCCAATCCAAATGACATCAATTAATACAGAGATGTTGTACAAATATGTCCCATCTATCCCAATCAAAATGACATCATTTGTTACTGGGATGTTGTCAAAATATCTCCCATCTATCCCAATCCAAATGACATCAATTGTTACTGGGAAATTGCAAATAGACTAGGCCATACATAATGGAACAAAAAAGCGAATATCCACATGATCATAGTTTCTCTCCCTTTAAAAGTGACTGCTTCTTGTTGCTGTCTTCAAGAATACTCTTGTTATAAATTCTTTAAATGGATCTATACTAGTTCAGGAGTGTAGTTTGGGTAGGTGATGGTGTTTGAGTTCAGGATGAAAATGTGAAATAATAAAATGTTTTCAAATGATTCAATTATTTAAAATCATTTAGTTCAACAAAATGTATTTTTATTGCTAATAATATAAATTACTAAAATTAGTAAAATCTACCTCCATTATAGTGCTTACAGATTTTTCAAGATGAATGAAGAAATCTAAGTTATCCACTTACATAAAAGCATATCTTATCTAGAAACAATTGCAAATCATGACAAATCTTAGATTGAAATGTTTGAGTGGCATTTTTGTTGTTGGTAAAGAAAATACAAGATTTTATGGATATCAAACATCTTTATTCACAGAATAGTAACATTCAGTATAAGTACTGAAACATGGCTATTCTGTGAAAAGAAGTTGAGTATCCATAAAATCATGTACATTCAAATCTTAGCTTCTTTGATAAAGAATAAATGACGTCAGCCACCCTTTCATGTACCTTAATACCCCGTTGACATTTGGTTAACATTATTTTTGATGAGATCAAAAGAACAGGTATTCAGAGTGAAAGATTCAAGGAAATAAAATCCCAGTCCCATTTGGGATATGTTATCACTCAATAGTATTTTCATTTTAAGAAGTTTAAAGTATGAAATTGCATCAGTGTTGTTAAAAGATCGGAAGTTGCATGGATATATTTTGGTGACCCTTTATTGTTTGAAATATTGGATTCTTTACAAAACTCCAATGCATTATTTAATAGTCTCTTGTCACCAAGGGACAACACTGGTATAATAAGGAGACTAACATAAACACTTTGAGCAATTATTGACACTAATATTCTGACAACATGTTTGCATGTTATAACCTCAGTGCTACAAGTTTGATTGTTCAATTTTGTTGATCATACCATGATGTATTATGTACAATATGTATTAGATATTTCAGGTGCATGTTTGTATTAATGATAAGTTTTAGTTGAGACGAAAGAGTTTATTCTATGTTTAATGTTCAGTATATTTTGTGCCAAATCATTTCAGTTACCAGGTACATGTGATACTTAGCTTATAGATGATGAAAGCTTTCAGAGTAACGTCAAATGCTTTAGTAGCCAGAAAAAAACATTTAGCAATGGTCAGTAGAATAGATTTTTTTTTTTTCCAAATGGACCAAAAAACTTACTCATGTCAATCAGATGTCACGAGAGGTTATAGTCAATATAGCTACATGTAGAAAATGGACACAAACCAGTTGAGTCAAGATGGTCACCGTTTTAACTGATGTCAATGAGAACCAAAGTTTATCAATTTGCTGACTCTGTGCCCTTATAGACATTAACAGCCTGTTCATTAGAATGAAACATCTAGAAAGTTAACAGACTTGTTAGCTAAATGGGACTATATGTTCTGAAATGTGCCCTCAACACAGAGAAACCGCAGGAGAACTGACACCGTAAACATTCTGTTAAGATTCCTTAGCAATATTGAATATAACCTGCATCTGATAAGAAGTTTTGAAATTCATTTTAATATTAAGTTTTTCTAATACCAGTATAATAAAGAAAACTCGAACATTGTACAGAGTCAATGTATATTTTGTGTTGTGTAGAACTAAGACTCTTTGCTATTTTACACAAAGTGTGGCCATTTTGACAACATCATCTGTGACCATTTTCTGCTTGTGGTAACCTCTTGATTAAGTTGGATTTTCTTAGTTTTCATATGTCAGTCAGAAATAGAATCTAGTCCATTAAAAAGTTAGTTAAAACTCTCAGGATTATTCACAGGTGTCAAATATCAAAGCTTAATTAGCATTTTTATTTTACGTCTCAGGCCATAGGCCTATAGAAGAAACATAGGTGATAATGATGAAATACTTTGATGATTATTGAGTGATTCTTATTACGGTAGTTTAGAATCATGAAAAATAAGTGAGTAGTTGGTTTACAATGTACATGATGAAGATATTTTGATAAGTACTATCAATAAAATATCTTTTATTGAATCAGTATTTCATTTTGATTTAGATTCATAATGAAACCAGGGACTTCTTTTCTTCAAATTGATAATCTAATTCTTTCTGTTTAAGATCATCGTTAAGTAAATTACATTTCAATCGGATAACATTAATGATTCTTAACATTTATCTTTATTCAAGAATATGAAAAGTAGTAAGCTTTACAAAAGAGAATATATTGTTGCTTTAATTGGTTATTTATTCAAACTAATATGCTAATTCAATACTCAACCAATGTAAAAGTATGAGATCATATCTGTGTGTATAAGAGTCTTGGTTTTATTGGATCGATTCGTCAATATCACTGTCAATCTATGCAAAACTTGATGTTTGTTTATGTTGGTACTCACAGCCCATCTGTTTTAAATATTTTGTTCTTCCTTTATGATAATTCTTTCATTTTGAAGTGATTTATGTATACAAAATTGATTGATTTTATATGAATATCAATATGAATTGTGGGATTTTATTTTGGTTGATTAAATGAGCACATAAATTGTAAATTTATCTCAAATGATCTGACTAAATGTTTGGCATACATATAAGTATTACATAACTTTTGTTGACGTGGCCAATCCTGGCTCAAAATTATGTGTTTTCTTTCTTTTGTAACAGTCAAATCAATGTGCTTCCCTATTGTCATTTTCTGACCCAAATCATGAAGTTATTTGGGTATAGAGTTCAAAGAGTTTCGCCCTTTGTTTGTCAAAGAAGTTTTTTTTAAATTCTTTTTTTTTTTGGAACACTCACTGGATGATATAGTTGTGTCTTTATATATGTGTCTGCATTGTTAAATATTCATTTTGTAGCCGAAACTGTACGTCTTACGATTATATTTACCGAACAATCTAGTTGTGCCTTTTGAAGAAGGGTGGTATCCTCCACAGAATTATTATTTCAGGATAAGTTAGTTGTCAAACTTACAATAATACATCAGGTAAATGATGAGTCAGAGGCTCCCTTTTTATATTTATTTATTTTCTCAAAGTGAGACATGAGTATGAGTATTATGATTAGTATGAATGAATTCACTTTATTTTTAGTCACTTAATTTGAAGAAATATATCATCCGTTACCTAGTTTTTATGTTTCCTGAAAACCTTGGATATTTGTGTCTAATTATTTTGAACAGTCATCTTCTTATAAACTAGTTGTAATTTTTACATAGATAATTCATAACCTTTTTCGTAACTTCTTCCCTGATCAAAATTATTTGTGGTGGGGGTATGTGAGCTCTGCTTATTTTGTCTTGTTAGGGAATATTATTATCAAACCCTTGTAACTCATTTTGCAATTCTGAACTTGTCAGGACAACCATGCTGTTATATATAAATCACATATATATGAAATTCAAAGGAAGTTTTAAGTAAGAGAAAAAGGATGATTAAGTAAGAGAAAAATGAAGTTAATAACCTTAAATTCTCACGAATATTTATTAGGTAATATTTTTTTGGGACTTTAAAAAAAATAATTATGTCAATATTTTTGCATGAACATATATGGTAGTTCGATATTTTTTTAGCATTAGATGAATAATTTATTTAAACACAAAGAATGAATGGAAACATTCATAAAGGAGTTACTATTTCAGTAGATGTTTGTCAAGAAAGAGCTGTTATTATTTGTGAAGGATGTGTATGCGTACCTTGTATTTATTTGTGAAGTTGTTGGTTCTTGTAGATATACCTCAGATGTTGCTGAGATCAAATGCTGATATTATTTATACTTGTTGGTGTTTAATCACATATCAGTGAAAACATGTGCAATACTCTTACAATAGACAAAAGCTGAACATGGAAAACACTTTTGGTCATTTGTCATAGAATGTAGACTTATCAATCATTTGTTCAGGGCAAGTATTTGAAATTTATTTTATCTTTATCAACTTTTCATTTCAGAAACTTTTTCAAATAGTAACCCATTACTTAGAAATTCAGTACAAACTGATCATGACATTTCACATTTGTCAAACTATATCCTATGTAAGCATAGCTGAAGAGAACCATGAAATCATAGTTGTGACTTTATTTTCTGTGGTTGAAATTCAAGTTATCTCAATGCTATTGGAAACCAATAAATGTTTATATATTTAACCAAGGACTTTTGTTTCTTTCCTGAATAGAGAGCTGGCTTCTCCTACTATCTTGTTCTTGCATTGACATTGTCAATAAACAAAGGATTTTCTTTTAAATTGAAATAGGTTCTAGCTCATTTAGCTCGATATGCTTCTGGCAT
This sequence comes from Steromphala cineraria, assembly GCA_916613615.1. Taxonomy (NCBI): domain Eukaryota; kingdom Metazoa; phylum Mollusca; class Gastropoda; order Trochida; family Trochidae; genus Steromphala; species Steromphala cineraria. Next base: position 15,766,098 of record OU744724.1, on the reverse strand, counting down.
GGAATGGCTGTTCACCAACTTTCAACTTCAGAGCTAGATACATTAACTCTAGAGAACTCAAACTGTGTACATGTGTATCTTATCACCTTAGTACCTTAGCCAGTTGCGATTGTAATTTGTAGATTTGGCGACCCCTAATAGAGCTGTGGGTGCCACATCCTAAAATATATTTTTATCTTCTTAAAACCAAAACATTAAGAAAACTGAAAGATTTCTTATCTGATAGCGATGGGAGCTTACAAATTGCAGAATTAGCGAAGCTGTGACATCCTGTAAGGAGACACATCTTGAAACTATTTTTTATTCCTCCAGGAGCAAAAGGCCTAGAAAGTACCTAAGTATTTATATTCATTTACTCTTTCTATCTCATTTCCATCAATACACACATATTCTAATGTTGACTTTGTTCTCCTAAAATCAATTATTTCTTTTTTGAACGTTCAAATATAAGAAATTAGAATTACACCAATCCACATCTTTATATCTCGGATAACTGCAGTATCATCACCAAATTTAATGATAAAACACGAATCAGTATTTGAGAAACAATCATTTGTCTACAAAATGAACAAAATTGGCGAAACAACACAATCCTGTGGAGTACAAGTAGATGTACATACAGTTGAAGATTTAACATTATTGACTTGTACAAATTGCTGTCTCTTAACAAGGAAATAATAATGCATCCATCTAATATTATTCGAGTTTACATTCAACAAAGAACAGTGTGACTGATCCGAACTTAATTGTATCTAAATTATGATGTAAAGATACCAATTCCACTTCAAAACCAGATAGCTCAATCATTTTAAGCATTACATGATTTAAACATATTTTATTTCATTAACACATGAAAAGGGATTGGCAAACAAGCGCAAGCTTATATAAATGCCTCTCCCGAACATAAACATAGTTAGAAAGCATATGCAAGAAGTCAATTACGAATGAATTAATAACTGAATATTGTTACCACACGTTTGCTTATTGAATAGTACATGGTATACGAATGTTGAACTTTAAGTTTGATCAAATCGCTTTGAAAATTTAATGAAATAATGATCATAGTCTATTAAACTTTGGTTTGTTTTAGTGTCAACATTTCGGTTACAATATAATATTGAATGTATATCAAAGCCATTTTGATAAAAGAACAGTGAATAACGTAATTCTACATACAGCGGACATGTACAAAAGAAATGAACATTGTCTTCTGTAGGATGGCCACAAAAGCAGGCACTTGTTGAAGAGATGTGTCTATCGAATTTGTGGGAATTCAGATCGCTACATCTAAGTCTAAGGCGCGCATGTGCTATTTGACATTTTCTATCACCAGAATTGATAAAAAAAAAGATGCTCCCTTTCGGGTTAATATTAATCTTTTAAATTCATCTTTATTAGTGACATAGTTTACGGATTGTGGCAAAGCATTCCATTGCCTAATTGCATCGGGAACAAAGGATCTAGCATAGAGTGTCGTTCTGCAGAAAATATTACGAATTTGTGCCTAATTTCTTAAAGTATAAATATCATTATGTGCATTGTGGGGGATCAATTCCTGCAAGTACGCTGGGGTAACATTGTTTACAATTTTATGCATCAATCTAAGCTTTTGGTAAGATTTTCTTCCGTGCAATGAATAAAAATTTGTTTCAAATGTATATATTTTTTCATGACTCGTGCCGCGTACAGCACCACATATTGTGCGGAGGGCATCCAGTTGTAATTTTTCAAGCATTAAACTTTGTTCTTTGCTGCAGTTGTCCCAAATGTTAGAACAATAGTCAAAGAGGGGAAGAATACATTGTTTATAGATCGTATCTAAGCTCTTACGTGTTAATCTATATTTCAGTGACCTAAAGCAATTTATCATAGGCGATACTTTCTTAAATAAGTCGCAGATATGTTCATGCCAGTTACAGTTACTTTGAAGTGTCAAGCCAAGATGTTTATGATGAGATACTTTATTCAAGGTAACATTATTCATATAAGAGATTACTTAAGAGCGATACAAATCGAAGTAATATTACTGCAACCTCATGGTATGAATATTTTAAAGATCTTTTAAATCCAGTTGGTCCTGTAAATAATCATCCTTTTGATGAAACGGTGGAAAATGTTTTATCAAACCATGAATCCAATGAATGTGAAGAATGTCTTAATGCCGATATCTTATCAGAACCAATATCAAAGGATGAAATTGAGAGAGCTATTGTTCTTCTTAAAACAGGAAAGTCCCCTGGAATTGATGGGATCCCATCTGAATTTTATAAACATTCTTCCTTTCTTATCCCTTTTCTCGAAATTCTGTTCAATTGTGTTTTAGATTCAGGTATCTTTCCAGATAGTTGGAATGTAGGTATGATAATTCCTCTTCATAAGAAAGGAAACTTTCATGATCCGAACAATAATCGAGGGATTTCACTATTAAATACAATGGGTAAAATTGTTACATCTATATTAGAAAACAGGATAAGAATATGGCTTGACCTCCATGAAATGTTACACGAATCTCAAGCAGGTTTTCGCAGTGATTATTCCACTGTCGACAATATGTTCATTCTGCAGTCTTTGTGTCAGAAATATTTGCGGAAGCCGAAACATAGATTTTATGCCGCATTTAAAGATTTCAAGAAGACGTTTGACCTCGTGGATAGGAACAAATTATTATACCTTCTTTTAACAAAGGGTGTACACGGTAAGATGTTTTTTATATTGAAAAATATGTATGAACAAGTTTCTGCTTGTGTTAGAGTTGGACATCTTAAAACTGAAGTATTTACAACATCCGCCGGGGTTCGCCAGGGTTGCATTCTTAGTCCTGTGCTTTTTATCTTTTTTATCAACGAGTTAATTGAAGAATTCAAGACTTTTGGATTAAGAGGTATTTTTGTGAGAGACGGATCTGATGATATCCAGTTGAAATTGTTTGCTGATGATGTAACGTTATTAGATGACACTGTTATTGGTTTACAGAAGAAGCTTGATTTACTAAAAAGCTACTGTGATAAATGGAGTCTAAAGGTTAACTTAGATAAATCATGTATTGTCGTATTTAGAAATGGTGGTTATCTCAATAAGAACGAAAAATGAATGTATGATGGAGAAAAGTTTAATGTTGTTTCATATTACAAATATTTAGGTATAATATTTTCCTCAAGACTTGTATGGTCAAAGGCATGTGAAACTCTTGCTATTCAAGCTAAAAAGGCCTGCTTTCCCATTTTTCAACTCATTAACAAATATCCTCAACTCCCATTGAGTGTAATAACCCAAATATTTGACACAAAAATAGCACCAATACTCTTATATGGTTCTGAAATATGGGGTTATTCTGTGAGAGATAAAATCGAACAAGTTCATAGTTCTTTTTTCAAGAAATATTTAGGAGTCGGTAAATTTGTATCAAACTCAACTATTCTTGGAGAAGTTGGAAGAACAAGACTATGTATTTACTATTTTCAAAGATGTGTTAAATATTGGACCAGGTTATTAAACATGGAAACGAGTCGCCATCCAAAGGCCTGCTATCTTATGCTTAAATCATATGACGACCACGGTGGTATCAGTTGGGTGTCGCATGTTCGTACCTTGTTAATGGAAACTGGTTGGATATCTCAAGAATGTGGTGACATTCCAGCGTTTTTGAAATGTTTTAAACAACGATGTCATGACATTCAGTATCAATTATGGCATAGTAAATTATGTTCGTCATCATATCTGCATAATTATTGTTCTTACAAGAGTATTCTGGAACCAGGGGTTTACATTTTTAAGCTTATTTCAAATATAGACTTGGTACGTACTCTGTGTAAGTTCAGATGTATGAGTCACAAACTTAATATACAGCAATACCGATATGATAAAAATGTTAATACTGACCTACTCAAATGTACAAAATGTAATTATGGCGTTATTCAAGATGAATTTCATTTTTTATTAGTTTGTCCATTTTATGAAATAAGTAGAAAATTGTTGTTACCAAGTCATTTTCATACCAATCCGACAAGGGAAAAATTTAACTTGCTTATGGCTTCACAAAATATTGAATATCTTAAGAATCTTGCTATTTTTCTCAAACGTAATTTACCTATGTAATATACCATCTCGATGTTCATGCGCTCTGATTATATGTACATACGATTTTGTACTTTTGGCCATGAGGCCTTGAATACGAATAAACTTTCACTTTCACTTTCACATTATTCATATGAAGATCAGAAAGTTTAGATGGTTGTTGTTTGCGCGAAAATAAAATACTTTCTGTTTTGTTGGCATTAAAAATCACATTCCATTCTTTTGCCCAATTTCTTGAATTTCTTGAAAACGATACAAGAAGCTGTATCGAAACGTCGTGTACTCAGAATAAAGAAGTTGTTATCCATAAAATATTCGTCCTTATTTGACTTCCAACTTCTAAATGCCACTCAAAGAAGATGTTTATCAAGTTTTTGTTAAAAGGTCCCGGATTAGGGTGTACATCACCACTGCATAGCAACAAAAGTAAGATAATTACAGCTTAGTTGACGTTAGAGTATAAGCAAAGAATCTGAAAAGATCTTGCAGTAAAGTATAATTCAATAAAATATTTAGATGATATGTGCAATACAAATAGCCCCACCACACACCTGTGTTGAACTACGTCAACTGGCATCTATAAACATGAACAAGCAACTGAATGTGAACAGGTGATGGTTGGGATATATAAGGCTAGATGATATAGCAAACTGTTGAGTTGAAAATTGAGTTGAAATCCATAACTTGAGAGCAAACGTGTGACAAACAAACAATGAAAGCAAACAACAACAAACAAGAGCAAAACAACAATAAGAAAGCAAAAAACGACGTCACGTCACGTCGCGAAGTAAAGAGAAGGATTTACAAGCCCAAGACTGTATAAGCCTGTTGCATCCCAACTATAGATGCTATCCCATCTTAAGGAGGTTGGATACAAAATATCGAGGTATTAAGAAATAGCTAACTTTGGTCTTATTTTGTTGAAAAATATGTCTTGAATCAAATTGTGTCATAAAATTACCACGTCACCACAGTTTTTGTTCGAAAAAGGGCCCATCCATTAGGGCACCCAATGATGAAAATACAATAATTTAAAAACTCCTTTTCAAGATAACTTTTGAATATAATTGTTATTTAAATATTTTTCTATTAAGGCATTGCAGTATGGAAATAAAACTAAGTCAGAAAAAAAGGAACTTGAAAATAATATTAAGTAAATTCATACAAATAACCTTTTTGTTTTGTATGATTATTTTTATAAAATATATTTTTCTTTTATGAAAAAATTTTATTTCTCGTATTAAGATTTTTTTGAAAATTATATATTTTATATACACACTAGAATAAGATTAACAAGAAAAAACAATATGTCACCAGGGGATTACAGAGATATTCACATTCACTTTAGCCACATCAATGAAAATTTACATCCAGGGGAGATAACTCTTCATTGTCAACATTACCCATTTTAGAAATTTTCATTAGTACTTAAGGTTAATTAGAGAAATAAATTTTATCATAAAACAAATACTTATGTTCACAAATATAGCATAGTCATTGTTTTTTATTAAACTAAATAATTATTTCATTTTTTCAGTGAAAAATAAACAAAATAGCATAAACTTTAAAATAGAACAATCTGACTGTTGCGGATGTGCAGTTACAAAGGTATCCAACCTCCTTAAGATGGGATAGCTCTTCGGCTATCCTAACTGTGGATAAAGATCTATTCCAAGTTGGGATATCCCATCTTAAGATGGGATACCTGGATCAATTTTGATTTTGAAAAAAGAATATAACGTTTTAAAATATGAACTTTAAGAAAAAATTAGATGAAAAAATGACTTTGCATAAAAAACTGACTTTGAAGAGAAATTACCTTAAAAATGTTCATTTTGATGATAAGATTGATTTTAATTGACTTCTTTTACTTGTTTGATGAACTATTGACTTTTTTATGATTTATTTGTTTTGTGTTTGATCAAACATTGAGTTTGATGATAAAAAATGACATTGAAGAAAACTTTACATTTTGAAATGTTAATTTTGATGAAAAGATAGACTTTGATAGATTTCTTTTACTTGTACTTGAAGTATTGAGTTTGGTGAAAAAAGGACTTTGCAGACAAAAATACCGTTTGAAATGTTAATTGCGATGAAAAATAAATTTGAAAGCTTGTTTAATATCTTTACATTTTCATTTTGATAAAATTGATGATTGATGAAATCAGTTTATAAATATTGATTTCGATGACAAAATAATTGGATATGTTAATGAAATATTGACTTTCATAACAAAAATTGATAAGTGGTTTATGAAATATTGAGTTTATCGGAAATGTATATTTGGATTAAAAGTTTGTTTTAGCCACCAACATTATGGTTTTGATGAAAAAATGACTTTGATGAAAATGTTGACTTTAATCAAAAGGGAAAATTTTAATTGTATGCTTTATTTTTTTCATGAAATACCGACTTTGGTGGAATATCTTTGATACGTGTTTGATAACATCTTACTGTATGTTATTATTGATGGAAAATATATTTAAAGCATGTTTTAAACACCAACAGTTTTAGTTTGATGGAAAAAAACCTTTGATATTAGAGAATATGATAATAGATATATATGTTAACAACAATTTCCTGGTAAATATACGACCAGAGGATTTCTACAAATGCATCAATCAAAACAAAAACAAAAGATCTGTCATTACTAAAATCTGTATCCTTTTCCAATCACAGTACACATGTGCGTGTATATGGTTGTAATCAATTCAATTCATTTTTAGCTCACCTTTACAAAGTAAATGTGAGCTTATGTCATGGCGCTTCGTCCGTCGTCCGTCTGTCCGTCCGTCCGTCCGTCCGTCCGTCCGTCCGTCCGTCCGTCCGTAAACTTTCAGGAAAAAGACTACTCCTCCTAAACGAATCCAGATATCATTCTGAAATTGTAGTATGTTATACCCATGGTGATTCCTCACAGAAAGGTAGACATTTCAGTTTTGAGAATCCAAGATGGCCGCCAAGGCAGCCATATTGAATTTTCAATTAGATTTCACGAAAAAGACTACTCCTCCTAAACAAATCCAGATATCATTCTGAAATTGTAGTATGTTATACCCATGGTGATTCCTCACAGAAAGGTAGACGTTTCAGTTTTGAGAATCCAAGATGGCCGCCATGGCAGCCATATTGAATTTTCAATTAGATTTCACGAAAAAGACTACTCCTCCTAAACAAATCCAGATATCATTCTGAAATTGTAGTATGTTATACCCATGGTGATTTCTCACAGAAAGGTAGACGTTTCAGTTTTGAGAATCCAAGATGGCCGCCATGGCAGCCATATTGATTTTTCAATTAGATTTCACGAAAAAGACTACTCCTCTTAAACAAATGCAGATATCATTCTGAAATTGTAGTATGTTATACCCATGGGGATTCCTCACAGAAAGGTAGACGTTTCAGTTTTGAGAATCCAAGATGGCCGCTAAGGCAGCCATATTGAATTTTCAATTAGATTTCAGGAAAAAGACTACTCCTCCTAAACGAATCCAGATATCATTCTCAAATTGTAGTATGTTATACCCATTGTGTTTCCCCACAGAAATGTAGATGTTTATATTCCGAGAATCCAAGATGGCCTCCATGGCAGCCATATTGAATTTTCAATTAGATTTCACGAAAAAGACTACTCCTCCTAAACGAATGCAGATATCATTCTGAAATTGTAGTATGTTATACCCATTGTGATTCCCCTCGGAACGGTAGACGTTTCAGTTTTGAGAATCCAAGATGGCGGCTATGGCAGCCATATTGAATTTTCTATTAGATTTCATGAAAAGACTACTCTTTCTAAACCAATCTAGATATCATTCTGAAATTGTATTATGTTATACCCATGGTGATTCCTCACAGAAAGGTAGACGTTTATATTCCGAGAATCCAAGATGGCGGCCATGACAGCCATATTGAATTTTCAATGAGATTTCATGAAAATGACTACTTCTCCTAAACCAATCTAGATATCATTTTCATATTGTAGTATGTTATACTTATAGTGATTCCTCCCACAAAGGTAGACGTTTCAGTTTTGAGAATCCAAGATGGCCGCGATAGCATCCATATTGACTTTTCAGCTGCAGATAACACATAATTATTACTAAATTTTAAGCTTTCATCAAGTGATCACTCGCACTATATAAATTCTCTAATTTGAACTTACTAATCATAATTTTATCTTGAATATAGAATATTTAAGATTGTCATGCAAGTTGTTCTATATTTTAAGTGTTTCTAAAACATTAAGATGAAAGACAAACATAATTAATTAATTTGTTTAAAATATTTATGGCAACTAGCTGCAAAAACCCAATGACATTAAACATCATGTTAGATTTTGAACAATGGTATCTCCCTTATATTCCTTTAAATAAGGGGTCAACCAGAGTTCAGATATTTCTGTTGAGTCCACTATGCTGTCTAATACACATCCCAATACAGGCTGCTAGCATCATAGTGTCAGCTGCTAGTCTGTTGCATAATCAACCTGACCCAATTGATATGGTAGAGCATTATGCTATATGGCCATGTGTATGCAATAAGAGTTATGGAAATTAGACTTGTATTCTCATGACAGTGATATGTTCTTTCTAAGAATAACAACTTACACAAAACTTGTCACTTGTTTTGTGTTTAGCAATCTACATGATAAGTTGATGTGGAAAGAGTTATTTTGCATCAGGTTCCAGTTCCTGTGTTTTACTCATATTTGTACCATTTCTATATCTAACAGCAGTTCTTCTTGACACAAAATCAATTTAGGACATAAGCTAACTATATTTTGTGAAATTATATATATTTTTCGCAACAATTCATGTTCTCTCCCGTCAAGTCTATTAATACCACACAAAAGGGCTTAGCCAGAGTTCAGGTTTACATGCTCAGCACACTAGGATGCTTCTCCAAATATACGTACACAAAGCCCAATACACAAATTGCTACACTCTCCTTAAGGATCTGGGGCTAGCAGCCCTGCCTGCTTGTATATTGCATAGTAATCCTGACCTAATTGATTAATAGAACATTATGGATTTTATGGAAAGTATAAAAATTGTCTTTATGAAAAGTATACTTGTATTCTATCAATAGTAATACTTTTTACAAATAACAATTTAAACAAGTCAAGAATCAGCTTTTGTGTACAACAATCTGCACGATGAGTTAATATTAACAAGTCAAGAATCTGCTTTTATGTTCAGTTATCTACATGATAAGTTAATGATAGAGGTATTTTGTATCAGGTTCCAGTTCCAATACCATGTGTTTTATAAATACCTGTAAAAATAAATGATAATTGTATCATGCTGAAGGGGTTCTGGGAACAACATGTCGTCATAGAAGTCATTATTTTTCAATTAGATTTCAGGCCAAGTACTACTCCTACTAAATCAATTAAGATATCATTCTGAAAAGTGAGTATTTTTTTATATAGTGATTCCTGACAAAGACGCATTTATTTTATTATCAAGAATCCAAGATGGTCAATATGTCAATTATATTGAATTTTCAATTAGATTTCATGAAATTCATTGAAAAGAATACATTTCCTGATCAATCAAATCAATGTCATTATATTTGTATTGATATGCTTGTTGTAATATTTATCAACACTATAAATACAGTTACAAAAAACTGTATGAATCATCCTTATCTGCGAACAGCCTGCAGCATGACTGTTTTAATAAATCCTTTCCGTTTTACATAATTCCTGACACTTCATATATATGGCAAATAACATAGCCAGTGAGGGATAAATATACATTTTATAATCATCTATATCTGATTACTGTCTGAACAATGATTATCTAGATAATTATAATGATCATTCAATTCAAACAAATCCTTTTCAAAAGCATTTAAAATGATTAAATTTGTTCACTCCCAACATTAACTGTTAGGTTTTTTAGTCCATTGTTCCCATGCAATTAATTTATTCCAAATTGAAAATTTTGGTTAATGAATAACAAATTATCTTTTATTTTGTTTGTCATGCTAATAAAAGATATCATTTAATATTCATCTTCAAAACTAATTGAACAGCTGTCTGAACAATTCTTTTTTTAGAAAGTCTTTCTCACCAGTTCTCTCTGTTTGTTAAGATACTTCAATAAACATATTACTGAGTTGACCTCCAGATTATTTCCATTGCAAACCTCTCTTCTACCCCCACCCCTTCTATCCCCCCTTTCCCTCCTCCCCTTTTTTCTCCTGTCCTTCCATTGCAAACCTATCCCACATTCCTTCTATCTCCCTCCCCCCCCAACCCCCCCAACCCCCCATCTATCCTTCCAGCCCCTCTCCTGCAACTCTCCTCTAAAGAGTATATGTTATGCATATTGAAATGAGGGGAGGACATTCACTATATGGAATAACAGTAACTTACATAAGAGGATAAGTTACATAAGCTACATGCAGGTGCAAGAGGTCATCATAGGTCATCATATCTAGTAATAAGCATAAACCCCCATGTTGCTAGCCTATTCTGACCAATCAGATTGCACTAACATAGGTCAAGATTTAAGATATTCAGAAATCTTCAGTTAGAATTACATGAGACATTGACCTGGACAGTTTACTTTGGCAATTGGACCTATCACTAGCTGAATTTGTGATTTGTGTCAGAGGGATATATTCCAAATGTTTATGTGCATCATTTTTTTAGTTCTTTGGAAGTTGAGAGTGTGACTAAATGAATACTCCTAAACCAATCAAGATATCATAATGAAATTAATACAGATGCCCACATAAAAGTAGCATTTTGAAGATTAAAAAGTCCAAGATGGTCACCAATTTAGCCATAGATATACAAAAATGTTATACAAAAACCTACTGCTTGTTAACAAATCATGATTATATCATTCTTGTATTAATGTTTGTTCAAACTCTAGTGGTTTCCAACAGAAGAATAGCATTTTAAAAGATAAAAAAATCATGATGGCAGCCATAATCAATTATCATATAAAAGATGATTACACAATTCAACCATATTACCACATCATTCATTTTAAGGTGAGCTTCTGTACCCTCGGTACTTTTATTTTAATTCCATTTTATGACATTTCTTTGAGTTATGACAAAATCATATAATATAACCAGAAGGGTTTGGTGGTATTCAGTTTTACAAATATTCACAAACATGTAATGAAAGGATAATGTACATATCAATCTATAACTGATATGTTTCCTATTTCTAATTCTCATGGCGTTGAAAAGACATTTACAGTGTACCTAAGTTACATAATTGAGTAGTATTTTGTAATGTATATAATTCAACCAATTTATAAACAATTGTGTTTTCCAATGTTACTGTTTAATATATTTATGTCTTATTTCGATATATTTTGAACATTAAGGAAAAAAATTGAATGTAGCACTGCAGTTTACAATCAAATTAAAAAGAGTCAATTTGGTGAGAAAGGGCGATGTGATTTGGCAGGTTATGATTGGCTGAGAGAAGTTTTACAGACTGAAAATATGATGTTTGTTTTCAAAGTCATTAAATGACTATTTTGCGCATGTTTTTGAACAAACAAAATATCGATGTTATCTCAAGATATCTTTCTGTATCCATTTCTGCATTGTGTACCCCCTCGGGGTTACATGTTGTTTAAGACGTACTCAGCCCAAAGGAAGAGCAGGTAGGAAGCAACCGTCTTGTAATCAAACGATTGTCTTCGTCCAGTATCAACATTATCAGTCAGCACGTGATATCGAGGAGGATCGCAGGAGTTAAACACATATACAAACTCATTGCTACATACATTATACATAAGTTTTTTTTTTTTTTTGAAGTTTGTTATCAATCTTTATTTGCACTGAAAGAGGCATATAGTACATATTATGATCAAACGAACAAACGGCAGTTTGAGAGTATATACCTTCTACGTTTAAAGGCATGGTACAGATTTTCGACATGCATTTTCCTAGAACAGTATAGAAATGATACGAATTTATAAATAATATGATTGGTGAAGTATTTATTTTTCAATATACATATATCTCAATCGATGTAAGTTGGCGTACACAAAGAAAATGATACTCATCTTCAGTTTCATTTAAATTACACATTTTACATAATCTATGTTATTTTTCCAAACCAATTTATCTACCTGTTTCACTTAATAAGTCATGAGATGAGCAGCGAAACTTGAAAGCGAAATATTACATTTCCAAACATTCAACGATGATAATTTATGCTGAGTTGGGCATTGAACATACTAATCAGGTATAAGTTGTTATCTACTTTCTTGAAATAAGTTCACACAAGGAGGAAATGAAATTGAACTTTTGTCACAAATCAGGCAAGAATGATGTACAACAAACCCTTGTAATAATGTCCCTGGTTATAATGCCAAACAGGAAGTAATGCCTTGGTTTTGTCAGAACGGATTTCCTGCCCTAATATCTCTTTTTTATTTTTTATTTTTTTATTTTCCATAATTTGTGATACAGGCAAATCAAACATTATACACAAACAGCACATACATGTATGTACAAATACAGAAATCAACATTTGGCTGATAAATACATAAGTTAAGCAAAACAGGATTATTTCTTAACAATTCATTATTTTCAAACATGACTATTCTTGAACAGTAAGTGCACACATGACCAATATTTAAAACACTTTTCTTCAGTTTCTGTCGACAAAAACACAACTTTTGATAAATCATAATAACGTACAATTTTATTTGTCACATATTCTAATTTTGGTTTAAAACCATTTATGCTGCATCTATAAACATACTGTTTGACTAATAAAATGATTGCATTTACAGGATTATTTTTCTTTCCTTTCATTCCTAATATTATAATCTTATTTGTGAATTCCAATTGCAATTGTACAGATGTTAACCATGATTCTATTTCTTTCCATAAATTGAAGATAGGTTCACAATCCCATAACATGTGGTTAATTGTCTCAATTTCCGTTTAGCAAAATGGACAAAGTGAGGATGATATATATCCAATTCTGTTGAGAAAGTGTCTTGTTGGCAAAATATTATGAATGATTCTGTATTGCAACCATTTTAAATCTGTACATCCTGAACATTTATTTGCAATTATATTAAAACATTTTCCAATCATTGTCAGCAAATTCAACTTGTAGAATTATTTCCTATTTTGAAAAGCTGGGAAGCCGAACGAATTTTGTCAAGTAGAAAGGCATACGATCTTTTACCCTCAATTATGGTGTTTATTTGTGATATGTTAAAAGGATATATAGGACCAGACAGTTTTCTGTTAAATTTGGTAATTTTTAGAGATCGACTGTATGCCAATATGGCTCTTTTCACTGATTCATAAGTTAGAAAATTGGTCTTTATTGAAAATGTATTCGAAAAATTCTTCATATGTTAGCAGTCTGCCATCTTCATGTAGGAGATCATTAACGAAAACAATACCTTTTTCATACCTTTTTCATTCGAAATAGTCTTTTTGCTTATTGATATAAAGTGCGAGCATTCTAGGAGTATGTCTTTCCAAAATGAGTTTGATAAAGAGGGAATTACTATATTCTGAATGAAGCCGCTATCTGTTATTAGAAAAGGAGTTTTTGTATTCAACAGATGTTTAAACAGATGTGTCCATTTAAGGTCATTACCCCTGATACGTTTTATCCATTTTAGTTTTTGTGATGATATAATCTTTCTGATATTTGGAGCTTTTATACCCCCATGTTCTGGTTCAGCATTATTACAGCTCTTTTACTCTTATCTGGTTTATTTTTCCATATGAAATTAAAACATTTCTTTTGTAGACTTTCAATGACACTTTTTTCGGGTTTGGTAAGGACGAGAAGAGATGGTTAAGTTTTGGAAATAGGAATTAAATCTCCTGCTTATATATAGTGATACATAACCGGGTGCCCCTAAGCTCGTTTTTTAAAGGCGTTGCTTGTTTTGAACGGGATTGATGCGAAGCCATTTACTAGGACTCTTGATTCAATATCATTATAGAAAGTTTCTATCCAGCGTGAAATACTCGGTCCAAAATTAAAAAACGTCAAGATTTTTCTGAGGTAATTTCGGTCTACTGAATCGAATGCTTTTTCGAAGTCAATAAGTAGGAGTAATCCTGGTATCTGACATGATTCGGTATGTTCCATTAGGTCATATACAAGTCTTGTTACTTCGCCAATATATCTTCCTTTTACAAAGCCTTTTTGATCTTCATTTATAATAAGTGGTAATATCTTTTTAATTCTGTTTGCAATTGCGGCGGCACCAATTTTATACGAGATATAAAGTAAATTGAGATTTGGCGCCAGTTTTTCAAAAATGTCCTGGGTTTATTTGCTTTCTGGATGCGTGTTATCAATCCCTGCTTTTGTGAGATTGATAAGTTGCCAGTATCATAACCAAAATTAAGAGAGGAGGAGAAATGTTCCTATAAATCTTTCCAGAAGAATGTTTAAGAAATTCTGCAGTAAAACCATCGGGCCCCGGGCTCTTTTCATTTTTCATGTTTTTTAGACCAAACGACAACTCAAATAATTTCAATTTCCCTTCAAGATCACATCTATCAAGATCATTTAATATTTCATAATTTTCATTTTTGAGCATTTCGGACAGATTAACTTCAGATTGTTCCTGTGCGGTATATAGTTTTTCGTAAAAAAAACTTTGTTTCTTCAAGTAGATGTTTACTTTCTGAAACAATCGTACCGTCATTCTTTTCTATAACATTAATTGATTTATTAAAAAAGTTTCTAGACTCTAGCTTTAAAAAGTATTTGGTTGGTTTTTCTCCCTTTTCGATCCAATTTGCTTTAGATCTCATTAGTATTCCGTTTATTTTATGGTCTGCAATTTCATTTAGATAATTTTTAGTAACATTTATTTCGTCAAACTTTGCTTGGTGTGGTTGCCCTCATTTAGATCTAGTTTCATTTCCAGTTCTTCTAATTTAGATTCCAGGTTTCTCTCTTTTTCATTGATGATTTTCTTTTTAGTTGATGGATAATATCAGTAAATCAGTTATGCACAAGCTACATGTGAGTATTCATTCACGTGTCCCCAATTAAATCTATTGCAAATCACAGTTTACCTATTTTATATCCTCATTCACAATTATTTCTATTATATCAGCACACTGAATTACTGCAATACACGTGGATCACAAAACCATTGCTTCATTTCCTCAAACATTCATAATATATTAATTTCAACATAAAAGTATTAGCACTAATAATCACAGTCATTTGTGTATCCTCATTCAGTTGAGTCTTTCCCCATGTTAACTGGTCAGAAAAAGTTCAAATTATGTGCAATGGTGCAAATGTTATGTGTTCTAAGAATTCAAAGATAAGATTACATAACTACACAGTTCATGTGTGTAAAATTGACACACCATAGATACAGATTTCACACTTGTGAGTTCATATGGTTGGCTAAAAGCCGTTTCCCCACCCTATCCTCTCTGGGTTCTCCTGACCTAACCTTACAACAACCCTAACCTAGCCTGTAGTAGTGTCATTTCTAAAATTTGTAGCATCCCATATGCATGTAGTCTCATTAATACAACATTCCCCTTCACAACCGTATTGCCTTGAACAAACCACCTATGAGAGCTCATTTACATAACCGTCAAAAATGTATACTTTTAATCCCTAAACTTGTTAAACCATAGAATTATTTAAAGCCTGTAGTAAATCACAGCCTTTGCGTCGTGTTTTTCTCTAAATGAGTAGAAAGAGTTACATAGTTACTTCCAATCTTTGAAAACCTTAAAAAGCACCTGATGCCTATTCAAGTCAATCAATGTTTATTTCCTCAAAAACCACCCACGGTGGTACAAGAGTATATACAAATATACAGTATATTGTGTAAACAGACAAGAATGGTGATATCAACAACACAGCCTACTTCAATTTTTCATAGACAATACATAAATATTTTGATAGATTTTTCATTGCTGACAGTTTTTTGGTGCATAATAAGCTTTTATATTTATATATATTTGGCAAATTGTGATAAAATTCATTAATATAAAGACGTCGTTCTCTTTCAAAGGTTTTACATTTGAATAAATAATGTATTTCATCTGCGACAGCTGGAGAATCGCACAGAGGGCATGTTCTATCCTCGCGGGGTAAACCACGGTCTGCCGGTTTCTACTGGAAAATTATGATTACATGTTCTTAATTTTAATACTGGGATATATAATGATTTTTGTAATAGTAAATATTGTTCGAAAGAAGGGGTATCTTAAAATCGGGTATAATACATTCCTTCAGATCTATTGAGAACAGAACTTCGCCAGGATTGATGGAAATGATCTCTCAATGTTATTTCAACTTGCAATGAGACCCATTTAGGAGAATAATTGTATGGGTTTCTAAAAACATCACTCAGTCCGCATTTATTCAGTATATGCTCAACATTGTTAAGCCAAACATTT
The DNA here is from genome assembly GCA_916613615.1 of Steromphala cineraria. NCBI lineage: Eukaryota > Metazoa > Mollusca > Gastropoda > Trochida > Trochidae > Steromphala > Steromphala cineraria. Next base: position 15,749,619 of record OU744724.1, on the reverse strand, counting down.
TCCTTACCGTTATTAATTTTATCATACATCAAATGATCCAAGATGGTTTTAGATATTTTACAGGTTTCAGTGATAAGAGTATTGTGCCAAAACGTAATAGTCCTCTTTGCTATTTTTATACTCAGTGGTTCTCTACCTAGCTCGCCGTAAACAAAGAAATTTGCTGTAGAATGTCTTAAGCCAGTTGACAGTTTTAAAAATTTAAGGTGAAGTTTTTCAATAATTTCAGTATTTTCGTAGCCCCAGAGTTCACAGCCATATAATAATACAGGTGCAATCATGACATCAAATGCTTTAAAGAGAGTGTCTAACGGTAAGTGATTATTCTTTACTCTACGTAGGAGACAAAACATAGCTTTAGATGCATATGCGTCAACTGTTTATTGGCAAAATTTAGTTTTGTGTTTCGGTGTACGGATATACCAAGGTAAGTATAGAAATCTTGGAAATCAATTTCTTGATCACCTAATACAAAGCGTGTTTTATACTTATTAACAGGTCCACCTTCGAATACTATTACCTTGGTTTTTGAAATATTGACTTCCAACTTCCAGCTTTTACAGTATTCGTTAAATGCATCTAATGAGTGCTGCATGGAAACGGGATCATCCCCAAATAAAACAGTGTCATCTGCATATAGCAATACTAGAACCTGTAACATGAAACTCATTTCAACATAATTACAATCAAATTGAGCTCCTTTGGAGCCTGCTTTGAAAAGGTGCGATTCTAGATCATTCACAAATAATGAAAATAATAGAGGTGACAAATTTTCACCTTGTCTAACACCAGAGTAACATGGAAAATATTCTGATTGTGTATGGTTTACTGTAATGCAGGACTTAATATTCTTATATATGTTTTCGACAACAGAAAGACATTTACCTTTAATTCCATAACTCCGTAATTTATGCCACATTCCAATTCGCCACACATTATCAAACGCTTTAGAGAAGTCAATAAAAGTACAATACAGTTTTTTCTTCACTGATTTGAAAAGTTGAGTAAGCATGTTCATAACAAAAAGATTGTCTATTGTGGAAAATCCTTTTCTAAAACCTGATTGTGATGGTGATATTATGTTATTAGTATCTGTAAATTTCGTCAAACGGTCATTTAAAATACTTGTAAATAGTTTTCCAAAGCAACTAAGTAATGTTATGGGTCGGTAGTTATTCGGATCGTTCTTATCTCCCTTTTTCTTGTAAATAGGCTTAATAATACCACACACCCATGAGTCGGGAACATAACCTGTATCTAGAACAAGGTTAAACAACCTCACATAAACATGACCAAGCTTTTCAAAAGATTCAATTAAATATTCACTAATTATTTCATCATTACCTGCAGTCTTATTTCTTTTTAACCTTTTTAATGCATTCTCTATTTCAATCAAAGTGATGTCCTGATTTAATAGTGTGTCATCAAAGTCTTCTCGCACGTCCGAGTCGTCTGGTAGGTCCGTGTCTGGATGAGTTTTATTGTTTATATCTTTGAAAAAAAACGTAGAAACTATATTTAAGTCAACATCAGTGTCATTTTTTGTTTTCGGATTAAGAATCTTCCAGAAATCTTTCGGGGATTTTGAACTCATTTGTCGTAGTTTGTGACCGGTCGCGTTTCTGTATTTACGTGCGGTTCGCTTTATACAACGTTTATAGTTTTTGGCCTTATTTTGAAAATGAAGTTTAGTAATTTCACTTTTACATTTCTTGTAGCGGTTTTGGCTTTTTTGTATTCCTTCCTCTGTCTTTCACATTCGGAGTCGAACTACGGCTTATCCAGTGAATTGGCGCGAGTGTTAGTGTGTGCTGATCTTACACCGAACGAAGTGCATGCAGTGTCCGTGAGCACGTGCGCTATGCTGTTTGTGAGCGTGTTTTTGTACTCGGGTGTTTGACAGTTTTCACCTGTGGATACGCTTTCTTGGAGTATATCAATGAAACAACTCGCTTTTATCTGGCGTGAATCTACGTGGATTATGCCCTGGAAGTGGTTTGCCGATGGATTTACTTGGATGCGCAGAGTCGGAGGTAATGTCGTTAGAAATGTCATTATTAAGATTTTCAATTTTCAGTGTGAATTTGAGAGGACAATGTACGTATGAGAATAAGGGGTTAAAATCGTCGATACTAAAGTTATCAATTCACTGTAAACATGACGGGGAGGCTATTACATAATCCACAACACTTTTGTCTCTACACGTCGTCTTGCCCCTGAGTCCGTCGTCTCCCACACAACCGTTACATATAAACATATTCAAGTCTTTGCATAAGCCTAGTAACTTGTTTCCATAATTATTTACCTTTCCTGTGTCTTCTGTACGTCTAATGAATGCCAAATCTAAATTAGAAAGTACATGTTCAGGGCCAAGTTCATTTCTCATTTCGTCAAAGTCAAGATCGAATTCATCAATGATATGCTTATCAAATGTACAATAATCTTGCAAATTACTTGTTCGAGCATTGAAATCCCCTAAGAGTACTAGGTATTCAGTTTCAGTAGCATGATTGTAAATTGTTTGTTCTAGTTCGGTAAAGAATTTTTCAGTAGAATATTTTGATCCTTCAGGGGGTATGTAGATCACACCAAGAACAAGATTATTATTGGTGTTGAGAAGATCTTTACATATTTTGAACCACATTGAATATGCATCCTTTTTATCTATCATGGTAACGAAATCCTTATAGGTGTCTCTAACTTCCAGACCCAAACCCCCCGATCTATTCACACATCCTGATCTATGCTGTAAATATAAAGTATAGTTTCTAATTTCAAGCTCATCTAGATCACTTGTTTTTGTTTCTTGTAGACCTATAAAGTCATTTTCTGTATCAAATTCAGGACAATCTAAACGATTTCGCAAACCGCATACATTCAAACTTGTTAAGTGAAACAGCTTTTCAGATTTATGAAAATCTCTAGTAGTGGTCTCGAGGCGAGGCAACTGAACAGACGTCTCATGGTTGTTACTGTTAGCACATGGTACATGTAAAACGCTTACTAGCGGTCTGCAAGGAAATGATGTGTTAACATCATACAATGATATATTATTGTGTCCGCAGTTGACTAGTTCAGTGTTACATATATCAAACTGAGAAGTATTATACAATTGCGAATTGATAGGAAATTCATTGATAGTTTCACTACCAAATGATACTAAAGATTGTTCAAAGCTAAATGAAATGTTATTGCTGTTGAAATAGTTCTGGTAATGTTCAGGATCATTTAATGTTATAAAGTTTTCGTGATTGTCATGGATGCTGGTGCTAGTCTCACAATTTACAACATTAGCACAGTGTCTCTCGTATAGACATGTAGGTGTCTCACATGAGTCAGACTCGACAGTCTCTCTCGTTCGATGATCCCGGGTTAACAACATTATATACACCACGTGGTGCGGTTATCGGGTCAATATCAGAGGTAGTTATTTTTAGATAACTGACCTCAGATCAACCTGGAGGTTGGTTATCACGAGCCTTGGTTATCTGATAACCTACCTCTTGATAACTGACCTCTCGGTTCGATACGGTGAACATGTCTCGGCTACGCCTCGCCATCTTCACCGTATCGCACCTCGGAAAAAACCTACCCTCGGCTTACGGGTCTAAATGACCCTTCGCCTCTAATTGTGACTTTTGATATTCTTTAGAATTTGTTGTGATTTTCACCTGTGCATTCACATATATTATGTCTTTATTTCCATATGCCATTCAAAAGAATATCAAAGGCCGCAAGGACGATAATAAAAGAAAACAAAAGACAGAAAAAATACTCTTTATTACAGAGAACTTTTGAAGTCATTTTCATATTACATGTTCATGCTGCCTTCAATTCTTTCTTTTTGGTTTCCTTGAAACATGCAAACATTTACATATATCAAATACTCCCACACACAATCCCGTTGGGCACAGTATCTATGCTAGTGTTCTCTTCAATTAATGTTCCAAATCCTTCATAGGAAGTCAGTTGTCGGGAGGTCACACGCATTTGAAATGGTCCTTTTGAAACAATGCACAAGAAAGCAGACTTCAGTATCAGCAAACATTTAACTGTCCAGCTATCATCCATTCGTAGTTCCTGAAACATTCAAAGGTTTAACGCTACTAACAGTCTGATTTCAACTTTCAAGTGCTGACAAAAACACATTTCCATTTACATACATGCATATTTCATATCATCACGCTTTCCCCGAAATAGTAACTTAAGTTTGGAACTGTCATTTCTAACATCGACTTTTGAATAATTTAGTATCTTATTGTTTAATGGACGATTGATAGTTTCAACGTTCACACGAAATTTATTGAAGATAATATCATACTAAACTGATCTCAAAGTCAGAAATCTAGCTAATACCCATATGTGTCTGCATTTTATATACATATTACAATACTAAAAAGCATTTATAAAGCAGAAAATGCGTACACGCTTCTTTTGATTCTTTGTAATGCTTTAAACATATTTCAGAGTCTATTACATAAAACAACAAATAAAGTATACTTTGCGATCAATCTCACCTTAATTGCCCCCGGGAAAGACCTCGAAACACCGGCAAATATATCTGTTTGACACCAGCGGCGGAGAGTACTCCATTGTACCAACCTTCTTGAAACCATGTGCTTTACGTTGTGTGCTGCACGTGAATTTTGAGGAGTTGCTAAGCAACTTGGCGTACAAGAAGTCCGTGCATCACAAGATGAAATAGACGACATCCGTGCAGCCACACAGTTTTTGACTAGTGACGGATTATTACATTTTGCATCATTTGCCACCAAACAAAATTTCATTGACGTCCGTTTAAAATTTGCATCAAAATAATTAAATTATAGTTCAGTTCAGTGTGACAATTTAAGGTTAATAGCACGGTAAAAGAATGAAAACGCACAGTTGGTAAACGGCTTAGAATTGTTTTACCGACAATTTCGCCAGTATTATCTCCAACTGCACGTGAAATACGCGCAGTGTTAAAATGAAATTGATCCATTCCTCAGGAGTGGAAATTAACCATGCTAGACACCATTGTCACTTTTGAACTCATTATCAACAAACTTATATTCGGCTAATATTGATGTTTTCATTAAAAATGGAAAACAGTTTTAACAATAACCATGTAGTGTATGTGAAATAATAACCTCGACCTCGTGAATATCTGTGATAACCATCTCGCTGATCGCTCGATGGTTATCACAGATATTCACTCAGTCAGCGGTCATTATTTCAACCGTGCCCGTCCATTCGGTCTGAATAAAATAAACATCCAGAATGTGATTTTTTTTCATCAAACACTTTTTCTTATCAAATTATTTCATTAATCAGTTTTTTTCCCCATTTAAGAAGATTTTCATAAAAAAAGATTCTACACTTTTTTTCAAAGTTGAAATTATTTTCAAAATCAGAAACTGATCCAGCTATCCCATCTTAAGATGGGATATCCCATCTTAAGATGGGATATCCCAACTTGGAATAGTGCTTTATCTACAGTTGGGATAGCCTCGAGGGTTATCCCATCTTAAGATGGGATAGATCCGTAGTTGGGATGCAACAACGTACACCCTAAACCGGGACCTTTTAACAAAAACTTGCTAAAAACATCATTCATTAAATAGTACGCAGTCTAAAGGACAAGATAGACCCAATTAGTGTAGAATTTGGTGATTATGATGTCATATGCCTTTCTGAAACATGGCTTAGCGATGATATACATGATGATGATATTCATATTCCAGGATTGTCCCTTTGTGTTATGGGGTGAGAATACAGAGAGAGGCAGATGTTTAGAGGAAATGTTATTTGATAGAATAAAGGCAGTTATGAAGACAGAACAAATTAAAAAAAGGTAGTAATATGGGGAAATAGAAAAGAGACAATAGATATATATAATTTAGTGTGGTGCTTGTCACGGGAATTTAGATAATGTATAGAAGAGAGAAATGGTCATGGAAGTAGATTGGCAAAATACATTAACTGACTACAACAGTGACAGATATATTTAATGTCCTGTCAGTCGGACAAGAGTTTGAGGTGGAATTAGGGGGACGATGGATGCGATGTATTTTGGGATAATGAGTTACGTTGATAGGGCATGCAATATTAAGAAGATAAGTGGATTGCAGGATCGACCAGAGTCAGATTGTTGGTCAGAAACCATTTATAGTAATTAAAAGATATGATTAAGGTAAAAGGGTGGAAAAGTTTTGATGAGTAGGGAACTTAGAAATATTTAAATGTGAACTATGACCTGTGCAGGGATTGGTAGATTTGAGTACCGCCTGTTAGAATGAGTGACAGTTGGGTACAGCAAACGGTAGCTGCACAGTAGTTTTAGGGAGTTAGTCCAGGGAATCTCAGAAGTACCAGCGTTTTCGGCTAGGCCGGGAGCAGCTCCAAAGAGGGAACCGTATGGGTATCGTATAGTATGTTTTATGGTAGTATGGGGGTTAGGTAGGGAATAAGGAATAAGAATGTACTTTTAAGGATTAGATTTAAGTAAGCAATCAGGGGTTAAGTTAAGCAGGTTAAATCGTACCAATAGAAGGTTAATGTATTGATTGTAAAATGATTGTGTAATTTGCTTTAATTGTAGTGTGTAATAAAAGGTAAAAACATTGTATGAGTTTTCCATGATAGTTAGTAAGGTAGCACCTCGAGCAGCCAAGCGAGTAAAGTGACATCCCAAGATATAATTACACACTGTAAACATGACATTTTTAGAGGTCACATATCTAAGTATCAGGATGAAACGTTCTTCCCTTAACTGTTAAATTATGATTCTATCATACCATACGATTATTTCTACAACCACATCGCCTTCTTTCTTATCAGGCAACTTTTGAAGCTGAAAAATCTTTGGGGTGCTTAACTTTTTTCCATATGTATACTTATGAATGGCGGTCTGCCATTGTCCATTTATAATAGTGCACATCCAGGTAGAACAATAGAAACACTGATTGAAGTGAGTTACAAATAATAACCCTCACTAGTCGAAAAGGGAAGTGAGTTGTGAGTTGTTCATGCCCATTGTTCATTGAAACTAGAGAATACTTATGAAGGGCGGTAGGCCATTGTCCATTTCAACTACAATGCATGATGTGATTCTCACTACTTAATAAAAGTGCCTCAAAACGTCAATAAAACTGAAAACTTACTTTTTTAGTTAAAACCACACCATCAAACATAAAATATGTTTGTGAGATATAAAACACTGCATATGCTGTGAATCTCCGAGACGAGAAGAGCTTTATGAGATAGATCGTACATAACATGGACGGCCTTGTCGATATTCTGTATTCAGATGACAGTTTAATTTCATGGCGTGTTGATGTATATGTCATTGTCAAAACTAATTTCGAATCAATAATTAATTGAAATAAGCGTGAAACAGGTGCTACTACATGTTTTATAAAATGATATTGTTAAGGTTGGTTTTGTAAAAAGCCTTTCACATAAGTGTGTGTAGGTGAAGTACAGAAACATATTTTATCGATAGGTCAAAAGACGACAATAAAAGTTACAGGATGCATTACACATTAATGAATATATAGACTTAGACACTGTATCATTCATTCCCAAAATGTTGAACACTACCAAATTATTACAAGGCAAATTCACACAAGACCATAGTGGTTTTTGTATTTTGCTTATAGTATGATGTATTAACAGTAATAATTGTTGTAATATAATCGATGCATAATAATCAAACAACCTCTTTTGAATGATTTCCTGTTGTCCTGCTTCATTTCTGCATTATGAGTATATATAGATATATAGATATATATATAACCATGTATAGATTTAAAACACAAAAACACTACTCCCAGGTTGTATATAAATAAAATAGTATTATGGAATTGGGTACATTAGATTCACATTCGCTAACCATGTATATATATAGATGAGAACCTATTCAGCAAATCTAGATAGAGTAAGTATAAACAATCTTTTCGAAATTTCTAAAAACTAAGATAATATTACTGAAGAAATAAAGTTTGAAATATATCATAGGCTAAGTTTTGATCTTTTGTTCTGCTTTGTAAAGAAAAGTTATTATGAACGGTTTAGATGCCAAATACGTATCAACTGATGCACATATAGCAACATCAAAGCTATGTAAAAGCTAGAATCAAGTGAGCAGGTGTGGTGGAAGCATCGCATCACACGTGAAGATCAGTCAAGCCGGTTGATACAGATCTACACTGTCGTCCACTGACTCTGCAGCTGGCGAACATCGGGCGAAATATGGCTCGCAACTGACACTGACGGTAAGACATTCAAACATCGTTTATGAAACCATTTTGAATCCTTTGATATGTAGTTGTATTTAAAACACTTTATAATGACGTGTGTTCATTGCAATTATTGATAGACATTCAACAATAATGTTATAAGCTAGAATGCTTTTTATTACAAAATTATTTCCATGGCGGTGGCAATCCTTTTCACTGTGGTACAAACCAGTTCCCCACAAGTAGGATAGGTACTCGAAGACTCAAGCCGTGTCGGGTCGAGCTGGACTCGAGTCCATTATATCCATTATATTAATTATACTCAATGACTCGAAATGGTAGTTCACTGTTACTTGTTGACATTATTTGAACTGTTTGTCTATGATGTTAGAACATAACCAACCTGAGTATTTTGAGACATTATAATTGTTGTAAATAAGTTTGTATATGGCCACGGTTAAGTCAACATAATGTATGTGTATAATGTCAAGGCTTAACAACAATTACAAGGTCCCTCATATTGATATAAGAATTTCGGGTATACATATATAATATTGTGTACCCGTGGAAGCCCTACCAACAAGTAATTACAATAACCCATGATTCAGGTAACATTTACTTTTCAAATACTTACTGCCCATAGTTCGCATCAGGTGCAATATTTGCTTACCTGCATTGCGTTTTTGTTCTGTGAGTATGTGGACATGTTCGACGTGTTCCAAAAGTTTGGTTATCGCAGTGAAATGGTATAATAAATAAATTATGATTTGATTTTTATTACGTATTTAATTCTTGTTTCATGCTGGCGATTATGAAAAATACAATTCCTGTTCGTAATTACCACTAATTTATTACATTCAAGTTTCCTTACTGTACGTACTAACATTTTCAAAAATGTATTCTATCTATGAAACTTGCTTTTATATCTTTTACTTTTAATAACAACTATAAACCAAAACCAATTGAATTAAAGAACTCCCAGGAACAATTGCCTGAAAAGATAGTTGAAGAAAATTGTTAAGATTTGTCTTATTTTAATAAGAGTTTGACAAAGAAAGTTTCACTCAAATAACGTTTCACTACTTTTGTTGCATATTTGCTAACCCAAAATCCTGGTGTCTTGGTGTTCTTAAACATGGTATAAGTTGCACTGGAAGATGATGGTAAATATTGGTTGTTGTAATGTGAGTGATTTCGTGCCGGTTAAAGAGACACAGAGTATGTTGATACGATCACATATGTCAAATTTGGAAATCGATGTTATTACATCGGGAACCTCTAACTGTTACTGAAAACAACAAGTAAAAGGTCAATCAGTACACTAGAGCGAAAATATGGTCATTTAAAGTCGGGATTTTGATCGAAAACCGGACAATGTGGCTCGAGTGGCGCGCGCAAATTCGCCAAACGTAATTTTGAAACCTTGTCATAAGCTGACAGGAAGATATATTCGATTCGATAGTGTTTATTAGGTATTGTAACTAATAGGTAGATTAATTAGATGCATAATTTCGAATATTAAACGTATTTGAGATGTTTTCTTGATTTTTCCATAAAATCAAGCATTTTAGAGATATGCAGGTCAAAAGGGCCGCATGACAAAAGGGCCTGCAAAACGGAAAAGTCAAATTGGCCGCAAGAAAGTCAAATGGGCCACAAACCCTTAGTCAAAAAGGCCGCACTAAAAAGTCAAATGGCCGCACAAAAAAGTCAAAAGGGCCCTAGGTATTAAACAAATTATTTATTTATTTAAACATTTTCTTAAGTAAACATGTTTTCTTTTTATAATAGTTATGTTCTTAATGAGATTTGTCTTGTCTTAAAGACATTGGTGATATAGTTGAGAGGAATGCAATTGTCATTATTTCATTGACTGAAACAACACACTAGCAACATCATTGTGTTACATGAAAAACATATTTTTATCAAAAGATCCTGAATATTTCATTTTCATTAGCAGTAATTTCACTGCTTTTCGAAATAATTTACATGAATAACTATTTTAACGTACATTAGTGGATATAATTGACATCAAATCTATCAATAATCATGTTTGGAAATACAGCAACAATTTTTTAAAATTCTAAGTTATTAGAAATTAGAATAAATTCCGGTTGTACATGGGAAGAGACTTCCAGTTGTACATGGGAAGACTTCCAGTTGAACATGGGAAGAGAGAGGCCACGCTAAAACGCGCTCCGCCACCCCACAGGCTATCGTAAGTAATCCTTCCACATGACTGTTTAATATTTCTCTACGAAGACAAAAAAGCTTTCAATACATTTCTAGAGACATTATTTGATATATACATAAAGCAATAAATTGAAATATTAAATACACAAAATGACTACTCGTGCTAGTACAGCAAATACGGAAGAAATAGTCAAATCATCCGAAAAAAGACTAAGTGAACTTATCCTAGGAGTGAAGTCTGAACTCTATTGGTGAAATAAAACTAGAAATTAGCGAGCTGAAAACCAAGGTAACAAGTGTCGAACACGATGTATCAGTTCATGATGAAGAGTTAAAGACACTCCGCAAAGAAATGGCTGCCGTTCAACTAGCACACAGCAACCTGGAACGCCAGTGTGTACTAAAAGACATCCATGACAGAAAAACGAATCTTCTGTTCTACGGCCTATCTGAATGTCCAGATGAAAACGCAGAAAACACTTTGAAAAACTTTTTTACTGATAAACTGAAGTTCAGCCAGGCGAGAGTTGATCAAATGCTGATCAAAACCGTACACAGACTTCCCAAAAGTGAATACCAAAGGCAAAACAACCCCACAGCACCGCCGAGCATCATAGCCACCTTCGTAAAGATGGCGGATCGAGACGACATTTTCCGAGCACGTAAGATCCTACGAGAACAGACCGGACGCTTCAGCATCCAAACCGACCTACCCGCCATGCTCAAGAAACGCCGTGCAATCCTTAGCAGACAGGCCACCGAGATTCGGAAGACCCAGAACGTCTGGACACGAGTCAGAGTCGTGAGGACAGAAGTCGTCATCGAGACGAAGGAACCGCACTCAAGATTTTCGCAGTGGAAGAAATATGAATAAAAATGAAAACAAAAACTGCAACATTTTTGCATATAAAAGGATAAACAAATACAAATAATCCTTTTTTTTTATCATAAAACAGGATGAAAATTACCATTTTTTTAGTTTAAGTTCTGAATTGCATCTCACTTGCCAGAATTTTGTATAAAACTAGTCGTCAAACCACTAGCACAGCAATGTGCATGTAAAACACGTGCACTCCCAACACGTGGTTTGTTACTGAGCAGTGAGTGACAAATGTTTGCTGGATTACCTTTCACGGATCCTGTGATTCTTTGGATTACTTTATGTGAATTTATGTCAATTGGATTTTCATATGGACGCTAACTGTGAGTATACATCAGAAATGCTTTTAGAATCAAGTGTATTGTGTATTGAACTCATTATGCTATTTGACAAACTGTTTTGATATTGTACCATCTCGTAAAAAATAAGTCCTCAAAACCACAAGGTTACCAGTCAACATGAAAAAACGCGTGCAGCGCAACTTGCTACAAGTGAATTATAAACGCTTAATTTTTCATGGAGTTTTTGACATGAACAGACATGACAAACTTTTACCATTTACGGACCCTATGGTTCTATTTCACAGATGTTTTAGTACTTCTTTGTATTCAATCTAACGTACGTTTTCTCGTAACGAGTAGAAAATACAAGCGTTTTGCTTTTCACAGATCATGAGGTTCAATGCACAACTCTATGGGTAATGTGCTTTGTGAACTTTTATACCAACACGAATATAAAGCGAATGTTTTCGATCTTATTTACTGAAACACACTTACCAATTACACTGTTTAAATGTAATTTCACAAGCTGAGATGAGATTTCAACTTACCAGAGGTATCATTTACTCACAAATTCTAGAAGGAAAATTTGTTTTACTTTCAAATGGTATGGTATAGCCCTGTGGGAGGGTAAATATACCATCTCTTCTTGTCACAATGACGGATGTCAAAGTGTCATTTTTCTTCTTTTTTCGTTGTTGTGTTGTTAACTACTATGTATTCACTTTCATTTCTCAAAATATGTTTATTTGGCACACTTAAAATGGGTCAGCTATTTCTATACCAGCGTACTTTTACCACATTATTACTACTTGTTATCTTTAAGAACATAATTATACATGGCACATAAACTTGACATAATCTCTGCAAATTGCCAAGGTTTAAATAATTCAAAAAAGAGAATCGATGTGTTTGAAAATATGAAAAAACGCAAGGCTAATATTTATTGTATTCAGGATACGCACTTTACTGAACACATTGAACAAAAAATTAAATTAGAATGGGGCTCTTCTGAGACCCGTTTTAGTTCTTATACCAGTCAAGCAAGAGGGGTAGCTATCTTATTTAGAGACAACTTTGAATTCGAGGTTCTTAGAGAAATAAAAGACTCTGAAAACGGAAACTTTTTGATACTTAAGATTAAAATCGAGAAAGAGATAATCAGTTTAACGAATGTATATGGTCCCAATGTAGATACGCCTGACTTTTATCTAGAAATTAAAAATAAGATTGTGAGTCTAGAAACTGAAACTAACATCATATGCGGTGACTTCAACCTAGTTCAAGATCAATAAAAAGATACTTTTAACTACTTACACATAAATAATCCTAAATCAAAAGATGCAGTATTCGACATGATAGATGAACTCAATCTGTATGATCCATGGCGAGAAACCAATCTTGATATTAAACGTTACACATGGAGAAAACCAAAACCTTTAAAACAAGCAAGACTAGACTTTTTTCTCGTAAGCAGAAACATGGAGAAATCTATTATTAGTTCGAAGATAGAACCTGGTTATAGATCGGATCACTCGATCATATCTTTGCATATTGAATTTACATCCCTTGAAAAGGGAAAAGGGTTCTGGAAATTTAACAATAGCTTACTACATGATCCCGACTATGTACAGAAAATAAAAAGTATCATTAATGAGACTGTAGAACAGTATCATTCCCTAGATGCTGATGGAGACAAAGTATTAAAGATAAATGAACAATTATTCTTCGAAGTACTATTGTGCAATGTTCGAGGTTTTACCATAAAATATTCATCTCATAAAAAGGTAGAAAGACTAAAACTAGAAGATGAATACAATAAAACTCTTAAAACCTTGGAAGAAAATTTAGATACCACTGACAATGAAGAAAACAAAATCAAACTGTTGGAAGAAATAAATATACTGAAAGACAAGCAACTTGAATTGAATAAATACAAAACAGAAGGGATTTTACTTAGGTCAAAGGCAAAATGGTATGAAAAAGGAGAAAAACCAACAAAAATTTTCTTATCTCTTGAAAAACAGAATTTCCTTAACAAAGCAATAACAAAACTAGAAACAGACGACGGACAAATAAGCGAAACAAAGGATATTATCAACCATACAAAGACATATTTTCAAAAACTGTATACCAGTAAACCTGTCGTAGATGTTAACCTGGAGGACTTATTCAAAGATAAGAAAATACCAAGACTTTCTGACAATGACGCATATTCTCTTGAAGGTGAGTTGCAATACAAGGAAATCCTTTCAGCATTAAAAAATATGAAAAACGAAAAAAGCCCTGGCCCCTCAGGTTTCACAGTTGAATTCTATAAGTTCTTTTGGAATGACATCAATAAATATCTTATTAACTCATTGCATACAGCTTATAGATCAGGTGAGTTATCCATAAGTCAAAAACAAGGTCTCATAACTTGTATCCCAAAAAAAGATAAGCCAAAAGAACTTTTGAAAAACTTTAGACCAATTTCATTATTAAACATTTCATATAAACTAGCTTCAGCAGTAATATCATCTCGCATTAAAAATATTCTTCCAAAATTAATAAGTGAAGATCAAAAGGGATTCATGAAAGGAAGATATATTGGTGAGTGTACAAGACTGATTAACGATATCATGGACTACACAGACTACATGAATAAACCTGGACTCTTGATATTGATAGATTTCGAAAAAGCATTTGATTCTGTAGAGTGTTCCTTTATCGAGAAATGTTTCGATTTTTTAAATTTCGGACCATCTATCTAACTTTGGTTAAAAACTTTCTACAATAATATAAAATCTAGTGTTCTTGTAAACGGATTTCCATCAGAATTTTTCAAAATTACACGTGGTTGCAGGCAGGGGGATCCTCTTTCTCCATATATTTTTTTAATTGTAGCAGAAATTCTGGCCCACATGTTAAGAAATAATGATAAAATAAAAGGAATTAAAATGGTTGATTTAGAATATTTATTGACACAATTTGCAGATGATACAACTATTATTGTAGACGGATCTGAACGCTCGTTTAGAGAAACATTACATGTACTTAAACTATATGCATCCTTTTCTGGACTTAAAATAGACATAGACAAAACTAAAGTTGTCTGGATAGGTTCAAAGCAGTTTTCAAGTTTGCAATATTGCAGAGATTTTAACTTAGATTGGACACAAAAACCCTTTGTATTATTAGGTATACTGTGTCAACACAACAAAGCAGAAATGGTAGAAAGAAATTACAAAGATAAGCTCAAAAAAGCAGAAAAAGCAATGACAATGTGGTCTCTCAGAGACCTTACGCCATTAGGAAGAATAACAGTCTTAAAGAGTCTGATACTACCATCACTTAATCATTTGTTCACATCACTAGCAAATCCAAAACTCGATACGATTGTGAATTTTCAAAGAAAATGTTTTTCCTTTATATGGAGAGGCAAACCCGACAAAATTAAAAGAAGGTTGTTGACAAAATCTTATAAAGATGGCGGGTTAAAAGTTCCAACAATACTAGAGACAATTAAAGCTCAGAAAATATCTTGGATCAGACGACTATTTGTACAGGATTCTAAATTAAGTAACCTTTTGTATACGTCAAGCCCAGTAAGCCAACTTAACCCAATAGAAATGGGACCATGTTATCTCAAGACCCACTTTATCCCTAAACTCATTAGTCCATTCTGGAAAGATGTATTTCACGCTTGGTCTGAATTACAAGAAAACTGTAAATATGATAAGAACAATCTCAGTAGACAGTACATATGGGCAAATGACAACATCAGAATAGGAAAAAACCCTGTAATATATGATCATTATATTCAATCAAACATCAAATTTGTAAATGATTTCCTAGCAGAAAATGACACATTTCTGTCCCATAACGACTTTGTAGAACGATATGGTGTTAAAACAAATTTTCTTGAATATGCTGGTCTAATATCCTCTTTGAAAGCATGTATCAAACAGAATTCGACCAATATCAGTAAACAGATAGATTTGCCTTTTATGCCGCCAAACTTAGAAATACTATTTAAGGTTGAGAAAGGATGTAGCATATTCTACAACCTTTTACACAACGATATTACAAATGAAAAACTAGCTTATCAAAGTAAGTGGGAACGGGAATTGAATACAGATTTCAGTTTGAATCTATGGAAAACATTCAATTTTATACCTACTCGAGCATGTTATAGTGCAAAACATAGATGGTTCCAGTATCGAATTCTCCATAGAATCCTCACCACAAATAAAGATTTACATAGATATAGCCTCATAGAATCACCACAATGTACATTCTGCAATGTTGAAGCAGAATCGATTATCCATCTTTTTTATGAATGTAAATTTGTAAAAACGCTGTGGCAAGATCTACTAAAATGGATCGAAAATAAAACAGACATTCATTTGAACCTAAAGGCAGAGACAATCATTCTTGGATTCAGTGAAAAAAGAAACGATGTTTTAAATTTCCTTTTTATCCTAACTAAAGAATACATCTATGCTAGAAAACTAGCAAACATTTTACCGACTCTAGCGGGCTTAAAACCAAAATTAAACCGTAACTATCAACTACACAAATCAAATGTCTACACACAATGTAAATACGATAAATTTGTCTCATTTTGGTCGTCTTGCCACAACTTGTTCATTTGAAATTAATATATATGTCTCAACTTGTTTACCTGACATGTTCTTATTATTTACATTGATGTTATGAAAATGCTGAAAATGCTGTACCCAATTCATAAAGAAATAAAGTGATAAAAAAAAGAAGAAAAAAAAGAAGAATAAATTCATTGCTATAAACAGTCAGATTTGGTAAACATTAAGTTACATCTGTCACTGGTTCTTAAACAATTGATGTTTTCATTCATTTTCAATATTGTACCCTGTGTATGAAATATGCTTATGTATATTTTGATGTTACCATCAACAATTATTCTTGTATCCTGTTGAGAACATTTATCTGGATGAGCCTTTGGTTTATTTGTGTCCTATTTCATGTACAATTAACATGAATAAATTTGTTTAAATTAAGACGTAATATTTAAATGTTTACCAGAAAAATGTTTTCATAAGATGTTGACAACCACAAGGACAATCTTTTAGTCTTCAGTATCAAAAATATATATCAATTCTCATTACTAATGTACTACTAAGTTTACAACATCTTGCAATCATTGTCATAAAATATTTAAATGTCAACACAAATGCACTTGTTCTATACAACTTAATTAAATGCACAATCCATAAACAATGATAAAAGTTTTTTTTATAAATATTATATTATTTTTATATCTGGGGCCCTTTTGACTTGGGGAATGGGGCCCTTTTGACTTTTTGGTGCGGCCTTAACCCCATAACTGGATATATTTGCAAGTCCAGTGATGAGATATGAACTTCAATCAGCATATTAGATATTTTGTAGCTTATCAAAACCAAATAAGATTTTAAGAAAGATACTCTGTGTCACTTTAAAAAAGTGCAATTCAGCACAAATTACTGGTTACAGGCAAACTTAAAAAAAGGCAATTCAGTAAAGTTGCCTGATTGCAAAAGTCGTCTATACTAACAATAATGATTACTTTAAATATAAAAGATTTGCTTACTTGATAGGTTGAATCCAAAAATATAAATATACAATCCATTAATAATATAATTTTAATATTCTTGTCAATGATTGTTGAAAAAGAAAGGTAAAAAAACTGTTTGTACCTTTTTTCGGCATTGTATACGTTATTACGATCCGTGAACGCCAAACGATAACAACAATGTTTTTTAAAAACCCTGAAATCTAAAGTTCACCGCAAACTTTCGACTAAAGAGCAAAATCAATCGGATTTCAATGTCAACATCAAAATGCTTTCTTTGAATAGATAAGTAGCAGATTCCCAATCTTAATTGTCCAGGATGATTGATTAAATCAAATTATCACAATTTTAGTTTTGAATACAGAGGTGCTTAACTTTTATCTGGGTGTATATAAACAAGTCACATTTGCCAATTATGCTGGGGAATTTTTGTTGCTGTTGTCGTAAACAGTGAAGAATCGTAAATTATATAAAATCAAAATGTTCAAAATTTTTGCAATATTGGCATGTCCTCATAAACATTTTAGCAAAGAGAGGCGTGGATGAAAAGATTGGAAATCGTTTGTTTAATTATAACCTCCTACGCCGAACAAGCAGCAGAGTGAGGCACGATCGATTTTAGTCACACTGAACCAGCACTTGCATGCAAGTAGGCACAAGTTACAATATCTATTAGATTCCACTTGTAGTCCAAATGTTGATAATGATACTTTAAACTCAATTTTGATATGAGGCTTCCACTTTTCAGGAGCAGATTCTGCTCAGCTGCAACCATGAACATCAAAGGCGAGTATGTTAGAATTATTTTTGTTTTGGCTACATGTTTTGTGATAAACGTGCGCGGTGAGTCTGATGTGCTTATTGTGAAATTGTTGATGTACTGGTACAATTTGTTCACTCGGTCGTGTAATCATGGTATTTAGTATCTGCTATTGAACCGTCTGACAGACGTGGCGACACCTTGTTCAACCATTGGGATCAAGCTTGTTTGCAATCTCGTTAATTATAAGTATTGTCACAGTCCAATGTATATTTTGCAAAACACTGTGCACTTAAAGTAACCAAAGAACCCGTTGGTAAATTAGAAGACGGGGATCACATGGAAATGTGCAACCCTTCATTTCGGGTAGAACGAAATACTGTAAAATGGTATCTTTCATGGATTGGAAGCGACATTTACACTTTATGCCTCATTGCTGCAAAATGATTGAGAACTTGACATAGTTATTCAAAGCGCCTTTGAGCAGCAATAGCTTAGCTATCGGCTTGGATATCGGATAGGATATCGGCTTGGATATCGGCTTGGATATCGGATAGGATATCGGCTTGGATATCGGCTAGGATATCGGCTTGGATATCGGATAACAAACAGTTCCTCTCACACCATCTTGAAATGTAACGGTATTTTTTATACCATCTAGAAAAAGTGACAGTATCTTTCACATCATCAAAAAAGGTAACATTATCTGTTACACCATCTATAAAAACCTCTAACACCCTCTAGATAGACATTATTTTTTACACCACCTATAAAATGTAACAGTCTCTCTAACACCATCTAGAAATAGTAACAGTATCTCTTTTACACCACCTAGACAAGTCCCAATATCGTTTACACAATCCAGAAAGAGTAAAAGTATCCTTTACATAATCTAGAAAAAGTGACAGGATCTTTTTTATCACCGAGAAAAAGATACATTATCTGTTACAACATCTAGAAAGAGTAACACTATATCTTACACTATGAAAAAAATGCATAATGTTTATGGAAGTCGGAACCCCAAAACACTCTAGAATGGAACTAGTGTTGCATCCCAACTATAGATGCCATCCCATCTTAAGATGGGATGGCTCTCCGGCTATCCCAACTGTGGATAAAGATCTATTCCATGTTGGGATACCTGGGTCAATTTTGATTTTGAAAAAAAATATAACGTTTTAAAATATGAACTTTAAGAACAAATTAGATGAAAAAATGACTTTGCATAAAAAATGAGTTTGAAGAGAAATTACCTTATAAAATGTTAATTTTGATGATAAATTGAAATTAAGTGACTCCTTTTACTTGTTTGATGAACTATTGACTTTGATGATTTTTATGCCCCCGAATCGGAGATTCCGGGGGTATATTGTTTTTCACCTGTCCGTCTGTCCGTCCGTCCGTCCGTCCGTCTGTCCGTTTGTCCACAAAAACTTTAACCTTGGTCATAACTTTTGATTGGTCAGAGCTAGGTCTTTGATACTTGACATATGGGTCCCTTGTGATGAGACCTTTCAGATGACACCATGACATTTGACCTTGTGACCTTGACCTTGACACAGCGAGCAGGATGCATCCGGGGGCATTCGTGTTTCACAAACACATCTTGTTTTGTTTTGTCTTTGATCAAACATTGAGTTTGACGATAAAAAATGACATTGAAGAAAACTTTACATTTTTAAAAGGTTATTTTTGATGAAAAGATAGACTTTAATAGAATTTTTTACTTGTACTTGATATATTGAGTTTGGTGAAAAAAGGACCTGTGATGAAACATAAATTTGAAAGCTTGATTAAGATCTTTACATTTTGATTTTGATAAAATTGATGATTGATGAAATAAGTTTATAAAATATTGATTTCTGTATAAATAATAGCCATTGGGGATTATTTTGTTTTAACTTGTGACCCCGATCTCACTCAGTCTACGAAGCACGAGCCGCGACCACCCTCCCACCAAGCTTTTTAATTGTGATATTTTAAACTGTTTTAATTGATTGTACATGTATATTATAGGAGGATTTTTAAATATGTGTAACTAACTTTCGTCAGCAATAAACTGACCTTTCCCCCATACTCTGTTATTTTTTAAATCTTATGGATCGTTAAGATCAGATGACAAAATAATTGGATATGTGTTTGAAATATTGACTTTGATAACAAAAATTGATAAGTGGTTTATGAAATATTAAGTTTATCGGAAATGTATATTTTGATTAAAATTATATCTTTTTAAAAGCTCGCTTTAGCTACCAGCATTTTGGTTTTGATGAAAATTTTAATTGAATTCTTTGATGAAAATTGATCTTACTGTATGTTAATTTTGATTAAAAATATGTTTAAAGCTTGTTTTAGACATATATATGGATATTAGAGAATGTGATAATAGATAACAACAGTTTCTTGGTAAATATGCAAAAGATCTGTCATTACTAAAATCTGTATCCATTTCCAATCACGGTACCCATGTGCGTGTATATGGTTGTAATCAATTCAATTCATTTTTTTATTCCGTGAAATATAACATTTCATTGGATTATGACAAAATAATATAATATAACCGGAAGGGTTTGGTGGTATTCCGTTTTACAAATATTCACAAACATGTAATGAAAGGATAATGTACATATCAATCTATAACTGATAAGTTTCATATTTCTAATTCTCATGGCGTTGAAAAGAAATTTACAGTGTACCTAAGTTACATAACTGAGTAGTATTTTGTAATGTATATAATTGAACCAATTTATAAACAATTGTGTTTTCCAATGACAATGTTTAATATATTTATTTCTTATTTAGATATATTTTAAACAATAAGAAACAAAATGAATGTAGCACTGCAGTTTAGAATCAAATTAAAAGGAGGCAATTTTTAAGTTTCATGATTTTATTCCAACTAGGAAGTGCACAGTAAATGTCCGCTCCCCTAGCTGGGCCCAGTGATTGTCGGTGTCTTGATTCGGAGTTCTGTAGTTGCCTGTCTTTCTCTCTCTGTCTGTTTCCATGGTCCCCTCTTTCCCTGGGCTATCCTTCCGTCTTCTAAAGTCTCTTATATGACTGCTAGACTCTCTCTTTCTTGCTCCCTCTCCCTTCCTACCTTCAGACCAGGTAGGAAGCAACCGTCTTGTAATCAAACCATTGTCTTCGTCCAGTATCAGCATTATCAGTCAGCACGTGATGTCGAGGAGGATTGCGGGAGTTAAACACATATACAAACTCATTGCTACATACATTATACATCATTCATCAAATTGTATACAATATTTCAATTTTAACAACAACACTTTATATCATACATTTCTTCAGACAATCATAATATCACATAATATATGTTATAAGCAGAAATATTGTTATGGGGTGAAAATACAGAGAGAGGCAGATGTTTAGAGGAAATGTTATTTGATAGAATAAAGGCAGTAATGAAGACAGAACAAATTAAAAAAAAGGTAGTAATATGGGGAAATAGAAAAGAGACAATAGTAATATATCATTTAGTGTGGTGCTTGTCACGGGAATTTAGATAATGTATAGAAGAGAGAAATGGTCATGGAAGTAGATTGGCAAAATACATTAACTGACTACAACAGTGACAGTTATATTTAATGTCCTGTCAGTCGGACAAGAGTTTGAGGTGGATTTAGGGGGACGATGGATGCGATGTATTTTGGGATAATGAGTTAGGTTGATATGGCATGCAATATTGAGAAGATAAGTGGATTGCAGGATCGACAAGAGTCAGGTTGTGGGGCAGAAACCATTTATAGTAATTAAAAGATATGATTAAGGTAAAAGGGTGGAAAAGTTTTGATGAGTAGGGAATATAGAAATATAGAAATATTTAAATGTGAACTATGACCTGTGCAGGGATTGGTAGATTTGAGGACCACCTGTTAGAATGAGTGACAGTTAGGTACAACAAAAGGTAGTTTTAGAGAGTTAGTCCAGGGAATCTCAGAAGTACCAACAACTTAACCTTTGGCAGGCGTTTTCGGCTAGGCCGGGAGCAGCTCCAAAGAGGGAACCGTATGGGTATCGTATAGCATGTTTTATGGTTGTATGGGGGTTAGGTAGGGAATAAGGAATAAGAATGTATTTTTAAGGATTAGATTTAAGTAAGCCATCAGGGGTTAAGTTAAGCAGGTTAAATCGTACCAATAGAAGGTTAAAGTATTGATTGTAAAATGATTGTGTAATTTGCTTTAAATGTAGGCATAATAAAAGGTAAAAATAGTGTATGAGTTTTCCATGATAGTTAGTAAGGTAGCACCTCGAGCAGCCAAGCGAGTAAAAGTACATCCCAAGATCCCACACACAGTAAATATGACAATATTTCATTCAGTTTATATTAGGTTTATCCCACATGCAATTGTTAATCAGTTGTGCACAGGCTACATGTGAGTATTCATTCACGTGTCCCCAATTCAATCAATTGCAAATCACAGTTTACCTATTTTATATCCTCATTCACAATTATTTCTACTATATCAGCACACTGAATTACTGCAATACACGAGGATCACAAAATCATTGCAAATCAAGTCAATGGATGCTTCATTTCCTCAAACATTCATAATATATTAATTTCAACATAAAAGTGTTAGCAGTAATAATCACAGTTATTTATTTATCTTCATTCAGTTAAATCACAATAGTCTTTCCCCATGTGTACTCGTCAGGAAAAGTTCAAATTATGTGCAATGGTGCAAATGTTATGTGTTCTAAGAATTCATAGATAAGATTATATACATAACTACACAGTTCATGTGTGTAAAATTGACACATCATAGATACATTTTCACACTTGTGAGTCCAAATGGCTGGCTAATAGCCGTTTCCTCACCCTATCCTCTCTGGGTTCTCCTGACCTAACCTTACAACAACCCTAACCTATAACCTTCTCACTGTAGTCATTTCTAAAATTTGTAGCATCCCATATATAGTCTCATTAATACAACATTCCCCTTCACAACCGTATTGCCTTGAACAAACCACCTATGAGAGCTCATTTACAAAACCGTCAAAAATGTATATTTTTAATCCCTAAACTTGTTAAACCATAGAATTATTTAAAGCCTGTAGTAAATCACAGCCTTTGCGTTGTGTTTTTCTCTAAATGACTAGAAAGGGTTACATATTTACTTCCAATCTTTGAAAACCTTAAAAAGCACCTTATGCCTATCCTTCTGCCTGATTAGATTTAGTTTGCCTATCCCTGGCCTTCAGTACCCGGGATAATCCATCAGAGGCATGTTACCCAATTCGGATAGATTATCCCTCAAATCCGGTCTGTAAACCAAGGCTATTCAAGTCTATGGAGCTTCAACCTCGTTCGATGACCCCGGGTTAACAACATTATGTGCCCGTCTATTCG
This sequence comes from Steromphala cineraria, assembly GCA_916613615.1. Taxonomy (NCBI): domain Eukaryota; kingdom Metazoa; phylum Mollusca; class Gastropoda; order Trochida; family Trochidae; genus Steromphala; species Steromphala cineraria. The sequence continues at coordinate 15,726,337 of OU744724.1, read as the reverse complement.
ATCTGAATAAAATAAACATTCAGAATGTGATTTCTCTTCAAAGTGTTTTTTTCATCAAACACGTTTTCTAATCAAATTATTTCATCAACAAAACTTTTTTTCCATTAAAGTAGATTTTCATAAAATTCTTTTTTCTACACTTTTTTTAAAAGTTGAAATTATTTTCAAAATCAAAAACTGTTCCAGCTATCCCATCTTAAGATGGGATATCCCAACTTGGAATAGTGCTTTATCCACTGTTGGGATAGCCTCGAGAGTTATCTCATCTTAAGATGGGATAGATCCGTAGTTGGGATGCAACGGTTATCACATGGACCATCGTGATGATTTCGCTTTGAACTGTGAAGGATATTCCAGGAAAATAAACCTTTTGGATGGTTTGGTAACAGAATGCGACTTTACTTTATCATGGGTATGTCCAAGAAATTAAACTATGGTTGAAATAATGACCGCTGACTGAGTGAATATCTGTGATAACCATCGCTCGATGGTTATCACAGATATTCACGAAGTCAAGGTCATTATTTCACATACACCACATGGTTATTTTTATCAATATTAGCCGAATATAAGGTTTTTGAAAATTAGTTCAAAACTGAAAATAGTGTCTAGCGTGGTTAGTCGCTCCTGAGCAATGGATCAATTTCATTTTAACACTGCACCCATTCCACGTGCAGTTGGATATCATACTGGCGAAATTGTCGGTAAGACAATTCTAAGGCAATAATCAACTCTTTTCATTCTTTTCTCAAGCTATTATCCTTCAATTACCACATTGAACTGAATTATAAATTAATGGTTTTGATACAAGTTTTAAGCGGACGTCAACGAAATTGTGTTTGGTGGCAAATGTAAATACTCCGTCACTAGTCAAGAACTGTGTGGCTGCACGGACGACGTCTATTTCATCTTGTGATGCACGGACTTCTTGTACGTCAAGTTGCTAAGCAACTCCTAAAAATTCACGTGCAGCACACAACCGTATGCACATGGTTTCAAGAAGGTTGGGACAATGGAGTGCTCTCCGCGGCCGGTGTCAAACAGATATATTTGCCGGTGTTTCGATGTCTTTTCCGGAGGCAATTAAGGTGAGATTGATCGCAATGTATACTTTATTTGTTGTTTCATGTAATAGACTCGGAAATTTGTTTAAAGCGTTTACAAGGAAACAAAAGAATCATGTCCCATTTGCACGCAGTTTCTGCTTGATAAATGATATTTGGTATTGTATTGTGTATATAAAATGCAGAAATATTTGGGTATTAGCTAGATATCCGACTTTGAGATCAGTTTAGTATGTTATTACCTTTAACAAATTTCGTCTGTACGTGAAACTATCAATCGTCCATTAAACAATAAAAAGACTAAATCAATTCAAAAGTTTATGTTGGAAACACAAGCACTTGATGCATGGACAGTGTTCATATGAGCAATATTATTGCCTCAAGTGCTTGTGGTTAGAAATGACAGTTCAAAACTTAAGTTACTATTTCGGGGAAACCGTGATGATTTGAAAAATGCATGTATGTAAAATGTTTTTTTCAGCCCTTGAAATCAAAATGTTTGTATTCTTAATGTTGAACCTTTGATTGTTTAACACTGTTTAAGAAACTACGCATGGATGATAGCAGGACAATTAAGTGTTGGCTGATACTGAAGTCGGATTTCTTGTGCATTATTTCAAAAGGACAATTCCAAATGCATTTGACCTCCCGACAACGGACTTCCTATAAAGGATTCCGAACATTGGTTGAAGAGAACACTTGCGTAGATACTGAGGGCCATGAATCATTTTAGTTTTATCGTGAACAACGGGGTTGTGTGCGGGAATAATTGAATTAAAATAAATGTAAATGTTTGCATGTTTATAGGACAACAAATGGCAAGAATTGAATGCAGTATGAACATGTAAGATGAAAATGACTTCAAAGATTCTCTGTAATAAAGAGTGTTTATTCTGTCTTTTGTTTTCTTTTATTACCGTTCTGTAGCCTTTGATATTCTTTAGAATAGCATATTAAACTAAAGACATAATATATCTGAATGCACAGGTGAAAATCAAAACATATTCTAGAGAATATCAAAAGTCACAATTAGAGGCGAAAGGGTCATTTAGACCCGTAAGCCGAGGGTAAGTTTTTTTCCCGAGGTGCGATACGGTGAAGATGGCGAGTCGTAGCCGAGACATGTTCACCGTATCGAACCGAGAGGTCGGTTATCATGAGGTTGTTTATCAGATAACCAACCTCGTGATAACCAACCTCTCGGTTGATCTGAGGTCAGTTATCTAAAAATAACTACCTCTGGTATTGACCTGATAACCGCACCACGTTGTGTATAAGGTTTTAATTGTTTGTGTTTATTATTATTACGAATAATAAGCTTTCTGAGAAGAAGTGTCAGAAAGATTCACATTCAACACTTTTTGCTAGAAAAATAAGTGTCAGGGGATTTTTACAGTAACAAAGGAACAACATAATTAAATGTACTTCAGTTTTGAAGGTAATAAATTGTACATTTAAACGTTTAATGACCGTGGATATGGTTTTATTTGTTTAGGCAATTTAAACATTATTTCACACACTTGAGTAAGAAAAATATTTTGATTATCTTAGAGCATAATTTCTTAAACTGTTTAGTGTCAACATAATTATACAACAGTCTCTGTTCATGAATCATTTCATGCCTCAATTTTCAAACAAAAAATTTAGGTCACTGTTACTACACACAATACTAGTTTAAATACAAAATAATGTTTTGTAAGTCAACTTAGGGGATGAAGTGACAAAATACTCCTTTATAAGTATCCTATCTCATAGATAGCCCTTTTTTTCTTCAGATACAATCTATTTCAAAGATCTACTTGAAATTGGTCACAGTTTCTTCACTAAAATTGTTTCAGTCCATGTATTTTGAAATTTGTTTTGCCATTTCATCGTCTCACTTTGTATAATGGCAATCTGGAAAAATTAATTGCATCTAGAAAAAATTAACTGAAAGTTTTACCATTTAGAAAAAGTCACAATATTTTTTTATAGATATACTGATGGACATGAATAAAGGAACGCATGTAGTGATGGTGAAATTTGTTTTATTGTCATGGGGTTTTGATCAAGTATATTTCATTAAGTATGTAAACCACATGTGAAATTTCAGTATCTGGTGTGTCCTCCCTGTTTCCTGATAACTTCTTCACACTGCGTGGAACACTTTGGATCAACTTCCGGATGACAGCCCGAGGAACTGCGCGCCACTCTTCTTAGAGAGCCTGGAACATGGCATCAAGTGTCTGGGGTAGAACAACACGATCTCTCACCCGACGTCCAAGAACGTCCCAGGGGTGTTCAATGGGATTATTGTCTGGGCTCTTGGTGAGAGGAAGAACAACAGGTTGCAACACTTCGTCTCGGTAACGGACACCAGTCACCCTTCCATCAAGCCGAACAAGGTTGGTCTTATGGTCGTAGGTTATGCCGCCCCATACCATCACCATACCACCAGATCCGCTCCCATAGGAATCGTGTTGTTTGATGGTGCACCGATGGTGACGTTCATGAAGGCGTCGCCAAACGCGGATCCGACCATCTGCGAAGTCCAAATTGAATCTAGACTCATCACTGAACATGGTATTGCGCCAATGTCGAAGTTGTCTAACTCGATGTTGTGTAGCCCATGCTCTTCTGAGACGTCTGTGTTCCGCAGTCAGCCTTACCCCAACAACAGGACGACGTGACTTAAGCCTGCTGTTTTAAGTCTGTTTCTGACAGTACGGTCACAAATTCTTAGTCTCGTTACTGCCCTGGACTCAGAGTTTATTTTCGATGCTGGTTGAAATCGGTAACGTAAGGACAGCAGCACCAGCTGGCGGTCGTTTCGGGGCGTTGTCTTACGTTCTGGACCACGACCTGGTCTAATCTTTACGTTCCCTGTCTGACGGTACCGGTTCCACAGTCGCGAAATCACACTTTTAGACTTGTTAAATTGTCTGGCTGTCTGGCATATTGATTGACCGCTGTTTATGCACCCGATAGCCTGGCATTTCATTATCAGAAAGGTATGCTCTTGGCATGATTCTAAAGGTAAAGGTACACTGACATTCGTTGACTTCTTGAAGGTAAAATGGACGTTGCCATGCATGAGGTTCATGGAAATCAATTTTCACGTGCACGGTACCTTTTTCAGTGAAAGTAAACTTCAACATTTTCAGTTTATAAAGGCCCCACGCAGCCTCGAACAAACGGAACATGCCAGACAAAAGTTAACAGTAATTAAGCGTTCCCTTATTCGTTTCCATCAGTATAGTTTTGATTCTTGATTTTGAAGCAGCGACAATATGAAGAAATTCACAATCACTCAGAAAGATGTCATTTTGGAGGATGAAACGAAGTTGTGGTTTCAGAATTTGTATCCGAAATTAAATCGAACAATAATATCAAATGATAGTATTCACATTTAACAAGTGTTATTTTAGCACAAGAAATGTCATGTTTCTGATATTTTATTTTCTAAAGGTTTATTCCTGGCAAACATCAGCCTGGCAGTGATCTCGTTCATACCTCTGCTTCTCCTTGTTTACCAGAGCGACAGGTAAGAAAACATTTTCTCCCCACAGAGGCAGATCAAGTCATGAAATGATACAGCCACTGTTATATTACGCCGAAATCTGTGGGTTTCCGGCAGTTTCCCCTAGCGGACATATATAATATATCGCAATCCATTTGAATTTCTTCATTAGTGACAACGTTTTTCGCATGGAAAGGGTGGTTCATATCACAATTCATGATTAAGTAGCCAACATGATGATTTTAAACTAGCGTCGCAGATTCCGCAACCAACGTTGATCGCCGCCAATCAGGAATCTGCCATTCTATCCAACAAACTCGGCGTTATATAACAAAGGTTGTATCAACATTTCAGGACTTGATCTGCCTCTGTTGGGAAAGAATGGTAAGTGCAACACAGTCTTTATCATCTTCTTGTTCCCATTGATTCAAAGGAAACCCCCCCTATTCTTCGCCTTACTACAGATTCCGTTGTTTCTCAACTAAAATTCCTGTTTCACCCACCAAATTCCATTTTACACTGTTTCATAAAAGAATTTTCTTCACCATATTACAGATTATAGAATGTTTCCAAAAAGAAACTTAATTTCCTTGACCGTACTCCAGATTGTAATGTTTCCAAACAGAAAGCAGATTCCATATACCATACTCTAGATGCCATCGTCTCCACAACTAAAATCCAATTTCTTTAACGACAACCATTTGCCATTGTGTCCTATAAGAACTGAAATTGTTTTGTTCACTCCAGATTCCATTCTTTCCAAACACAAAACCAATTTCCTTTAACATACTCTAGATTCTGTTGTTTCCAAAACGACGCCCAATTTCCTTTACCATACTTCTGATTCCATTGTTTTTACCTGTTGAATATAATCATGTATGCTTGAATCACATTTGACAAACATTGAGTTAGAGCAAGATTTAACAAACTTATTTATATTCATTCTAGAATTCTCGAAGCATCAAGTACATTTTCCAGTGTATGTTACTAAATAATGAACTAATTTATTGATGCAGAGTTGCATAAATTCTAAAACTGTGATTTCCCTGAGCTTTTTACTGACAGAATTCTGAGAGTTCCGAAAGACATGTCAGAGAATAAATCATCGGAAAGTTTGAGGTAAGTAAGGACAAACCCGAGAAATAAAGTAGAACATATTCATATAGCGAGCGAATCGTTAAGGTTTCCTAATTATAGGAAAACACAGAATACGTTTAAGTGATGTTTCTTTTGCCCATGAGTATATATGTACTATTGATCACTCGCACATTTTCATCACCACTACTAAGTTCACTGCAAGGGGGTCTTTCTAATATGTAAAAAACGCCCCTCGTATAAATGATATGGTTAAATGTTACTTTGCTGTCATGTACAAGGGATAATATTTGTACGAAAATTTCGCTGTAATGCGAGTAAAATTTTAACACGTACATTTTCGCTCTCGCTCGCAGGCAACTTTTATTCAGGATGCTCTTGTAACACAGAATGGCATTGATACTCTATTAACCTTCTATGTGACTTGTTTTATTTGTTTTGAAGAGGAGTTCCAACTAGATGGATTGTGACGTCACGAATTGAAAATTGGACCAGAAAGATTCCAAACTGGATTGTTCTGGTCTACGAGGGTGGAAAACACGATCAGTGCAGGTTTGTCTCACAGTTGGTCACGTTTATCTGAATAATGATGTAGCTGTGATACATAATGCATAAGAGATTAAAAACAAATGCCAGTATCTAATATAATATAGAAAATAACAATACTCTGATGCAATCCCTCTTTTGACAAAAGGGCAGTCTTGATAGTAGAAACAATCCTTTGCCGTGCGAACTTTCCCCGTTCATGATTTTGATTTCATGGTTTTTGTGAATCTCTTGACGTGATAATTTACCACAAGAATATCATTCTCAATTTAATAAGCACATATCGTGTAACTCTTTACTGAATTATGTCTCGAAGAAACAATTGGGCACCACTAAGGCAATTGTATAGAGTCGTTTAACCTGTTACAGGCACGGGTCAAATGTTCAGTTTAAGATAACAACGCTGATTGCTGAACTAACTTTGATTGCAAACAGTCAGGATGAGATATTTATAGCCAAAATATTAATCAAACGGAGAAAAGCCTTAAATTAATATTTTTCATAACTTTTATTAGAGTATACACGGTCTAAATGTAGTGCTCAGTCTATAAAACACACAGCTCCAGAACGTGATAAACTCGTCAACATCATACAGACTGCTCTGGTTGAGATCTAAATGATACGTTGGAGTTTGACGAAGTCCCATTTGGTTTAAATCTCTCTTGCTGCTTCGATCTCACGGACGATGCTTATCACGTCAATTATGTTTGTATTTAACACGTTGCATGCTAAGTATACTTTAACATTGCATTTATAATAAAACTTTATCCTTAATAATCTTTTCTCATTAAGAGGAATTCGCTATGGTGATTTGACATGAAATTAATCTGTTTTTCTTTTTACATTATGATTGTTAATTCATGTGTTTTACTTAATACTAAAGCTATGTTGTGATTGCCGGATCTCTGTCCAGGTATCCGGACTGTGTGAGTCTCGGCAGCTGGACACCCCGGTCAGTGCTGGTCAACAGTTCCCACCCTCTGACCAAGAGGAGACTGTACGGCTTCCTGTACGCCATGTCCCAGGGAGCTACCTTCATCGCTGCAGTGGAGAAACTGGGACCGGAGACGGAGCGGGTTTTGTCCAAGTTCATATATACAGGAACCACATCAGGCTTAGTTCCTCTGGGAGTCAGAAACAGTTGTATCCATCCAGAAACACTCTTCACCCAAAAATATGTGAAAACAAGAAAGGGTGCACTATTTTATAAATTCCAAATAGACGAGAAAGTGAGCCCAAGCATTCAAATGAGTCTCAGCATACCGCAAACTTCGTCCTACATTGAGCATATGGACCAGCTGCCTGCAGTCTTTGCTCCCGTCAACTGCACTGTTCCTCTCTACTCTGACGTCATGCTCTTCCGCCATGATGCATTCTGGGCCCTCTTCCTCGACCAACACATTTCGCAAACATTTCATTTAATTATTCAGAAGCTACTTTGGCTTCAGGGTTCCGTGGTCGGGCTGTTTCCAAATTCAAATACAAATACAAGCCATTCATACAACACAGACCTTAGTACTGGTTATTCAAAAATACTCCCGATGTTGGAACATTTCAAATGTTCGTCGCGGTATACCATTGTTCAGTGCCTATCGGCTCTCTTAGAACAGTGTGCTCGTACTGGCATCATTCCCTTTGGCGGCGACTTAAAGACGACCCAACTGTTTCTTCAAGAGATTGAAAATATTGGATATATGTTACAGTATACACAGCAAGAAAGAAGCAACCCTTTATTAGAACGTACCGCTGACAAGTCCTATGGCATCATAAGACCTCCTTCAGCATATTTTCCGGAAAATATAATTCCAGAAATAATATTGAAAAAATATTGCCCTAATGTAAAATTGAATTACAGGAGGAAAGTCATTGATGATATTGGCTTGATAATAACATTCAACAAAGCTCACTTATACTCCAACGTGCCTGTCCTAGAGGCCATGTACAGACCATACTTCACACATATCCTCTACTGTGGACCAAACATCACGTCCTTCACTGCCTATATCCACAACTCAACTTCCGGTTACTTGATATTCATAGACGCCCTGAAGAAGAGGTGGTACTATATGTACGAATGTACAGTCCAAGCCATGAAACTCAACATCGGTGTTAAAGGTTTCGTTCAAATAGGGGATGACACACTTCTGAATGTGTGGAACTTGTATAACTTTCCACGTGAGCGCATCTGGCTCCACACTGGAGTAAGGACTATCCCTGTCACGAATCAAGGTTTCGACTGGGGCTTCTGGAAATCGGGAAAGATCAAAGTTTTACGGTTACTTAGCAATATGCGTTCATGGCTTGTCAGAGAGGGGAGTGCTATGACGAAACGATTCTTGGAGACATATAGAAGAAATTCTATAAATTATTCAAACATATTCGTGTCAGGATGCGATTTTATGTATGTGCCAGTACGGCTCATGGAGGAGTTCTCCACACTATCCTCTTTGTTCACTAGTAGTAAGATAATGCTGGAGATAGGGTTCGCCAACATGGCGATGTTGATGGATACCAAGGATAACATCTTCTTTGCTCAGGACGGGAGTCTATGGAGGAGGAACAGGTCTCTCTGGGCCCATGTCTACACCAGACAACTCGCCTTCCTCCACCCCTTCAAGCTCTCCAGTAAACTCTTTGTTAACTCAACAGAAGGAAAACACATATTGTGTGATGAGTTTTTTGGTGCTTAAATGTGCAAGACCCTTGTCGTGATTCTTGAGAGACTTTCATAACATTTCAAAGGCAGTTCATGCAATCCTTGTGGTAAATGTTTCTGTTGAAGTTAATGAATGTGGCTCAAATCAATCAATCCAAATAAAACTAGATTAACTGTTCGTTTACTAGGTAATACTTTTTGAGGCCATAACACCAATTTCAGGAGTGGGTGTTCTGACCTTTCCATTTATATATCAGTAGGAAGTTGTTGAATGTCATTCTAGACAAAAGTGTGTGGGGGAGTAAATGTTCGATTTCCTAGCTCAGTGGGGTTTCAAGTGGAAATGGGAAGATCTTGCAATAAATTGCGTATTAAATGATTTTCCAGGATTGCTTTATAAATCGTTACATTGATTGTCTAGACGTGGCAGCTTAAAAAGCAAATATCGTAAGTTGGAAGTATGGAATTTTTGGTCATTAGAATAGTGGATGTTACGGGCCTCGCGTTGTCGATCTATTTTTCGGGATTCGAAACCGATAGAATTGGAATATGACTAAAATGAGTGAGAAAGGCTCATTCTGTCATCAAGAACACTTATTTACTCGCCATGTTAATCAAGTGCCATGTAACGATACCAAAACTTTTCACTTTTAATGTTAATGGTTAAGAATGCAATCAATTAATTCATTATCAATTTCTTAAATACAAAGAAAAGCAAAAGCAATTCAATGGCCTTGTACTCAATATCAGCGAAAAGATATTGACGAAACGAACATTTAGTTAAATGCAGTAAAATCAATTGTCTCTTAACGTAATAGGTTTATGGTATTTGACACATAGAAACTCAAACAGAGAGAAGATAGGCCGATTCAGTAGAATTCAAGCATAGATTTAATCGGCAAATATTAATTTGAAGGATCGTACACCATTAGAATGATATGAGGCTAAACAAAGCATTACTCGTGCTGTCGCTTTATCAAGTTTTGGTTTGCTGACATTTTACCAAAATTTTAAAACCATTCTGCAAATACTGCAAATGTTCGTTCTTATTGTCTGTTGCCATAAGCATGTAAACATTATCTTTTAATTCATCCGAAATCTTTCCAACATTAACAAAAAGACATCCTCTCTGTCAAGTGCCATTAGAGTTTGTTTGATGGCTGCTATTTCTTGGTATGTTTCTCTGGAGATTTGACCCCACCGGAACACAAGATCCAGAAGGATCTGAAGACCGTCTCCCCCAGCTCCAGCACCGTCAGAAGACTGGCACCCAGGAAGAAGCCCATCTGACCTCCCAGTCGACCTGGCATAGGAGAAACAGTGCTTCAATAGATCAATGGGAGAACAGTAGGGATAGGTATAACTGAGACCATCGTAAGTCATTATCAGATGGACTCATTTCTGGATAGAAACTGAAAACTATCCTTAGCAGCCTTTATTATCTCAGATCTATCCTGATAAATCCTGAATCGTTAAATATAGTTCTATGCAATTGGAACTTTGGTAACAAGCCTGTATCCTAAGTAACATTGACGTAGTTGAGCGAGTTATAATCAAATAAAGCAGATAACTATTTTAGTTATGTATAAACTATTCATGGATTATATCCATGGAGTAATTTTTGATCTTGTCAATACTAACACGACGTTTAAATAAGATGAAGATAATACATTTTATTATATGATCAGCGATGAAATACTGGGTTTTATCAGTGAAATAAACTGTCTATCAGGCAACAGTGACGATATATTATATTTTCACTGTGACCAGTGACGATATACTATATCGTCACTGGTCAGGTGCCGGAACTACTATCAGCCATGTGAACAAAAGGGAGTAACTTTCCAGTTTTAAAGTAATTTCAATTAAATATTTTATTTAAAATCATATAATAAATAGAATACTTAATGTTGTTTTCCAAATACCATGTATATTTCATCTTGTGACATGGGTAAAGTTGATATTTCACGAGTGGCACACTCGATGAAATAAACCTGGTGTTAGGAAAACAACATTAAGTATCCTCTATATATAAAAATTAAAATTAACGTTAAAAAAATGAAGTTTTACCAAAAATCGCATTCACTGTTACTTCCGGCTCGTAGTCCACGCGTTGAATAAAGAATCTGTCAAAGTAAATGGTCACTTTCAGGATATTCCTTCTGAAATATAGAAGGTCACATTTCTCTGTAAAGGTCTTTAGTGTACCTGTCAAACAACATTATTGCATGTTGGTTTCAGTATATTTTAAAAATTATGGCATTCTAAAACACGAGATCTTTGCTTAAATAAAAAGTGTTTTACATACATGTTTTAACTAGCTTAAGTTATAAGAAAATAACTCAAGAAGTGGCTTTTAATTTTGTTGGTGGTTTTCACTGAATCTCAAAGTACCGAAATATTGATATTAGGCCTACCAAATTAAGGCTTGCCTTTAAGGATATCTTCACATATGACGCATTTGGAGACAACAATAGACTCTAAAAACTGTTTATAGAATGTTTTTTTGTAAGGCAACCCATTCAAACATAATCTGCAAATTGACTTTGCTTATCCTTGATGTTGACTTTGACAGTTACCATTCTAGAAGTAATACTTACAATCTGAATTCAAGTTGATGAAATCCTGTTCTGTATATAGACATGTATTCTAAGGCAGGGTCGATTTTTTAAGACTAGAGCTTCCTCTGCTGCGGAGAACGATAGTTTTTTAAATTGGCGTTTAGAGGATGATTGATGTAAGAGCTAGAACTGCCCTTCTGATTCTGACCTGATGAAGTCCTGGTCTGCATGAGTCACGTGACCGGCCTGCAGAAAGTCTACAATCTCCTGGACGGCGGGCTCCGAGGGGAACTTGGAGAAGGAGATGCTGGTCTCGTACCGGGTGAAGGTGCACGGCTTCCTACAGGCAGTGAAGTTTTCCTGCAGGCTCTCCAGCAGCGAGTCCACTGCAGGGAGATTTATAGTACAAGTTTTTTAATCGAACAAATGTTGGCAATATTTCGTTATTTACATATGAATATTGGTTGCATGTCACAGATTGTATGCAGACTATGTGAACGCGCTAGTAGTAAAACTCTTGTCAGTATAAACAATATATAAAACAATGTTTTAAGAACTTTGGAAATGAATGTTAAAAAATAGATGAGTGAATATGAAAACGTTAACAAAGAGTCTAGAGCAATAAATGGAAATATGACTGTAAACCTGATACTAGGTTATTTAGAAACATATATACTGTATAACAAACGTTTGTAAACGGCCGTCAAACGGCCATCTCAAGTCGGCCAATGTAATTGCCATTTACAATTGATAACTTTATAGCTTTGAAACATTTCTTTATCACATGTTTAAACACAACAATTATTAGCAGCCCCGTCTAAGGCTGCTATCAGTTTTTGTGAAGTTTCCATCGCCGCCGCCGCCGCCGCACTCGTACTACTAGCTATAACTTTTTCCCCCTAAGCTTTCCAGAACTCTTATTCATACCTTACTACTCATACCTCGGGGGAACGATTTTGACACGTTCACTTTCAAGGTCAAAGGTCAAGGTCACGAGCTATGTATTCACTCTAAGAATTCCTTGTAAACGCGATAACTTGAAAAGTTTTTGTGCTATGAAGCTCTAACTTGGTATATATCATCCTTGGAAAAGTAAAAAATTTTGAAAAGGTTTTGGCTACAATCTGTCAAAGGTCAAGGTCACAGCAAGGTCATGACTTAAGCATGGTTTAGCGAAAATGCTTAATTTTAACTATGATCACTTTTAATCAATACATGATTGTTATACTCAATAAAAAGTTTTCAATTATTGTCTGACCTTGAAGGTCAAAGGTCAAGGTCATGAGATATGAGTTATTGCAATTCCTTGTAAACACAATAACTTGAAAAGTTTTTGTGCTATGAAGTTTAGATTTTGTATATATTATCTCTTGAGAAGTACAACATTTTCAAAAAGTTTTGTGTACGAACTGTCGAAGGTCAACAAGGTCAACATATATGGAGAAAATGGATTAATTTAATTTTTAACACTTTATTTCATTACAATAATGTTATACTCAATGAAATGTGTTCATTGATTGTGTGACCTTGAGTGTCAAAGGTCAAGGTCACGAGAAAATTCCCAATTTGGTGAGGCCTGTAAAAGGCGGAACAGGGTAAGGCGAAACCCAAAGTTCCGGGGCTGCTCTGCTTTTGCGGTATCCCGCAAACGCTAATCTAGTTTTAACAGTTAACGATTGATTGAACAAACATTGATACAATATTCCCTCATTTTCAAGAAGGGATTCTTGACATTTTATTCAAACAAAACTAATAATATCAAAATGATGAAGTTTACCTAGCTGGGGGTTATAGCAGACTGATAGCCGCCTTAGTGTACAACTTTGGAACGTGTTCTTTACATCTTCTGAAACGCAATGTTCATGTTCAATGTGGTTTACAAACTGTCATAATGAGTCTATTTAAAGTGCTTTGTCTTATCTGTAGCCTATTGTGAAAGTAGGCATAATCCAGCATTTAAGATTACCAAATTTGTTGTATGTATTGAATGAATTCAATCATAAGAATTATAAATATTAATGGCAATTTAAAATTTGACAATAGAACTTTTGATTAAAAGATTATTTGTTTAAAAAGACATCCACCCTCTAAAAATCAAATTATTTTGACATGGATGCATATTGTGAATGACTTAATCGTCAACAGATAATCACTCAGTCATGGAATATAGTTTATATTTGCCATTCACGATCTAATCTCTGATTGACAATGACTTTTATAGCGCAATTTTGGTTTTAAAATATATGATTATTTAACCGCATCCTTGGACTGTTGCATAATTCTGCCTTGACTTTGTATAGAACTTTTGGCATGTAGAAGTTTTTCCTTGTAGAAATTCTGTGACCTTACTAACCTTACTAAAAACGAAAATTTTGAACATTACCCTTGTTCCTTTACAAATTGGAATAACGAGAGCATCATTGGTCCTTACAAAATCACGCAAGACGCGTGCACGGCAGATACTATCTATTAACTGAAACATACAGACCTGCTTCCACCCCACTTGTACAGTTACACGTGACGGCCGCTCTCTTTGACGCCCACTCCAATATGCACCCTTCGTAACTACGAGATGTGAGTACGCAGTACGTACGTCCGTAAGACTTGTATGGTTCGGGTAGAAAATTATACTGAAAGAAACAATGAATGATAATTGATGATAAACTATAACTACAAAATACATCATGTTGCTACACCAACTTAATTCATTACGCACTACCCTGGCATTTACCAAGCCAGATGCCGTGTTTCGTTGAAGGCTGGTATTTCATGGGTACATTTACCATTCTATTTTTTCAGCCAATAAAATGTGGTTATGCAAGGAGTTTGAAGCGATTACTTAGAACTTAACATGCTTTCATCCGGGCAGTGCCGTTTTGGCGAATTGTTGACATTCTGTGGTCTAGTTATTTACGTAACGATATGAGGAAGAAGCTTTGGATGGATGCATGTATTTGATTCGATTTAATAGACAATTATACTCACCAGTGTGATATTAATGATAGTTTTAGACAATTAAGACTTAAATATTACATGAACGTTCAACATACGAAAATGGGACTTTCTAGCTCAATATACACACTGGGAATATAACCAAACTTAACATACGCCGTAAATGGCAGAATTACCACGGTGTATATACGTGCATACTAATTTAGAAACTGCACCCCTCGAGACAAAGCACGTATTTATGTCTTTGGTCTTTTTTACTTTGGTGCATGGTGTTCAGGAACGTTGGCGGTGACTGGTCTACTTACCCTTAACATATATCTGCGATTGTTGTGGAAAGATAATTCTACCTAGCAAGACAGATAAACAGATAAACAAGCAGAGTACCATAAAGATTGAAACAGTTGAGTCTCTCTGGGTACAATTAGTTTATGTGTGCGTGAAGGATGATTCACTCGCCTTGCTTCGTTACCTTCCTAAGACCAAGGTGGTAAAATAGGAAGCGTCTTAATATACATGAACGTCTTGAAGTGATGGCAATATGAGAGGTCTCGTTACCATAGATTATTATCGCAATGTTAACTTGTATGGATAGAGTGCAGCCATACCGTGGTGGGTTTGACGTTGATGTAGAAAGAATAGCCAGGAGCGACCATGACACCATTCTCCAGAGTACGGGCAAAGTCGTCAGTGTCGTGCACAAATATCTGTGAAAGAAACAGTTAGTATGTTGCACTTACAGTGGGAACCCATAAGAAGAACCATGTTTCTTTATGTTTTGATGTCATAATTTTCACGATTGCAGTTTCATCATAGACCTAAGTATAATTTACGATTATTATCGACCAATTATTCCATTTCATTATTATACACTAGAGACAAAAATAAAAAAAGTAAATTTGAATGTAGTTTGACATGTGCGTGACATTACAGCTGGACGCATGAGACAATCACGATTATTGTCCGCATTCTGCTAAAACAGTATGTGATTGACATGCACTCTGACGCTTAAAGATGCTATATCATAGTGCAATAATTTTAAAAGTATTTTTAATGTCTACGTTGTATTTTTAGAAAATTTTAGCGACCAACCTTGAGAAAATCGGACCAAAATTCATCAAAAAGGAGATAATTTACCAAATAATACCGAAACGGCACTCGACATAAGGGCGAATCAAGTGTGGCCATTTCACAACTTCCGGTTTCTAAATGTACTCTTGAAAACCGTCTTTGTCGCGCTCAACTAGATTTTATATTCTTTTTCTCCGAATAAGGTATTCGTTGCTGTCAAAGTTGATACCCATCGAACGCAATTACGGTAGTTGAGACACGGTGTAAATCCTACAAGCATAATGATTACGTCACCGAAAGCGGGTTCACAAAATGACATGCCCTTTCTAAGAGGGTTACTGTGCTTGAAGCGTCGTAATAAGTATGATATTGTTGATTAAACAATCTAAATATGATATCAAAATTTCGACGAAAGATTTTTCTACAAAGTGATGTATTTCATTTCTCAATAGCTAAGTTTCATCCTGAACCGCTTGCAAGTATGATACAGCATCTTTAACTCGTTGCGATACACTATACTAAATAAATGTATTTGAGATGAACAAACGCTGATAACCTCTCTGGGACATTATCACTATTAACTATGATGCCGAAGGGAACACAAAATCGCTATATCTCACGGAAATCCATTAATCGCGAAACTGGATCGAGACGAAATCGTTAAATGTAAAAATGAAAACAGACCGAAAGTAGTGGAATCACTAACATATTTAAACATCGAAGAAAATGAACGAAATTGCTGTAAAAAAATTCAGACAAAAGGCGAAATCGGAAAATATAGAGGATATTATATGAGTGTCCATGACATACTATGTTTACGACATTATTATATTTTGCCCTAGGGCAACATATGAAAAATATGAATCTCGGCATGACTGCCCTCGTAGGTAATAAAATAAGTTTTGACCTCTCGCCATTTCGTTTCGCTATTTCTCCATTTCGTTTTGTCCTTCTTTCGTCATTTAGCAGTTTTGCAATTTTGCGATGCCTGTTTTACGCGGTTGCATTATTTCATTTTATCGCAATTTTGTGATTTTGGGTACGACAGGGGGAAGACAGCAGGGTTCCAAGTTGCCCCAACGTTTGTTTAATCATAAACATAAATTTGACGTTATGGCAAAGTTTCATCACGGATAGGATGGCTATAAGGTCTATAAAACCTAGGCGTTGTTGATCAAATCAACACCTGTCGCATTATCAATAGTAAATGAATATAAGTACTTATAGGTACTATCATTGATTCTAAACTCTCTTGGATTGAGAATACTGAGAAAATATATAAGAAAGGAAAACAACGTTTACATTTCTTGTGGAAACTGAAATACTTTAAAATTGATCAAACCATCATGATGTTGTTTTACAGAACCTTCATTCAAAGTGTCCTTACATTTAACTTTTTAAGTTGGTTTGGGAACCCGTCTGTTCAAAATAGGGTGATTTGGGTGATTCTTCTCATCCACTTGTTTTGGAATTTTCAATTTCGAACAAACAGAATCCGCTAATCATTCATTCCATACAGCATTCTGTCTAATGTTGCATCACGTATTTCATGTATCCTAGTCAATGTTAACTGTTGTGACATGAATTATTTTGAATATAATGTAATTAGTAATCTGGAGAATTTTGGGCCAATTAATATTATCTTATCTTATCTTATTACAATTACTACACTATATACAATACGTCGGTAGTATAAAACTAAGATTTGGCATATGATATTTTGTCCAATATTTCACTCTAAATCTAATCATATCAAATTATCTACCCTTGAATATTGATGATAATATTTTCTATTTCTTATCCTTGAATATTGATGATCATCCCTAAGAAGTATGATACCTACCATTGCTCCAAAGGTCAAATCGCCTTGAGTGAGCACGCCATGTTCATGCAGGTTGAGAATCATCTGAAGCCCTCCTGCACGACCTTCTACTGTGGCCTTGACCTTCGTCGAGCCGTTTCCGTTGGCAACAAAACATTTTCCAATCGGAGTAATGATAGGGGTGAAGGTCACACTCTGAGAACCTGGGCCTGAGTGGTGAATTATGAACTCAGAAGCGTTAGAGAAAGTTAACTCATCAAACACGTCAGCAAGCGTCACGCGATCAAGCTCAGGGGAAGCCAGTTCAGGCTCAGTCGATTTCTTCAGCAATACTTTCCTGAAACGTTTCGCAAAAAAGTCCCTCAGGGACTCAGAGATGTTTTTGCCGAACGTGTTATAAGGTGCTGAACTGCAGACAGTTACTGCAGGGAAAGGCATTTCAGTGACGGCCTCAACTGAGCTCTTTGATGTGATCTTGTACTTGTAGTACTGGAAACTCGAGTCCACAAGTGCCTGTACAAGCCCACCAAGCATACCTAGAAACATGAGCGTCCACAACACCCTGCAAACAGGTTCAAGGTCAAACATTTACTTCCATTCATTTCGTTTATATATTTTCAAGTCATCAATTCCATTGTTTTCGGCATAAAACATGGGCGACATTTAAATTTATAAATGCAACATATTTGTTTAATTTGAAATACATCATACCATGAACATCGGACAATCTATTCTTATTTGCAATTAAAAAATACGAATGGCCATGATTTTAACAGTGTTTTATATGTCTTTGCGTGTCAATTAAAACCAAATTATTGGTTTCAACATGTCAGTAACAAGGTGGTACTCAAAAACGTAAGTCTTCTCAAGTCGACAAAATAGTGCTTAATTACAACTTCAAAATCTTTATGTCTGAAGGCACTTGAAATTTTCATTTGTAAATATTAGGGATTTCATGACCCATGCATCCATCTATCATCGTGGTTCAGGTATTACGTATACGTATTGACATTATTATGGAAATACGTATCGCATCGTGAGGTACCTGTATCGTGACAACTCTAGTAAATATACAGCCTAGCTAAAAGCGAGCGCCAACATGGAGGCAATATTTCAGGTGTGTTAATGTCAATGCATGAATTCCAGCTTGTTCGGCTATGAGCGTCCCTCTACCAACTACGATAGTCCTAACAGAAACATACACACACTCTGGTATAACATATATACCTGAATAAGAATATCTACGAATCTACACGACACAAAACTCCAGTAATACGTTACCAAATTCTCTACATAAATCAGCTGAGGGGGTCATTTTAGCCTATTCTAAACAAATGGGGCGCTTTTTATTTGTAGAAATATCCTATACTACCTTTCCAAATTAAAGGGACACCGAGCCAAAAGGGTGGGCAAAGTTTCCAGGTCCCCCTCTAGGAACAACACTACAAGGGTGAAAGTAACAAATGTGTAACGAGCTGTAACCGACCTGTAGATTGGGCCCCTTCCCCTGTCCTCCATGTTCCTACAGCCATGGAGGGTGGTCACTCCCAGGAAGTCTCTCCACACCGAGAGGAAACTTGGACCCTTCTTGTCCTTTCCAGCACACATAGAAGTGAAGCTTGTCCTGCTGACTGTGGGTCGAACCCTCTCTGTATCCATTTCGCTTGGTCCCGTCAGGCTATACGTGCTTCCAAACATGAGAAGTTGAGACCGAACACTAACGTTTCGTCAGATGGTCTTTTAATTGGACAAGTTATAGCTGTTTATGCATCGATATGAACATTCTCTTTTATTGTATGTGTCTTAACATTCCTCCAAGAATCAGAATCAACAAGTGCTGACCTACATGTACCAAGGCAACAGTATCATATCCCAATTTTCACAATTCTTTGTTCAAAATACATGCTTTCTCGTTCTTAAACATACTATATATACCTCATCGACATCTGAATTTGACATTGGCATCACTCGACATTAATATGACCTAAAATATCCTTTTGAAAAAACTTCATGAAATTCATCTCGTCTGTGTTCAATATTATCACTTGTACTCACTGGAGATCACTCATTTAGATAGTTTCCTCCGATAGCACACATTCTGAAGGGCATGTAATGAACATTCCAATAACTCACTTGATTGTCCTGTGATTAACCTTCACCATCGCCCCTTCACTTAGTATGGCATTATATGAACCTTTTGATCCGGAATATGCATTTGCCAGAACTCGTCAATTGTTTTATAGATCTCTCAGTAATATCCAATCAGCAAATCGTCAAAATAGCTGCTCCAAAGTGTCGTAATTTTCACGAGCAGCAAAAGTTCCCAACAAAGTCTGATTATTCCAATGTTCGGTAAATGAGACTTTCATTTGTTTATCACATCTGGCTAAGAACATTCAAGTTCAGTATAGTACAACATTGCTTTGTTGTGATATATCCATTTAGTCTCCTTCGGTTCTTCTGTTACAGAAAGCGTTGTACTATTATTAGCATATTCATAATTCATTCCTTATGACCATTTCCCTGTCTTCTCATGTTATGACATCTACTTAAGCCTGAGGGAAAATACATTCTGGCTTGCCATACAGCCCACAATTCCTCACATATGCAACATTCAAACTTCAAACATACTGGATACGACAAAAATGTTTTATCATCGCACATAGCTTTGTATGTCATACAGTATTAATGAAGGATGATGAGTTATTGGCGGCCATTACCCTCCTAACACAGAGAAAGCAGCGAGTATACCGTTGTTCGGTAAGCGATTCTTGAAATGCATGCAGGTTAATCATCAATGAATGATAGATGCCCAATAAAGCTGATGGGTGAAATGCATAAAGCAGTGGGAACAGTGTCTAGGCCATATGTTAAAACGTAATTGCCATTTTCTGGTGAAGCAGCTACTATGGTATATGGCAGTTGTGAATGCTAAGCTCGACATCAATGTTGCAAAGGTCTACCAATTAACTCGAAGGTAACAGTGTAACTTATGCATACATTTCTAGGATAAGTTTATGAGAGCATGTGTCGTGGTAAGGTTTATGCATCAAGTGAATGTGACTAGGCAGTTAATGTGTGTAGACATGATAGCGGTTGTAAATCACGAACATTTCCATATTTAGATATTTTTTTATCCTATGCAGAAACATCATTCTTGATATATTGCTTAAAATGTATATTTAAAATTCAATTTTAAATCACAACGCATCCTTTGGACCTGGACAGTCGAAATATAGAGGATTCCTGAAACTAATCCACAGTTATGCCAAAATGTGAATTCATACCCATTGAGTCATTTAAGAGACAACCCTTTGAAAATTTATGTTCACAGTTTGCGCAGGTTGGTTATATAATACAGGCTCAGCTTAAAAGTCATTTTACAAATTCCTGTTCACGATGTTTGATTTAATGAGATTCTTGTTACAAGCTTACCTAAACTATAAATCCATTGTTGACGTCACTAGATCTATTGTATTCACAGTGGATAATTTTCAAGAATAAACTGCTGATTGATTATTCTTATCTTAAGTAATATAAAGAGATTATTACACGACCAAGTGTGTCATATGATATATACGAAACGAGTGTCAAATGTTGTATTACCCGAGAGAGAGCGAGGGTAATACAACATTTTGACACGAGTTTCGTATATATCATGACACACTTGGGAGTGTAATCATTTCTTTATTATCCATTTAAGTTTTGTGAGAATTCACCCGAAAACGATGAATTTACCTTACGAAATATTTGCAGTAGAAACTAGGTCATGTCGCACTGATACTTTACGGAGAGGTCAGTGACAGGAAATAGTGCAAAGTTAAGCCTCTAGCTGCCGTCTATAAAGAGACACATAATGGAGAAAAACGTTAAGTATATGAGAATTTGTTTTGCTAGTTTATTTTAAGTAAATACTATATCGACACTGCTTTCACAAATAGCGAAATGTTATATCGACGTGGTAAGATAAAGGTTAGCGTAGTAGTGACGCGGCCATTTTTCAAGCAAGACCGCTGGAATGACTTTTTCAGCTGAAAATGAATGACAGAAGAAGTTGAAATTCAACTTAACATGTTTAATAACTTTGAACATGAATATGGCATCAACGACAATACGAAAGTGTTTATTCGTCATCTGACGACAGGTCGAGGGGACGTTGGATTCTGCGGTTCTGCGGTTGGACTCAGACACACCGGCACACCCGACCCGATAGTGATGTTAAAGACACCCCCATAGATAGGACCTGCAAATAATGTGTGAACAACATCACTTGTCTTGCTCACCGATGAGCAAAGGGACTGTGACAGATTCTGAGAATGCTGGCGTGAAATAGCACTGCTTTTGGGTGAACTGGAAACGGGACATGGATTTGGTTGCAAGGTCAAGGCTGAATTTCGGTCAAGATCACTGTTTGGGTCTCGGAAATCGTGGAATAGTTATTCACACTCTGGACGTTCTTGTGCCCGGATATCTGCATGATATGTGTTGGCGCGATGTCACTATTCTGCATTTTCTGAATCAAATGTTTCAGTGCACTATGGTTAGTGATTCGTTATCGGAGGACACCATGAACCGATTGGATATGTCCTCACAATGT
This sequence comes from Steromphala cineraria, assembly GCA_916613615.1. Classification (NCBI taxonomy): domain Eukaryota; kingdom Metazoa; phylum Mollusca; class Gastropoda; order Trochida; family Trochidae; genus Steromphala; species Steromphala cineraria. The sequence continues at coordinate 15,704,477 of OU744724.1, read as the reverse complement.
TTTGTTTTCAATTTGTTGAAAATGATATATATTTTTTCAAATATTGAATCAAAGTGCTCTAATACCTTGATCCTATTCCATGTTTTTATTTAATTGTTCCAAGGTTAATATATGTCTGTCATTCAATATTTGAAAAATATATATCATTTTCAACAAAACGAAAACAAAACATTGTCATCAGTTGAGGACATATCCATTCGGTTCCGAAAAGACAATCAAAATATCTATTAAAATAGTATTTGAGATTTATGAGAGGACAAAGTTAAATATTGAAATTCTACGTTTTCATGATAACCGCCACAATAAAAACAAATCTGGAGAAGTTGAAAATTCAAAAGGATCATCTACAGATACTGGCTGATCCACATACCAAGATTTTATGAGCTAGGTCTAATAGTTTTTGAGTTCTGCTCCGGAAACTAAATGATTACGAACGAATGGACCATGGTTCCCTGGCCTACTTAGCGCACGCGGAACATGGCCCGGAACCAGGTTGCCGATGCGGTTTCAAGTGAGAAAGAAACAAGAACAACCAATACCCCTTATAAATTGGTTCAAAAGTTTGAGACCGTTATCTAGGCCTAAGAAGATGTGACAAAAACACACTGAACATTCTTGTGGTTACTGTGAAAGTTTACGTCATCATCTAACTGTAACCATTAGACACGCGAGATCAATGATTTAATGATTTTTCATCGTCATGAATTCACTCTCCAAAAACCTTCTCCATGACATACAGTGTTCTGCTGTAATAGTAATTAAAAAATGGCTACGTTTTCAAAACCTGCCTCAAATTGCACAACTCCATTTCACCATAGATTCGATTCAAATCGTATGTGTGTCCTTCTCCAGAATAAAATTTCTATTGCTGATTAATTTCCCTTGAATGAGTATTGTTAATTTTACGATATATTTAACCGTTATCAGTCATTATGTTGCAGATTTTGAAACCAATCGTCACTTAATTGTGCAAATACATCTGATTCACCGACATTGCCAAACAGCATACGTGAAAACATAACTGGTTCTGTTTACAGTCAACCCGTAATGTTTATTCTGCTATCATTACTCTGACAATGCAAATTGTATTGTAATAAAAATCAATCGTAATCAATGAAAGGCTTTTGGTATGATTCGAAACAATAACATTTTAGTTGATATCCATTATAAAGTGGAAAATGCGACAGGAGCGGATTGTTGTCAAAGCACTCATTCATTTGCGCGATCGATGGTGGTGTGTTACGGGTAGGCGCAGAACGGGTAGGCTGCATGGAATTGAAATGTGTAAAGGGAATTATTCGTGTCAAGGTTTTACTGGAATACCTTTCTTTTAACAACGTGTTCTTAAAATATAAATGGGGATTTAAATGCTGAAGGATTTAAAAGGACGACAGAGACACAATGGGGGCCGGTTTTGAGTAACAGAATGCTGGTCCGTCCAAATTGTGGGCCATTTTGAGGCATAATTAGAAACAGACGGCACCAACAGCCGCTGGAACTTACTTTATTTGAACTACTTGCAAGTAAGACAAACCTTCCTCTTAATGATGTTATTCTCCTCGGAACTTGATACAGGGACAAAAAACAACCAAACAAGATAATGGTACCGAACTGTGAAAGATGGAAACAGCATTACGTTTTCTTTCATTAAATATCCAAACCTGGACATGGATTGTTTAGACTAGTGATATGGGTGGAAGGGGTGTTTAAGGTACAACGTCATGCCACAACCATGTATACCTTGAGCAAATGGTGAAAAATTCCATACTTGTATATCCAAATACGATTTTTAAGTGAATATGACTTTATTTCCACATTGAAAAAGTATTGCGTTTATCCAATGCAATCGCAATGGAGCTAGATAAAAGCAACAAGGTGAAGTCTCTGAGCGACCAGGAACCTAAAAAGGAGTTTGACACGATGTTAGGAGTGCTGTGGTGGTTTCTACAAGAGACTTCATTGCATGGTTGTAAGAACATCGAGAACAAAAAACGGGGTGTCATTTACAGGTTTGTAACAATGCATTCTACGTTTGGTTTTAATGAAAATAACAATTACGAAAGGTATCAACAACTACAGTATTAACACTGTATTAACCTTTGATTATCAGTTCAGTAATCAATGTACCTTGTCTTTTACGTTTTAGTATCAATCGTCTTTATTGCACAAGCGATATCCGGTATCAGACATGCTTATCATGATGACAAGGTTTTAATGTACAGTATCATCAAAATAAAATGTTCAAATAAGAGATGATTTACTTTCGCGAATGAACATACTTCTTTTAGGATTTTAGATTTCACGTTGCAAATAGTATACATTATTTAATGGGAAAAGGAACGGGAAACAAAATTTAAGGTTCGAAATTTTAAAAAAGTTGTTGGAAAAATGGACGGGAAAAGAGTCATGATTTCAAAGCGGGTTACATTTTTTTGAGGTTCAAAACAACAAACAGGATGTCAAAGTCAAGGTCATTAAGGTGTTCGATATCTATACTGGACATTTTGCAAGAAACAAAACGTGTTCTCTATATTATTTTCCTCAAACACACGAATCAACCGATTTTGTGTAACGTTGATTTTGCAGATTGCTCTGGACCCTGATGGTTCTGTGCATGCTGGGAGGATTGCTGTATACCCTTGCAAGGGCATACATTGACTTTTTCAATTACAAGGTCATTCCTCGGATGGATACAGTTATCCATCATGAGATAACCTTTCCCGCCATCACTGTCTGCTCGTCCACGGCTGTGGCCAACTATGAAAACAAGATGTCTCAGACCCTCAAGGACTACTTCGCCAGTGACACCATCTTCGGAATGATGTTTCCACCTGTATCAAGCAAACACTCGGAGGAAGCCCTGCAGGAACTAAGAGAAACCACACTGAAAGATGTTTTAAATGACTATAGTGTTCCCTATAGCGCGTCCTTGGTTTCGTCGCATAGATGGAGTGGCTCTGGAAACATCAGTTTTACACCTGTGGAAACTTACTTAGGCAGATGCTTCACCACCAATAACGGAAGTGCTCCAGAGGTCAAGGCAACCGTCGAAGGTCGAATGGGAGGTCTGGACATTGTGCTGAACTTGAATACAGACGCTGTCATTCTTACCGGTGATCTGACAGTGGGAGCAATGGTAATATTTTCATAGTTAATTTAAAAAAATGAATATCACACTTGTGCATTGAGAACTGTCGTTGATGATATATATTTTGCAGATATTTGTACACGATCCATATGAAAAGGCGCGTACACTTCAAGATGGCGTGATGGTGGGCCCGGGAAGTGGTAGCTTCATCAATATCAAACCAACAAAGGTAGGGCCTACTACAAATTAGTCACAAAGTAAACTTTCTTTTACAACACGAGACCAACAGACCCATGACGACTTTACAATATCAAATCAACAAGGACAAGTCCTAATGACCCTAGAAAACCATGTAACTATCTGGCTTCTGAAAAACCTCGAAAGTGTTTTTTCCTGGTGAATGTCATGTTGTTTTTCTGATCTTAGCTATCATAAAACCGCCCTTGTAAAACATTGAGTGTATCTTTAAGGGTGTTATTCTAGGTCAAGAAAGCGTGTTAACCTAAGTAAAGGAGGTTTTGTATAAGAAACTGCTAGGCCTACACAACCAGGCAAAAGAAAGTACATATCACGGTTTGTTTAAATTTACCAAACATAGAAAAAAACATGTGATGCATTTAATTATGGCACGTTAAAATTATCCCAGTGAACCCTTTAGAAAGCGAACCCAGAACTTCAAAAGTCCGATCGACTTATCGTCAGATAAACTCATCCTCTTCTGACAGTACGACTTCCAACCGTTCCCTTACAAGTCCTACGGGAACACCTACTGCACGGTGACCCCCAAGAACTACAGCTACGAGGCGTGTGTTGATGAGTGGGCTGCCTCTCAGTCTTCATTCCACTGCAACTGCTCGGGACTCCTCGCTACAGGTACCTTCTCAAGTGTGCTGACAATAGGAAGATGAGATCAATCTTCGGGACACATTATACATTACATATCATCATGTTCAATATCTGTTATATCAATAACATAATATCGATAGATATTATTAAAAGTAGAAAACTATTAAGTATTCAAATTTGGTATTTTTTCTGATGCGAGTTTTTTTTGGGATGAAATAGAAATATTGGAAAACACCATAAGACATACATAGCAATTATATTCAAACGCTATGCATTATTTCTGCAACTGCATGCTTCAAGGTGTGTTTCTATAAATATTTAGCTTCTTTGGATGTACTGTCATATAGATTTGTTTTTATATTTAGCTTTGCTTCTCAACTCAAAGCAAACTTAACTAACAAAAATGATTGCAATGAACAAAAATTTCATATCGTGGTTAACAATAAGCCAACCATAGAGCCATCCAGTTCAGACGGTTATTTGTCCAGTTGGCTTGAAAACATCTGTTATAATTTTAATATTTTGGGATGCTCGCTTGGCCTGCAGGGTCTACCTTCGTCAAATAATAATCAGAGGGTCTACTCCCCTACCATGGTACGCTCTCTTTTATCCATCTAAAACTATCAGTGTACGGGTGAACTTAGACGTGATGTTCCTTTCCAACCCGTGATATTTTGCCATCTAATATGCATTTCCCGACCACTCCTTGACATCTACTACATTTTCACGTCCCTTTATCCCTTCTATTGTATTTACTAATATGTTACTAATATATTATTAATTAATCTGATTAACTTACACAACAGTTATCCCTACGTACCTAATATATCATTGAACTGACAATAGTTGGTCACATCCTACACAATACTTCCATTTATCATCCTACACTATAATTTATATGTCTTACTTAATAACTAATATTACATTTTTCCAAATTATCTTATTTACTTAAACTACCCCAAACCATTTCATTTATTTCCTAAAATTCTTACCACATGAGACATCTCGCTAAGGAAACATTGGTTGGGTATAATTACGTGTGAGAAATGTAACCATGCCTTGAATTGCTAAAATTGTTCACCTATATAATTCAGTTGAAATCAATGAATTCCAATATAACCATTATTTAAATCGTAAAACCCGGCATACCTTTCCTGCTCTAATAAAAATGTCTTTAAATCATTTTTTCATTATATGAAGTTGATTGATTGTATATGTTTCGTGTCCTGACCAATAGCCGAGGTACAGGAGAAGCTCCCACCATGTTCACTGAAGCGACACAGCGACTGTTTCGTTTCCACGAACGGTAAGTCATCACTACAGATCAGTGTTTTTAATATAATATGATATAACTAAATACAAACTTTTCAAAAAGGATTTAGCCATACTGTTCAATATACTATTTGGCACCGTCCAGTCAGACGTATCATTCCAACATAGGAAATTCATTAAAGACATAGCTTCTTGGTTCACCTTTTCGGGGAATATGACCTAGAAAAAGGCAACGATAGGCAGATTGTTAATTTATTATGAAGTTGACTGTACCCTTAGCATATTCGACCTTGTGCACCTTGTTCCAACAAATACATACCTTATGTCAAGGTCACAGGGCTATATTTACCTCAACCATGGATTAGTGAAAATTTCGTGGGTTCAACTTTACACGGAGCAAGATCTGTTCCAGGGTAAAACTCGACATAGAACACGATCTGTTCCAGGGTAAAACTTGACATAGAACACGAACTGTTCTAGGGTAAAACTTGACATAGAACACGATCTGTTCCAGGGTATTACTTGACATAGTACACGATCTGTTCGAGGGTTAAATTTGACATAGAACACGGTCTGTTCCCGGGTATTACTTGACATAGAACACGATCTGTTCCAGGGTAGAACTTGACATGGAACACGGTCTGTTCCTGGGTATTACTTGACATAGAACACGATCTGTTCCTGGGTATTACTTGACATAGAACACGATCTGTTCCTGGGTATTACTTGACATAGAACACGATCTGTTACAGGGTAAAACTTGACATGGAACACGGTCTGTTCCTGGGTATTACTTGACATAGAACACGATCTGTTCCAGGGTAAAACTTGACATTGAACACGGTCTGTTCCTGGGTATTACTTGACATAGAACACGATCTGTTACAGGGTAAAACTTGACATTAAACACGGTCTGTTCCAGGGTAAAACTTGACATGGAACACGGTCTGTTCATGGGTACTACTTGACATAGAGCACGGTTTGTTCCAGGGTAAACTTGATATAGAGCACGGTCTGTTCCAGGGTAAAACCTGACGTAGAGCACGGTCGTTTCCAGAGTAAAATTTGACATAGAGCACCGTCTGTTCCTGGGTAAAACTTGACATTAAACACGGTCTGTTCCTGGGTATTACTTGACATAGAACACGGTCTGTTCCAGGTTACAACTCGACATTGAGCATGGTTTGTTCAAGGGTAAAACTGAATATAGAACATTGTCTGTTCCAGTGCACTTTCTGCACATAACTTTGATGAGCAACTTCAGCGCCTGTCCCCGCCCATGTAGCTTCACCAAGTACGAGATGAGCGTGTCCTCCTCGCTCTTCCCGTCTCCCCCAGCCCTCCCCGTCATGGTCCAGTTCGTCAGCAGGTACGCCAACATCAGCATGACAGAGGAGCAGTTGAGGTGAGAACTCGCCCAGTGGTGTTCCAAATAGTCTCTACAGACAAGGTCTTGGGGTCTGAAAAGTCAACCAGCCCTGTTAAAAATTGACAAGCCCCGCAATGTGGAGAGAGATAGTATTTCTAATATCTTACAAGCCATCTTACAAGGTTTTACCAACCAAATCTGAAAAACCAGCACTTTGTGTGTGTTTGTGTGTGTGTTTGTGAAGGGGTGGTTATATGGTAGAGGTGTGTACTTCTTAAGTATGTCTCTCTGAAAAAAATTAAGTTGTTTTACTTTCATCCTGCTTTATGACTGTGTGTGAACGAGGAGTCTGATTCTGGATGTCAACATACATGCAATACACATATGAAATAAAAAACCTAAAAAAAATATAATAATAAAAATCGAGGTATACTAATTATGCTGAATATTTCATAGATTAAATTTAAGTTGAGTTTTAATTAAACGCCGGGTAGATTTAGTAACTCAGTAAATGTTTGAATGAATTGTAAATTTTCAACAAAGAATGACATATGCATCAACAGGAACGTCCCGATCAATTTCGGTTTCCACTAAAATACCTCGACATTACTCCCTTAAAATGTTTGTTGAACTTAAAAATCTCACATTTACAATCTCAATACCAACTCTTTGCTTTGTTTCCATTACAGAAAATCGACAGCACGGGTCTTTATTTACATCGAGCGCTTCATTGTCAACCATGTGATCTACGAACCAGCAGTTACCCTCAACGGCATCTTCAGTACGTACTCTACAGTTTCTGTAACAGACTTCGTCTTGTCGACATAACACTTGGTATTCGAGATATTTTATAATTTAACAGAAGAACACAAAAACTATACGTACATCATCTTATGTAATGATATCTTGATGCATATTTTCTGTTGTTCATCAGTGAAGAATACATTTATACTGGTACTGAAAATTAGTAGTACCCAAAAATACTGCTCTTAACATCACAAGTCATATTTGCTGTGTTAGCAGATGTCTCCTTGAAGAACCATAGACTTATAAACAATGAATAATCGCCAGTAGTCAAGTCATATATAAATCTTCAGCTATCTATGGCTTTTTCAATCTGAAAAAGAGAAGCAAAAGGTGTTCCTGGCGTCGCCTTACCAAGGTCAATTATCAAACAGAGCACAGAAAATGTCTGCTTTCTTCGAGGAAAAGGGTACACAAGAAGAAAACGGCAATATGTTTAAGGATCTGTCCGATGTGTTTATTTTTACTGGCCACGTCGTCACCAACGTTATCATTTATAGTCCATATTAACTAAGGAGTCCCTAGATACATCTAAGTTTCTCCAGCGTTTTGTACTTGAGGATAGAAGTAGGTTTAAGGCTTTTGGTTGATCATTAACAGAATATTACCACGTAGTAAACCTCTCTTTAGGGACCACAGATTCTTAACATAATTATGCAAGAGTTATGGCTTGAGAAGATGTTTAAGGCGTTCGTTTTGAAATTATGTTTTATGAATTCTAGTCCGTCTTCAGTTATTTAGAATTGCGATTTCGTATTTATTCTTACATACATGCCCTTATTTTGAAAAGACAGGGACAAGTTAAACATAAAACGAGTCCCTGTCAATGCAGTAACAATGTTATTCAATTATTTAGCTAGACTCATGGAATATATGTGAATAATCTTGGATGTTTCTCCCCCAGGTCAGCTTGGTGGACAGATGGGGTTCTTCCTGGGTGCGAGTCTACTGACGGTCTGTGAACTAGGCGAGGCTCTTCTCCGACTGGGCTGGGCGGGGCTCAGGGCGCTCACGGGGCGCAGGGTGCACTCCAGGCAGACAGGGGCTACAGGCAGAGCGAATAGTTCATGAGATTGTGCTAATCTGAGATGAATTGAAACTCAAATGTCTTGCAAAACAAGGACAAAAGAGAAGTTTCACCTCTGGCGCTAGCCAAATGAACAAAAGTCTTACAAGTTCCTACATCGACATGCATCCCATCTCAATTTCAAAATCAAGTTCTGCAATAATTCAACTTGACATTAACTTGCCCCCCGGGATGGCACATGAACTTTTAGTACAGTTTTATTCGTCATTTCAAGCGTTCAAAGCGTTGATTGCCAGTTTCAAGATCAGCATCGGCTCTCCAAAGCATTTGATTGGACGGAAAGAACACACTCAACTCTTCAATTCCAACAAATAGTGAGAAAGGTGGCCTATTGCGATCAACTCTAGAGTTGTAGCAAAAATTGGGGTGGTATAGTGTTAAATGTCATACCTTTGAAAGAAGCAACGTCATTTTAACAAGGTTTCGATGGAAAAGTGTATTTTGATATGATCTGCTTTACAATATTATGCATCAATGTGTTGCGTTGATGTGGGAACAACAAGCCTATGTCTTAACTTAACAAATCCTGGAAAATGAAAGTCAACCATAGTACTTGACTCCTACTCGTTTGCTCCATTAATGAATGCAAAGTTGTCTTTTTCAACAAGACGTCAGTAAAACGTGAGGAGTAACAGTTCCTTAAAGAGTAAAGAGACTCTGTAACACAACACGTGCAATAAACACTATTTCATAACAGATAATAACGAATCTAATTTTTTTTTAATTGCAAGCAAAACAAAACATGCTAAGATAATTTCGGAACAAAAATACTGATTTTCGTGAATTGTCTTTCAATAAACATTTCCATGGCAACGTGTGTCCATAAGTGTCTTATAAATAGTGAATGCCTGTGTAGAAAGAATCGATAAGATTGGACTTGTCAAAGTGACCGATTTGTAACACTTCTGCATTGAGGACTTCAAACTGACTCCAGAGCCAAGGAACCTTTTGAAGATTTAGAAATAAGACAACCCTCGATAGGACGGAAGTGTGACAATGAGACTGATGCAAGAGGAAATTACTCAAATTCAGAACATCTGTGTGAAACAAGAAAATATTCAAATTCACACAAGCGAGGAGCCAGTGAAATGTTTAATCAATTAGCAATATTGATTGGTCAACATTTCAGTAGATGCGTTGATGATGTTAAAAGTAAGAACTTTTAAACGTTGCGAAGACAATTGGATACGATGACTTTTATGACATTCAATATGAAGTTATGTGCCTTTTGGCGGTTTCAAATTCTCGGGATGATTACTTTAGCGGTTTCAATGAACGTTACTTATACATTGTAATTCGTTTCCGAAACCAATAAAATATTTAAGACCTAGCTCAACGAACCGTGGTATATCGATTAATTAGTTTGTGTAGATGTGCTTAATGCGAATGTCCATCTATTTAATTAGTTTGGCAGTTTCCATGGAAACGTACCTTAGAATATTGTTTCCGGAACAAATGTCAAAGACTGTAAGACCTTGCTTAACGAAACGTGCTATATCGATGTAGTATTATGTGTAGATACTCTTTGTGCAGTTTCAACCTCTTTTGGTTAATATAGTTGGCGCTTTCCATGGAAACGTTGCTAAGAATATCATTTTCGGGACAAAACTCAAAAGCTCAACGAAACGTGCATATATATACATAAATAAATGAAGATGTGTCTGTTATTGGTTTTAGCTTCTTGGAATTATGTCTTTTAGTGTTTTCCATTTTAAATTTCGTTTCCCGAGCAAAACTGACAGCTGTAAGACTGTAAATTAAACTTGGTATATCGATCACTCATTATGTACTGATATGTTTAGAGAGTTTTAACTCTTTGGTTAACAATATTTTGACTGTTTCCATGGAAACATAACTTAGATATTCGTTTTTCAGTCATTTTATTAGCTATTTGTTGTATTATAAATTAACAACACATGAAGAGGGACATATCTTTTAGATTCAGAGTCATGTATATTTTTCAAATTTGCTAATTGGCTTGGATATGAAAGGACTGTTTGCTTGTTTAGTTGTTTTATTCTACAGATGTATAGGTGCTCTAGACGTTTAACCTGATATATGTTTTAGGAGAAGCATTTAAATAAGCTACTTTTGCCTGTTTGCTGATCCTTTTTCCTTTCAATTTGTATATGTCACATTTCATTTTTGTAAATAACTGTCTTGTTGTGGAAATAAAATACTGTTTAAATCACATAGGTTTACGTAAATCAGTTCTACAACCGTCTTGGGTTCATTCACTATATAACAGGTTCACTAGATCAGGAAAACAACATCAATGTAATGCTTTAGTATGATTTGCTATCAGTGATTCATCGGCAGTCACACTAGGTATGTCAGAAACGCAGACCTTTTAATTGCCAGGCTATTGATTGTATATCAAAGTAACATGCAACGATTGCTACTTATTCTTTAAAAATGAAATTTGAAGTTAGAAACTGTATCAAGAAAGATCGTTAGTATACGGACATTTCGAAAAAAGCTAGTTAAAGTTAAAAATGCCTCAAATAAAATCAAAATGATAAATTCGAAACTTAAAAGAATAGCATTCGATTCGAGTCTAATTCTACCTTAATAAAATGAGAGCTTCGTTTTTACTATTCAATTTTTTTTAGAATTTGCTTTATACAGAAAAGATAACCACTAAAACGAAACAGAAGGTTTGCTTGTCTTAAAGCAATCGACTAACATGCAATAGATGTTATGATCGATCTGAGAGGGATATCCGATATACATGCAAGTACAATCTTTGAGCTGATAACAATCACAACAAAACACTCCAGCAATATTCTTCATAGTTTCCACAGAAGGTCGTTAAAATAATGAGTTTAGTGGTTTTATCTAGTTGTACCTACCTACCTAAGAATAGTGGTCTTATCTAGTTGTACCTACCTACATAAGAATAGTGCTTTTATCAAGTTGTACCTACCTACCTAAGAATAGTGCTTTTATCTAGTTGTACCTACCTACCTTAGAATAGTGGTTCTATCTAGTAGTACCTACAGTTGTACAATCAAAAAGGTTACCCCGTTTCGCGAAACTCACGCGAAACTCTCGCGAAACTCCCGCGAAACTCCCGCGAAACTCTCGCGAAACTTTCGCGAAACTCTCGCGAAACACCCGCGAAACTCCCGCGAAACTCTCGCGAATCTCACGCGAAACTTTCGCGAAACTCACGCAAAAATATTCGCGAAAATCACGCAAATATATTCGCGAAATTTTCGCGTTAGTCTTTCGTTAACGTTTTAAAGGATTTGAATAAAGGAACATTTAACTGATTTACCTTATTAACTGATGTCCCGGTATTTACGCTCACATGTAGTGTTTTGTATTCTAAATAAATATTCATGTCTATTGCTTATAGTGTATAATTGCTTATAGTGTATTCAATAGTGTAAAAACATCTGTATATTTACAAAAGATTATGAGATGACTGAACCTAATCAATGTCACAACTTTACCAGAAAGGTTAATGTTTTGATAACTGATTGATTTCAATTAGCGAATATTTCTTCACCTCATTGACAACATTTTACTTTCAATAAAGTGTACTCGGAACAAACATACGTATCTAATGTTTTGTATCGACAGTGGTCTCAACTTGTAAGTTGATAGTTTTCTTTGCTCGTAAAATACATTCGAATGAAAATGTTGACAAGACAAATAGTCCCTTAATTCCAATAAGAATTATTTTGTTTTACTGTTCGTCTCATCATAGCTCTGAATTGATGAATGGAAGGCGCGCGGATGATTGCATTTGGTAAAGAATTCCTAATCAAACGAACTATTGAATATATCTGGTTTAAACATTTCTCATTTCATAATTATTGTTTTCTTATTTGAACACCGCTCCTGAGTAAAACAGAAAAACCGGACATAATATATAAAATGATCAGAAAAATGTAATTGATGAAATCGTCTTTATAGTCAAATCATTTTGTACAGTATGTAGTAGGCATAATGTTTCTTGAGATGCCGACCGTATGTTGCAAAATAATGATATGATATCTTCTACAGACATTATGATGAGTACAAATGCTATTCTATGAAAGTGATTACTTTTACTTACGTGTATGAATTTGCTCAGTTGTAGTGATTTGAATACAGACAAGTTTTACAGACACATTTCGGAAAGCCCAGAGTGTTCATGCGGTCACCCAATTGAAAACGCCGTACATTATTTTTTTCACATGCCACAAATACACAGAATTAAGACAGAATTCACTTTTTCTATTTGAAAGGATTTAGTTTTGATAAAGTTCTTAGGGGGTGTACATCGCTCTCAAACGACGATCTTACGAAATTGTTAAAGTCTATTCTTAAATCTTTCATAAAATCTAATTATTTAAACGGTATTTAATTTTCATACACAGCTTCAGAATATATATATAAAATAAGGAAAAAGGATAAGCAAACAGGCAGCAAATACCTATATAAATGCTTCTCCTGAAAAAAAACCCACCATAAAATGATTAAGATATCAAATACATTGGTGGAAACATTTGCAATTTTTCATGCTAAACTCAAAGTCATATCACTCTTTTTCTACATTTGCGTTTGGTACAGATTTAAAGGGGCAGTAGCACGTTTTTTGATAATTTTATATTTCAAATAGAGAGAGAGAGAGAGAGAGAGAGAGAGAGAGAGAGAGAGAGAATTTGTTTATTAACGTCTCATCCCGTACATACACAAATATTTCACTGATAATTGTAAGTTAATGTTAAATGTACTATTTTGACAGTGTCAACAATGTCATTACACAAGCCAATCACCCATAGTCAGAGGACAAAGTATGAGGATTCACATAAATTACATTGGCGGCCATTTTTGTGTGAACACCTTTAATTCATTTTGTGCAAGAAAAAGGAATCGCATGGTTAAACTTTACGTTATATATTTGAATTATTACTGCTCCATTTAGTTTAAATACATTGTCTTTCGATTGGAACCATTAATTTTCACTTTCCTTACATCAACTTATATTCCCTCTAAAAACGTGCTACTGCCCCTTTAAGGAGAGCTATGAAAATAGGTTGTTATCATTTATGAAATGATATACAGATATAAGTAAGGGATTCATTAGCACTCTGTGACAAGGAATTTTAATCGATTTGACATCTCATAAGCACTTGAATATGTAATGACTGCCACGCAAACAACATGATATTCATGCAAAAGCAATATCTGTGAAGCTAAGTTGTGAATTTGACATGTGTCAGTCACTACTATTAGTTCATATATATATATATAAATGTGTAACTGTATAGGAGCCGCCTTGATATAAGCTAAGCTCTTCGGGGCTTGTTGGCCAATCCATTCATGAATCATATCATGAATAAAATATGTTTAAATGTCCTTTGTCTAAGGATTCGTTTCCGTACAAAATCTTTCTAGTATATACAGTGTACCTTTGTTTATAAAAATACCTTTGTTCTTAACTTATGGTATTTTCGACAATCAAACAAATATGGGCGTCTTCATTAGAGTGACAAAAACAATCATCTATACATATGTGTCAGTTATCTATCTGTATTACGATCACTACATCAGAGCCTTAAGAGAGATTTCATTACGTATTTGACAAAGGCAAGTTCCGAAAATATTCAAAACAACTTGGAGATAAAGCTGTTTTTTATATTGGAGTAGGGATGGAGTAATCGTAACTGTGACGGGTCAGGAGAAAAGAAAGATATATTGTACTGTTTCTTAGATTATATTATCTTAGTTCCGATACTGTATCTGGTACAATCTAAATAAATTTAGATCAACAGATTTTTTATTTTGTCACAACAGTATGACCAAATATAAAACCTGTTGATCTAAATTTGTTTAGATTGTATCTGGTACAAGATCGTTTAGATAGCATGGAGGTTCAAGTTCAATATTAACTTGCTAGAATGGGGGATCCATTTTCTAAGATAATATTTTATTCGAATACTCTTCGTGGTATAACATCACTCAAATAGTCTGCATTAAACATGATACATACATGTATGTTCTTTATCTTGTACTTTGGAGCGGTATTACCAGTTACAATCCCATTATAAATTAAAATAGATATCTTAACCAAATAGTCTGCGTTACTGAAATAGTGTGGAGTCAGATTATGAAATATCTTATAAAAGTTACGAGTTTTGAAGGGGCAGTAGCACGTTTCTAGGGGAACCATAAGGTAATGTCAAGAAAATGGAAATAAATTGTTCCAATTAAAGACAATGTATTCAAACAAAAAAGCAGTAATAAATCAAATATATAATGCAAAGTTCAGCGATGTGATTCCTTTTCGTTACACACAATGAATTAAAGATGTTCACACAATAATAACAGCCAATGGAGGTTATGTGGTTAAAACATATTTATTCAGAAAGACTGACAGGATTGGCAAACAAGCAAATCTTTGCTTATGTGAATGCCGCTCCCGACAACATAAATACATAAACATCCAATGAAGATGACAATCACAGAACAAACAGATCAGATATGTATACATGTGAACATTTGCAGGCTTTAAGACAAAACTTAAATTAAGAAAAACAGTTTTGCAGGGCTTCTAAGGAGGTTGAGATGATTTAGTTAGAAAAATCAGAAAATCTTTTTAAAGAAACTATGAAATTATGTACGGATTTTAAAATTTCGTTATTTTCTTGATGAGTCGAGCCAGAATTACCGTAGAGTATAGATGGTAGATTATAACCTTTTTGGAAGAAATGCGCGTTAAGTCTTAATTCGTGGTAAGTTGGACAAATAATAAAGAAATGGAGCGCATCCTCAAAGTGATGTCCACAGTTACAGGTAGGGGTTATGTGAATCGCTATTATTTGTTATTTGACTTTGGATTATTGTTTCGTGTAATGAATTATAATGTAATGAATCAAAATAATACATTTAGCATTAACGTACGATTATGCGTGAAAAATTGAATATATGAATTTGTCAAAAACGTGTTACTGCCCCTTATACGAGGTCTTCTATCCCTGAAAGAGATGTTCATGTATATTGTTATATATTTATATATTTTAGTATGTCCAGTGCCACGTACGGGGCTGACTATGGTTCGCAATCCGTCTTAACTCGTTACCCCGAGAGACGCATATATGTGGCAAATAAGGGGCGATGGCGAGGCATGAGGTCGTTTTAGTCGTAATTTGACAACATAAACAAAAGTGTATATATCCTATGCAAGAAACATGCCCTTAAGTGCTCACAACAGAAAGTAATTAATGTGCTTTGATGAGAATGAATGGTCAGGTTTGAAGAATAATACACCGTTTGGTGTATAAACAAATATCACAGATAATCTGTTGTTAGAACTTATCACAGAAGCAAGATTATGCATAACATACATCTCGTTTATATTTAATGAGGTACTCATGTCAATTAACAGTAATATCCTGTTAATTCGATTCAGTGATGTAGTTTGATGTAATTATCACATCGTCATCAAATGAATTCAGTCTCTTTTAACCAATCATCAATAAAAGCCGAATCTAAATTTAACTACGAATAAACATCCAATTAGACTCTAGAAATCAAATCATTATCGTAGTAGATTGACCTTGAAATAACACTCTCTCGAGATGCGCATGTACATACGCTGCCATAGTAGGCATAGCAATTATAGAACAACCACGTGTCACATAGTCTTCATGTAGCCACACCCTGTTCGTTACCCATTGAATAACTGGCTATTCCATGCCCCTTGCTTGCGTTTTTCATACCTATTTACAATTAGTGTATTCTCTTTGCATGTGTTATTCTGTCGTGTAAAGTTTGAATGGTGTTAAAACTTTTGCATTCTAAAACTATTTTTCAAAGAGATTTAAGTATCTAAAAAGTATAATAAAGGTTAATTTGCGTATGTAATAATGTGACATTCTACATGTATGACACATTAATCCTGTTTAAATTACAAATAGGCTTGTTTGTATGTTCAATAACATTTCAACAGGTCAAATAGAATAACAAATGCCTCACACCATTTGGGAACTGACAGTATTAATACAAGACACAAGATGTCAATACATTTTAATTGACAGACAGACAGATATGATGAATAGAATATATCTGTCTGTCTACATTTTTATATCATATTCAGAATTCATTCAGGGCAATCTGATTAAGCTGTGAATTTACAGGACTTGCTCAACTATAGATGAACAAATCACCTTAAATTACCAACAACAATGGTGCAAATTACAAGATAACGACTCTGAATTCTCTGTTTGATATCCCTATTCGCACCTGTCTCTTTCCCGACTGATCTCCATGAAACAATAAAACAATCAGAACTTTATGGTAGACTAGACAGCTTCCTTTCATCCCGCCTCGGGAGATGAGGGGTACTATGAGCTAATTGACGTCGCTTGAACGGGTTGGTACTCCGACGAAGGGCCTAAGCGTTGAGCCGTGAAGCATGTCCAGTGTGGTTAATGAGTTAATGTATTTTTACGATAAAACTGCTTCTTTCATTCTACACTTGCCCCTTATATGCCAGCAGTAAGCAACGATTAGATTTTATTTCTCATTCGTAGGTTGTAAAACATTGTAACATACATAAGTTATGTACAGTAAAATACTACGACCAATCACTGAGTGATTTACGAGAGACATACGATATATTACAAACACAAACGTGTTAAACTGTATCAAACAATAATATATATAAACGAATAGTAGTCTAAATCACATAGACACGTAAACTGTGTCGAACGGTTTTCGAGATTAACAAAATGTCTCAGACGGTTTACCATTGGACTAATTTTCTTCATCATGTTATTGATATGTACTCTCCATGTAAAATCGTTCTGACGTGTAAAATACATGTTCATGTAATGTACACCTGGGGGTTTGTGTCTGTCAGCGTATTCAATGGTTTCACAATTCATACTCAAATTTTGTTTTACTTTGTTTTGTGTTTTTCACATGAATTGAATGTTTCCAGTAACTTGTCATTTTCTTAACTACAGCATGTAATTATAAACTGTCTCATTTAAATCTCAATAGTGAACTATGCAGTAAGTTAGGATTGTACATAGTCGTTTCCATCGTATATACACATACTGAATAAATAATGGACCAATGGCATTTTAAGAGTGTTGAACAAAATGCAGATGCTACTCCGATTTGCTGGAAAAGAGCACGTACATTATGTACCTCTAATAAACCACTCTGTGTATTTGTCAACTGAGCAATATGCCAAGAATGATTGACCTTTATGTGGACTAGAATATGGAATATCCACATGTTAACAATGTGTATTACTGCTAATTACCGATATCATCGGACAGACTGTAGCTTCAAAGAGAACAAAGCCGACACTCCTTCAGTGAAGCAGGTGAATGTAGAAGGTGGCTCCTACTATGACTATAATCAAACATGTTGTATAGCATTGTTAAGTACCAAAATAGCTTGCTCACAAGTTTATCTAATAATTGTTTATTTATAAAGCGAATTAATGAAAACAAGACAGTCATTTGTCAGTGTATGAACTGTATATCAGCACACGTCCAAGTGTGTTGTAAGTTTTTTTCCCTAACAAATTTGATTTCATACTTCCCAAAAAGTATAACAAAATATATGTAATATTTGATAGGAGAATCAGTGTAAATGTACATGTTGTAATACAACACCTTTTCAATTAGTTTTTCAACGGAAACTATTTAGAATATGATTCGACAATTAGCAAAACAAGTACGCACTTCACTGAGAGGAAATATGCGTTTTTTTGGGGGGATACAACTGTAATTCAAATATCAAATGCTTGGCGATCGACGGTAATGAATGGGCAATCATGTGCACATGTACATGTAGTTGAGACGGATATAAAATATATATCTAGCTGTAGTTACTGTTTAGTTAAACAGCTGGCGCAACTATAAATGTCAAGTAAAGGAGATCAATTGCACTAAAATTATAATACTATATCATATGAACTAATAAATGAGCTAAATATATTTTCAATAAAGAAGAGAGAAAATTGTTTTATGGAATGGTGACCCATTTGCATGCTCCGCATTATTTAGATATGGGAATGTATTTCCATTCCGCGAACGATTGAAACGTGTTAAAATAAAAATGGCAATCAACTCGATATGTTTTTCTTCAATACGTCTCAACGGAAAATAGGGTGATTTATTTAGATTTTTTACCATTTGAAAATGATATGATTGACATATCCTTATGAAAAAGACAAATTTAAGATAATGTTGATGGGATAATTTCAGTGATAATCTTCTGCGAACTTAAAAAAAGTCAGCATTACAGTACAGCGTTTACAATGTAACACCGTGTAAAAATCCTCTGTGAAGGCGGTGATTGTGGTAAATTTTATTTATCATTATTATTATCATTATTATTATACGTACGTTGTATCGGTGCTAACATAACCCAATCAGCTTGTTCTCCAATTATAATTCATTTGGATGTGGATAGGCTTAATTCAGATAAACTCGCAGAAAAAGAAAGTGACATTAGCCATAAAATCCTCTACCTGGAACATAAATTTATATTTTGATCGATTGAAGGCGTAGTATGTTAAATTAATTGAAAATACTGTACCATGTTTTTTAGACTTAGAAAGTAATCTTTGCCAATTTCAAGGTAAAGATAACATGAAGTGTTTGTTTATGATGACTTTAAATACATGGATTAAAATATTTTAATTTAACCAAGAAGGGTGTTGTGATATCAAATTAAAGATTAAAATTGAAAGCTTGTAATTGTAATGAAGAACTTAACCACTAGAATGTGTGATTTTAGCTGAGTGGATCAAAGAAGTTCACCATTATCGTGTGAGTTCAGCATTGTCATGTGAGTCTAGCTGAGTTAATCAAAGAACGCATCAATTAAAAGAGTTAAGCGGAGTGCATCAAAGAAGTTCACCATTATCATGTGAGTTTAGTTGATTGAATCAAAGAAGAAACCAACAAACTGGCTTCTGAGATGTAAAAAAACTATATTGAGTACATGTAAATAAACTAATCTTTGGTTTTATTGTGATATTGTACCTATTTTTAAAAAGTAGGACTTTTTGACCGTGGACTTTTTTACCTAGGCAAAGCTAGGACGTTTTACCAGGACTTTTTTACCGAGGATTTTTTTACCGAACACCACTGAGACACGAGTTGAAGAACTTGTAAAATACTGAAAGTTGGATATTGTTCTCGGCGCTTGCTGCATCTTACATATCGTTGATGATTACTTAGTGTCCCGTTTATAAAGCCCCTTGCCGCTCTTCTATATTCTATGTTTAGGCGCCGAAGTATCTCGGCAGTATAGGAGTCTCATAACTTGCATTTTAAATATGTATATGTATGTATGCCCATGTGTGTATGGATGTATGAGTGTGTGAGAGAGTGTATGTGGGTGAGCGCGTGTGTGTGTTTGTGTGAGTGTTTGTGTGTATGTGTTATTTTAAAACAATGTTACTTTTAAAAGTCTAATCGGATGCTGCTTTTATCAAAATGATGTTATGCAAAGTGAATATTATTGTACCATGCAGCATGTTACACGTTAATAAAATAATTTCTTCTTTTTCTTCTTCTTCTGTATAGCCAGACACTTAAAATAAATAACTTTCTTATTCTACATTCTACTGTGCATAGATAACATACATGTAGGTCATTTAAAAACTGTGCCATCAATGGTGGTTTGTTAGAATAAAATATTATATTGAATTGAACTAAAATATTCGTTGCGTGTGTTCCAATTTTGCAGTCTGTCAAAGGAGTAATAATTGACTTATAACCCCTCTGCTAATTGACATAACGAGGACCTGAAAGTTTAGTGATTCAACATCTTAGTCTACAATCCTCTCATCAATTCCTTGATTACACTTATAAACACTGATTGCGACTGAGATCTTGACATGGTTAGAGGTTTTATTACCTGTGCTATGCTATAACATGTCATAAAGTACCGCAAGCTTGGCAATGGTTCATTACAGACAGACAGATTATATATTTGCTCGCTAATTGCTTGGCATGCTTCGTGGCTCAACACCTGGACCCCTTGTCATCGTTAATTCTCATTCACGTGACGCTGAATAGTTCAAAGCACCGCTCATCTCCCGAGCTAGAAGTAAACTGTACAGGGTTGTAAAGTTCCATAAAGTGCTGATTGTCCTTTTGTCTCATGGAGATCAAAAGAAATGAGGAAAGAGAGAAGAGTAATACACAGAGACGTTTCTTTAGGGGGCATTTTAGAAGTTGGAATGATGATAATGAGGAAACATATATGGATGACAACTTCTTTATTCATGATATGCGACGTTTCCACTAGTTATATCTGAAACCTACATGTATAATGCAGCATATCATATCATAGGCATCTCCAACAACATCATTCTTTAACATAAACTGATTCGACTAAAAAGATGGTTATATCAATTATATTTTTCTAATTGTATTAAGGAGCGGTGTTCAAATAAGCCTTCTGGCTTGTTCATCAATCCATATTTCATTTGCGAAATAAAAATATGTTTAAACCACAGTTTCTTGTGTCGTTCGCAAGCATCTGCTCATTATCACAGAGACGTTACATGATATTTTCGCATGATTGTATGTATTTGATAAGTTAATAGTTTCATGTTTTTCAGGAGAAGCATTGATATAGGCATTTGCTACCTGTTTGCTTATCCTTTTTCCTTATTGTGTATATATATTGAATATTCTGTAAGTTTTGTAATGTTTCATGGAAATAAAATACTGTAAAATACTATCCTTAGCGACTAAGAATCCTTTTCACAGAGCGTTAATGAATCCATAATGAAATCTGTTTACCAAATCATAAAAAATACAAACCGATTGTATAGCTCTTTTATTATCTAAATCTGTACAAAATGTAAATGTAGACAAAGTTGAATTGGACTTTGACTTTAGTAAGAGTAATAGCAAATATGTGTATGCTTTAAACATATTTATTATAAGAGCTAAGGCCGCTCCAAAATTATTACACCTCGACCCACTAAGAATTATTTGTGGTGCTGTAAAGGGTACAAATCATGACGAGACTGGCTGTCGACGACATTATAATAAAATCAGCCTATCATAACGTGAGTGATACAAATAGTTTTCATATATCTTTCAATATCAATATGGTATATCAAAAGCAAATTTGTGTTTAATTTATCAATATAACGACTACAGTGTCTCATAGGCAATTTTATGGCCGGGTACTTTTTAAAATATATGTATGTTTGTATGTATTGTAACTTATTTTAAAGTACGTGACACTTTAATAAACATTTTCTTCTTTCTTTCTTCAGTATAAGTGAGATGTTATTACAAGCGTAGTTACATTTCATTGTATTTTCCATAAGTGTACTCAAATACTTGTTCTTTAAGTGTATCTTAGGAGAAGCATTTTTATAGGCTACTTCAGCCTGTTTGCTTATCCTTTTCCTTTTACTTTGTATATGTCGCAATTCCTTTTGTAATAACTTCTTGTTTTGGAAATAAAATACTGTTTAAATCAAATGAATTCAAATTTTACGCCTGATAACCTGTCGGATCTTATCTCACCCATGATATGCCGCCAATCACTCTATAATAATAATATAATTGTCTTACGTATTATGTATTAATGAGGTGTGCAGATTTGAATGTTTTATATTTGTGTATGTATGTACAGATGAATGCAATTCTAAATTTATGTATCATGTTTTTATTTTATGAATTTTTATCACCGTACAATGTAACGGTGTCTTGTCGGCCTAATAGGCCTGGGGTTGTAAAAACTCAAGACACATAAATAAACTATTCTATTATTATTATTATTATTATTATTATTATGCCAAAATTCATTCTTGCCGTCTGCTATTGCCGACTGGAAAAACAATGATGTATTTCTAAAGAATTCAAAATCGTACGTAATGCGCAAAAGCAATTTATATAATAACATATTTCATAATTACGGACTGAGAATCGATCACATTTACATTGCCGTTGTCATGAAAGAAAAGATCGTGTGTACTAAGTGATAATTATCAAGACCAATCGTGCTCTCATTGATACCTCTCAGTGTCATAGTAATTGGTCGTAATGAATTAATCGACTTAAGCAATCAGTGCCCAAAAGATCAAGATCACCTATACTCTACTACATACAACATTCGATGACAAACATAGATAACAAAATCGATCACATCGTGCATGGTCGCAATTGAAGTTCTATCTTTAGGTTCGTACCAGTGAATTTACAATAAAATATTATGGTAATACTGAGTGAAAAATATATATCAAATATGATACTGAAATATATGAACAAATACTCTAAAACAAATAAGCAACAACTCACAAGCAACACATTTCACATGCATGAAAGAATGCATAATCAAACTTTAAAACAACAACTTGATAAACAACACAGAAAAACCTGCGACACCGTCATTTTCAAATGTATTTTGATATATATATAATCAATAGATAATAGATAGATAGATAGATAGATAGATAGATAGATAGATAGATAGATAGATAGATAGAGACAGAGAGACAGAGAGACAGAGAGAGAGAGACAGACAGAGAGAGAGACCGAGAGACAGAGAGAGAGACCGAGAGACAGAGAGACAGAGAGACAGAGAGACAGAGAGTATAATGTTTATTAAAGTGTCACGCACTTTTACAGCAAAAGGCAATATGGCTTGTGTTTTGATTGCCCTGACAGATGACATGTAAGCTTTGGATGGAGTTAGTGGCCAGTGGCACATTACCCTGTTGACAGAGGTTCAGAGAAAGAAGGCTAAGGTCAGCTTCACCGATTTCCAGGGCGAAGACTGGAAGACATTGGCTAAGTGTTCATAATCAACATCGCAGAATATCCTTGCTGCAATGATAATGTAGTTGATTATTTTTCACGTTGGTATATTTTGCAAAGAGGATTACCCATCGAATTTTATGATATTCAAGATATGCATGTCTATAACGTCAATTCATATACACTTGTGTTCTTTTACAAAAGTGTTATTCAAAGTGTTCTTTGTTTCTCTATCCAGACGTGGTTTGGGGCTCTCTCGGTCAAAAACAAAAACAAATTATCCAAAATTGTAAATGTGGCAAGCAAAATTTGCGGAGTAACTCCTGAAGATGTTACAACTTTAGGTCTGCGGCAAATAAAAAACCTATCTGTGAAAATCATTTCGGACCCAAATCACTTTCTACATAAAGAATATCAACTTTTGCCTTCAGGTCGCCGCTATCAAATTCCCCGTTTTAGAACTAAGAGAGCCTCGAACTCATTTGTTCCCTCTAGTATTGTTATTTTAAACAAATTTAATAGATCTTAGATTTTATTATCCTATTTATCAGGTTCTAGCTTGTTGTCCTAAAGTACCGTTATTTTAAGTTTTAAAACATTTGTATCAATATAATAGTATCTCCTTTTGAGTGTAATCTTATCTATCGCATTAAATCCTAAATTTTAACTACCGAGCGTTTTTCGCAATATTATTTATTTCAAAAACGTATTTTTGTACATATTTTAGGATCATGTTATGTGTGTGAGTGTGTGTTATGTTCCATATGTGTGTGTGTGTCTTTTTAATATGCTGTAATTCATTGTTGTCAGATGTTCATCATGTAAAACAAATTCCCTCATGGGTAATAAAGTATCATTATTATAATTATTATTTTGTCCTCTCATTTACCTTATTACACCTGCAACTGTTTGGTGGTAAAGTTGTAAACACATTTGCAATAGGAAATACAATATTCAATGGTGGGAAATATAACAGCTATTATAATTAAACTAGATATACGAATCTTTACAAAAAGTTCATCATCAATATTAATCAATTGGTTTTACGTAGAAAAAGTTCTTATGTTTATGCAAAGAGGGCCAAATGGCGGAAACCTTTATATCATATCACATATGTTAATAAAGTACAAGTAAAATATGTAATTGAAATACAAACAAGCAATGAAAGTACAGAAAGTGAAATGTTGTCGCTTTTCAGTTATCATGTATCAAACGATTAGCGCTGTCATCGAAAGCTTATCTGCTTTTTCACCAATCCAATTATGAATAAAATATGTTTAAATCAATGTCCATTACAAAACCTTTATAAAGCCACGTTCCTTTGTTTATGTAAACATTCGGACATGCTAGCTCGATTAGGCTTGATAGCTTGATAATAATGAATAAAAGTGATAAAATTTTCGTCTAATGCCAATATGTACATAATAATATAATACCATATTATGCTATAATAATACATCTTCGATGTAAAGATGCTGCTAAAGCTCACATCTCGTGACTTAAGGATATTTTTTACATTTATACCATGTAGTTTGTATTGGAGGTTATATTTATTTGAAACATTATAAAATATACATCGTTCTACAATACACGGGGATTTCTGACCGTAAATTCTTTTGTTTATGAAATTGAAGTATTGGGATTTGAAAAATATAACATTTTCACTTGAAGTATCGTCCCTAAGATATGTACCACAAATTGGGGAATGGGAAATTTGGAAGATAATAATTAAATAAATTAAGAATTATTATTCTGAGGTAGATTATAAAGTTGATATTTGGATGTGCATGTAATAGATTCAAGAGTATTATTTCATTTTATTACCACCAAACCATTAAACACCATCTAAAGATAAGGAACAGAATTTGTACTGTGAATGACATTGGCGATGCATTTCATAATTCGTAAAATTCATGAAATAAAGTGTTCTCATTTTAAAATGCCAGGGTCAAATATTTTCACTTTTATACAAAATCATAAAATGGAGTCAGTAGTAATTAGGTAAATTCAAAATTGCCTTTTGATCGCTAGGAATTATAACATAAGATATCACCTCTGTACATATGTGTATATCCATATTAGTATGTGTATAATTTCTTGACTTGTATATAAATTCCTGATTGTACATTTTGATAAAACTTATTGTATCTTCATTTGCCGATGTCTGTGTAACTAAAGTTCTGTTCAGTAGTCGTATGTAAGAAATGTGAAAGAAGATGCTGAGTGAATCAGAGATCCTACGACAAACAGTGTGGTACAATATGCATCGAGTCGTAAAGTATTGAAAATGTACAAATGAACACGAAACTTGACTAAAGAACTGCACTATATACATAATATATTACACATATAGGACATATGTATGTGTGTGCTGATTTAGCGTGAGTTTCGCGAAATTTTCGCGTGAGTTTCGCGAAATTTTCGCGTGAGTTTCGCGAAAGTTTCGCGTGAGATTCGCGAAAGTTTCGCGTGAGATTCGCGAAAGTTTCGCGTGAGATTCGCGAAAGTTTCGCGGGAGTTTCGCGAAAGTTTCGCGAAATTTCGCGAAACTTGGTACCTTCTTTATTGGATAACTGTACCTACCTAAGAATAGTGGTTTTATCAAGTTGTACCTACCTACCTAAGAATAGTGGTTCTATCTAGTTGTACCTACCTACCTAAGAATAGTGGTTCTATCTAGTTGTACCTACCTACCTAAGAATAGTGCTTTTATCTAGTTGTACCTACCTACCTAAGAATAGTGCTTTTATCTAGTTGTACCTACCTACCTAAGAATAGTGCTTTTATCTAGTTGTACCTACCTACCTAAGAATAGTGGTTCTATCTAGTTGTACCTACCTACCTAAGAATAGTGCTTTTATCAAGTTGTACCTACCTACCTAAGAAAAGTGGTTTTATCAAGTTGTACCTACCTACCTAAGAATAGTGCTTTTATCTAGTTGTACCTACCTACCTAAGAATAGTGCTTTTATCTAGTTGTACCTACCTACCTAAGAATAGTGGTTCTATCTAGTTGTACCTACCTACCTAAGAATAGTGCTTTTATCAAGTTGTACCTACCTACCTAAGAATAGTGCTTTTATCTAGTTGTACCTACCTACCTAAGAATAGTGGTCTTATCTAGTTGTACCTACCTACCTAAGAATAGGGGTTTTATCAAGTTGTACCTACCTACCTAAGAATAGTGGTTCTATCTAGTTGTACCTACCTACCTAAGAATAGTGGTTTTATCTAGTTGTACCTACCTACCTAAGAATAGTGGTTCTATCTAGTTGTACCTACCTACCTAAGAATAGTGCTTTTATCAAGTTGTACCTACCTACCTAAGAATAGTGGTTTTATCAAGTTGTACCTACCTACCTAAGAATAGTGCTTTTATCTAGTTGTACCTACCTACCTAAGAATAGTGCTTTTATCTAGTTGTACCTACCTACCTAAGAATAGTGATTCTATCTAGTTGTACCTACCTACCTAAGAATAGTGCTTTTATCAAGTTGTACCTACCTACCTAAGAATAGTGCTTTTATCTAGTTGTACCTACCTACCTAAGAATAGTGGTCTTATCTAGTTGTACCTACCTACCGAAGAATAGGGGTTTTATCAAGTTGTACCTACCTACCTAAGAATAGTGGTTCTATCTAGTTGTACCTACCTACCTAAGAATAGTGGTTTTATCTAGTTGTACCTACCTACCTAAGAATAGTGCCTTTATCTAGTTGTACCTACCTACCTAAGAATAGTGGTTCTATCTAGTTGTACCTACCTACCTAAGAATAGTGGTTCTATCTAGTTGTACCTACCTACCTAAGAATAGTGCTTTTATCAAGTTGTATCTACCTACCTAAGAATAGTGGTTCTATCTAGTTGTACCTACCTACCTAAGAATAGGGGTTTTATCAAGTTGTACCTACCTACCTAAGAATAGTGGTTCTATCTAGTTGTACCTACCTACATAAGAATAGTGGTTTTATCTAGTTGTACCTACCTACCTAAGAATAGTGCCTTTATCTAGTTGTACCTACCTACCTAAGAATAGTGGTTCTATCAAGTTGTACCTACCTACCTAAGAATAGTGGTTCTATCTAGTTGTACCTACCTACCTAAGAATAGTGGTTTTATCTAGTTGTACCTACCTACTTAAGAATAGTTGTTTTATCTAGTTGTACTTACCTACCTAAGAATAGTGGTTTTATCAAGGTGTACCTACCTACCTAAGAATAGTGCTTTTATCTAGTTGTACCTACCTACCTAAGAATAGTGGTTCTATCTAGTTGTACCTACCTACCTAAGAATAGTGCTTTTATCAAGTTGTATCTACCTACCTAAGAATAGTGGTTCTATCTAGTTGTACCTACCTACCTAAGAATAGTGCTTTTATCAAGTTGTATCTACCTACCTAAGAATAGTGCTTTTATCTAGTTGTACCTACCTACCTAAGAATAGTGGTTCTATCTAGTTGTACCTACCTACCTAAGAATAGTGCTTTTATCAAGTTGTATCTACCTACCTAAGAATAGTGGTTTTATCAAGTTGTATCTACCTACCTAAGAATAGTGGTTTTATCTAGTTGTACCTACCTACCTAAGAATAGTGCTTTTATCTAGTTGTACCTACCTACCTAAGAATAGTGGTTCTATCTAGTTGTACCTACCTACCTAAGAATAGTGCTTTTATCAAGTTGTATCTACCTACCTAAGAATAGTGGTTCTATCTAGTTGTACCTACCTACCTAAGAATAGTGGTTCTATCTAGTTGTACCTACCTACCTAAGAATAGTGCTTTTATCAAGTTGTACCTACCTACCTAAGAATAGTGCTTTAATCTAGTTGTACCTACCTACCTAAGAATAGTGGTTCTATCTAGTTGTACCTACCTACCTAAGAATAGGGGTTTTATCAAGTTGTACCTACCTACCTAAGAATAGTGGTTCTATCTAGCTGTACCTACCTACCTAAGAATAGTGGTTTTATCTAGTTGTACCTACCTACCTAAGAATAGTGCCTTTATCTAGTTGTACCTACCTACCTAAGAATAGTGGTTCTATCAAGTTGTACCTACCTACCTAAGAATAGTGGTTCTATCTAGTCGTACCTACCTACCTAAGAATAGTGGTTTTATCTAGTTGTACCTACCTACCTAAGAATGGTGGTTTTATCTAGTTGTACTTACCTACCTAAGAATAGTGGTTTTATCAAGGTGTACCTACCTACCTAAGAATAGTGCTTTTATCTAGTTGTACCTACCTACCTAAGAATAGTGGTTCTATCTAGTTGTACCTACCTACCTAAGAATAGGGGTTTTATCAAGTTGTACCTACCTACCTAAGAATAGTGGTTCTATCTAGTTGTACCTACCTACCTAAGAATAGTGGTTTTATCTAGTTGTACCTACCTACCTAAGAATAGTGCCTTTATCTAGTTGTACCTACCTACCTAAGAATAGTGGTTCTATCAAGTTGTACCTACCTACCTAAGAATAGTGGTTCTATCTAGTTGTACCTACCTACCTAAGAATAGTGGTTTTATCTAGTTGTACCTACCTACTTAAGAATAGTTGTTTTATCTAGTTGTACTTACCTACCTAAGAATAGTGGTTTTATCAAGGTGTACCTACCTACCTAAGAATAGTGATTTTATCTAGTTGTACCTACCTACCTAAGAATAGTGGTTCTATCTAGTTGTACCTACCTACCTAAGAATAGTGCTTTTATCAAGTTGTATCTACCTACCTAAGAATAGTGGTTCTATCTAGTTCTACCTACCTACCTAAGAATAGTGCTTTTATCAAGTTGTATCTACCTACCTAAGAATAGTGCTTTTATCTAGTTGTACCTACCTACCTAAGAATAGTGGTTCTATCTAGTTGTACCTACCTACCTAAGAATAGTGCTTTTATCAAGTTGTATCTACCTACCTAAGAATAGTGGTTTTATCTAGTTGTACCTACCTACCTAAGAATAGTGGTTTTATCAAGGTGTACCTACCTACCTAAGAATAGTGATTTTATCAAGTTGTACCTACCTACCTAAGAATGGTGGTTTTATCAAGTTGTACCTACCTACCTAAGAATAGTGGTTTTATCAAGTTGTACCTACCTACCTAAGAATAGTGCTTTTATCTAGTTGTACCTACCTACCTAAGAATAGTGGTTCTATCTAGTTGTACCTACCTACCTAAGAATAGTGCTTTTATCAAGTTGTACCTACCTACCTAAGAATAGTGCTTTTATCTAGTTGTACCTACCTACCTAAGAATAGTGGTTCTATCTAGTTGTACTTACCTACCTAAGAATAGTGGTTTTATCAAGGTGTACCTACCTACCTAAGAATAGTGATTTTATCAAGTTGTACCTACCTACACAAGAATAGTGCTTTTATCTAGTTGTACCTACCTACCTAAGAATAGTGGTTTTATCTAGTTGTACCTACCTACCTAAGAATAGTGCTTTTATCAAGTTGTACCTACCTACCTAAGAATAGGGGTTTCATCAAGTTGTACCTACCTACCTAAGAATAGTGGTTTTATCTAGTTGTACCTACCTACCTAAGAATAGGGGTTTTATCAAGTTGTACCTACCTACCTAAGAATAGTGGTTCTATCTAGTTGTACCTACCTACCTAAGAATAGTGGTTTTATCAAGTTGTACCTACCTAACTAAGAATAGTGCTTTTATCTAGTTGTACCTACCTACCTAAGAATAGTGGTTCTATCTGGTTGTACCTACCTACCTAAGAATAGGGGTTTTATCAAGTTGTACCTACCTACCTAAGAATAGTGGTTCTATCTAGCTGTACCTACCTACCTAAGAATAGTGGTTTTATCTAGTTGTACCTACCTACCTAAGAATAGTGCCTTTATCTAGTTGTACCTACCTACCTAAGAATAGTGGTTCTATCAAGTTGTACCTACCTACCTAAGAATAGTGGTTCTATCTAGTTGTACCTACCTACCTAA
This sequence comes from Steromphala cineraria, assembly GCA_916613615.1. Taxonomy (NCBI): domain Eukaryota; kingdom Metazoa; phylum Mollusca; class Gastropoda; order Trochida; family Trochidae; genus Steromphala; species Steromphala cineraria. The sequence continues at coordinate 15,674,308 of OU744724.1, read as the reverse complement.
GAATAGTGGTTTTATCTAGTTGTACCTACCTACCTAAGAATAGTGGTTTTATCTAGTTGTACTTACCTACCTAAGAATAGTGGTTTTATCAAGGTGTACCTACCTACCTAAGAATAGTGCTTTTATCTAGTTGTACCTACCTACCTAAGAATAGTGGTTCTATCTAGTTGTACCTACCTACCTAAGAATAGTGCTTTTATCAAGTTGTATCTACCTACCTAAGAATAGTGGTTTTATCTAGTTGTACCTACCTACCTAAGAATAGTGGTTTTATCAAGGTGTACCTACCTACCTAAGAATAGTGATTTTATCAAGTTGTACCTACCTACCTAAGAATGGTGGTTTTATCAAGTTGTACCTACCTACCTAAGAATAGTGGTTTTATCAAGTTGTACCTACCTACCTAAGAATAGTGCTTTTATCTAGTTGTACCTACCTACCTAAGAATAGTGGTTCTATCTAGTTGTACCTACCTACCTAAGAATAGTGCTTTTATCAAGTTGTACCTACCTACCTAAGAATAGTGCTTTTATCTAGTTGTACCTACCTACCTAAGAATAGTGGTTCTATCTAGTTGTACTTACCTACCTAAGAATAGTGGTTTTATCAAGGTGTACCTACCTACCTAAGAATAGTGATTTTATCAAGTTGTACCTACCTACACAAGAATAGTGCTTTTATCTAGTTGTACCTACCTACCTAAGAATAGTGGTTTTATCTAGTTGTACCTACCTACCTAAGAATAGTGCTTTTATCAAGTTGTACCTACCTACCTAAGAATAGGGGTTTCATCAAGTTGTACCTACCTACCTAAGAATAGTGGTTTTATCTAGTTGTACCTACCTACCTAAGAATAGGGGTTTTATCAAGTTGTACCTACCTACCTAAGAATAGTGGTTCTATCTAGTTGTACCTACCTACCTAAGAATAGTGGTTTTATCAAGTTGTACCTACCTAACTAAGAATAGTGCTTTTATCTAGTTGTACCTACCTACCTAAGAATAGTGGTTCTATCTGGTTGTACCTACCTACCTAAGAATAGGGGTTTTATCAAGTTGTACCTACCTACCTAAGAATAGTGGTTCTATCTAGCTGTACCTACCTACCTAAGAATAGTGGTTTTATCTAGTTGTACCTACCTACCTAAGAATAGTGCCTTTATCTAGTTGTACCTACCTACCTAAGAATAGTGGTTTTATCAAGTTGTACCTACCTACCTAAGAATAGTGGTTCTATCTAGTTGTACCTACCTACCTAAGAATAGTGGTTTTATCTAGTTGTACCTACCTACCTAAGAATAGTGGTTTTATCTAGTTGTACTTACCTACCTAAGAATAGTGGTTTTATCAAGGTGTACCTACCTACCTAAGAATAGTGCTTTTATCTAGTTGTACCTACCTACCTAAGAATAGTGCTTTTATCTAGTTGTACCTACCTACCTAAGAATAGTGGTTCTATCTAGTTGTACCTACCTACCTAAGAATAGGGGTTTTATCAAGTTGTACCTACCTACCTAAGAATAGTGGTTCTATCTAGTTGTACCTACCTACCTAAGAATAGGGGTTTTATCAAGTTGTACCTACATACCTAAGAATAGTGGTTCTATCTAGTTGTACCTACCTACCTAAGAATAGTGCTTTTATCAAGTTGTACCTACCTACCTAAGAATAGTGCTTTTATCTAGTTGTACCTACCTACCTAAGAATAGTGGTTCTATCTAGTTGTACCTACCTACCTAAGAATAGGGGTTTTATCAAGTTGTACCTACCTACCTAAGAATAGTGGTTTTATCTAGTTGTACCTACCAACCTAAGAATAGTGCCTTTATCTAGTTGTACCTACCTACCTAAGAATAGTGGTTCTATCAAGTTGTACCTACCTACCTAAGAATAGTGGTTCTATCTAGTTGTACTTACCTACCTAAGAATAGTGGTTTTATCAAGGTGTACCTACCTACCTAAGAATAGTGCTTTTATCTAGTTGTACCTACCTACCTAAGAATAGTGCTTTTATCTAGTTGTACCTACCTACCTAAGAATAGTGGTTCTATCTAGTTGTACCTACCTACCTAAGAATAGGGGTTTTATCAAGTTGTACCTACCTACCTAAGAATAGTGGTTCTATCTAGTTGTACCTACCTACCTAAGAATAGGGGTTTTATCAAGTTGTACCTACATACCTAAGAATAGTGGTTCTATCTAGTTGTACCTACCTACCTAAGAATAGTGCTTTTATCAAGTTGTACCTACCTAACTAAGAATAGTGCTTTTATCTAGTTGTACCTACCTACCTAAGAATAGTGGTTCTATCTGGTTGTACCTACCTACCTAAGAATAGGGGTTTTATCAAGTTGTACCTACCTACCTAAGAATAGTGGTTCTATCTAGCTGTACCTACCTACCTAAGAATAGTGGTTTTATCTAGTTGTACCTACCTACCTAAGAATAGTGCCTTTATCTAGTTGTACCTACCTACCTAAGAATAGTGGTTCTATCAAGTTGTACCTACCTACCTAAGAATAGTGGTTCTATCTAGTTGTACCTACCTACCTAAGAATAGTGGTTTTATCTAGTTGTACCTACCTACCTAAGAATAGTGGTTTTATCTAGTTGTACTTACCTACCTAAGAATAGTGGTTTTATCAAGGTGTACCTACCTACCTAAGAATAGTGCTTTTATCTAGTTGTACCTACCTACCTAAGAATAGTGCTTTTATCTAGTTGTACCTACCTACCTAAGAATAGTGGTTCTATCTAGTTGTACCTACCTACCTAAGAATAGTGGTTTTATCAAGTTGTACCTACCTACCTAAGAATAGTGGTTCTATCTAGTTGTACCTACCTACCTAAGAATAGGGGTTTTATCAAGTTGTACCTACATACCTAAGAATAGTGGTTCTATCTAGTTGTACCTACCTACCTAAGAATAGTGCTTTTATCAAGTTGTACCTACCTACCTAAGAATAGTGCTTTTATCTAGTTGTACCTACCTACCTAAGAATAGTGGTTCTATCTAGTTGTACCTACCTACCTAAGAATAGGGGTTTTATCAAGTTGTACCTACCTACCTAAGAATAGTGGTTTTATCTAGTTGTACCTACCAACCTAAGAATAGTGCCTTTATCTAGTTGTACCTACCTACCTAAGAATAGTGGTTCTATCAAGTTGTACCTACCTACCTAAGAATAGTGGTTCTATCTAGTTGTACCTACCTACCTAAGAATAGTGGTTTTATCTAGTTGTACCTACCTACCTAAGAATAGTGGTTTTATCTAGTTGTACTTACCTACCTAAGAATAGTGGTTTTATCAAGGTGTACCTACCTACCTAAGAATAGTGCTTTTATCTAGTTGTACCTACCTACCTAAGAATAGTGGTTCTATCTAGTTGTACCTACCTACCTAAGAATAGGGGTTTTATCAAGTTGTACCTACCTACCTAAGAATAGTGGTTCTATCTAGTTGTACCTACCTACCTAAGAATAGTGGTTTTATCTAGTTGTACCTACCTACCTAAGAATAGTGCCTTTATCTAGTTGTACCTACCTACCTAAGAATAGTGGTTCTATCAAGTTGTACCTACCTACCTAAGAATAGTGGTTCTATCTAGTTGTACCTACCTACCTAAGAATAGTGGTTTTATCTAGTTGTACCTACCTACCTAAGAATAGTTGTTTTATCTAGTTGTACTTACCTACCTAAGAATAGTGGTTTTATCAAGGTGTACCTACCTACCTAAGAATAGTGCTTTTATCTAGTTGTACCTACCTACCTAAGAATAGTGGTTCTATCTAGTTGTACCTACCTACCTAAGAATAGTGCTTTTATCAAGTTGTATCTACCTACCTAAGAATAGTGGTTCTATCTAGTTGTACCTACCTACCTAAGAATAGTGCTTTTATCAAGTTGTATCTACCTACCTAAGAATAGTGCTTTTATCTAGTTGTACCTACCTACCTAAGAATAGTGGTTCTATCTAGTTGTACCTACCTACCTAAGAATAGTGCTTTTATCAAGTTGTATCTACCTACCTAAGAATAGTGGTTTTATCTAGTTGTACCTACCTACCTAAGAATAGTGGTTTTATCAAGTTGTACCTACCTACACAAGAATAGTGGTTCTATCTAGTTGTACCTACCTACCTAAGAATAGTGCTTTTATCTAGTTGTACCTACCTACCTAAGAATAGTGGTTCTATCTAGTTGTACCTACCTACCTAAGAATAGTGGTTCTATCTAGTTGTACCTACCTACCTAAGAATAGTGCTTTTATCAAGTTGTACCTACCTACCTAAGAATAGTGCTTTTATCTAGTTGTACCTACCTACCTAAGAATAGTGGTTCTATCTAGTTGTACCTACCTACCTAAGAATAGGGGTTTTATCAAGTTGTACCTACCTACCTAAGAATAGTGGTTCTATCTAGCTGTACCTACCTACCTAAGAATAGTGGTTTTATCTAGTTGTACCTACCTACCTAAGAATAGTGCCTTTATCTAGTTGTACCTACCTACCTAAGAATAGTGGTTCTATCAAGTTGTACCTACCTACCTAAGAATAGTGGTTCTATCTAGTTGTACCTACCTACCTAAGAATAGTGGTTTTATCTAGTTGTACCTACCTACCTAAGAATAGTGGTTTTATCTAGTTGTACTTACCTACCTAAGAATAGTGGTTTTATCAAGGTGTACCTACCTACCTAAGAATAGTGCTTTTATCTAGTTGTACCTACCTACCTAAGAATAGTGGTTCTATCTAGTTGTACCTACCTACCTAAGAATAGTGGTTCTATCTAGTTGTACCTACCTACCTAAGAATAGTGCTTTTATCAAGTTGTACCTACCTACCTAAGAATAGTGCTTTTATCTAGTTGTACCTACCTACCTAAGAATAGTGGTTCTATCTAGTTGTACCTACCTACCTAAGAATAGTGCTTTTATCAAGTTGTATCTACCTACCTAAGAATAGTGGTTTTATCAAGTTGTACCTACCTACCTAAGAATAGTGCTTTTATCTAGTTGTACCTACCTACCTAAGAATAGTGGTTCTATCTAGTTGTACCTACCTACCTAAGAATAGTGGTTCTATCTAGTTGTACCTACCTACCTAAGAATAGTGCTTTTATCAAGTTGTACCTACCTACCTAAGAATAGTGCTTTTATCTAGTTGTACCTACCTACCTAAGAATAGTGGTTCTATCTAGTTGTACCTACCTACCTAAGAATAGGGGTTTTATCAAGTTGTACCTACCTACCTAAGAATAGTGGTTCTATCTAGCTGTACCTACCTACCTAAGAATAGTGGTTTTATCTAGTTGTACCTACCTACCTAAGAATAGTGCCTTTATCTAGTTGTACCTACCTACCTAAGAATAGTGGTTCTATCAAGTTGTACCTACCTACCTAAGAATAGTGGTTCTATCTAGTTGTACCTACCTACCTAAGAATGGTGGTTTTATCTAGTTGTACCTACCTACCTAAGAATAGTGGTTTTATCTAGTTGTACTTACCTACCTAAGAATAGTGGTTTTATCAAGGTGTACCTACCTACCTAAGAATAGTGCTTTTATCTAGTTGTACCTACCTACCTAAGAATAGTGGTTCTATCTAGTTGTACCTACCTACCTAAGAATAGTGCTTTTATCAAGTTTTATCTACCTACCTAAGAATAGTGGTTTTATCAAGTTGTACCTACCTACCTAAGAATAGTGCTTTTATCTAGTTGTACCTACCTACCTAAGAATAGTGGTTCTGTACTATACAATCTTGGAAGAAAAAATATCTTAAGATTTGTCCTATACCATCTTGGAATATTTCAATATTCCATACTGTTGGCATATGTGTGTATTTAGTAGCATTGCTGTCAGTATAATTACCGTGGTAGCAGCTTTGCGTTGAAGGGATGCGTCCTTCGTTAATTACCTGAGTTACGGTAATCACTCTTTATGTGAAGTGTTGTTGCATGTAGCTTTATAGAATGTTCTATCATTTGAGATAATTAATCAGTCGTCGTGTGAGCACGGCGTATGGTTATAGCTTGAAGGGTCTGTTTTGCGCTGTCGGCGCGATCGGACATCGGGCTGTTTTAGGCTTTCGTTATTTCTAGCTTTACGTACATCGTAAGATGTGCGCATCTATTTACAAGCCCTTTTTAATTTTTTTGAAAATCGACTAATAACATCAAAGGTACTTCCATAAACAAATGGTATGAGCCAAGTGTTGTGCGAACTATACGGAGACGTTATGTAAATTGAGCCTCTCTGAAGTTGAAAAGTTTTAGTAATCTTCCTAAGGACATTACATTTATATTTGACGTATTTTGAGCGTGTGGGTTCGATCGTGTATGATGTGTAACATGTAAAAACGATAACTAGTACTTTGAATACAGGGGTTATAACGGGATGACGTGAATAAAACATGAATATCATTTATAGTAGAGGGGTTGTTTTGACGTGACAGTGTATTTATCCAAATGTTAAAACGAACCAAAAAATGGAAACAATTTACATACATGCCATGTAAAAAGATCAACAAACAAATGAACATTACATCTTATTATCTTTAATGGATAAAAGGAAATAGAAAGAATACTACACTGTATAAACAAAGCAGTGTTGTTATATCATGCCGATCCCCATACAAAGTATGCCTAAATGCATTTAGATGATATGTGTACATGTATTAGTACCTGATAAAGCTGTGCTTCCGTATCGTATGTATTTTGTGTATTGTATGCATTGTCTGTTCGCACATGTATATATGGTATCGTGTGTAAGGTTTTGTACGTATAGTGGGTATTGTGCGTGGGTATTTTTTAAATATAAATACCAGTTATGGTGAATGCAAATGGGTGAATGTGTTCATGTGTATGCTGGTATGTGTGTAAGTTGATGAATTTGTGTATGACGTGAGGTGCATTATTTAAATTTCTAATATTCATTCATATGAATTTGACGATTTAACGGTGTTAAGTGTTTTGTAGACCATAGAAATGATAACTGTGGTAATTTGCTTCATAACATTTTCACCTGTTGCGTTGGGCATGGAGTAACACCTAGCAAGTGGAAGAAAGGTAGTATAACACCTATCATCAAACCAAGCAGCACTGCCTTAATAAGGCCCTCAACCTATAAGCCCTATAACCTCTTAAGCCAACGTAGAAATGACTGTGATATGAATGACTGTGATATGTAAATATGTTTATAGCTTTGGTTTTTGTTAGCCTTTTAAGAGCCTTGTATATGTACCTTTTATATGATCTTACTGTCAGTTTAGCTGTATTTTAGAGATTTTAATGTATATTTACATGCATTTTAAGTTGAATGTGAAAGTGTCTCTCATAAATATAAAATATTCTGTCTTCTGTCTGACCTATAGAGGAATAACATTGCTTTTAATCCCTTGTAAAATATATTGCGACATTTTAAACCAAATACTGGCAAAGTACCTAGAAGATAATGACTTAATAAGCGAGGAACAAAACGGATTTAGGAAACAGCGCAGCTTGAAGAACACATATAAAAATTATATTCAAAAATTCAAAATTGGAAAACAGCTAAACAGAGATCTAAGAAAGGCACCGAAAAAGGCTTTGAAAAGCTATGGAAAACTGGGATAACAGGTAAAATCTACAACGATGTTAAGGAGAGAGATATTATTTTATTATTGTGTCACGCAAATGTTGACATGTTATATACATAAAAAAATAAATATATACACTGAAAGGCAAAAGAAACGTCGCTCTTATGACTCAGTTCAATGACCTTGAATTGTATACGTCATTTAAACCAGATGTAGGATTTTATCAAAAATTTTGAGCCATGAGTAAAGTACAATTCTTTACAGCCAATAATACCCATTCCAATACTTTGAGATTGTTTATAGTGATTTTTAACAATGGATAATGGAAGAATGTTAAAAAAGCAGAAAAGTGCATTTTTTGTGCAAGCATTAACAATCTGAATCAATAACAACAATCAGTCTCGTAAGTGTCACAGCGACTTGTGAAGCCGATTTCACAACATTTTGAAAGCGAAAATGACATTGAATGACTCGAAAAATTACGTTTATCTGTTTACGTTGTAACCCAGTTGTTTTGTTTTAGCGGCAAGTACTGGTGCCTCTAATGATACAGAGATCGTAATGATGTTCTTACACGACCATCAACATGTTTGATGGCATTCAATGATGCCTAACAGGCCACAACGGTCTTCCAAGGTTGATGCTATCTTCTGTCAGACATTTTGTTTTGCACCGTGTACAAAAATGAGTTGGATGAGATGCTCATTTTGGGCGGTATATAACTGTAGAGTTTGATAAGAAATGCACACGCACCTTGGTTTTCATCACAATCACTGAAAACCGTGTACCATCATAACCATGATGAATTAAAACGGATTTTAAAAATTAGCATCAAAGATCATTTTTCCATTTGTTATTTTCAGAAAAATGGATTTGAACATGTTTCAAAATTGATTTTTGATACAAATATCAGTTTTACAATTATGTGAAACATGTCTTGAATCACTTTTGAAATGCGACGTTTCTTTTGCCTTTCAGTATATTATTATGAAATCTATGTATCTATCAAGACTAATTAATAATGGGGTGTAGCGATCTCAATGCTGATAAATTTAACAGACATATATCTGACAAAGCAGATTGCTCTTGCGGCCATGCCACTGAGGACGCACTTCATTACTTTTTCGTCTGTTCAAGATTCGATTCAGTTAGATCCAACGAATTCTATTATACAAATGGCTTTTCATTAAAAACAATTTTATATGGCCACCCATCTTTGAACACTGTTACCAAATCTGAAATTCTAAAATCAGTACATCTATTTATAATCTAAACTAAACTTTTTGACTGAACACGTATGATACTGACTGCGGATATCAAAAATGTATTCAGCCATCATCTCCAATCTATAATGAATTTATTTCCAGTTTTACTACCTGTATTATAATTCTTAGACACCATGTTTACTATAAGTCGCTCTTGTCATGATCATGTTCATATATTTTGTTGTTGGAGCGGTCTTCACATAAGCTCACACGAGCTTGTTGACCAATCCAGTTCATGTATCTTTTCATGGAATAAATACGTTTAAACCACTAATTAATACCGTGTCATGTTATAAAGTTCGACCAGCCGTCTGACGGTTCTGCAGATGGTTATCACAACAACGTGTCACTGTGCCGCGTCCCTGTCTGACTTGAGCTGCAATCTCGCACAATCACACCAACTTCCTCCTTCTAATTGAATGTTTATTCATTTCAAGTACATTTGGTGGCTGATTTGATCAGTTGATTTAGCCTCATTGGGGATTGATTAAACGTAAAAACGTAACAATGCTATGGTTAAGGATTAATCAAGCATTTGCCACAGAGATCAAAAGACTGGTCTTTCTTCATTCCGCCAATTCAAGGTTCTTAAGCAGACCTCAAATTTAAATCCTAAAGAATATGAATTTGAAGTCTATCTTGACTGATAATCAGTAAATGTCAAAGACGGTAAACATAGTACAGTATTCCCGAGAAACTTCACTGAAAATTGTTGAGTACCAACAATTTATTTGTGCCTTCAAAATTGGCTCGTAAAAGGTATTTGCTTAGGTCAAAAAATTCTGAACACTAAAAAGTAATATAGATGGGCGTTGATAATACTAATAACCGCACCTTATTTAACCTCGCTGTTAGCTAAGTTATCTAATATTTCAGTACAAGAAAAGACATTTCCTTCACTCTGGAAAATAGTGTCCGTCATTCCACTCCATAAGAAAGGTGATGTGCACGAATGTTCTAACTACATATCTGTCGCACTAACGAGTTGTGTCGCTAAGGTTTTCGAAAAATGCGTTTTTAAGTATGTTTTTAATTTCTTTAGGGATAACAGTATCTTAACTAATTTACAATCTGGCTTCATGCCTGGCGACTCCAGGGTCAATCAGTTAACACATCTTTATAAGTTCATATCGAAGGCAGTGGTCCAAGGTAAGGAAATTAGAGCAGTAGTATGTGATATAAGTAATGTTTGATAAAGTTTGGCATAAGGGTATCATTCACAAGCTGTATGCGTATGGAATAAGGGGAGACCTTCTAGAATGCTTTCAGAGTTACCTGGATGGTAGAAAACAGAAAGTATCAATAAATGGTTATAGTTCAAGTTTTAGCAACGTAGAAGCGGGCGTACCCCAGGGCTTAGCGTTGGGCCCCTTTTGTTCATTATCTATATTAATGACATTGTTGAAGGCATAAACAGTAACATTCGCTTTTTTGCCGATGATACATCCATATATGTTATTATAGACGATCATTTCACGGCTGCTGCAACTATAAATCGTGATTTAGAAAAAAATGCAAACTGGGCTAGAAAATGACAAGTTAGTTTCAATCCTAGTAAGACCGAGAGTATGATATTAAGTAGAAAAACGCCAAACTACGTCAAACCGATCTTATCAATGAACGCCTGTAAAAGAAGTTGAAGAGCACAAACATTTCGGTTTAACACTTTAAAACGATTGTTCTTGGAAACAACATATACATGAAATGATAAAGAAAATAAGACCAAGGATCAATTGTTTTAGAAGTTTTAAATACCGTTTATCTCGTAAAACACTAGACACTCTGTACAAATCTTTCATCCACCCATGTACTCTTTGATTATGGTTGTCAGATATGGGATAACTGTACTATTGAACAAGCAAATGTGCTGGAAAATCTTCACTTTGATGCATTGAGAACGATTTGTGGTGCAGTTCGAGACACCAGTCATGACAAATTATTCAGTGAAACTAATTATACCACATTGAAAAACCGAAGGTATCGCTTTAAACTCATTAGTTTTTATAAAATGTACTACGGTATGGCTCCGGACTATTTAAACGAACTTGTACCAGGTACAGTATCGGAACTAAGTAACTATAACCTAAGAAACAGTGCTTCCATCCAATCAATCAACTCTAGGATGCATAGATATTCTCTTTCTTTTTTACCTAGCGTCATTGATTCATGGAACTCTTTACCTATCGCAGTTAAGAATGCCCGATCGGTAACCCAATTTTAAACGATGATCAGCCCAGCTGTATCTCCAAGTAACTTTGATTTAAATTAGAACTCGCTTTTGTCAAATAATTCATTGCCGCCTCAAGCTCGGATGTAGTGATCTGAATGCAGATAAATATAACCGACACATGTCTGAAATATCCAGGTGTTCTTGTGGCCATTTTAATGAAGACGCCCTTCACTACCTGTTTGTTTGTCGCAACTACCATAACCTAAGATCAAATATGTATTTCTATACACAAGGATATAATTTGAAAACAGTATTGTACGGAAATGAATCTTTAGATAACAGAACAAACAACGATATCCTCAGGTCCTTACATCAATTCAATAGTAAAAGTAATCGCTTTTTATGAGCTCTTACTTATCTGTTCACTAGTAATACATGTATCTGTTACATATAAAATATCATCTTTACTGCAGCATATCATATGATAGGCATCTCCAACAACATTATTCTTTAACAGAAACTGATCCGACTATAAAGATGGTTTTATCAATTATATTTTTCTAATTGTATTGTATATAATGTGTAGCTTTCTCTGTTGTATTTAGGAGCGGTGTTCCAATAAGCCTTGTGGCTTGTTCACCAATCCATATTTCATTTTATGAAATAAAAATATATGTTTAAACCTTAATACTAATAAGGTTCAATGTTAACTATCCTTTCTATCAGACATACATTTTTGATCATTGATTTCAATATATATATAAAAAATATGTCTTTAAAAAGACACAGCCCTTCACAATCCCGGGATTTTACCCCTATTCTAATTGTATTGTATATAATGTCCAGCTTTCTCTGTTGTATTTAGGAGCGGTGTTCAAATAAGCCTTGTGGCTTGTTCACCAATCCATATTTCATTTTATTCAACACAAAAATAGCTCATAGACCTTCTAAATATTGGAATGAACAACACCTCACCTCACAATATAGGAATTTACCCCTATATTGCTTGAACTGAAGATAGATAATCGCTTATAGCCCGTCACAATCTGGGAATGGACTACACTAACCCGTCAATTGGACACTAAGACCAGCTAAAAGTCCCTCACAATCTAGGAATCGTTCTCTACATTACATAAATTGAAGATAGAAAACCACTCATAGCCCTTCACAAGTTGGGAATTGACTACACTAACCCGTCAATTGGACACTAAGACCAGCTTAGAGGCCTCAAATTCACAATCTAGGAATCGTTCTCTATATTACATATTGAAGATAGAAAACCGCTCATAGCCCTTCACAATCTGGGAATGGCTACACTAACCCGTCAATTGGACACTTAGACCAGCTAAAAGCCCCTCACAATCTAGGAATCGTTCTCTATATTACATAAATTGAAAATAGAAAACCACTCATAGCCCTTCACAAACTGGAAATGGACTATGCTTCTCAGTCACTTGGACACAAATCATTCCTAGATTGTGATCATTCCAAGTTTGTGTAGGCCTAACAATCTGCAGATTATTTAAACGATCTAGGAATGTTTAAATATTCCTAGATTGTGATATACCCCAGATGGTGCGTAACAGATACACTATAATATAGATACACTCTACAGTACATGTACATGACATACGAACTAGTGAATGTATTTCTATAAAAAAGGCTATGACATAAAGTGCATTCTTTTTGGTGCTGTCTACTTATCAAAAGAAGAACATTAAAAAATTGTTCAGTCAGTTCATTCTTTCATAATGGAAACTGGTAGATTTGTCAAAATCATATAAATTGATCTTTTGAATTATATATCATTGTATTAGCATTTGTACGACACATTATTACCCACAGTGAGGTATTGTATCACCATAGTCGCCTGATTGATGTCACAAAGCTGATTTTTATGTTATGTTATGGGAAGAGGCCTTACTATAAGCTGTGCTTGTTGGCCAATCCTCTTCACCTAATGTACAAGTTATGGTGAAATAAATATGTTTAAACCACTAGTGAATGTAATTTCTGTAGCAAAAATTAATGCAGGCCATCCAACATTGTTCCAATATCCCCTCAGTCGAGCAGAAATATAAAAACATTTCTGCTTTCATGTTTGCAAAATTTGAATACCGGTATGTTAAATGGCAATTATTGATTACTGTTTCAAAACGTCGGTAAAGTTATTTTTGAAAACCATGCATTTTGATGCTATTCACATGAATCTCAATTAATTAAGCATATCCGGTTAACCAAGAAAGAAGATATACATCTACTACTGCAATCAATCAGTTTAGTTGTTTTAACACATAATCCAAATGACTAATCAGGGCAATGATGTCACCTCGCTGATTACGACAATCGCAGTTGCTTCCTGTCGGCCAGACTGACATCTCACATTGACCCCTTTTTCTGTCTCCATCTAAATATAAACTGTCTTGATTAGTCTTTATTTTTCTATTATTTTATAATAAATATAACCCTCTTCTTCACCATTCCATTTCAAATTCCGATTAATTTTATTTTTTTACAACTTTAGAACTTTCATTAACTTTATGTCTATGACCTTTTCTAATTGTAATGCACCATATATTGGAAATAACCAAGGTATAGGCCCCACGTTGTTGACATCACCGAATGGTGGAAGAAGACTTGAAACTCCAATCCAACAACAATATTATTGACTCTTTGTATTATTAACATGTAGAAAAACATTCATCACGAAAACAACGCATTTTGTTAAAAAGCACTAATAAGGAAATGGCTTATTAATCGAGGAGTATATAGCCTATCGTTGCCGTGACGATACCCCCGTGACTAGTCTCACAAAAAAAAACCATGTTATTAAATTACCAACTAGTTACAAACTTGTAAATATTACACAAAATGAAAAGATATTATTTTAAACAGAACTTCATAATTTGAGTGATGAAAAATTGAGAGGACTATTTAATATTGTAATATATGGCGTATATTTCAGCTGAATGATCTAATCTGGTAATATCAAGAACATTAACGATATACTTATATACTCTGAAACTCTATTTAACATAAAAAAGACATAAATGTTCGAAAAAAATCATAAGATAATATAGATATTAAAGATAAAGTTTAGTCTACTAAACTATAGCCTTAATCTTGTAATACCATTTCCATGTACAATTTATTAACATATTCTGAAAGTCTACTACTTAACACGAAAAAACTTTGATGCTTAACCGAAGTTCATAATGAAATATGACTTGTTCTAAAAAGGAACAGTTCAAGAAATGGCTATCCAATCTTGGAATATCGAGCGTTACATTCCTGTGAGTGATATGATCTTGTTCTATCATTGACATATACGATTTATATAAATACTCTAAAAGTCTACTTCACATGAAAAGACACTAATGATAACCGAAGTCCTTAAAGAAAACTTGGTAGTTGTGAGAAGGGCACAAATCAAGAAATGATGAAGTTATAACATCTGTTGACAGTCATAAACACTTAGGTCTCATATTACAACACGATTGTACCTGGAACGAACACATTAATGACATTGCAAAAAAAGTTGCACCCATGGTAAATTGTCTGAGAAGCCTCAAATATCGTCTAAACCGAAAAACATTAGAAACAATGTACAAACAGTTCATTTTGCCAGTCTTCGATTACTGCAGTCACATATGGGATTATTGCACCAAACAGCAAGCGGATATACTAAGTCTTGAAAAGCTTAATCTTGACGCTCTAAGAACCGTGTGTGGTGCTGTTCGAGGCACCAGCCATCATAAGATTTATAAAGAAACTAATTGTCAACCGCTGTGTCAAAGAAGATATTTTCAAAAAATGACGATGTTTTATAAAATGATCAATAACATAACGCCGAGTTATCTTAGTAAACTTGTACCCCCTAGTTTATCGGATGTCTCTGATTATAATTTACGCAATAACACGAATCTTCAAACTATCAACTCTAAAACTGCGAATTATGCACGGTCTTTTCTTCCAAATACTGTTACATTATGGAATTCATTGCCTTCTGAACAGAGAGAAATACAGTCCCTTTCAAGATTCAAAAATGCACTTCTAAATAATAAAAATACTTACTGCCATTTTGATCTAAACAGTGGAAGCAGAGTTTGCCAAATCATTCATTGTCGTCTTCGACTTGAATGCAGTGATCTAAATGCACACAAATACCAACGCTTTATATCTGAAACCACATCCTGCCCCTGTGGCCATGATTATGAAGACTCTATTCATTACTTTTTCGTATGTCCTATTTTCAACGATATACGACAAACTATGTATTTCTACACTAATGGATTTGACCTAAAATCAGTTCTTTTCGGAAATCAAAACTCTTCAGACAGTGTAAACAAAGAACTTATAAATTCCGTGCACATGTTTATAAATTTAAGTGGCAGATTTGATCTAAAATAGTTTTAAATGACATTTTGACAACTAGAAATGATTGGTGTATTATTCTTTCAGACATGTAATATGATTTATTGTATATTCATCATGACATTTTATGTATTTTGTATCCCGGAGCGGCATTGACATAAGCGTCAGCTTGTTTGCCAATCCGGATCCATTTATGGAAATAAATATGTTTAAATCAAATCAAGAAATGGCTATTCAATCTTTGAATATCGAGCGTTACATTCCTGTGAGTGATATGATCTTGTTATATCATTGACATATACGATTTATATAAATACTCTGAAAGTCTTCTTCACATGAAAGACACTAATGATAACCGAAGTTCTTAAAGAAAACTTGGTAGTTGTGAGAAGGGCACAAATCAAGAAATGGCTATCCAATATTGGAATATCTAGCGGGACATTCTTTTGAGTGATATGATCTTGTTCTATCCTTAACATATACGATTCATATAAATACTCTGAAAGTCTACTTCACATGAAAAACACTGATGATAACCGAAATTCTTAAAGAAAACTTGGTAGTTGTGAGAAGGGCACAAATCAAGAAATTGCTATTCAATCTTGGAATATCGAGCGTTACATTCCTGTGAGTGATATGATCTTGTTCTATCATTAACATATACGATTTATATAAATACTCTGAAAGTCTACTTCACATGAAAAGACACTAATGATAACCGAAGTCCTTAAAGAAAACTTGGTAGTTGTGAGAAGGGCACAAATCAAGAAATGGCTATCCAATCTTGGAATATCGAGCGTTACATTCCTGTGAGTGATATGATCTTGTTCTATCATTAACATATACGATTCATATAAATACTCTGAAAGTCTACTTCACATGAAAGACACTAATGATAACCGAAGTTCTTTAAGAAAATTTGGTAGTTGTGAGAAGGGCACAAATCAAGAAATGGCTATTCAATCTTGGAGTATCGAGCGTTACATTCCTGTGAGTGATATGATCTTGTTCTATCATTAACATATACGATTTATATAAATACTCTGAAAGTCTACTTCACATGAAAAGACACTAATGATAACCGAAGTCCTTAAAGAAAACTTGGTAGTTGTGAGAAGGGCACAAATCAAGAAATGGCTATCAAATCTTGGAATATCGAGCGTGACATTCCTGTGAGTGATATGATCTTGTTCTATCATTAACCTATACGATTAATATAAATACTCTTAAAGTCTACTTCACATGAAAGACACTAATGATAACCGAAGTTCTTTAAGAAAACTTGGTAGTTGTGAGAAGGGCACAAATCAAGAAATGGCTATCCAATCTTGGAATATCGAGCGTGACATTCCTGTGTGTGATATGATCTTGTTCTATCATTAACATATACGATTCATATAAATACTCTGAAAGTCTACTTCACATGAAAGACACTGATGATAACCGAAATTCTTAAAGAAAACTTGGTAGTTGTGAGAAGGGCACAAATCAAGAAATGGCTATCCAATCTTGGAATATCTAGCGTGACATTCCTGTGAGTGATATGATCTTGTTCTATCATTGACATATACGATTCATATAAATACTCTGAAAGTCTACTTCACATGAAAGACACTAATGATAACCGAAATTCTTAAAGAAAAAACTTGGTAGTTGTGAGAAGGGCACATATCAAGAAATGGCTATTCAATCTTGGAATATCGAGCGTGACATTCCTGTTAGTGATATCGCCTTGTACATACTCTTAAAATTTAATCTACATGCAAAAATAATATTTTACTTCATTCTACTTATACATATAAGCAATTTCACATACTTTATAATCCGACGACACAAGATTAAATCAAGACCATAATCTGAAGAATTCAAAGTTTGTAAGAAATGGCCATTCAATCTTGGAATATCTATCTTACATCTGCCGTGAGTGGCCTTATCTAATCTTTAACCTCATCTTACTTATACATATAAGCATTTTCCCATAGTCTGAACATAGGACAACATTCATGATCACCTAAGATCATAATTTAAAGAATAACTTGTGACAAAAGGTGAAAAAGAAATGCCCATTCAATCTTGGAATATATAGCTTACATCTGCTGTGAGTGTTCTAATGTTAAAGATCTAACGGATACCCATCACTTAAGATACTCTGTAAGACTTGCTTAAAAGCAGTTCATGATATAAAGATTAAATTTGTAAATAAAATGTATTAAAGACCAATGGCCATTCAAACTTGGAATATCTAGCGTATGTCTACCATGAGTGGTCGTATCATCAATAATCTTTACACATACACTCGTTACATACCCCTGAACTCTTCTCCATGTCATATTTTCTTCATCTAAGTCCTTTTTGTCAATAAGGTTATTTTCTTCATCAAAGTCACTGTTTCAAATAACGTCTGGAATTTATTTTGTTTAACAAAAGTCAATTTCTTTATCAAAGTTTTTGCCCCCTATAGAGTCATTTCTTTTTCGGAATTAATTTTTTCCAATTAAAGTCATTTTTTTTCAAAGGTTTTCCCAAAATTAAGACACTTTAAAGACACGAATTAAGATTAAGTGTTAAAATTCATAGACAAATGATATCATTTATATAGATATCCCAAGAGCGTATTCCAAGATTGAACAGGAGGTTTTAGATTTCGTCATATCTTAAGATTTCCGTACATATCTTAAGATTTTTTATACGATCTTGGAATATTGAAATATTCCAAGATGGTATAGGTCAAATCTTAAGATATTTTTTCTTCCAAGATTGTATAGTACAGTTCTATCTAGTTGTACCTACCTACCTAAGAATAGTGGTTCTATCTAGTTGTACCTACCTACCTAAGAATAGTGCTTTTATCAAGTTGTATCTACCTACCTAAGAATAGTGCTTTTATCTAGTTGTACCTACCTACCTAAGAATAGTGGTTCTATCTAGTTGTACCTACCTACCTAAGAATAGTGCTTTTATCAAGTTGTATCTACCTACCTAAGAATAGTGGTTTTATCAAGTTGTACCTATCTACCTAAGAATAGTGCTTTTATCTAGTTGTACCTACCTACCTAAGAATAGTGGTTCTATCTAGTTGTACCTACCTACCTGAGAATAGTGGTTCTATCTAGTTGTACCTACCTACCTAAGAATAGTGCTTTTATCAAGTTGTATCTACCTACCTAAGAATAGTGGTTTTATCAAGTTGTACCTACCTACCTAAGAATAGTGCTTTTATCTAGTTGTACCTACCTACCTAAGAATAGTGGTTCTATCTAGTTGTACCTACCTACCTAAGAATAGTGGTTCTATCTAGTTGTACCTACCTACCTAAGAATAGTGCTTTTATCAAGTTGTATCTACCTACCTAAGAATAGTGCTTTTATCTAGTTGTACCTACCTACCTAAGAATAGTGGTTCTATCTAGTTGTACCTACCTACCTAAGAATAGTGCTTTTATCTAGTTGTACCTACCTACCTAAGAATAGTGATTTTATCTAGTTCTACCTACCTACATAAGAATAGTGGTTCTATCTAGTTGTACCTACCTACCTAAAAATAGTGCTTTTATCTAGTTGTACCTACCTACCTAAGAATAGTGCTTTTATCTAGTTGTACCTACCTACCTAAGAATAGTGCGTTTATCTAGTTGTACCTACCTACCTAAGAATAGTGGTTCTATCTAGTTGTACCTACCTACCTAAGAATAGTGGTTCTATCTAGTTGTACCTACATACCTAAGAATAGTGCTTTTATCAAGTTGTATCTACCTACCTAAGAATAGTGGTTTTATCAAGTTGTACCTACCTACCTAAGAATAGTGCTTTTATCTAGTTGTACCTACCTACCTAAGAATAGTGGTTCTATCTAGTTGTACCTACCTACCTAAGAATAGTGGTTCTATCTAGTTGTACCTACCTACCTAAGAATAGTGCTTTTATCAAGTTGTATCTACCTACCTAAGAATAGTGCTTTTATCTAGTTGTACCTACCTACCTAAGAATAGTGGTTCTATCTAGTTGTACCTACCTACCTAAGAATAGTGCTTTTATCTAGTTGTACCTACCTATCTAAGAATAGTGATTTTATCTAGTTGTACCTACCTACATAAGAATAGTGGTTTTATCTAGTTGTACCTACCTACCTAAGAATAGTGCTTTTATCTAGTTGTACCTACCTACCTAAGAATAGTGCGTTTATCTAGTTGTACCTACCTACCTAAGAATAGTGGTTTTATCAAGTTGTACCTACCTACCTAAGAATAGTGCTCTTATCTAGTTGTACCTACCTACCTAAGAATAGTGGTTCTATCTAGTTGTACCTACCTACCTAAGAATAGTGCTTTTATCAAGTTGTATCTACCTACCTAAGAATAGTGCTTTTATCTAGTTGTACCTACCTACCTAAGAATAGTGGTTCTATCTAGTTGTACCTACCTACCTAAGAATAGTGGTTTTATCAAGTTGTACCTACCTACCTAAGAATAGTGGTTCTATCTAGTTGTACCTACCTACCTAAGAATAGTGGTTTTATCTAGTTGTACCTACCTACCTAAGAATAGTGGTTCTATCTAGGTGTACCTACCTACCTAAGAATAGTGCTTTTATCAAGTTGTACCTACCTACCTAAGAATAGTGCTTTTATCTAGTTGTACCTACCTACCTAAGAATAGTGCTTTTATCTAGTTGTACCTACCTACCTAAGAATAGTGCGTTTATCTAGTTGTACCTACCTACCTAAGAATAGTGGTTCTATCTAGTTGTACCTACCTACCTAAGAATAGTGGTTCTTTCTAGTTGTACCTACCTACCTAAGAATAGTGCTTTTATCAAGTTGTATCTACCTACCTAAGAATAGTGCTTTTATCTA
Source organism: Steromphala cineraria (assembly GCA_916613615.1). Classification (NCBI taxonomy): domain Eukaryota; kingdom Metazoa; phylum Mollusca; class Gastropoda; order Trochida; family Trochidae; genus Steromphala; species Steromphala cineraria. The sequence continues at coordinate 15,654,072 of OU744724.1, read as the reverse complement.
GTTGTACCTACCTACCTAAGAATAGTGGTTCTATCTAGTTGTACCTACCTACCTAAGAATAGTGCTTTTATCTAGTTGTACCTACCTACCTAAGAATAGTGATTTTATCTAGTTGTACCTACCTACATAAGAATAGTGCTTTTATCTAGTTGTACCTACCTACCTAAGAATAGTGCTTTTATCTATTTGTACCTACCTACCTAAGAATAGTGCGTTTATCTAGTTGTACCTACCTACCTAAGAATAGTGGTTCTATCTAGTTGTACCTACCTACCTAAGAATAGTGGTTCTATCTAGTTGTACCTACCTACCTAAGAATAGTGCTTTTATCAAGTTGTATCTACCTACCTAAGAATAGTGCTTTTATCTAGTTGTACCTACCTACCTAAGAATAGTGGTTCTATCTAGTTGTACCTACCTACCTAAGAATAGTGCTTTTATCTAGTTGTACCTACCTACCTAAGAATAGTGATTTTATCTAGTTGTACCTACCTACATAAGAATAGTGCTTTTATCTAGTTGTACCTACCTACCTAAGAATAGTGCTTTTATCTAGTTGTACCTACCTACCTAAGAATAGTGCGTTTATCTAGTTGTACCTACCTACCTAAGAATAGTGGTTTTATCAAGTTGTACCTACCTACCTAAGAATAGTGCTTTTATCTAGTTGTACCTACCTACCTTAGAATAGTGGTTCTATCTAGTTGTACCTACCTACCTAAGAATAGTGCTTTTATCAAGTTGTATCTACCTACCTAAGAATAGTGCTTTTATCTAGTTGTACCTACCTACCTAAGAATAGTGGTTCTATCTAGTTGTACCTACCTACCTAAGAATAGTGGTTTTATCAAGTTGTACCTACCTACCTAAGAATAGTGCGTTTATCTAGTTGTACCTACCTACCTAAGAATAGTGGTTTTATCAAGTTGTACCTACCTACCTAAGAATAGTGCTTTTATCTAGTTGTACCTACCTACCTTAGAATAGTGGTTCTATCTAGTTGTACCTACCTACCTAAGAATAGTGCTTTTATCAAGTTGTATCTACCTACCTAAGAATAGTGCTTTTATCTAGTTGTACCTACCTACCTAAGAATAGTGGTTCTATCTAGTTGTACCTACCTACCTAAGAATAGTGGTTTTATCAAGTTGTACCTACCTACCTAAGAATAGTGGTTCTATCTAGTTGTACCTACCTACCTAAGAATAGTGCTTTTATCTAGTTGTACCTACCTACCTAAGAATAGTGGTTCTATCTAGGTGTACCTACCTACCTAAGAATAGTGCTTTTATCAAGTTGTACCTACCTACCTAAGAATAGTGCTTTTATCTAGTTGTACCTACCTACCTAAGAATAGTGCTTTTATCTAGTTGTACCTACCTACCTAAGAATAGTGCGTTTATCTAGTTGTACCTACCTACCTAAGAATAGTGCTTTTATCTAGTTGTACCTACCTACCTAAGAATAAAGTCTGAAGCTCTTAGAATATGTTTATTTAGTTAAGAAAATCTACATTGCGGAAAATGTCAGCATTTGAAGTTAAACATGTCATATGAAGCTAAAACGTTTATGCAGTTACAGCACTACATGGTTCGTGAATATGGACAATATTTTACCACGATAATATTGCCTGATATTGACTCAGATTACATGTTCAATACCAACATTAATTGGATATAAACAGCAGTAAAACTTGATTGTTTTTAATGAACTGCAGTTCAAGGTAATCTCATTCGGTCAAAAACTACAAGGGTCATTGTATGGTCAAAGCTGAAATGTATATTATAATTGATCATGTAGAAACTGATCTATATATGGAAAATTCAAACGTTGAAGATCTTCGGCGATAACAGGCAAGTATTGGATTCCATGGTTGGTATCTTGTTGTCTGTGTACATGAGGTTCGCTTCTACGCTGAAAGGTAAATCTAGTCCCCCTATACCCCGACATCCAGCATACAGATAGAGCATACCTTACTTATAGTGTAGGTCTAAACGTATACAACGATAGCGCTATACAAATTTCACTGATCCAAACAGATGGATCGCACTCAGATATGTTGGTGACTGAAAAACGAGAAGTGGTTTGGTGTGTTAAAAACTAGTGTGTACACAAAAGGGGTTCCTGAAATCAATGATAGATATAGCAGTGTGTAATCAAGTACTTGTTTATTCATAACACATACGGTATTCATGTTGGATTTGTGAATACATTCATTGTATGATAAATGGGCGCTGTTATCTCGGACTACTGTGTACCTGTGCGTAATAACACAATGGGTAGTAAACTGAAAATAATTCTGCCATCATGCAATCACTGCAGTAAGTGATTGATTTGACAGATGTTAAGAGTTAGCGATTTTTCTACTTGTGAAAACCTATTTATGTAATTCACAATTGCAATTAAAAAAGAAGATTTAAGGATTTGATATACCATTTCTACCGAAGCCCGGTTACGAAGTATATCGTTGCTTCATATAATAAAATTTCTGAGTTTGAGATCGACTCTGAGAGCTTCTGGTGTTGTCAGATACTCTTGTGACCTTTCAGTCCATAACAACGTTGTGGTGAATATTGTTAGCGTTCCATGAAGCAGAAGTCAGACGCTTGTAAAAAGAAGAAACCATATAAATCAGAAAATTCTACAGAGTCAGTGACATCTTTCATGTTGTCGAGGACCTTGGCAGCACTGGAATCTGAATGATATGGTTATACTATAGGCAAATGCCTTTGAAGCGTCAAAAGTCGTTAAAATCGTCGTATCATGTTATCATCGACCTCTGATGCCTGCCTGACGTTAGTAATATGTTCTCATCTGAATAGTACATATAATTAACCAGAGACTTCAAGAGGGATATCTTTGATATTTTTAAGCGACGTCAAACACCTTGCCAACGCAGGAATCTGAAGTATCGAAAAAGTCAATGATTTTTAGGGACATAACGCCCTACACGTTATCATATTTGAAAACTTTGTTTGCAGCGACGTTTGACACCTTGTCAATGTCTTTGACGAGGGAGATCATTTCGCCGTCATCGTGAGAGGCGGATTACGTTGTCACCATCGGTTCAGCAACTCCATAGGGCTCCGTGGCCCGAGACGTAACGCTATCTATCTATTACACCTACCCGCCTATCATTGTCCCAGCCCCTGTACATACCCGGGGTGGCAGATAGACCAAGTGCTTTGTCTCTGGGCGCAAGCTGGAAAACTTACCTGTCCCGATAGGCTGTTGATTAGATTCACATGTTCAGGTGCGACAAGCAGCAGGCGCTGCAGATTTGACGACAGTTGCCATGACGACTGAGGCAAACGTTCAGGTGAGTTGTACAGGTGTGTGATCATTGATGTACGTCCTTATTGATATTGGGATAGAAAGGTCATGTTTCCTATCTCATCGATACATATTTGATCTTGCTTTAAAATAATCAGTAAAAAGAATGCTTGTTTTTTTTTCCTTTTCATGTTCTTTCAGAATTATAGCTATAGTTTAATGGAAATTTTCTTCGAACGTAATTTCATCAATTCAATGTAGCAACTTCACGCAATGTTAAAGAAAATTAAATGATTAAATTGTAAATACATTTGATTCAGAATACGTAGGTATTATGATAACATATTCTTAACCAAACATCTGTAATTACACTCAAATATGATATAAATAATATCTTTAAATATACGTATCCCTTACTATCTTCATTTGCTTTACTGCAGTGTTTAAAAGGCATGTTCTGAGCTTTCTAACGTGTTAATCGAAGTTGGGAGCACAGGTAGCTGGTCTACATCAATCAATATATTGCACTAAACGAAGCTGTCCAATATCCGAATGATGCATTGCAAATGTCAAATTGATTTTTACATTGATTTATTTCATGAATTACGTTTCTCTTCCTTAACATTTCAAATTAATGAGTGTCGACTTATCAACAAATCTCCAATTTCGAATAATGTAATTTACAAATGTCAAATTGACTTTTTCATTGATTTATTTCATAAATTACATAACTCTTCCTTACCATTTCAAATTAATAAGTGTCGACTTATCGACAAATCTCCAATTTAATATATAGAACAAGTTTATCTCTAATCTATTAGTGTTCTATTATTACACAGCCGTCGCACCAACTATGTGACTGGGGCTCTTAAGTGCAGCTCAACTGAGTATACCCTAGGCTTAACGTGTAGCCAATATGATTAAATCACCTGTTTATTTATGAGCGAGTTCACATGCTGCTGTCGCTTCGATTTACAATTTACATTTTAAGAGCGCTGTTCTCTCTTGAAACACGCTATTCCAGGGGACACGGCACAAACCCTCTTATCTTCTAACCCTGAGGGTTGCCGGAGTTACTTCAATAGTGACAACTACCGTGTCTATAGAGGGGATAAGATAACAATGTAGTCATTAGGTAGCCAATAACACAACGTTATTGACCCACATTACTTTATTGGACAACATCCGTCTGTGATAGGGATTATGATCGTCAATAGATAATAATAATGAATATGATCATCAGTCCGTTCACGGACCAGTCGCGATTGTTCAAAGGCAGCAATGTGTCTGTGATGTGTTCAACTGATGACAATGCGTTACATTCCGCCTATATAACTGATATATGAATCACTAGCGCCCGCTGTGTATAAACATGCATATTGGGTTACTGTTTTTGTCCAGCATTTGATATTAAGATATATTGAATTATTAGAGCGATAAGCACTATGATCTATGTCGTGTCATCTCCGGTTGATACTTCATAACATGTTGAAACTCATGAATATTCAATAGGGTGCAACGTATGTTCTACCAACTTGAGATGCAAAGGTTTGACAACGGGTTTGAAATTACCCCTAAACAAATATAAATCTTCATTTTAAAACCAATTATAATGAAATTAAATATATGCTGTAAATCAACCCAGCAAATGTATTGTATATATTTAAAGTATTTTTTGTTGTGCATCAACTAAACTTAATGTTTCACTTCACAGGCTTTCAAACCATTTATTTTGAGTAACGCACAGCATACGATGAATAATTAGAATATTAACAAAACAAGTATAAATCAATTATTTAGTTCATTAACTATCAAACTGTATTGTTAACGAATATAGAGCCGATAAATGGGAAGGAGTAGAATGGTATAGTTATAGACAGCTGTTTGTCTGTCAGTGAATGATGAGTTAGAATTATTAACTAATCGATGCAAAAGTTTACAATTGACAAACGTAACATGTGTTGGGTTAGATGTTATAGATGCATTTACATGTGAATCAACGCTTCTTTCGTCCATTGTAGTAATTGTATTAATTGATCGAACAAATGTTTTTTCGTGTCAACATAACAAGTTATGATACTTCAAAGATCATTTTAAACTTGACATGTATGTGTGCATCTAATCTTCATAGTGTTACTGCTATTCATAAAGTCCATATATTTGTATATAAACACTTGTAAGTAGTCGTCCTTTTTAAGATATTATAATATTTGTATATAAACACTTGTAAGTAGTCGTCCTTTTTAAGATATTATAATGTTGTATAGGTGTTTTATTACATGCACTGAACGCAATGAATACATGTCGCAAAGGTTTTTCATTCCATAGGTCCTGAAGACATACAGTATAATAAATTAAAATGAATACCATAAAAGTATAAAGCGACATTACATTTATTTTATTTTTGTATCAAGGAGGCCTTAGTTCATACACCAGCTTAAGGACATATCAATTATGTAGTCAAATACACCGATGTTTTAGACTTTCCACACAAAAATCTAATGATATACGATAAGTATTAACTCTTAGAGTATCTGCACAGATTCTAAATTAAAAAATGGTCGAAAATTCATTTCAATTAGGTGATATAACTTTCAGGCTTTCACAGTTAAATAAGATAACTGTAATACCTAAAAAACTACGAATTCTTACTGCTTGCATTCCTATTTTGAAAAAGTATTATTGAAAGAAATACACCAAGAGATTCTTATAATGGATGATAGTATAATGTCTGTAAGACATTTCAACAAATAGCCTGATCCTTTATAGAAGATACCAATAGGGTTTAAGGCCTGCATAATATCAAATTGTACGATAATTCCATAAAGAAACGAAATAAAAAGATCATTCAACGCAACTTTTGACATCTAAGCGTAACCAACATATTAAGCGTAACCAACTCAGATTAATTTTTCGTCTCGGAATACCTGTGCTTAAATGTATTATAACGTGGCCACACTATGTATTTGAATTTTCATTCATAATGTTAACGTTAAATTGATTGTTATACTTCACAATAAATGAAACTCGACAGTCTTAAATAGTTAAAGATGGGGTCCTAAAGAGCTACTAGGTGATTTTCTTCACATACTGTTTTGCTTTCAATTTGATACGAACGTAAAAGGCATAATTCATGATTATCTCCTTTATTAATGATAAAAACCTGTTTCGAGTTTCATACATATTCACAAAATCGAATTTCACACGTCCAACTTACATGAATATTAGTTATAAAACCATCAACTCGTAACTTTAATTTTTACTTGTTTAGATAAGTTTCCAAAATTACGTTTAAAATTACGTCAATGTCCGGTTTTCGATCACAATCGTGCCCTCAAACCTTCCTGTTGTCACTATATGACGTCGATAAGCTTTATAATGACTTTTCCAACAATCAGTTCTTTTCGATCAGATAAGAATATTGTAAAGTTTGGCATATATGACCCCTGACAACTCACGAACTGGCTCTTTAAGGAATCTAGGGCATCTTATACAGGAGTCAAAAACATGCAACATATTGACCAGGTGAGATAGACACCTGCCGCGTTGTTTTATCTGAAACATGTCGGCATGCTTACATAGGCAGGATCGATCAGATTGACAATATAACTAGACACACTAGATAAGAAATACATAAAGGGAACTATGCAGTGGCGGAGCCACGAGCGAAATATCAACTTTATCATTTATCAAATGAACCTGGTTTTTGGAAACTACAATAATATTCTATTTACTGTATGATTTTAACTGAAATATGTTAAGGCTAATCACCCTTACAAGGTTGTTATATAAAAATAACCTTCAACTAAAACAAAGACAATAACTAGCCTGAAAGAAGTTTATCTATAACTGATAAAACCTAGTATTTCATTGCTGACCACAAAATATAGACCCCTTTTCAGTGAATAATGATCTCATGAAACAGTAAGTTGTAACCCCATGGATAGAAATTAAAATAACATTTATTTACATGGTGTCGTACGCCAAGGCTGCCAATATATATAGTCAAATGTTCCTTCAGAAAATTTAATTTGCGTATGTCTTAAATCTTAGAAAGTCCAGGGGAATTATAAGTTGTAACGTGTAAGATGAAAATCTAAAAGATCTTCCAAATACTATCTCATATATCACTATAACCATCAAAACAGAGTGTTTTTGTACAATAACACTTTTGACACCATCATATTGTTCCCTGGCTACTTTTAGTAATGGAGTGTTTCCATAAATGTTCATAGTTTTACAGTTTTCCAGCTTGTATCCTTTTTGGTCACTTATTATTTAGTGTTGAGCGTGAGTTCGGTAGAGTAATGTCCTCGCAACTTACCGATCCTTGGCTAACTAGTAGATATATACTAATATATATTATCCATTATGGTATAATGATATTCTAGGTACCCCGCGCCTGCAGTCGAGAGAAGACGGGACCAAATCGCAGGACCAAAACTGACGAATCTCTCTTCATCACGCAGGTTAACGGAGATAAACGCGAGAACACGAGAGAACAGATTGTTGTGTCTGTTGAAGATGAAGATTTAAGTAAGCCATGAGACAATATTTTCTTTGAATGTTCCGTTTGAAGTTAAACAGTCACAAATTAATAGACAACAAATTCTCTATAAATTACCTTTATTGAATTCATAGCTCAAACTGACTCATAGTTTAGTCTGCTTTCAATGAATGGGCAAGATTTGAGTCATGCTAAAATTTCCATAATTATGTTTCAGTGATAAAGATGAAATCGTCTTGAGTAACCCCTGACGCTTAAATGGTGTGATTTGTTCAACAAGGACGTGTTTTGTCCGAAATTCGTACTTTTGTGGTACCCTTGGTGCTTGATCGTTAACTATTACTGCTTATAGACTTGCTTGTATAACTGCTTTTGTTTTCGACAATACACGTCGCTCTGTACTGATCTTCACATTTGGTCACGAAGTCAATATATAACGATGAATTATTTCTCTGTACCAGATACAAAGAGAGAACGACTAGATCTTGACGAGATAAAGCGAGAACTGTATGAAAGAGAATGCCGCCGTTTACGTGTCACGCCGATTGGAAACTTTCTCCGGAACCCGACGAAAACGGATCTAGATCTGAAACACTACTCTATGGGACCAAACGGGGCAAAGGCGTTATCGGTTCCTCTCATGGTATGAATTATGTTTTATTCCAGTAAGAACAGAATATGAACTCGAGCAACACAATTAACATAGTTAAAATATGTTTTTCTTCATGGACATCATTTATCATGATGTGTAGAGAGATAAGTGGAAAGTGGATGTATCAAAACATTTTGATTGGTAAATGCTCGTTTTGTGGCCGAGGAAATCTGTTAGTCAGGGCAGAACATTTCTAATGATGCTAATGGCACGCACAATACTACAATGGGGAATTTGGTCTATTATTTATCAATATTTTAGTGCAATCCTTTGCTGTATTGTTAGACAGAAATAGTCATAAACTTATGAAGAATAATAAGATAAGACACAATAATGATTGGTAAACACTGTATAAGCATAGCAGAAGCTCCTGTATATGAAGCAACCCATTGTAAGAGAGGTGGACGATTCGGACCAGAGAGAAGATATTTGATTAAATGTGAGTTTAGTACCACAAAAAACAATGCGTGCCCCATTTTCATTCTGTGTTTACAATTTACCAACGCTCAAATTTCATTTCTTTTGTTTTATTTTGTGATATTATTGTTATTGGTCTATGATAAGATTTTGTCGCTGCCGTTTGTTTGTATGCATTCATTGAGGTATATGTTGGATATTTTGTTCTTGATGAATTTTAAAATAATAATTCTTTGGGGTATACAGAAGCAGTGTAATATATTTGCTTATGCTATATTGTCCTCAAGAAGTATATAAAAAAGCTCTGTTTATCAAACTGCCTAGCGGGGAAGTATTTTAGAAATTGACGTTTGTTACGAATTTTGGGAAACGACCTGAATGAGTTATCCGAATTTATATTGTGTCCACAACCAACAATCTGTTTTTCCTACTTTTCAATCTGTTGAAAGGAATAGTTTTCTAATGATCATATACTTGAATCTTTAATGCATTCTTTAATACACAAGTCCCAAGATCTACTTTCCCAACCCTCTAAAGATCCTATACCTCTACAGTGTGTGCATGTCTCTTCAGTTGGACGCCTCGCTGACCCGTCTAGACCTGGAGGGCAACTGTATAGGGCCGGGAGGACTGGGCAGTCTCGTGGAGACTCTAGTGGACAACTGCTGTCTCACCCACCTGGTGAGGAATGTTGCATTCTAACTATGGACTTATCTCGTTGCTATCCTAACTGTGAATAAACCACTTTTCTAAATTGGGATATCCCATCTTAAGATGGGATACCTTGGTTAAAGTTTCGTTCATTTTGATTTAATAATAATAAGATTTTTAGCTAGATGAGCCGTGACGTCAGAGGGGCTCGGTATACATGTAGGTGGATGCGTTCAGACCGTGACGGAAGGATATCCCGGCTCGTTTAAGTTTGAATTTGAACCTTAATAGAGACAATTTTTTACATTTTTATTCCTCTGAGCAAGGTTGATTTTATTCAAACTGTGATATTACAAAATGATTGTGATCATGCCCTAGCAAGATAAAGCAAACCCCTGTTCCAGTGCCTGGCTAACAACCACCTGGGGAGTACAGGAGCCAAGCTAGCGGCTAGTCTCTTGTTGAAGAACTCCTTCATCTCTACAGTGAATCTTTCAGGTGAGTAGAGGCTTTTTCAGTTAAAACAAAACCTATAAGCCGACACACACCATCAATATGATTGGTAATATCATTGTCAATTATTGAGATTGACAATAATATTGATCGTAAATGAGTTTGTGGGTAGTTGTGGGGAGTTATCGTTCTGTCAACTTTGTTGAATCGATACTATTGTTAATCATATTGATAGTGTTTAGACCGTTTTAGAATCGATATGATTTGTAATTAATTCCTTTTTCATACAATTGTGAACAAGAAAGCTAGATATTTTGATGACAGCCAAAGGAAGGTCCGAGCAGCACATAAAAAGCAGTCAATATATGTGTCACGTTTTACTTCAATAATCCTTAACATCTTTGGTCAAAACTCAATCTCATTATCTCTTTTTGAAAACGTGTTTGTACACATGTCCACATGTAAGACCCGGTCGAAAGACAAAAAGAGGGCTTGTCGAATTGGCGACTCCTTCTCAACCTTTCTAAAACCAAATCTCTTTTGGTGTGCCATGATTGTAAAAGATGTAGACAATGCGTTTGAAATGTTTGGGAGAAGGTTCCTACTTGGTTAAACGTTATTTCCCCAATTTTGGCGCTCGAAGTTTGATATTGATTACGTTGTGTGAACTTACTACCAGTCTTTGTTTATTTCCAACAGGAAATGGTTTCCGGGACATCGATGCACCGATATTTTCGCTGGTTTTAAGGGTAAGCCGCCAGTAAAGAATATAGTCAAAATGTTAATATATTTATAATGATGGAAAGATAAAAAAGCTTTTCTCCAAAAACCTTTGAACTGCTACAGAAAGCATTGACATTAATATATCTGCAATCTGAGTAAATTTATATCGACAGTTCCACATTTGTTAAAACTGTCGATCTTACAATGACCTTTCATGTGCAAAAGGAAACTACGAAATGATCAACCAAAGTCGGCATCGGAGCAGTCCAAATACCACACGTTCATCGTTTTACAGACATTTTTGTCCCGACACATTAAGTAATTTTATCAAATGTATATTGTCTCTCATAACTCGCTGACCGATTGGATGTACTACACATGTGAGACGTTAATACAATATTCTATCTGTCTGTCTGTGAACTGAAGAAACGTAGCTTATATATGTACTGTTTTCAATAACAGTGTCGACTGATGCATCCTGAAAATAATCTCGTTTCTATAACATATAAGAGAGACATCATTAACATGATTATGCTTTTGTCGTATGAAATGTTTTTTTTTGGGTAGTACATAATCCCCAAACATTGGTCGTGACCAAAGACCATTTGAACTGTTGCATGTTCAGGGTAGCAAACACCTGAAGAGTCTGGACATCTCTAACAACGAGTTCGAGGATCTGGCAGGGGAAGAGTTTGGAGATGCTCTTGGTGAGTTGTTAAAACATAGATGATTGGTTTCATTCAAAGTTCACGTTCTCTCATTAATATTTATCCATTTAATAATGGTTTAATCGGAATGTCTATAAACTTATATAAAGCGTATATCGTTATGCTGAGCATATACTAAAGCTGCAAACCATTTTTGTTGAACAGCAATATACATAAATCACAAAATCTTAACAATGGATACTACCGGATATACATTTCCGAAAAAAGTTGTGGGCACAAAGAAAGCCAAGGCTTACAATGATAGCAAGACATTTCGGCAATCTCTTTAAACCATCAGTCCTGTTCAAACTGACAATGTTGACGATATGTATAAATACATAAGGAAAAAAACTTTACATTCTTCTTAAAAAGGTTTTAAGAAATAGTGTTGAGTTGAACATTGCATACATTCCAAACATTTGCCACTTTCCCCCGTCTCGTCATTGCATGCATGCAACTTATGATGTATATGCTACCGTTCACAGCTTCTAACGACACCCTGGAGTACCTTGATATCAGTTGGAACCATATTCGCACCACCAGCGCAGTTAAACTCTTCAATGGGCTCCAGGTCGGTTTCGATTGTTTTCATTCGTTATCAATCGTATAAATGCACATACGAACATGTTGAAGGACTTGCCAGATTGGTTCTGATCTGGTTACAATCTAACTGAGTCTCTAAAGTCGGGAATTGGAATATCATATCTGCCAATTGGAATATTACATTATATTTTTGCTTTTGCCTAATGTCAGAACCAAAGTTTCGGATCCTTCTGACTGTATTTCGTAGGCTCCGATACAGTTTTCTTCTAAATGTTTCTAGCAAAATGCCAAATGCATTAACATAGAGATCATAGGATGTTGACCTAGTATTAAAAAAATAATTTTATCACTTAAGCACGCAAGCATGGATAACGAGAAATTGCAGAGGTCTTATTCAAGAGGAAGTCTATTATTGAGATTGTTGAATTCGGCAATATTCGTCCCTGTGGTCTTAATATCCAACCTTTCATTTTATCTAATTGTGTATATGACAAGACCTCATTCAACGATATCAATTGTATTGCCCGTTTAAGTTGTTAACTTGAAATTACCCGTATCCCTCAGGAGAACGTGGGTTTGCGTCACTTACACATGGGTTCCAACGGTTGCGGCAGTGAGGGGGCGGCGGCGGCGGGGTCAGCGCTAGCAGGGAACAGTTCACTGAGGGAGCTGGATCTCTCCAACAACAGACTCACCGACCTGGATGTGAAGGCGTTTGCTAAGCATCTCAAACAGAACGATACCCTGGAAATACTCAAGGTCTGCTAGTGTCTCATTCTCTATACACAATCTATTCCATCTATTTTAACGCCTCAGATCATAAATCCTGATTGTTGTAATCAAATGTGGTTGAGCAATCAGCGGCTTGTTTTAGCACCTATGCTCTTCCTGTGTTCATACGAACAGAGCAGGGACAACAAAACTGTTTGTTTGTGCAAATCGTATCGAAACATATGCAGATCTGTTTCTATTCTTCTATATGTCTAAAACAAAACTTTAAATCATTTTACGACCTTAAAACGAATTCTCTTTACATGAAGTTATCTATCATTTCTTTTTGTGTTCAGTAAGGTCTTTGTTGTTTGTCTTTACCTCATCGCTCTATGTTTATCTCAATCAGATAGGCGAGAACCTTATGACAGATGCTGGCAGCGCGGCAGTAATAAACGCGATCCGAGAGGCGGACAGCAGTGCAATAACAGTGCTTGATATGGGGGTATGGTGCACTTTTAAAAAAATGTTTGAAAACATTTGCTTTTGATAAAATTCTTTTGATTAGCAAAGTAAGTCGATTCGTCGAATAGATTTTTCTACCTTGAAACAAGATATTAAACGGATAGGTATGCCACCGTCTTTATTAACTTTATGTGTCAAATAAACTTGTTGATTTGAATCAATATCTTGGTACAATATATTATGTATTTCGTCTCATTTGTCGAATTAAGGTCAAGAAATAAATGAGAATACCTAATTGCATTTCTGATGTTCTAATTAAAGGCACCAGTTATGTACCAAATAGCTTTATTGCTATTTCAAACGCCACTAACTGGAGTATGATTCCATTTACAGAAAACGCCAATAAACACACTATGTCTGAAAATCGTGACTGCAATAGAAGAACAGCGTCCGTTCAACCTGACCCACGGGACGGTCATATACCTGGAGGACCCGGATGAAAGGGGTGCTAGAGTGGAAGGGGTCGAACAGGAAGAAGGGGAACATAGAGATGATGATGACGAAGAACAAATGCCGTCGGAGGAAGAAGACAACAACAACGAGAAGAAGAAAGAAGAAGAACCGGACGAACCACATTCACCTACGTAGTGGTCATTTTATCAATGGTGGTCATTCAACTGCTGAATTATAACGTTGAGAACTAATCTTCTGTGGACGTATTTTCATTGCAAAGAGGTCTTGGAATGATCTATGCGAACAATAATTATTGCACAGAGGTCGTTAAAGTTATCTTCTGTGGGCATGATTATGTATAGGGCAGAAATTTCCATCTATCTATAGTGGGGATATGATATGTATAGGTTATTTCTTCAAGCAGAAATGTTCTTCCATCTACCCATGCAATGGGGGTATTAATGATATGTGCGCATAATTGTGTATATGCCACAGATTCTTCCATCCATCTACAGTGGGACACATTTTGAACATATCTCAGTATCAGTAACATGATTACGATTTCTATAAATGAGAGAAATTATGAAAAGTCGCTAAGATGTCCTTTACTGCAGAAAGTAAAGTCTGGAACGTTAATACAATTAGAAACATGTTATGAAATACACCGCGAGAAGGTAAAACTGTTTCAGAGTGAAAATGCATTTGCAAGTGTGTTACATCAGCGACTGTGAAATTGACAATCATAGTAGTGAATGAAAGTAATTCTTAACGAGCGCATTAATAAACATAGGAAATTTATTAAGAATGTAGTTTGTATATCATATGAGATATGCAATATTGAGAGTAATGGTGATGACATTTACAAGATAAAATAAAATTATAATTTCTATGATCATGTTACAAAATGTTAAATCATTATAGCGTGCATTAGAAACTTTAGAACGTGATATGAAGTAAGGGAAATCTAAATACGCAAAAATGACGACGTAATGGATTGTTGGTTGTTTTTATCTACGGCAAGTTTTCGAGGTCGTTCATTTAAAGATTTAAATGAGCAACTTTGTTATGATTAAAAATTCTGTTTTTGTGTAAAAATATCGTTGAATGATTTTCCTATCAAAATATTTCGTTGGAAACGTACTAGTTGAAAATACATTGATTCAATTAATGTAAATCTGAATATGCAGAACTCATTACTTGATCATGTATGGAATAAATGTGTAAGTAAGAAGTAAGTGTAAGAAAACCACACATATTCATTTTGTGACGCAATGCACCTTTTCGTGTTGTATTTCTGTATGTTGTACTGTAAGACATATCCATATACACGTAAACCGCAAAAGGTTACTAACTGAAGTTATGGATCTTTCATAATGAACATAAATTATGTTAAAGGTATTTTTGTGATTTTTCAGTATCATATTTTCATATCAAGGTTTTTTTAAGTAATCAAACCAAGGTACCAACCACTAGATGGATCATTTGTGTTATTCAAATCACTACCATGAGCATGGCTGCATTGTTTTGTCATGCTCAATCTTCACAGAGGAGGAACCGTTGCAGCTCCTCGTTGGTTCCACATAGATAAATAATAAAAAGTTTGATATACTGAATTTTATATAGCGTCCTTCCTCGGGTATCGAATCTACTGAACATATTCTCACTGGAAAAATGCGTTTGCATGTTGTTGTGAAGCTGATGATCGTAAATGTGCTTGTAGGCTATTCAATAACATCAAACCGTTATACTAATCAGACGCGTGTGTATGGGGATATATCAGCCTCTGGCTTGGTGTTATGCGACGAGCCGAAAGCGAGGTGTGTAACACCAAGCGAGAGGCTGATATTTCCCCATACCCTCGCGTCTGAATGGTATAACGAATTTATCTTACCGGATGTTTAAACAAAACGCAGATAATATGAAAACAAAAAGAGCAAGAAAACTGCGTAAGGTGTTCGAGGTACACAGTCACGCATAGTACATTTCAAGACCCTCAATCTGCACGTTTTTTCATGCTTTATGTGGCGGGGTATAAATAATCTATCACCCAACTCAAGAGGGTGATATCAGTATTTATCCAGGGTCACCAGAGTCAGAGACCGAGATTCTTACATTAGTTAGGACAATTTTCTGTAGTTCTTAAGGCCAATATCAATAAACAAAGATCTATATTTCTTCACAACGTTATTGTATTGAACCCATGAGGCTGATTAAATCGAACCATCAGGTTGACCTGTGACGTTATTCAAATCCAGCAAATCAGCGAGTTAGCCCATGAGCAAGCAAACTAAGCTTACTTCAATGAGGGAATTAGGGATATGAACACTTTTGGTATATTTTACTGGTGCTTCCCCAACGGGCAAGGATAATGGTAGAGGTGCTAAATATTCCATTACAAAAAGCACATAGCACTAAAGCAATCAGTCACTCGTGTAATTCATCAATATTTTAATTATTCATAAAGTTGAAAGTTCGAAAAGTTCGCAGTGAATTTTCATCCGTGTATATCATACACGTTAATCAAAGACGTCTGTACTGAAGATTTCAGCCTTGTTGGGCTTTCAGTCGCCCTAATATGCGAAATAAAGTTTTCATCATTCACATTTTTCTAGAGTTGACAACGCATAAAGGTTTTAAAGCAGTGGCCTCGGCAGTATTTTGCTGGTCAATGTCTCCAGACCTACAATCTAGTTAAAATTAGCTGTAATGTTATCGTCCCTAAGTCCTTAGACTTAGGGGACGATAACATTACAGCTAGTTTTAACTAGATTGCCAGCTATATTTCATATTGACCAAGAGATTTTTATTTATAAATCAGGTGTTTAAAAGGTTGTGATTTTTTAAAAGCCGAAATATAGGTTTCAAGGATATGGCTCTATATTGAGCTACAGAAAATCGAAACTTACAGTTAAGATCCTAATAGGTGTATACACATCTACACATCATATCTCCTCACTGGACTTGCAAATATATCCATTTATGCATAATATCTTAAATGCTTGATTTCATGGGAAAATCAAGAAAACATCTCAAATACGTTTAATATTCTAAATTATGCATCCAATTAATCTACCTGTTAGTTACAATACCTAATAAACACTACCGAATCGTTTGGCGAATTTGCGCGCGCCACTCGAGCCACAATGTCCGGTTTTCGATCAAAATCCCGACTTTGAATGGCCGAATATCGCTTTAATGTACTGATTGACGTTTAACTTGTTGTTTTCAGTAACAGTTCCCGATGTAATAACATCGATTTCAAAATTTGACATATGTGACCCTATCCACAAACTCTGTGTCTCTTTAATATCGCTTCTATGGATATAGACATAGAATATATGAGTTATTGATTCAGTCTCACATATATATGTTGCTGTCCGTAAATTTAATTTATATAGGATTTTATTTGTGGGTAAGATTTTGTAAATGCCCCTTTTTGTTACCATTTCAGTTAACAGTTAGCATAAACTAAACCTGTTTCTATTGGGATGACAACACTATAACTGTAGGTTAAAGTATCCAATTATTCTACATTTGAACAAAGCAGTCACATTAATCACACCAGGCATTTCTGCTCTTCTTTGTGGGATTACGTTTGTCCCCGTTAGACAAAGCAATCAACGAGGCGGTTGAAACTTGATTGCAGTCTAGAAGTTTACCAACATTTGTAAACGTTTTGGACGGAATTGAGTTTTCCAGATTTTTCCAGATAAGTAATTCGTTTCAATCTAAGATCTTAAATTTTATACCATGTTGTTCGGTCTGTGAATACAGTATCATTATATTAAGATATTGTTTGGACAATATCATCCTGTCTCAGGGAACGAACGTTACGCTAACTCCACTAATCTGTACCCTGGGCTCAGAAGCCAATCAGGTGGGTGTTGAGTAATGATTACTCCCTAGCAAACAATCACAATGATCTGTCCCTGCGCGTAGCAGCGCCCTCTGTATGCAATCAAGATGGAAGTAAAGTGATCGACTCCCACCATAGCCTTTGTCGTCATATGCAAGTATAAAAGTCTTCCTAGGACAATAACAGAAGAAGAACATAACATAACATGGTGTCAGAAGTGTGTTCGAGTACCACGCTAAGCAAATGCTGCATTCTACTGACTGAATATTATTCTGATTTAAACTGTCTCGACACACGTGGGTTTGTGTCACCTATTTTCGATAGCGAACATCGTGTTTCTGAACTTGTCAGGGTGTTTTATCTGTGAATGTGGAGTTATTCGCTAGAATATATTGCTGGTCGAGAGTGATATATATTATATGGATGAACGGAACTGAGTAATAGGAGTTTCTTTCTTAGATTAATGAACATTCAGAGGCGGACATTTGTTGAAAAATAGTGCACTGACTAGGCTTCTCAAACATGGCTGATGAAGCAGAAAATAACAATCTCCCTCCCCCACAAGTGATACACGTACCAATGAACATTCCATTGTCTACAAAGCTCGATCTTAAGGGTGATTTGACTAGAAATTTCATAAAATTCAAACAGATGTGGGAAAACTATGAACTTGCCTCTAGAACAAAAACAGATTCTGATGAATGTCGATCAGCAACATTGCTTACTTTTATCGGTTCTGAAACTCTTGATATCTTAGATGGATTGCAGTTTGACAGTGAGAATGATCGAAAAAATTTTGATAAAATTTTGGAAAAACTAGAAGCTTACTGTATTGGAGAGACAAATGAGACGTGGGAACGCTTCAATTTCAATAAAAGAAATCAAGAACAGTTTGAGTCTGTAGATGCGTATGTGGCTACGCTTAGGACATTAGCAAAGACATGCAATTATGGTGCATTAGAAGACAGTCTCATTAGAGATCGCATTGTTATGGGTATTTGTGACAATTCAACTCGCAAGAGACTGTTGCAGTCTTCAAAACTGACCCTAAAAGACTGTATAGACTTCTGTAGATCCCATGAGAGAGCAGCTGCAAGGCTCAAATCTTTGTCAAACACTGAGGATGTTCAAGCTATCAGTAAATCCAGAGGTTACAGAAAACCCAAGGGAAGGGATACAAAACCAGTACAGTTTTCCAGAACTGATCAGTCTCCACAGTGAAAGTTTTGTGGACGCAATCGTGTGTTTAACAGGAAAGAATGCCCAGCATGGGGGAGAATTTGCAACAAATGTAAGCGACCAAATCATTTTGGTAATATGTGCCACTCAAGTCAAGCCAATGTTCAACTCCTGAGTGATGAAGAGACTGATGATGAATATATTTTGTCTGTGGATGACGAAAATGTGAACATTGTTCAAGTACAGGGTGAAAGTCAACAGTATTTAAGAAAGAGTTATGCTGTTCTAGTCCTCAAGGAAACTGAGGTTAAATTTCAGTTAGATTGTGGATCTACTGTCAATGTGCTGCCTGAGGCTATATATGCTGATGTATTTCAGGATCCCAACTTGAAGAAGTTGGATAGACAGGTACATACTACTCTTCGAATGTACAATGGGGTGAAATCTCGACCTGCCGGAAAGTGTAAGGCTACTGTCAAGAATCCAAGAAACAATTCTGATTATGACATTGAATTCCAGGTAACGAATGACAGCGCTTCACCTCCAATACTTGGCGCGATAGCGGTCCAGCAAATGCAGCTGATTACGGTTAACTTTGAGAACATTTGCCACCTGTCAGACAATGAAGCTGTTACTACTGAGAGAGTTGGGTTGGAGTTGAGTGATATAGGCCGGCAATACAAGGATGTGTTCGAGGGAGAAGGTACACTGGATGGTTTACATTGTCTTGAAGTAGACGAGACTGTGACACCAGTACAACTACCATGTCGCAAAGTTCCTCTTGCCTTGCAACAGAAACTCAAGCAAGAACTTGATAGACTGACTAATCTGAAAGTATTCACCCCAGTTGATGTTCCTACTGACTGGATCTCTGCACTTGATGTTGTCAAGAAACAGAATACAGACAAAATAAGGGTCTGCATAGATCCGAAGCCGCTGAATCGAGCTCTGCATAGATCCGAAGCCGCTGAATCGAGCTCTGAAGAGGGATCACTATCCAATAAAGACAATTGATGATATTCTTCAAGAATTGTCAAATGCTAAATGATTTACATTAGCTGATGCTAAAAATGGATTTTGACACATCCAACTTGAGGAAGAAAGCAGTTTCTTGACTACATTTGAGACACCTTGGGGTCGTTTCCGGTGGCTTAGGATGCCCTTTGGATTGTCACCAGCACCTGAGGAGTTTCAGCGGCGATTGAATGAAGCGATCTCTGGCTTGGATGGGGTACGTGCTGTACATGACGATGTTCTGATCTATGGTGTTGGGGACACTTACGAAGAAGCTGAAGCTGATCATGATAAGAAGTTGACCAAGTTCCTCGACAGATGCAAGGACAGAAATATCAAACTGAACAGAGCCAAATTGAAGCTGAAACTGACAGAAGTACCCTACCTTGGACATGTCATCACTTCAGATGGATTGCAAATTGATCAGGTGAAGGTTGAAGCAATCAAAAACATGCCTACTTCAGTGGATAAACAAGGGATTCAGCGAATCTTGGGGATGGTGAATTTTGTTCAGAAATTTGTGCCCAACTTATCTGAAGTGACGGCACCTCTGAGAGATCTGCTGAAGAGTGATGTGAATTTCAGATGGGATGAGAATGTTCATGGCAAGTGTATGGAACGAATCAAATACATTTTGTCAGAACCCCCAGTGCTCAAATACTTTGACAATAACGTTGAGACAATGCTCCAGTGTGATGCCTCTCAAAATGGACTGGGTGCTTGTCTGATCCAAAGTGGACAACCTGTTGCATATGCTTCTCGGTCATTGACGAGTACTGAGAAACAATATGCTCAGATAGAGAAGGAAATGTTGGCAATTGTGTTTGGCATGGAACGATTTGAGCAGTATGTTTATGGACGGAAAATTGTTGTGGAATCTGATCACAAACCTCTTTAGTCAATACTGCGCAAAAGTCTGTTGAGTGCACCAAAGCGCCTTCAATGCATGATGTTAAGACTTCAGAAGTATGAGTTTGAAGTCATTTACAAGAAGGGATCTGAAATGTTCTTTGCAGATGGCTTGAGTAGAGCATATCTTCCACACGTGACACATGTTGAGACTGATGAAGGAGATGTGTTTGCTGTTGATGTTCGATGTCCAACAGCACGTAACGTTGAAGCCATCAAAATGGTTGAATACGTTCCAATCTCGGATCAACGAATTGACCAGTTGCGAAAGGCAACAATCGAAGACAAATCAATGATGATTCTGAAGGATTTGATTCTGGATGGTTGGCCAACATCATGTGGTGATGTACCCTGGTGTGCAAGAGTCTTTTTTCCCTTTCGAGATGAACTATCAGTTCAAAATGGAATAGTGTTCAAGGGTGAACGTGTAGTTATGCCAGTCAGTGTGCGCCGTGAGATCATGGATATAATCCATTACAGTCACCTTGGAATACAGGGATGCATCAGAAGAGCCAGAGAATCTGTGTATTGGCCCAATATGGCTGCTGACCTGACAGACTTCATCAGCAAGTGTGATACTTGCAATACGCTCCAACAGGATCAAAGACGAGAGCCACTGATCAGTCATGAAATACCAAGTCGTCCATGGGCCAAGTTGGGATGTGATCTCTTTGAGTTTGATCAAAAGGATTTTTTGATCACAGTGGACTACTATTCAGACTTTTTTGAAGTTGACAGACTACATGATAAAAGGGCTCCGGAGATCATCCAAATGTTGAAATCACATATGGCGAGACATGGACTTCCTGATCAGATTGTATCAGACAATGGACCTCCCTTTAACTCTGAAGCTTTTCATACTTTTGCAACTGAGTATGAGTTTAATCACACTACTTCTTCTCCAAGGTATCCACAGTCCAATGGGAAAGTAGAAAGTGCTGTGAAAATTGTCAAAAGACTCATGGCAAAGTCTCAACATGCACAATCTGACCCATATTTGGCGTTATTGGACTTGAGAAATGTTCCCACTGACAGCGTTGGCAGTTCACCAGTACAAAGGTTGTTTGGGAGGAGAACCAGGAAAAAGCTTCCAACGTCAAGTAATTTGCTGCAGCCGAAAACAATTGAAAACGTAACGTCTGCACTTTCAAGTAAGCGATCTAAACAGGCTGAGTACTACAATCGTAGTGCAAGTGAACTGTCAGAATTGAGAGAAGGGGATGTCGTGAGAGTGAGGCCATACAATGATGAGAAAAAGAAATGGAAGAAAGCTGTTGTAGAACAGCAAGTTGATGTTCGGTCGTATGACATACGTACAGAAAATGGAAAATGTCTATGAAGAAATAGACGCCATCTCCGGAAATCTCAGGAAACCCCTCCTGAGACACAAGACTTGGTAATGGAGGCGCAGAGACTGGATAAAACGAGGGAAACGATTAAGTCAAACGTTAGCACCTCCGAAAATATTGCTGTGACCACTCCTGTGACTGCTGCCTCTGACATGACCAGAACAGCGGATAGTGTTGTCCATGACACAGCGACTGATCACGAGATCAGAACAAGTCTCTTTTATTTCATATTAAGATACATAAAAGACTGTGTGCCTTTGAAAGAAAGGACGAAGTTTTGTGTACTGCTCTCAGAAAGAGAGATATATTGGAGAGACTTTAAGTTTAAGATTCTACTATTTTTGTTATAAGGGTAAAATTCAAGTATTCTTTATAATTAACGTTTAATGTTATACTTTAACGTTTGAGTTAGGTTTCTTCTAAAGAAAGGGAGATGTTGAGTAATGATTACAATGATTACCCTAGCAAACAATCACAATGATCTGTCCCTGCGCGTAGCAGCGCCCTCTGTATGCAATCAAGATGGAAGTAAAGTGATCGACTCCCACCATAGCCTTTGTCGTCATATGCAAGTATAAAAGTCTTCCTAGGACAATAACAGAAGAAGAACATAACATAACAGTGGGTTAGTAGCTAGATGTAACGTGAGGACTTTGGGTTTGTATACATTACAGCTAGTTTGAACTAGATTGCACTAATCCGTATGCTGGGCTCAGAAGCTAGATTCGCTCGCTCGGCCCCACTTGGATCATTTTCTCGTTGAAATTTTATCGAGAAGGTGGCGAGAAAATGGTTTTTTGAAATGACGCGACCCGTCGTATAAGCAACCATGTCGTGGCCTAGACGACCAATACTCGTCATATAACTATTACTTAAGATATGTTGTATGTTGTGTGAATTAAGGTTATGGTGTAGTAATGTGTTGTGTAGATTGTGTGAGTATATGTTGTATTGTTATATTGTATATGTTGTATTGTTATATTGTATATGTTGTATTGTTATATTGTATATGTTGTATCGTTATATTGTATATGTTGTATCGTTATATTGTATATGTTGTATTGTTATATTGTATATGTTGTATTGTTATATTGTATATGTTGTATTGTTATATTTTATATGTTGTATTGTTATATTGTATATATTGTATTGTTATATTGTATATGTTGTATCGTTATATTGTATATGTTGTATCGTTATGTATATGTTGTATTGTTATATTGTATATGTTGTATTGTTATATTGTATATGTTGTATTGTTATATTGTATATGTTGTATCGTTATATTGTATATGTTGCATTGTTATATTGTATATGTTGTATTGTTATAATGTATATGTTGTATCGTTATATTGTATATGTTGTATTGTTATATTGTATATGTTGTATTGTTATATTGTATATGTTGTGAGCAGTGTGTCGAGTTGTGTGCCCAGTTTGGAGTTTTGTATTTGCCCTATATCAATGTTTTCTGACTTTAGTGTTTATGTTTTAATGATTAAATGGTTTGGTTCTTATGGATTTTATGTGTAGCAATTTTTTCGATTAGAATAATGTTTATGTCAGATGGCTTCAATGCAAAACATAGAAAACAAATCGAATATATATTTGACGTGTCGTGTGCAAAAGGGAATTCACTCCCGAATATTTGTGGAACAAAAAATACCCGGTCGAACTGGCCGTTTAAGCGAGTCTTTTGACTCCTGTTTTGTAGAAGGTGGTATGGAAATGTTGTTTGTGGTCGTTTAAGTCCTTCTTTGGCTCTACTAAGACTATTTGAATTTCGTTTCCGAAACACCGACATGGGCAGACACCCAGCAGACTTTCATGGATGTATTGGTGTTCTTTAGATGTTGTAATAGAGTTGTGAGATTATTGATGTGCGAGTCTAGTTTGATTTATATTTTAGTGTTTCCAGCCTACTGAATGAGTGTAAAAGGATTAGGATTTTGAGTGCTACGCTCTCGGTTTGAAATTAAATTTGCGGGTGGTGCATAACAAGGATTCCAGGAAATTTTACAAACGCAATTATTCATCTAGTAATACTTGGAGATAGAGATACACAATCATGTTGCGTTGATGTCATGTTGCGAAAACAACACTGAAAGTGCACAGGTTGAACCTACAGTTCTCCTTTCACAAAAATGCAGTACTAATTTAGGTTTAACACTGCCGTAGATTTAGTAAAAATTGTTCAAAATACTTCAATTGATTGAGTCATAAAGTCACAATGCAACGAAGAGAGCAAACCGGTTTTGTTAACACCTGTCTTCACTAAGGTAGTCTCCTTAATCTCCTTACCGAAAGACAAGTATGTTTATGGATATACAACTTCTTTATTCTGTGTAAGCGACGTTTCGACATTGATACTAATGTCGCAGTCAAGCAAGTGATAAATGATCTTGGTGTGGTATGTTTATACAATTAATAACCATCAGGACATTTGAGTTGAAATTAGATTGATGTACATATATGAGTGGTCTTGTACAAGAGATTAAAAGAACAGATAGAAAATAGAAGCTAATTGTGAGTGAAATAGAGTGTTTAGGCAATGAAACGGTTGATGAAGATAATTGTTTATAGATGGGGTTATGTGAATGAAATAGAATAGATAAAATAGAAACAATAATTAAGCGTGCCAAGTTATTGATAACTTTACTATCTTATGTTAACATGAGGAGTTGAAATTTAGCTTTATTTAGATTTTGAACAATATAGTTTAGGTAAAAATTTAGAGCCGAGTTGGTCGAATAAGAAAATATAAGGAGAAAATGGTAACCATCCTCAATATAGCCTTCATCATATTGTAAGCACAGTCAATCATTTCAATTTATGTTAAAATGACTTCCGGTTTCCATACGTAAATGATGTGAAAAACATCTCAATTGAGCAAGAGCTACTCTCAATGTTTTGATATTAAACTTACTTAAGTTAACATCCTATGGAAATTATGGTTTGAAGTCAGAACAAGAGTTAGAGTTGATGCCAAAATGAAGAGAACTATGCCAATTCTACTAACGAATGCATCTAAGCCGACAAAGCCCGACACTTCGTCCTCCAATTAACTATATTATTCTATAAAGCATGTAATACATGTAATAACATTTTTTTGGATGACGAATATCGGACAATAGTTTAAGGTAATCGGTTTATTTGGAAACGCATGTCGTCTCTATAGATAAATCACCCGAATTTCAACATCAGCTGGAAAAACAAAATGCTTGAAATAACCACCCGGACTAAAACGTTAGAACATAACTTGAACCAATACATATCAATAACACTTTTCTGATCATGATTTATCCAACCACGATAGCTGTGGAACTGCAGTTGGTGATCATTGTTGATGTTGTATGCGAGGAAAACTTCGTACATGTAATTCGACATTGAAGATAATGATAATAAGCCAGTTCAATGAGATGCGTCTTGGATCATTTCCCATTTAATAATGATACAGACTATTGTCTCAATAGCTGGTTTATACACAATATCGAAATCCTCTACCTGACAACCGTTATATTCACTGAATATTTCAGTGTAATGAACCAAAGCAAGTCTTAGTTCTTTCATAGTATTTAATGAGCAGAGGTTGAAGCGATAAATTTTCCCTATCTCAAATAAGGATCTCTTTTTTCTTCACTTCAAAATGATATCAGTCACTGGTTTTCTATACACACATTTATTATTAAGTCATGTCAAGCAAACTTCATTCTGATTGAGAAATTGATTATAGGTCAAGACGTGCTAATTAGAGATCACTGCTGCTAAAATCAATTACACAGATGAAGTTAAGGAACTCCTACAACCTACTAATCACTTCTAATGAGACCATCATGTGGTTTAGACGCGTTCATCAAACTCTAGTCGCAGCAATCTTGTTTGTGCGTGTCAATGAACTATTGGCACAAATGTGTTCTTCGAGAGAGAACTTTCAACATCTTCAAGAGGATACTGCAATAACTGGTTCTACATTTCTCACACTTACAGGCCTAGGACTTGTTGGTTGTTCCAAACAGTGTCTCCTCAGATCGGCCTGCGAGTCCTTCAACTACGAACCCAGTACACAGGAGTGTCAGCTCAACAGGAACAGCAGCTCCACTACTGAATCAGGGCATGTGGTGGATGTTGTTGGGACCATCTTTAGTGACATAGCTGACTGGCCTACTCGTATAGCTGGTGAGTGTAGCACGAGAAGTTGTACAGAAAATTCTGTATGTGTAGAAGACAACAATGGCCCATCTTGTAAGATAGAATGTCCGAATCCGACTCTCCAGGATGGTTCCTTCACATTACCTATTTCACATGATGTCGGTATCGTACTAACATATGAATGTGACGCTGGATTGGTTTCAACAGGAAATGCGACATGCCAACCCGACGGAACCTGGAGTATGTTCAGCTGCATTCTGGGATGCTCAAATCCACCAGATGTTTTGCACGCTAAACGTACAACTCCTGGTTCTGCATGGCCTACAGGAACTCTCCTACAATACCAATGCAATGGTTCCTTGGACATGATTGGAAACGTAAGTTGTCTGTCTGATGGGACCTGGACTGAGATGAAATGTGTTGCACGTAATTGTTCCTCTGTGTTGCAGTGCAACCATACGTATCCAGACGGGGAGTATTGGTTATATCCTGAAGTGTTGTACGATAAACCCGTGAAGATATATTGTCATAGTATGACCAATGGCAGCCCCTTTGAATATCTGACCCTCCCTGAAGAAAATTATGCTGATTATTCGGATGTATCATCATGTCATCATTCAGGAAAGGTAACTGGCTGTGAATCTACAAGATTCTATAAACTGAAAATCGATCATATTGACCAGTTAGTGACCCATGAACAGGGACTGATAGACCTAACCTTCATCAACACATCCACTGCATGCAATCTTGTGTTTTTTGCAGGGACATTTGACTGTCATGCAAAGTGCAGCGAAGCAAAAACAAACAATTTTATTATCAACACCAATGGATCAGGTCTCAAAGTTGACCCAAATCAAAAATGGGACAGCTACAACCCCAGCACTAAACTCCTTGCGCCAGTCACAGTTAGGAAATCTGATTCAGGAAGACACATTAAAATCAGATGTCACCAAC
The DNA here is from genome assembly GCA_916613615.1 of Steromphala cineraria. Taxonomy (NCBI): domain Eukaryota; kingdom Metazoa; phylum Mollusca; class Gastropoda; order Trochida; family Trochidae; genus Steromphala; species Steromphala cineraria. The sequence continues at coordinate 15,627,107 of OU744724.1, read as the reverse complement.
GTTGTAATTATTGTTTCCCATTTCCTCCGGTGATTTTTACCCTTGCTTTTGTGTACGATGAAGAGCAGACAGTTGAACTGACAAGTGCAGTATCTCCAGTGTGTTGAGTAATGGTAATCATAGTTTTATGAATGGATCTCGAAACATCCACGCTATTCAAATCATGTGGTTAAGTAGATTACAATCTATAACTTGATGGGAATATATTGCGAACAGAATTAGATTGAATATGATTGATATAATTATTTTGATTACTGTAATTCTAGTCTGTCTCATTGAACATGAACATTTCAACCGTTTTATGGTAACGCAAGTTAGAATTTTCAGACCAAAAAAGGTCTAGCTCATTGAAAATCTGCATAGAGAGAAAACATCACGTGTATGTGAGTTTTTTTAGGTTTTTAACTTCAACCTTCTTTGGTTTTTTAAATGGAAAATAACTGGAATTTTTAAGCAAATGACAGCGCTTCTTGCATGGAAAGATTGGTTCATAATACAATTCCTTTTCCGTGCTTCTGCAGTCAAACTGATGATTTTATAACTGCATCGCTGAACTAACTTAGATTGCCTCCAATATGGCATCTCCCATTTTATCCCATAAACTCAGCGTATAAGAACAGAGGCTCGATCAACATTTCATGACTTGAACTGCCTCTGATGGAAGAGAATGCACATAACAACCAGTGACTTAAATTGTTATTATTGACAAGGCTTAAGTTGTACTTGCTTTGTGAATAGACACTTAAGTTCAGACAAACTAAGTCAAATGTGAAATCACCTTTTAAAAAAAAACTTCGAATTTTATAGAATACCTAACAAGAACTCAAGAACAATAAAGTCGTTGAAACTGGGTACATGTACATGAACTAATCTTTATGTGAGATCACAGATAGGAATTACGCTAAAATGTTTATTTCTTGACCGATTTCGTTCAAATTTGAAATGTAGGTTTATCTCAACATATGAAAACGATATGAGTGCAAAAGTTTGAAAAAAAATTTATAGGGTCGAAGGAGATTCGAACCTCTGTGTGTGAGATGGTGCCCTCTACGAACTTTTTTTACGTTAACATCTAATTACAGGTACTAGATAGCAGACAATAAGATTGTAAAGAATTAGCTTGTGTTTGGTGAGCTCATTGCCAGTGATCGACCTTGGATGATTTTCAATAAATATTGATATAAATATCGTTAGGGATAGATAAAAAACATTCAAACTATTGTGTATAAAGTCGACTCTTGTCCGGTCTGCTGGTCCTGTTTATTAAGAAAATGTTTGGAAATTTATTTATTCATAAAGGTGAAACCTAATTGATACAGTTCATTGTGCTGGTGTAACGATCTGTTTTTGTTTTTCTTTGCATACATAGTGTACATTGATTATGTGAGTTTCACGCATTGATTCTGTGTGCAGTTGTGATAATTAAGCAAGACTGGAAATATATCTCATTTAATTGTTGACATATTGTTTAATAAAGATTGTACTGTGGTTCGGTAGTCAAGAAACACAGAGGTTCCATTGTAGAAGGGTTAACTTATTTTCATGCAGCTTATTTGATGTTCTTGTGATGTTACGGCTCAGATAATTTAGTATTGTGACGAAAACCTGTTAGGTGTGGGCTGGTACTGTAGTTTGAATATACTGTTTTATTTGTCTGCAATTGTATTCTTTGACATGCTATGATTAAATACTTTGTTTTTGCTTTATCTGCTGTTGTTGTGATGTTGGTCTATTTACCCTAACAATATAGTTAAATAATCAGGAGATCTTCAGACCCACTAAGAGATAACTCACCACCTTATCGCAGTTGTGGGGATTTGTCTGTTTCAGCGACTCGATCTTACATGCTCCAGACGAAATCCTAGTCCTTAAACCTGCCCACCTTTCTTTCCGTCTGTCCCCTCATCCTGTTTATTTCCTTCTCCTGTTCTGATCATTTTTATGGATTGCAACATCAAGCTGTTTTATGACTGAAATTACATAACATTAATTCAGGCGATATGATCCCTTCTGATAGGATCTATATTATTTATGCAATGAACCCTAAGTTGGAGATTATACATAATAATCGTCACATTATGACGTTTACACAAAATCCTGTCTGCTGATTGGAGGAAAGAAGGTCACGAGAGTATATATGATGAGACCGTAACGACTATTTTTACAATTATTTATCCCTGCGCAGTGACGACCCTCAATACACTGTTTTCACAAATAGCCTTTTTTTAAACTCACATTTAGTTAAGTCTAGATATTCACATTTGAGTTTATTCTGTATATCATTTTATTATCATTATTGAGTTCTTTCTGTCAATGATATTTCAAGGAGAACTGGACGCCCTTACTCAACCATAAGTCGTTTAGCCAGAAAACATGCACGAAGCAATGACGTGAAGAATTGCACAACCTCAGACAGATCATGGATCACCTCCGTGGGAGAGGGTAGACCATTGCTAAGATTCTAAAGAGGGTAACCTTTCGTTACAAGTACAACCATAAAACTGTCATAAATCAACTCTGTATGCTGCTGTATGGAAGTCCAGAGGAGTAATCAAGCGACTGAAACTGAATAACAACCAGAAGCAGTTGCGTGTGACACGGTGTAGAGAAAGACCTTGGTGGAATTTAAGATCATGGAAGAAGGTTCACCTGCAAAAAAACTGCTACCAGAAACATGTACGATCGAGTCGCTGAAACAGACAATTCACCCCAACTGCGATGAGATAGTGAGTCAAGTTGTGATATCTCTTAGTGGTTCCTTCTGTGAATGGCATGCTCGGGGTTTGAGGCGTGCGGGAACAGCGTATACACGATACATCCTGCAACAGTTCCTTATGGTGGGGGATCTGTGATGAAATGGAGGTGCCTCTCCTTTGACTGCAAACTTGATCTTGTGACCATACGAAATAACTTGCATAAGATCGCTACTTCCGGGAAGTCCTTGGACCTATTGTCGTGCTCAATTTCGACAACCATGCAGTTGCAACAAGACCTGGTTGCTAGACCTCATCGTTCACGAGCTGTGAGGTAGGTAATCCAGAATAATGTCCTGACACACCTCCCGTGGCCTGCAATGAGTCCGGATCATAATCTGTTCCACTGTTTAAAGGGCAGGCAGTAGTTCATAGTTTATAGCAGGCGGGGCTGAGCATCGCGTCAATACCGAAAGTTTCGCCCTAGTTGTTTTAAATTTTTTTCCGTCTATTCAAGCAGCTTGTCGGCGTCACAAATTTTAAATGGCAAAAAAAAAACCATTTTTGCTTATTGATGCTCTGACGCACTGCTTGACAAGAATTAAAATTGGTCCTTTATTGGTAATATCAGATGTATACGAAGCCAAAGACACAAATTAATGTTTAATATCACTCCCTGTTAATTACCAAATATTCTGCAAGTTATATAGATATGCCAGATTAGCGACATATTTTCATCAGCAAATGTGATATTTGTCAAATAACAAAACAAAGGTCACTGATTTGACAATATATAAAATAGGCCAGTCTAGATTTGCATCTTTCACAATATTGTCAAGTAAATAACTCGAACCTCTTTACATACAATGTCACGGGAAAGTCGTGATAAAACCTTCCTAATCCAGAAACCCCGTCTACTTATTAGAGACGTAAGTAACCGGGTACCCAAATCTGTACCGGTATGTCCTAGTTTGGCTTATTTAAACAAACATATTAGGATCAGGTCGCATATCAAACAGGTGTATATATCTCACAACGTTACTGCGACTTCCGTTCAAATGGCATTTGTGTGCAATATTTAATAACAAAACATATAATGTCCTTACAAAAATATGAACCCACAGCCCGTTCATAAATAAAAACGTGTTGAAATTAACTTAACGAAATATTAACATCTTAAGTATAAAAAACATTAAAATGTGACAGAGCGCACCTGTGTAGAGCCTCACGGATATTTATATAGGTTAACAGGGTACTGGATAACAGAGAGAACGGGCATTATGAAGAAACTGTTACTCGTCATTTTTACCCTTTGTGAAATATTTGTTACACTTTCGAACGGACAGCCGATATTCTTTGGACAACCGGAGCAAGTCCATTTGTCTTATGGACGTAAGTTTTCTTTTCACTCAGGTGTTTCATACATGAATCAGACATATGCTTTCGCTGCTCGTACTTCCCTTATGTATACATATTCCAAGCTCAATATAAGAATGAATATATCTTATAAGATTCTGAAATATCCGAATCAGTGATATATGTAGAATACCATTACAAATATATAATATTCAAAATAAACATTCAATATTATACCTCATTTACCTATAGAATTATGTTTACATCCTTGTTATCATTAAAAAATGTTACACAATTTTTTAAATAGTTGTTTTCCTATAAGTTTATGCATATCGAAATGCGGAAATATTTAAGGGATGGATACTTTCCTGTAATGATTTAATACAAGGAAAGGTTAAACCGGTCAACAAACTGAACGGTCTTTTATCTTTTATTTTGTGTGTTTGTGATATATATATGACAAAGTCTCAAGTAAAAATTGTTTTGGCAAAGCAAGTAGAACATCGCCGCAACACACCCCGCTTATCAGTCAGTGATCTAAATTTAGCGTCCCTGCTTATGACACTATTCTTCACATTGAAGTAAACAGTTATTCGAACGTAGTTAATGAGTAAAGTCCAGTAATTCAATACTCACAACATGACAGTATGCTATGATTTGAATTTATCTCAGTTCATGCGCCGGAAAGCTGTCCTAAATAACATGGATGTCCAATGAGCAGTAGCACATTTTATTGTACTTTTTTTGTTCAAATGAATAAAAGTTTGTGTTGTTTTCAGAGAGTCAAACATCTCATAACTTGACTTAGTTAACCTAGCCTCAAAAATACCCGCTACGCGACCTTTTACTGAATCTTGCTAGACTCAATATCGGAGTGTAGCGAGTAATATTGAGGCTAGGTTTGCTGAGACTGCAACGAATTAGGTATCAAAAGAACATAGTTTGCGACCATTTTAAGTGTAGATTTGTTATAGGGAAATTCACGTTAGAAGTACGAACATAAAACATTCCATTTATAACTGCCACATTGATTAATTACATTTTCTTGCAAGCGAGGGAATTTATTTTCGGTTTCGTGAGATCGATCTGTTTATTGAATCTCGGTTATCTGAACTTAGCTGATTTAACTGTTTATTTGACTTTCGACCAAATACGTTAGATGGTAGTTGGTTTTTTTATTTTCAGAAAAACTCTAAGATCGTAGGTGGAGAACAGTATTAAGTTTCAAATGGGAGATTAAATAAAACCAATTGAATAAAAATGTGCGAGTTCCGTCGGATTTGCCCTAGATCTTCCATTCAACCAGATAACCACCATGTCCCATCTGCATAAATCCAAACGATAAGGGATCGCATACATTAGTACAATAACAACAGTTGAGATTTTACTTGATATAGTGATCTTTGATTTATCAATAGACCAGCTGTGTTTACGAAGGACACAGATAGGTTGTTGACTTTTTTAGTTTTTAGTGTCCATAATGAGTTTTAAAGCGTGGTATTGCAAATATCAACAAGGGCTTGTTTGAACCCATTGCATTGGATAGAAGGATGCGACAGGTAGTGTTGATTTTGGTGAGCAACGACCTGGTCATATTGCAACCTCACTCGTTCCATACAACTTTGTTTTGATCTACCGAACGTTGGGGAATCGTTGTACTTAGCCCTCTGTGATATCCATTTTATATCATATCCATATTTTGTAAATTAAGATACTGTCTCAGCGGCGTTTTCAGCAGTTGTTAATATCAATTGCATATTAGTGATTGTTGGTTGTTCGATATATTTACAAATATGGGCGTTGCTGTGCATGTGAATAACATACGTATGTTTTAAGTAATATGTGGAATATCATGCTGATTGACTTATGCGTTAATATAAGCTGCAATGTCACGCACATGTCCACCTCGACCTTATAATAGCTACATTCAAGTTCATGGTTGCCCAATCTTATTAAAATATGATCTATTTGTTACAGTACGCGAACATGTAGATCAAATAATGTGCGTAACGTAGTGAAGACAATTATTATATAATTTTAATGAGATTGATCATTGCCTTCTTTTTTGGCAGTAGTATCAAACCAACAAACAAATGATCATGAAAACTCAATCAAAAATTGACAGGAGATGAATCCCAAATGGTAGTCACATGGACCACATTCAACGACACGAAGCAGTCGGTGGTGAAATATGGAACCAACATCGCTGAGATCAACCAGCAGGCTATAGGCAGCAGTAACTTGTTCACTGATGGAGGCGCAGAGAAGAGGACTCAATACATCCACACAGTCACCATCACGGGTCTCGACCCCGGCAAGATGTACGGTAGGTATCGTTACAAAATCTATCTCAACGACCATTATATGTATACTTGTATAATGTATAAACCATGATGCCAACCCAAACGAGTTAGATCGATGCATATATTTATCATCCTTATTGAACTAACTCCTGAATATGTATGGTACAGAAATGTACAAAATGTACAGTTTTAAACTTTCTCAACATCCCATACATGTACTTGTATCATGTACAATCTCGAAAGAAATCGATATTCCCGATTCCTGATGTAGAAAGAAACAAACAAACAAATAAATAACATCTAAATTCAAATCGATGTATGATCTAATGTACCCAGAGTACCGGTGCGGCAGCAGCTACGGGTGGAGCGACGTCTTCTTCTTCACGACGATGAAGTCAGGCAGTCAGTGGAGTCCACGCCTCGTCATGTTCGGGGACATGGGCAACGTGAACGCGCAGTCCCTCGCCAGACTGCAGACTGAGATCAACCAGTACGATGCAGTCTTGCATATAGGTAAGTATACCATGATTGGTTGTTGTTAATCATATCAGTAGTTGAACTGGGCAAGACTCCGAAATCAAACCCAGCCAAATTCTCGACAAACCTACATGTAACTTTCTTATGCCCAACTTAACCCTGACCTATTTCAGCATAACTCAACCCATACATATCTTACTTATCGGTGGGTATACACACTGTTTTAAGAGGCAAACTTTGTTTATTATAGTTTCAAAATATGCATTTGCGTAACTTTTAAAACCACCTTATGTTTTTAAAAGAATTAGAATACCAGACAACGAATATTCAATTTTTGTAGGGCCAAATCCTGACACACCAATGCTAATATTCTCTGTTGTGAACCAATTACATGGTAAGGAGACACAAATCAGAGTCACAAATGATAAAATGTCAAATCAAGAATGACTGACTATTGTTTGACAGTATAATCGTTTATCGTTTCAGTAATGTTATAGTACGCGTATAAGGGTAGAGATTTGCGATTATTATTTTGAATCAACATCATTATGATTAGAGTTTCGACATGTTTGATGAAAATTATTGAATGTCTCAATTTACAAAAGCACAGTGCGTGTGGTTTATCAACGGACTTTGTATAAGGTACTACACTGTATTCCTTAACTTTAACAGATGGCTTTTTGGAACATAGCACATTGTTCTGCTTTTCTTTGACGGAGGTCTGTGTATAACAATCTATATTGTATCCCTTTTTCTTTGACAGGTGACTTTGTATAACAATCTATATTGTATCCCTTTTTAAAGATGACTTTGTATAACAATCTATATTGTATCCCTTTTTAAAGATGACTTTGTATAACAATCTATATTGTATCCTATTTCTTTTACAGGTGACTTTGCATATGACATGGATTTCGTACGTATACTTTACTTATTCATATATTTATTAATGAAAGTACATACACATGGGTTCAATTTTAGCGACAGAGAAATTGGGCTGCAAGCAAGTATTTGTCACGTTGACATTCGTTAAATATCTAAAAACGTGCTTTTGTCAAACATATTATGTTGATTGAGTATAATATGAAGCTTGTATGTACCGCTACAGGACAATGCCCGTTTTGGTGACGCCTTCATGAACCAGATACAGAGTATCGCTGCCTACCTGCCGTACATGACGTGTCCAGGAAACCACGAGTTCGCATAGTAAGAACATCATGAAAATCATGAAGGTTCAATTATGAAATTTGTGTTGTATACTGATAGCCGCAACTTATCAACCAGTCATATTTCATTGTTATATTTAAAATCACACCATTTGCAGGAAATTCAAACAAAATCACTATAAGTAATCAAAAGTATACTAGAAAATATAATATCACCCTTCCCCTTTCACATTAGCCTAAAGCGATCTATATGACATATACTGTATTGTTTTATCATATACAGTTCATTTTCAATTTCCTGTGCTGCAATATATACTGTTATATTTTTCCGGGTAGGGATGAAATTCGCGTTGGTAAGGTACTGTACCCGATAAAGTACAATAATTTGTATTATGACATAATGCGTGACCCCAAATATACCGATGTAACATTTATTCACTATCTATGTTGCAGGTATTTCTGTGTAAATCTGTTAAATCTGTGTCTTATAGTATCGGAGTTAAAACTTTAAAAATCCTAGGAGGTCGCTAACTTTTAACGTCAAACTTCTGATAAACAGAACATTAGTATGCATAATTTCGTATACTTAAACGAAGTCATGATTTGATTAACCACAACTAAGCTCTTGCTAAGGAATTTGAGAACTTGAGTAATAACGTATAATAATCCAATAAATAAACCTTCTTGCAGTAACTTCACCAACTACAAGAACCGGTTCACAATGCCTCGAGACGAGAGTTCAAACAACATGTTCTACAGGTACATATTGATGCTTGGTTTACTGTTTAATATCTTATGAACATATGAATATGTCTCAACATATTTTTCATAAATATCAATTTATATTGTTTTATTGAAGCAACAAATAATAACAATTATCTTAGCTCTAGAAATAACATTTTGTTTTAATTAAACCTGATTATTCATATATTTAAAGGGAAATTCTCAACCTACAGATTGATCTGATTTCTGTAAATAATGCAAGTTATTCGAAGTAAGATAAAATATTAAAAAAGAGGATAAAACAAGTACTTCAACAAATTATTTTCTGTTGAAATGAAGAAATAATCTACAATGTAGTTACGATGACATAACAAAAACTCTGACAATTGATTCCAGTTTCGATATTGGCCCCGCCCACATCATCTCGTTCTCGACAGAGTTTTACTTCTACACGTCCTACGGGATAGAACAGATCTTCGTGCAGCAGAACTGGCTAGAGGAAGAACTACAGGTCATACATCAAGCCCGTCCTGCTACATTAGCGTTTATCCGCGTACCTCATACACATATCTTGATATGAATCAATCTCAACGCCTCCTAATGCTGACGGAAGGTTACTCAATGCTACTTAGAGCCTGTAAATGTTCAGCCAAGGAGACCAACAAAGTATTTTCAACTCATATACAGTTGTCTATCGATGCCACCATTGAATGTATAGGCATATAACGTTGCTTGTGAGATTATCAGGAATTGCTTAATTTGCACAGCACGCGTTTGGTTAACATCCGGGTTTGCTGGGTGCCAATCATTTCATTGGCTGGCTATATTTGGCGATACGAGGCTTGAGGGTGAATATCAGGGTGTGTGAGAAGGTGCTAAGGGGATACGCTAAAGTTGCAGGTGGGATGGAGAGCTTACAGTATTATGTTTAAACAGGCATATAGTTCCAAGTACTGTACTTAGTAGGTAGAATGTTTGTATCGCATTATCATTAATTTATAGTTCTTAGTTTGGAACAGCTTATCAAGTACTAAATTATTTTGGTAGGCTATAGAGCTCTAGTTTTCATCGCTACGTATGAAGATGGTTGAAATACTGAATTGATAAACTTCTTAAAAGATCTCGAAACATACCTTAGTTTAAGTATTTACAAATGAAGTTACTGTCAATTTGACGATAACGGTTTGGAAGGCAGCTATGTATCATCCAATGTTTGATAATCCCGTAATTTTGTTAACCCTTAGCGTGCCAACTTACCCGAGAACCGGGCCGAACACCCGTGGATCATCACGATGGGTCACCGACCTATGTACTGCTCCAACCTGGACGATGATACCTGCCAACGGAATGAGAGTATGGTGAGTCATGTCGTTCATATTTTAGATCGAACTGTACGAAATGAAAGTGCGGCGAATGGTATCAAACTGATATTGTACGTAATGAGGGTAATGGTGAGAGTGATACAGAGATTGCAATGTATTGAATGAGTGTCTGGTGAGTACCATATACCTAATGCTGCACGTGATGGGTGTATGGTAATATCTATGAAATCTACAAAATCAGTTAGCGCTTGATGAGGACATGTCCTAAGGTCATAAAACAATGCTGTGACGTAGGCAAGTAGCTCATTCTGGAGTCAATTCAACGTAATTTTCCTGAAAACGCAAAGAACAGATCATATGATAAACAGATCGTTTGTCTTTTCTTGACAATTATTGTTTTCGCATCCCGTGAGGTAGCAAAATGAAATATCACTGCGCCAAGTAATATTTCTTATGTTTCGTTGTAAAAAGATAGATTTCACAAATCAAATGGTATTCATAGAATGTCAAAACTCTTCTATTCGTCCCTCAGATTCGAATCGCGCTTGAACGTACATTCAACAAATACGGTGTGGATCTGCAGTTATACGCCCACGAACATTCGTACGAGAGATTTTGGCCAGTCTACAACAAAGAGGTACATTTTCAATTTCATATTTTTTTTTACAAAATTAGTTAGTGATTACGCCTGATTCTCTTTTCTTGATAGTGTCTTTCAGAAACATATTATATATTCCTTGTTTACATCCAGATGGTAATATACCAATAAAGTAGGTTTAAGTCTATGAAAAGCATGTAGAACTGGAATATAAGCATAACAGTATAAGAAAAAGAAGATTTTCGAGATAAATAAATTGATTTTTATTGAGAACACATTTAAAAAATAATATTTCCCCAAAACGGGCAACTGACTTTTAAGTTATAGGTTTCGATAATGCTTCTCTATTTTGATTTATTGTGCTTTTCTTAACATCACACTTTAAAATGGAGTAAGAATTTGCTCCAAAACGTCGTGTTATTTAAAATTCAAGAATTTGTTTACCAGACACGCTTTCTGTTCAAGTATATCCGGACTAAGGACGATGAAACTGATTTTTTACTTTAAAACAAAGTTGATTGAATTGTATCATTGCTGCAGATCAAATTTGTCCAAATTCAAGTTTAAAGAATTATTTAAAGATCTTAAGTGCTGTAGGTATGGAAAGATATTATCAAGAAAAAACCTTGGCAATAGTTGAATAGGACAATTAACATATATGTAATTGTTTTGTCCAGGTGTATAACGGAAGCTACAAGCAACCCTACGTTGACCCACCGGCACCCGTCCATCTCACTACAGGTTCCGCTGTAAGTAATAGATGTTAAACATATGCCAGGTCAATTAGTAGATTACAGTTATAGTATAACGTCGTATTTGAAACATCTAGAGGATAAAGAGGTTAAAATGTATGGTTATTAAACAAGCAAGTTTTATCTACTGTTACAACATAGTCAACTTCGGTCGACTAAGGGTTAAATGTTCCGATATTCCACACTAAAATACCCCTTTGAGTTTTCATGTGGACAATTTGTACTATATATATATGGGCTCATATGACATACATTTGAAATAAGATAGTACAACAGATATTCAAATAAATACATTGTTAACAAGACACACATAAGTGGAAAATCTGTACTCAAGTTAGCCGCCCTTGACTAAGTCAATGAAGCTACGTTTATTAAACTGCCGAGCGTCTCAAAAGACATTGACAACATCACACCTTGGTATTGTGTTGAGTTCTCAGCTGACACTTGAGTCTTCTCAACCTACCAGGTATGAGGTTTCTCCTTATTATTTTTATTTCAAGGACTTGAATAAGCATGCGCTTAAAAGGTATTTTTCCTAATCGAGATACCAAAACATGTTGGTTCGTAAACCCATGTCAAGATATTTTACAACGAGACCCAAGACTCGAGAACTGGTCGTTTTGCAACAGAGGTTAGATAAGGATGTTATTATTTGAGCACCCTCTGAGGGGAAAGGATGTATGGGCCTAATTTGACATTTCTCTGCTATAAGGTTTCGCAGTAGGATGATCCCCTAAACGCTCTTTCTCTCCCATCATATAGGGTTGCCATGAGCGACATGACAACTTTGACAAGCATCCGGGACCCTGGTCTGCCTTCCGTAGCCTTGACTACGGATATACCCGCATGACAATCCACAACGGGACTCACATCAGCTTCGAACAGGTGTCAGACGATAAGGTAGGTCAAGTTCAGAACTGTTGCTATGTAATACACTGTGGTATCGTCGTATCTATACAACAGGTCAAGTCAGAGATCATAAAAGTCTGTCTTTTATGATAGCTGCAGAACTGTAGCTATATAATCCAATGGTGCTATCGGGTTTTTTTCACAATAAGGATGTCAGGGTACTAAAGATAATATTTTGTTGGTCCAGTTCTTTTGAAAAAGCCATTGTTGAAACCAGGAATAAAATCTCATTGTGGGTGTTGACTTTCGTATAGATGAATGTTCATTTTTGATAATTGTATACTCACTTAAACGTCTTTAGAATGTTGCATTTATCAATAATACTTCATTCTTGCTCATTGTATACTCTAGGCTTACATGCTTAGAATGTTGAGTTTACGTATTACAAACAACTTTATCTCTGTTACAGGATGGGAAGATCGTGGATAGTTTCACTCTCATCAAGAACTATCATGGTCCTTTCAACGGCCAGAAACACTGAACCTCGCAATGTTTCCTCGATACTGGCGGCTTTTGTATCAGGATATTTATTAAATGAATTTACTGTGAAGTTTACAATTCATTCAGTGTCAAAATGAAGAAATACAAACTTGAATTCTGACGAAACACATACAATTAAAGTCGATCGTGCATGTTTCCGGGAATAAAAGTTTAAATATCTATTCTTGGACACGAACTCGAGGGGAAAGAAGATCTTGTTCTGCGGAGTTTAGTTTCAAAATATCAAGTTGTAAGACGGTTGTGCACAGGAAACTCTCCGATTATTCAGTTCGTATACCAATTGAATATTTTGAAACCTTTATTCCCCGAAACACGGTCGATTTAAAACAGATTGTGTGGAAACGTTAACCAGAAGCTTTGTTGACGACCGAATCAAAATGTATCTATATAAACTGTACATACATCTACATATATCTTATCCGAGGAATCTACGATTATATCAACCACCTCTGGACCATCTATATTTTTCATTGTAGATGACTTTAGCACTTAAGCCACGACCTTTGGCTTCTGTTGAGCAAGGTCTACATCAGTAAGTTGTTGAGACTGGTGCGTGTTGTTCCTTGCGAGGATGTTGCGATGTAGGTGAAGCACATGGTTTAAACAGTATTTTATTTCCAGAAACGAAATAAGATTACGTACTACATAGATGATGAACACATAGGTCAAAAGATCAACAAACAAGCTGACCAGCCTAGTATATATGCTTCTCCGAAAGTATAGCACATGCATGTTAGCTCTACATTTGAAAAAGTTGTTTTCTTGAAAAAGAGTACCTGCGCAAAACATTGCAATCTAGCAAGCCTTTCTTAGAAACATTGAAAAAGTACACGGAATACCATTGGTTCGGTTCTGAGTGAATCGAAGATAGTCAATTATCAACCTCCTTTATAAAATGGAAATACTTCAAACATAAATGTATTTTTTCATTTCATGGATTGCTACCTTAGCCAAGGTATTATACCGCGTGTATCAGTATTGCTACAGATTCATATCCTGACATTTCATTGAACGATGCCATAACCACCAAAAACGTTGATACGAGCATACTTTTTGTCAACAAAATACGATGCATATATGGAAAGGTTTCTGGATCTCCCAGCAAGAATCTAAAGAAGTTTTAGAGTCCGATGAGATTGCGATAACTATTTTCAAGACATCCCAAAACACTACAAGCTACAATTAAATTCACTCTTAATTAAGTTAAAGTCATGGTCAAGTCTAGAATTGTGTTTTAAATAACTGTGTGTTTACTAACCATGTGTAATCACATTGTTCCTTGTTGAAAAAAATATTTACCTATAAACCACCCTTACATTTTTCGTTATGATATATTGATGACAAGAACAAAAACTGGCAAACATTTGTCAGATATGGAGAGATCATTTTTATAACAAGATTACGCAAGTTGAAGAAGAGTGCGATGTATACAACCAAGCAATGAAAAGGTGGACTTGTTGTATCACATTTAAAGTTAATTAGCGTCTGAAATGTCCTTCACTTATAGTGGAAGAACTCAAACAACTTCTATTCTTTCTCAAATTAAGCAACAACTTCTTTATTGATTTCTCAGTCACTCTTCAGTCACCCGAATTAAGAAGGGCCAAGAATTGGCCCAGAAGCGTCGTGAGAAATCGATAAAGAAGTTGTTATCCATAACATTTGTCTTGTACTCTCCCAGATATATAAATGGACGAAGAAATACAAAGTGACTGGAACTTGTAACTTTTAAACCGCTACTCATGTTTGAATTGAACAACACGACCTTGAGATACGAAAACCTTAATTAGATTCTCTTTATTAATGTCTTAAGAGTAATTAACACAATATCCATCAAGTAAATCATTTTTAATGTCCAAATATATCTTCAGAAATAAAAACAACATCATTTTAGCGATAAAAACACTTTGATTACACCAGGGTAGAGTTTTATACCCAGCCACATTCTGCTTAAATAGCTAAATCCAGTCTGTTTAACATATGCCTTAAATGGGCAGTAGCACGTTTTAGGGGGCATATAAAAGGTGATGTTAGGAAAATCAAAATGAATGGTTCCAATTGAAAGACGATGTTTAAACTAAATGAAGCAAACGCAAATATATAATAAAAGTTCAGCAATGCGATTCCTTTTTCTTACACAAAATGAAATAAAGGTGTTCACACAAAAATGGCCGCCAATGGACTTAATGTGAATATGGATATTTTTTTCTTCTGACTATGGATGATTGGTTGGTGTAATGAGATTTTTGACACTTTCAAAATAACACATTTAGCATTAACGTACAATTATCAGTGGGGAACAATTTAAAAAACAACAACTTGCTACTGCCCCTTTAAAATGCAGTATCAGATATGACTCTTATTCTTCTTTTTAATTCAATAAACATCCGAACTTTATTTGAGTAATGGTGATTTTTCTCTCTACCGTCGTGATATGACGAAACTGCGTCAATCTAAATAAATTTAGATCAACAGGTTTTATATTTGGTCATACTGTTGAAAAAAAATCTGTTGATCTAAATTTATTTAGATTGAAACTGCGTATAAATGGTATAACCAGATGTTGCAAGTTGAACTTAGACGATATTGTATTGGTAATCAGATTGTCTGGAAACATTATAAGCTTTGTTGACGACCAACTTATTTTAATCAAATTGTGCGAAATACAAATCATTGACGAGTAGATTGAAGATTAATTGTTGAAAAAAAAAACATGTGTCAACCCAAAATTATTTGTATAAAATCAAATTTTACACGATCAAATAAGATAAGATTTGATATACACGTCTATATATACGAAGATCTACACTTTGCATTGGTAGTCGGATTGCACTGATACGATGAATATAAAATGACAGAGAAATGTCCCATAGCAAAGACGGGTCAACAAATAAAGTGCTTATGGTTTTCTAACATTACTTTCATGATTTATGAATTTCAAACTTGAATGCCGAACATTTTGTGAATTTCTGCCCAAGGGATCTTTTGAAATTGCTATTTACATGCACCATAGTGTGTTTGAATAGCCACAAAATCTGTTTAAAAAAGTATCTGTTCCTAGAGGAGGAAATGATGTATTCTTCTACACTAGACATGTGCCTGTCGAATTTATTAAAAGATAACGTACTTACGAAAAACCATTAGTACCACATTTGAAATTTGTTTTTTGTCTTTTAAAACTCGTTATTACGAGAAAAATCTCGTAATTACGAGAAATTAACTCGTAATTACGAGATTATAAGACCATATCTGTAATTTGTATATTGTATTTAAAAACTTGTAATTACGAGAAAAATACTCGTTATTACGAGAATATTCTCGTAATTACGAGAAGAAACTCGTAATTACGAGAATATTCTCGTAATCACGAGAAAAAACTCGTAATTACGAGTTTTGTAAGACTACATTTGTAACTTGTATTCTATCTTATATAAACTCGAAATTACGAGATTATTAGACATCATTTGAAACTTGTATTTTGTCTTTTAAAACTCGTAATTACGAGTTTATATAAGATAGAATACAAGTTACAAATGTAATCTTACAAAACTCGTAATTACGAGTTTATTCTCGTAACTACGAGTTTTTAAATACAATATACAAATTACAGATATGGTCTTATAATCTCGTAATTACGAGATTTTTCTCGTAATAACGAGTTTTTAAAGACAAAAAACAAATTTCAAATGTGGTACCAATGGTCTTTCGTACGTACTCTATCCGGTAAAGGAATTGTTTTTTGGTGATGTTTTGGACACTCGTTTTAAGTAGTTTATATAGGAGAGGGTATATTGTTATCCTTATTCGGTGCTGTAAGGTAAAGCTACGCTAAAAGATAAATGATCGTTCATGACAGTAAAGTACAAGATATGAAAGTGAAAGTTTATAGTTTAATTTACAATTTTAATGTAATCATTTATATATGGTTTGTCAAAGACACACGAAGTTTTAAACCGACTATAACCCCTGTAACCGTAGGTCGGCAAATGTAAGCAGGGTTTGAATACACCATCAATTTGCAATTTTATAAATTATTAAGATTTTTAAAATATTTTCACAATGCTAAGGGAAGGGGAAATTTACAATAGAATAAATAGTTCGGTTTCTTTTGACATTTCAAATTATTTCATTACAATTAGTTTGTTTTTACTTAATGGTCACTCTTTTTGCCCTCAAAGAATATTTTAGTTAACCAAACATTTAATTTGATAAAAGCGGCCGTTTTCAAAATAAACAGTCATGTTTTTAATCGACAGTTTCTGTTTACGACAGGGTTCGCTGGCGAGAAAGTTTTTAGCGGCAAGCAATCGCCGATCCCACAATGCATCATTCATAATGTCAGCCTCCATGTAATCCATGCGACGCAAATAACAGTGATGGATACAGTTAAAAATCGTGAATTGTCTATTATTCTCTTCAAGCAAAATGAAAATTTAGAAGGTATTTGACGTTATCTGTCCTTGTTGCATAATATTACTTGTTCAAAGGACAAGACGTAGGAAGAAAATCGTTTTATTTGTGTTCGAAATCACAGGGACGTGTATCGCCGAAAATAACAATAAATATGATATCAAAATGATAATGGTTGTTCTCTTCTATATAAATAGTATTTATATAGAAGAGATAACAATTTTCATTTTTATATAATTTTTATTGTTTTTTTTCGGCGATACACGTCCCTGTGTTCGAAATGACGAACCGTCTGAAACAATAAACAACTGTAAATACACCAGTTTACACTTTCGCGATAACGAGCTTCGCGCAGAGTTACTTCCCTTGACGTCGAGTAAAATGACGAAATTACATGATAGTTTCTTAAGAGGGGTCCCGTTTTTTGCCGATAGCTCGTTTCAGTGATAAAAAATTTTCTTGACCCCTCAAGCTTTTGATAGAATGGGCACTTGGGGATTTTTAGGAAGTTTATTTGTATTTTTTAGACCGTTTCCAACAGAAAATGTATTAAACTACTAATAAACATAACATGCAAAATCAAAAGATATTTAGTTATTGGTCACAATGCTTTTGAAAATGACTTATTTTCATCATAATATACAGTATAGATTGGAAAAATCATTATGTAAACAATGCCGTTGTAGGCCTTGAAAAATATCTACAAACACAAATTCAGTTATATTTTCCTAAAGATGATATTTAAAACTATCAATACAGATCATCAAAAGCATAAATAAAGTTACTGTTACTGTTAGAAACGTGTTTCATAATTACCTATTTCCGCACGAACTAGTGCCAGTCGGCAGTCGGAGTGAAAACCCGCATATAAGCCGAGCATGTCGTGTCTAAAATCGGCGATTAAAAATCAGGAAAAGGTCTAAAAAATACAAATAAACTTCCTAAAAATCCCCAAGTGCCCATTCTATCAAAAGCTTGAGGGGTCAAGAAAATTTTTTATCACTGAAACGAGCTATCGGCAAAAAACGGGACCCCTCTTAAGAAACTATCATGTAATTTCGTCATTTTACTCGACGTCAAGGGAAGTAACTCTGCGCGAAGCTCGTTATCGCGAAAGTGTAAACTGGTGTATAAGGACCGCACGAGGGTAGAACTTGTGCAGTCAACTCTCACGTTCAGGGCTCATGCATGCTCGTTCAGAGCCCACACTTGTGGTCAGCGCAAAATGTAATGCCCATTTTTTAAAATACATCTTGTAAAAATTTACCATCACTTGCAAATAACTTCACTATGATTTGGATAAATTCTTGTGGCACAGTCCTTCTACTTACTCAAATATTTGTCACATTGACAAAAATATTTTGAGACTTAATATGCAGTTAATTGAAACACGAGGAACCATTGGTTGAGAATTTAGAAAGTTTTAACAACTTGCATATCAAACGATTAAAAACTACTGAAGCTATGCCAGACGATCAGCATACAAAATATTAGGGATATACACTACTTAAAATAATACTTTGATTATGGTTATTATAAAAATCTTGCTGTTAATCTGGCGTGCTATGATTATGTCATTTTAGTGGTTCAATGGTGTCAGGTTGATTCTAAGTTTTGTGTGAGGATTGCCGTGCAAAAATTAAGTTCATTTCGATTTAAAGTTATCTTATCTTGGTGTCGTATTCCACATCATTTACATTTCTTGGTTATTTACGAATTATGAAAGGTTATTATCATTAACATGTCGACGCAAAGGGGAACCAATATGGTTCATAAAACATGAAAAAAGTGTTCTTTGTTGATTTATGATTAATTACATATGCAAATTAGACACACCCGTGTAACCAAAGAAGACTAAAGTATTATTATACAATCCCATATCATTTTGACATTGTAGAAACTAGGGATGTCACGATATAGGTACCTTGCGTTACGATACGTATCACGATACTGAGGTCATGATATGATACATATCACGATACACTAAATGCGACATTATTACGGTGAGATATAAAATCAGAGGTCAAGATTTAATATTAGAAACAAGATTTATCTGAGTAACAAGCATTTAAAAAAGTCATTTAAATCTATATCAAAGCTATTTTAACAAGGAATTTAACCAACTCTTGATTTCTTGATTCAATATTCACAGAAAAATTTAACAATACCTACACACAAATTTAACGATACTCACTAAAATTTGTATCACGATACAGTTAACTGTATCGTGTATTGTATCGTGAACTGTATCACGACGATGCATCGATGTATCGGTGTATCGTGACATCCCTAGTAGAAACATTATGCAAATTACTCCATCTTGTGCAAAAGTTTTCTAAAAGTTTCTAAGCCATCAAAGTGCAAATCAGTTACAGAGCCCTCAAAATGATTAAATTCAACATCTGATATCACTAACGAATCCCTTAAAGTAACAATGTCAACTTTTAAAGGTAACCATAACTGTTTAGAAACCGGAAGTGATCTGGAAGCCATTTTGCAAATCGTAATGAGTCTACAAACCTGTACACATTTTCAGAAAGCATATATATTCAAAACTTGGGTCGAGTTAATAGAATGTAATGATGTTCTCTCATTAAATATGTTGAGGTTTCATTTTAGGGACCTTCATCACAATTATTAATTCAAAGGTTTCTGAAATAGAAATTCACTGTGCGGTCCCTACTGTTACTTTAACTTTATAATGTTATAAATATAGTTATCAAATTACCAGTCGAAATATTAAGTGTACTAATAGTAGCATTCCTATAATACATTTGAAGTTGAACTTCTGAAACAATTAAAAAAAAATGTTTACATCAAAAATGAAACAGAATAAATTAATTTTTTGTGTGTATATGTCAGAAGAATTTGCTGTTATAGTATCAAAGTGCCCAAAAAAATCTATTCTTTTGTCATTTGTTGGCTACGTTATTATTTTCTCAAACAAATTTGAATGAAAATATGCTGTAAATCTTATCATTGAAACAACTTAGTCAATATTTATAAGTGCAAACATTCAAAACAAATAACT
Source organism: Steromphala cineraria (assembly GCA_916613615.1). Classification (NCBI taxonomy): domain Eukaryota; kingdom Metazoa; phylum Mollusca; class Gastropoda; order Trochida; family Trochidae; genus Steromphala; species Steromphala cineraria. Next base: position 15,606,866 of record OU744724.1, on the reverse strand, counting down.
AATTTTCTGTATGTTAAAAGAGATATCAAAATAACAAATAGATATCAAAATGACAAATATTTATCATCATCAGCATGTGACAATACCAAATTCATGAAATACTGGTCCATATGCCATTGGCTATTTACCTAAACCCTAACAACTCAAATCAAATCTTAATACCGGTATTATGCTTTTTTTTGTTTAATCAGTCGCCTCTCCATGTCTATTGTGAGTTGAACAAATACTAAAAGCCACCTGTTTATGTGAATAATTGTAAAAGAAAGGTGAAGGTTAGGATAAAACTGTTCTCAAAAACAGTCCTAAGCTGTTTAATATGATACCAATGCTAACTAGGATCTGAACACATCAGTCAGAAAGAAAAACATTTATTTATTATTATAGGAGCCTGTGGTCCGACTGTGAATTAATAGTCAGATTTGGATGAGCTACAGAGCCAATAGTTCAATGGTCCTTTTCTTGATGAATTTTCTCAAAATGACGATTGTTTTTCTTAGATGACAGTGCTGTTGGACAGCTGCTGAGCAAATTCCTGCATGGAGAGTTTGAGGAAGTGTTGTCTCACAGTGTTGGAGAGAAGCTGCTCCAAGACAATCCAGGGAACAAACAACATCTAGATGAACTCATTCTCAGCAACGTAGAGAAATATCTTGTCAATACAGATGGAAACAGAGATTTATTGTGAGTAGATCTGTGATCAGTCTTCGAAATATGATTAAGTCCTTACAAGCAAATAGGACATGTGGTTAAATAATTCGACCAGCCCTCCTAAACATTTGACAAGTAAATGGCAGGCAGCTATTTTGCCTGTGATGATAGTTTTATCATTTGCTTGAAACCAACTTGGTATCAATGTGGAAACCTTTATGAAAAAAATTTACATACATAAGATAGCCCTTATCATCCTAAACCTCAATTTTTACACTGCCAATCAAAGAAATCAGTCTGATTCAAATCGATGTGATGCGACTCGTCCGTATTTTGAAATATGCTTTCTGTCAGGGTTACGAACATTTTGACTATATGACTGTATGAGTATACCTATTCTTCCTACTTTTAACTCAATTTGTTACTCTACTCTCTTTACCAAATGTTGTTAATCTAAACTGCCCAGAGAGCTTGAAGTGTTGCTGGTGGGGGCGGCGTGTCTCCATCTCTTCATACAGAACAACTGGACCGGACCTCTCACTGACCCCCCAGCTACAACCTACCTGTGTCCGGCAGTGGTCAAGTCACAGAAGGTGAGCACTGTAATGGGTTTCATACACATGGTAAACTTGGGGCATGGAAATCAAAAGTACCAGGTATGATTGAAGACTTTGAAAGTTTCTGAAAATGGGCATACATTATGAAGTCATGATGTCAGGTCACTTTGACAAAGTGGTATTTTGCCTTAGCATTGGTGGATTCGAAGGAGGGGTGTACCCCTCCCAAGAGAGTTTTAAATACAGTAGTAAATGTTGATGTTACTTATGCATTCAGTCATCTTTGAATTTTGTATCATCATCTTCTCTTATCATTTTAATTACAGGCTCTGTCTGATTTCATCCTAGAAAACCTCAGTTTGGACGGGTCTCCCGTATATGGACTTGCTCGACACATCGCTCTGCTCTATGTGGCAAGAGTTATCTTCCTTGACTGTCGGAAACACTTCACCACATTACTGGTATAACCTTTGACCCTTTTTTGTCCTGATCGATTTAGAACATTGTTCAGCATTGTGACACTATAACTGTTTGAGTGGTTAGTGATCGAAAACCAGACAATGTACCTCTCCTGGCTCGTGTCAGTGTCAAACATAATTTTAACTTTTCCAACAATAATTACAAAGAGAAAGCATTGAATAAAAACTGGCATTTATTCCTTCAGGCTGAGAGAACATGCAACAAGAATGCAATATGCCAACATGCGGTGGCTCACAAACGAGAGATATGAAATTCCCCCCACACATGGACAATGTTGAGCAAAAATTGCTAAGATAATGATGTTAAAACTTTACACAAATTATAATTATTTCCGACACATTGTAGATGGAAAGTGCATAATATTGAAAACACGCCAGGCCAATAATACTACTGGGAGGGTGGGAGGGAAATTTTTTGTAAAAACTGTGCCGTCTGTGCAAGCGTGCACGTCGTTCTCGCCTAAGCGTAGGTCGAGCTATAATCAAAGGGACGTAACTCTAATCGGAGTTAGTAAACCACTGAAGTAAATTGTTGGTCTAGGGGAGGTAACTCTTGTTTAACTCAAAATATATTTTAAGATATAAAATAACACTTTAACTTTTCCAACAATAATTACAAAGAGAAAGCATTGAATAAAATCTGGCATTTATTCCTTCAGGCTGAGAGAACATGCAACAAGAATGCAATATGCCAACATGCGGTGGCTCACAAACGAGAGATATGAAATTCCCCCAGCCCAGAGAGAGAGAAGAAATATTGGTGTAATAATTGGAGAGATAAAATTATAAAACTACTTTGTGCAACCTAATCTGCACAAAAAATGGAATGACAAGCATTTTGATAAATAAATATATAATGATAAATCTGATTTCTAGGTTAAAGCATGACTATCCAAGAAAAAAAACAAAAACTACCCACTAATTTTTAAACTTGCACATCATTCCCCCATCTGCAGTTAATGAAAAAACGCGACATGAAATTCTCTAGATTGTGGCGTGAGAATTCCATCAGAGATAAACTTGGAATGAGTTCATATAGTCTTTGTAGACTGTCATTTTCATGAATTCCGGAAGCAGCATCTGCTATCTTGTTCTGTAGACCAGGAATGTACTCTGCTTTTATTGAGAAATTAAAAACAGCCTGTAGCCAACACAAGTAGCGTAAATATTGCATAACAAAAGGTAGTTTGCAGGAACCCTTGTTAATCATGGCTTTAGCAAACATGTTATCAGTCTTAACAATAATTTGCTTATTTTGCCATGCACCTGACCATCTGATAGCAGATAAAACTATGGCCAAACACTCTTTAGTGTTTATGTGCATTTCACTCACATCTGGCATGTCACATTGCCAGTTTACATAAAAGAAATCTCCCATGTAATATGCACCAGCACCTTTAGAAGAAGCGTCTGTCTCAACAGTACGTATTGGACGTTTATCCAGGAATTGCTTTGAACCATTAAACACTCCAAGACAAGATCTCCACCAAGCGATGTCTTTCATAAAGTCATCTGTTAACCGCACTTTATCTTGTCCTGCACGTAGGGTAGTTTTCAAGTCAATTAGTCTTCTCAGGAACGATCTCCCTCCTTGAATTACCTGACAGGCCCAGTTGAGCTTCCCAATCAGGCTTTCAATCTGGCGTTTACTGGCTCTCTTTCGATTTGCAAAGAGGTCCAATAATTGTTGCAAGTCTTTAACCTTTTCCATAGGTAAGGCTAGAGTACAGTCACATGTGTTGATAACAACTCCGAGAAAAAGAAGACTCTGACTTGGACCTTCAACTTTGTTCCAATTGATCATAAAACCCAGGGCCCGTAGTACTTCTATAAGTTTTCCAAGAGCATGGTTACACATTTCAACACTATCTGAAATTACCAAAAAGTCATCTAAATATGCAATAACTGTAAAACCAAAGCTCACTTTCATAATTCTACAAACAGCTGAACTTAGAGTCTGAAAAATCTGGGGGCTCTTGGATGCACCAAATGGAAGCTTCCTATCATACATATACACAAAATCACCATTCTCAAATTGCCAGGCTAGCCCTGTTAAGTTATAATTACTTGGATGTATGGGGACGGATCTGTATGCATGTTTTAAGTCTACTTTTGCTAGAACACTTCCTGGTTTTATGTGCTTCATTGCTTCTCTAATATCCATGTATTCACAGTCACAATTGTTAATGAAACTGTTCATTCCATGGCTGATGGGAATACTACCATCATGAATAAGTCTGATTTTCTGATCAGATTTTGGAATTGCCCCCATTGCACTTACTATTTTTGGTTTTGTCTCTGTAATTTCATAATTTCCAGCTTCTAACTCTTCTTTTATCTGTTTTTCAGTCGCTACTTTATGATTTTCTACTGATCTGTGATTTGAAACGAAAACATCTTCGATCACAACAGTAGACACGTCAGCTAATTTAAACCCTTCTTTTACACCTGTCAAAATATAGTCCCGATCAACGTCATTGCGTGGTAAGAGGGCCTCCCACGAATCATAACACATCGTCTCCGTTAAAAGTTTTTTGACTGGTGCAAACCATTGTAGTCGTTTGCTCTGCTAGACTGTGTGTCAGTCCCATTATGCTCCTGCATCGTATGACCCCTTCTCGTACACACGGAACATGCATGTACAAGTTTACACTGATCCCCTCGGAAACAACTGCCGAAATTGTAGCGTCGACAAATTACCATTCCATCCGCGGTAAAAGGGCCCCTCCATCTGTTGCCATGGTGACTGTTCGCGCCTTTCTGTACACTGTCACTAATGTTAGACCTATCCATCTCCTTCAATGCCCTCGCTGTATTAGAGTTTGGTTTTGGGACCAGTTGAAATTCGCAAATATCCTGTAATGGGGTTCCCCATCGGAATTGATCACGGTGCTGCAAATCTCTGTATTCTTGATCATACAAGAGAACACTTCCCCACACATATTTTGAAGATAACCTACACACATTTCTCACGTATCTCAGATAATCACTAATCCCTGTCGTATCCAACTCTCCCTTGTCAATCATATCCTGAAGAATCCCCATACTTGCGTAATTCCACATGTCGATGGTTATTTTGCTCAATTTTTCACGTGACCGTGTATTCATTCCCAAAGTAATCCCCTCGGCAATCTCGACCGTGCCCGTGTCTACATCCAGAGAGTCTATCCACAAATAATCAGAGATCTTACGTTTTGGAGGGATATTGCGTTCGTTACCTCGTTGTGTATCCATTCCTCGACGAAACGTCTGTTGACCTTGTCGATATCCGCCATGTTGGATATCGCCGCCATGTTGATTTTCGTTGACCCTGTCCATTGTCGTGTTTTGTATAGAAGCTTTAAGCCCATCTATCTGCAACTGTAGGTCGCGCCGTCTGTCCTGTAGTTTTAGGCGTTGAAGAGTCAGTTCCAAAGTCGCACATTCCGCTTCAATTTCAGAAACTGTCTCTTCTCTCACAGCCCCGTCTGCCTTGCCAAACGCCGGGGACAGACTGGCGCTCAATTTTTCCATGGGAGAACCTCTCAAAACCTCCATAATCTCAGGCATCTTCGCCCCAGCACCTTTACGCTTTGGTTTCACCTCCCCTTCAGACATCTTCTTGTATTAAATATTAACGTACCAAGCCAGGAATATTGAGAAATTTTGTAAAAACTGTGCCGTCTGTGCAAGCGTGCACGTCGTTCTCGCCTAAGCGTAGGTCGAGCTATAATCAAAGGGACGTAACTCTAATCGGAGTTAGTAAACCACTGAAGTAAATTGTTGGTCTAGGGGAGGTAACTCTTGTTTAACTCAAAATATATTTTAAGATATAAAATAACACTTTGAAAATAAGACTGTTGTTATAAATAGGTCCTGTTTCTGTTACACATGAAAATGATACTAGTAGTGTTGTCTCATGATTTGTTATAAAGGTTTTTTAGCTCACCTTTACAAAGTAAATGTGAGCTTATGTCATGGCGCTTCGTCCGTCTGTCCGTCCGTCCGTCCGTAAACTTTCAGGAAAAAGACTACTCCTCCTAAACGAATCCAGATATCATTCTGAAATTGTAGTATGTTATACCCATGGTGATTCCTCACAGAAAGGTAGACGTTTCAGTTTTGAGAATCCAAGATGGCCGCCATGGCAGCCATATTGAATTTTCAATTAGATTTCAGGAAAAAGACTACTCCTCCTAAACAAATGCAGATATCATTCTGAAATTGTAGTATGTTATACCCATGGTGATTCCTCACAGAAAGGTAGACGTTTCAGTTTTGAGAATCCAAAATGGCCGCCATGGCAGCCATATTGAATTTTCAATTAGATTTCAGGAAAAAGACTACTCCTCCTAAACAAATGCAGATATCATTCTGAAATTGTAGTATGTTATACCCATGGTGATTCCGCACAGAAAGGTAGACGTTTGAGTTTTGAGAATCCAAGATGGCCGCCATGGCAGCCATATTGAATTTTCAATTAGATTTCAGGAAAAAGACTACTCCTCCTAAACGAATCCAGATATCATTCTGAAATTGTAGTATGTTATACCCATGGTGATTCCTCACAGAAAGGTAGACGTTTCAGTTTTGAGAATCCAAGATGGCCACCATGGCAGCCATATTAAATTTTCAATTAGATTTCAGGAAAAAGACTACTCCTCCTAAACGAATGCAGATATCATTCTGAAATTGTAGTATGTTATACCCATGGTGATTCCTCACAGAAAGGTAGACGTTTTAGTTTTGAGAATCCAAGATGGCCGCCATGGCAGCCATATTGAATTTTCAATTAGATTTCAGGAAAAAGACTACTCCTCCTAAACAAATGCAGATATCATTCTGAAATTGTAGTATGTTATACCCATGGTGATTCCGCACAGAAAGGTAGACGTTTCAGTTTTGAGAATCCAAGATGGCCGCCATGGCAGCCATATTGAATTTTCAAATAGATTTCATGAAAATGACTCCTTCTCCTAAACCAATCTAGATATCATTTTCATATTGTAGTATGTTATACCTATAGTGATTCCTCCCACAAAGGTAGACGTTTCAGTTCTGAGAATCCAAGATGGCCGCGATAGCAGCCATATTGACTTTTCAGCTGCAGATGACACATCATTATTACTAAATTTTAAGCTTTCATCAAGTGATCACTCGCACTATATAAATTCTCTAATTTGAACTTACTTATCATAATATTATCTTGAATATGGAATATTTAAGATTGTCATGCAAGTTGTTCTATATTTTTAAGTGTTTCTAAAACATTAAGATGAAAGACAAACATAATTAATTAATTTGTTTAAAATATTTATGGCAACTAGCTGCAAAAACCCAATGACATTAAACATCATGTTGAATTTTAAACAATGGTATCTCCCTTATATTCCTTTAAATACCACACAAAAGGGGTCAACCAGAGTTCAGATATTCCTGTTGAGTCCACTATGCATTCTAATACACATCCCAATACAGGCTGCTAGCATCACAGTCTCAGCTGCTAGTCTGTTGCATAATCAACCTGACCCAATTGATATGGTAGAGCATTATGCTATATTGCCATGTGTATGCAATAAGAGTTATGGAAATTAAACTTGTATTCTCAGCACAGTGAAATGTTCTTTCTAAGAAAAACAACTTACACAAAATTTGTCAACAATAAGCTTTGTATTTAGCAATCTACATGATAAGTTGATGTGGAAAGAGTTATTTTGCATCAGGTTCCAGTTCCTGTGTTTTACTCATATTTGTACCATTTCTATATCTAACAGAAGTTCTTCTTGACACAAAATCAATTTAGGACATAAGCTAACTATATTTTGTGAAATTATATATATTTTTCACAACAATTCATGTTCTCATGTTCAAGTTTTTTAATACCACACATAATGGCTTAGCCAGAGTTCAGGTTTACATGCTCAGCACACTAGGGTGCTTCTCCAAATATACGTACACAAAGCCAAATACACAAATTGCTACACTCTCCTTAAGGATCTTGGGCTAGCAGCCCTGCCTGCTTGTATATTGCATAGTAATCCTGACCTAATTGATAAATAGAACATAATGGACTTTATGGAAAGTATATAAATTGTCTTTATGAAAAGTATACTTGTATTCTAATAATAGTAATACTTTTTACAAATAACAATTTAAACAAGTCAAGAATCAGCTTTTGTGTACAACAATCTGCACGATGAGTTAATATTAACAAGTCAAGAATCTGCTTTTATGTACAGTAATCTACATGATAAGTTAATAATAGAGGTATTTTGTATCAGGTTCCAGTTCCAATACCATGTGTTTTATAAATACCTGTAAAACTAAATGATCATTGTATCATGCTGAAGGGGTTCTGGGAAAAACATGTCATCATAGAAGTCATTATTTTTCAATTAGATTTCAGGCCAAGTACTACTCCTACTAAATCAATTAAGATATCATTCTGAAAAGTGAGTATTTTTTTATATAGTGATTCCTGACAAAGACGCATTTATTTTATTATCAAGAATCCAAGATGGTAAATATGTCAAATATATTGAATTTTCAATTAGATTTCATGAAATTCATTGAAAAGAATACATTTCCTGATCAATCAAATCAATGTCATTATATTTGTATTGATACGCTTGTTGTAATATTTATCAACACTATAAATACAGTTACAAAAAGATGTATGCATCATCTTTATCTGCGAACAGCCTGAAGCATGACTGTTTTAATAAATCCTTTTTAATAAAACATAAAATGATAAAAGTTGTTCACTCCATCAGTGGGTTACATAATTCCTGACACTTCATATATGGCAAATAACATAGCCAGTGAGGGATAAATAAAAATTTGTTAATCATCTATATCTGATTATGGTCTGAACAATGATTATCTAGATAATTATGATGATCATTCAATTCAAACAAATCCTTTTCAAAAGCATTTAAAATGATTAAATTTGTTCACTCCCAACACTAACTGTAAGGTTTTTTACTCCTTTGTTCCCATGCAATTAATTTATTCCAAATTGAAAATTTTGGTTAATGAATAACTAATTATCTTTTATTTTGTTTGTCATGCTAATAAAAGATATACTATTCATCTTCAAAACAGCATTCATTGAACAGCTGTCTGAAGAATTATTTAAAAAAAAAGTCTTTCTCACCAATTCTCTCTGTTAGTTAAGATACTTCAATAAACATATTACTGAGTTGACTTCCAGATTATTTCCATTGCAAACCTCTCTTTTACCCCCACCCCCAACCACCCCCTTTCCCCTCCTATCCTTCCAGCCCCTCTCCTGCAACTCTCCTCTAAAGGGTATCTGTATTGCAAATTGAAATGAGGGGAGGACACTCACTATATGGAATAACAGTAACTTACATAAGAGGATAAGTTACATAAGCTACATGCAGGTGCAAGAGGTCATCATAGGTCATCATATCTAGTAATTAGCATAAACCCCCATGTTGCTAGCCTATTCTGACCAATCAGATTGCACTAACATAATTTTTATGTCAAGATTTAAGATATTCAGAAATCTTCAGTTAGAATTACATGAGACATTGACCTGGACAGTTTACTTTGGCAATTGGACTTATCACTAGCTGAATTTGTGATTTGTGTCAGAGGGATATATTCCAAATGTTTATGTGCATCATCTTTTTAGTTCTTTGGAAGTTGAGAGTGTGACTAAATGAATACTCCTAAACCAATCAAGATATCATAATGAAATTAATACAGATGCCCACATAAAAGTAGCATTTTGAAGATTAAAAAGTCCAAGATGGTCACCAATTCAGCCATAGATATACAAAAATGTTATACAAAAACCTACTGCTTGTTAACAAATCATGATTATATCATTCTTGTATTAATGTTTGTTCAAGCTCTAGTGGTTTCCAACAGAAGAATAGCATTTTAAAAGATAAAAAAAACATGATGGCAGCCATAATCAATTATCATATAAAAGATGGTTACACAATTAAACCATATTACCACATCATTCATTTTAAGGTGAGCTTCTGTACCCTCGGTACTTTTATTCTGTTTAAAACCAAGTACATGTAAATGTAATTTTTTTGGCTTTCGGGGATGAGAGATGAATGGTGAATAAATTAATACATATAATATTTTGGCATGCTTAAAATCCCCGTGACTTTATTTTGCAAAAAAGTTGACTTAACATGTGGAATTCTTTGAAACTTTGCAGTCAGATTTTTTAGCCTAAATCTAGGAATAATATGCTGTAATAGAATAATAAGAATTGACATTTGCCATTTGTGAATGAGAAAGTGACCATGTATACTATAACATTATTGCAGACCTCTGACTGGTGGTTGATGAGATGTATCGGTATACACCAAGACCTACTGGAGGAGAAATCTCCTACCTTGAAAGAAACAGTCCTAGAGATCATGGATTCAGGTGGGTCTCAACATTGACCAACAGTATCTGTTTAGAAGAACTCAATGGACAGAGCCTCGTAAAGAAGAATGTGCTTACCATAACTAGTAAAGTGTTGTTTTTGTTCAATTTAGGAGACCATTTTATGGATATTTTGGTGTGTGCTCTTTTATGTTGACCACTTAGACTGAATATCTATTTATTTTGTATGGGTAGAAATGATTGACCTTTTTTATAAGAATATATACCTTTGTTTTAAGATGCTTATAGTTCAGATACTCATTCCCCATTGTAACCTTATATCAACATGTTTGTCATTTCAACAATGAATAAAGATTGTTTTAACAAGTAGAGTTTCATTGTATTCTATTACTCGTTTTCGTAACCAAAATGTCAATAAATAATGTATCCCACCTTTCCTTGCAGTGTCTACTCGTGAAAACTTGTTATCTGATGAAGAACATAAGTGAGTTTTTTCAACTTGAAAAGTCAATAGAATTTTCATATGGTATCTCCATACTCAATAGTGGCAAATCAATCAAGAAAACAAAGTTCAAGAAAAGGATTTTAGGTTAGATTGTAGTAAAGTGAGCTAACTTGTTGAACGTCTCACCCTGTTACTGCCAAAGATTGAAATTTGGTTTTCTTGATTAATATTGGTAAGGCTCAACTATTTTCTGCAACATACCTGAGATGAATTTCACAATTTCTTTTTAAAAAGTTGATGAAAAATTAATTTTCTGACTTTGAAGTTAATTTTGGTTCTTTATTCATACATTTTGTTATATCCCAAAATATATTTTTAATATGTAATTTCATTGACCACAGAGAATAATTTTGTTTATCTTAGTTTTGGAGCAACTTTTTAACGGCAGGATAAAGCAACAATGACCTATGAGTTTGAAAAAAATATCATGATACATTTACATTTTATGTCAAAATGTTTTGGCAACGTTTGAATTGGATATTCTGAGTGTCATTTGTGGTTTTTCAAAATTGTCAAAATATTAATTCCGGTATGTGATCCTGGAAAAGCAAGCACTTCAATTTTTGGCCTGTTTTTCAGAGACAGTGCAGTGTTGTTCCACCTTGAAGCGGGCCACCTGTGTCACACATACTACGAGTACAAGCGGTCAAGAGAACACTTCGCCGCTGCAAAAAAACTGTCTGGACTTGAAATTGGTTTAACAGGTTAGTTGATACCCTATTTTGAGAACATTTTCATGGAAAAATACAGTCTGTATTCTACTTCTGTATATACATGATAGATAACAAATTTAAACATTAAAATTTTTAATTTTGTTCAGCCAAGTGGTTGATTACATCGAGGATGAAATACGAGAGATAATAAAGTTAATGTGACACATATATATACATATATTTACAATAGTCTGTGACAAATGAAAGAAGAGAAATGACTCCAATATTCTTGATTCTAAGAAAAAAATTCACCCCTCTTTTCATTATGTTAATCATTTCAAAATGCCATGTTTCAGGGGCGCTAGGCAAGCGGACTAAGTTCCAGCAAGATGCTAAAGCCCAGCTGATGCTGGAGGTGTCGAGACAGGAGGGGGCGTGTCAGATCTCCACGGATACAGACACGGACACGGACAAACACATTCCTAAGGTATGATCTCCTGGACCGGGTGGTTGTTATCAGGGGTGGTTCAAAAACCTTCATTGTCATTTGATTGAACTATTAATCAGAGGCCTAAACCCCTGGGGCCAATGCACAAAACAACCATAACACTAAAACTAACCCTGTGTCACATCTTAACATTGCACTAAGCCTACCTTGTGTTGTTTGCAATGTGACTCCAGTCAAAGAGTACTCCAGATGGGTCTAATATATTATCCTCCTTCATAATTATTCTGTGTTATAAATGTGCAAAGGTTTTATGACCTTGCTATTATTAAAGAAAGGGATTTAACGCTTGCTACCCTACAGGCCTACAGGCCTGAAATCAGGTTCGATTATACTTTTTTTCCTGTTTCATAAGTGAGTAAGTGTACTGCTTGGGCAATATTTCAGGCATTAGCAGAGTGGTTTCTTAGGGATTAAAGGGTTGATGAAAATCTCTACTCTTTCTGATTTAATGCAAACAAAATGTATTGTTTATATACAAATATTTGAAATATTTCTATGTTTTTAACCCCAGAACGTCCCACTAGACGATGACACGGTCCTGGACGGAGTGAACCTGACTGAGCAGGACCAGATCTTCTGTGTGTCTCTCTCCCAGCTGGAGCAGGCTGTGGTCTACGGGTGCATGTGAGTTCTCATCCTCTTCTTCCTCTTCTTCTTCCTTTTATCAGCAGTCATCAACGTCATAGAAGCTGAATTCAATTTATTGACAAAATCCTAGTGATGATAAACTTTATTATTTACATGCATTACCGGTAACTGTAATTTTGTTATGAAGATGGGTAGTATACTTCAATGTAAATTGATACAGTTTCACTCTAAGTAAATGTCAATGTATATTACTGTAAATTTTCAGACAAGGAACCCCTTGGTTAAAGTGTAAATGAAGCCTCTGTTCTGTTCTTATTCTTTGATTTTTTTTGTGGCTAAAAAAGCAGGTGCTTGTCTAACTCGACATTGGTATCACAAAAGTTATCTCTATATCTTATCTGTTGAGCCAGGGAGAGCTACAAGAGGAGTGTGGCTATAGAGAGACTCACCGAGGAGGAGATTCTCACCTATGTAGTGGTAGGTATACATACATCATCAACTACTAGACTTCAAACTTTACATTATTTCTATACACAACTCTCTGCTTTGCATTGAAATCTTGTTACTGGTGTTGTCACTGTAAAATTTCATTCTTGATTTTCAAATAAAGTTTCTGCATTCAATCTAAGGTAAAGATAAAATCTAAAACCTGTCAACATTGTCAGAAATGCATTTGCTGACGGAGAATCAGAATTTGGACAAATCTAGAATTAAATTTTATAACAACAAACAGCAGTTAGGAGTTACATTTTTCGATATTAAACACTAAAGAGCTTTGTTATTCATTACGTACAAATGGGAATTTCTATTTCTTTGAAACAACAATCAAACCATATGCGACATGTATTGCGTAATGATACACTGGTGAGGTACCACTGTGTTTGCATTAGCGAACACACACATTGTCTGATATGCATTTGTATAAAGGTAATAAATAAAATCCCTCATGATGTTGGCAGGGCCTGATTGATCAGATGACCAGCTGGTGTGTGGGGACCACGTGTCTCTCTCTCCGCTCCAAGCTGCAGTGGGATAGTCGCCGCCGGGTAGAACGATCCATGAATCAGTACGAGGTACCCAGAAGTTATGTATTATTCTTTGATAGACATTTAAGAAGTTCGGATGATGAAGGCAATGTTACTGTTTACTGATGCTCTGCACTATATTATCCTTGGACCTTTCATCAAGAAACCCTGTACTGATATTATCTTACCTTGATCCTGTTATGTACGGTAACAACGCAATGAAAGGGCTTGACATGAGATTCTGTAAAACATGTCTTTGTATCTTGGGTATTTTGGTGCATGGGACAAGAATTTGAAATGTCAATGGAAACCTTGTTACATTGTTGACTAAGAACCCCAGGGTATAAGCTATGAGCTTGAGTTTCAAGCCAATTTCCTCAACACAAGTCAAAATCGTGATGTTAAAATGTTTTTGAGAGGCTCGCAAGGTGCAATTGACATAGCACTGTTATTAGCGTACACAAATCAGGGGCAGATATTTTGCCTCGTAAGGATTCAGTACAGGTTTGTCCTGGTGAAAGTCCTAGGGTTGATATAGTGTAGAGCATGGGAACATTCAACTGTAACCATGACATGACTATGTGCAGGAGCTGGTGAACCAGATGGGGAGGAACCACCCTCCAGTGTGTCACAGACACCGCTGCTTCTTCGCCTCCAAGATGCCCAACATGTGGACCCTTCAGGTAGCGTTTACTTAGCCATGGAGTTAATTGAATATCAATTGCTTCAAATTGAGATCATTATTTTGCTACACTATGGATTTAATGGAAATTATAGAGCTTGCTTAGCCCAATAGCGTAAAATGTCATAATAGATGAATTCTTGTATAGCCATCCATTGACCAGCTGATTCATTGCATGTTTGGTGACAGATTTATCACATGTTTATAACTTTTTTCCCCTCCCACATCAGATTATAAAAAAACTGTAAAGGATGAAAGCTACCGATGGCTTTTTTTCAATGAACAAATGTCTAAGATCACATATCCTACCTATCAAGATGCTGACAACAAATGACAAAATGCATATTGTCAGAATCTTATAACAGAAACTAATAACTTATATTGTCACATGTCATGAATCCTTGTTATTATACCCCTGCTACGAAGTAGTCGGGGGTATATAGCGGTCAGGCCGTCCGTCTGTCCGTCACACTTTTTGTTCCGCTCATAACTCGGATTTTATTTGTTCAAATCTCACAAAACTTCATATGTGTAATCACTATGGTCCCTAGATGTGCCTTTTGTATATTTCGGTCAGATGCCCTCATTACTTTTTTAGATTTTAGACTTCTTTGTTGTAGAAGTGACTCTTTGAGGAAGTCATTTTTGTTCGCTCATAACTCGGATATTATTTGTTCAAATGTCACAAAACTTCATATTTGTAATCATTATGTCCCTAGATGTGCCTTTTGTATATTTTGGTCAGATGGTCTCATTGGTTTTTTTTTTATTTTTGACTTCTTTGTTGTAGAAGTGACTGTTCGAAGAAATCCTTTTGTTCCGCTCTGAACTCGAACACTATATGTTCAAATGTCGCGAAACTTCATATGTGTAATCACTATGGTCCCTAGATGTGCCCTTTGTTAATTTCGGTCAGATGCCATGATCATTATTTTAGATTTTCAAGACCACTCTTTGAGGACGTCATTTTTGTTCCGCTCTTAACTCTGATATTATTTGTTCAGATGAGCCATTTGATGTACTCTCAGTATTTTTTTATGGTTAACTTCTTTCTCATGATACAGTCACATTGAATGGACATTGAAGATTTTATTAATGCAATAGTGGCTATATAAGAATCATTAATGTCTGAATAAAACATTGTTAGTTTCATAAGAGCTTATATAGCTTACATGCAATCAGGAAGTCTATATATGCAACAAAATTATACAAATTAAAACAGTTTTGCAATTTTGTAGGAATCCTTACTAAGTGTAGTATCTTAGTTCAATAATCACTTAGGGAAGCGTGGGTATAAAAAGTGAGCTTGCTCACTAATTCTCTTGTTTGTGAGAACATTTCTTTGTAACTGCAGATAAGATATAATTTAATTTGACCTCCAGAAAGACCTAGCCACGTTGCTGTTGTCGCTGGGTCTGATGAGCGAGGGTCTGGTGATCTATGAGAGACTACAGATGTGGGAGGAGGCCATCGCATGTTACCAGCAAATGGGCAAACTTGAGAAGGTGGGTCATAAACAGTGTTCAAATTATGTTTAAGTCCCTACAAGCAGGCAGGGCTTGTGGTGTGTAATATCTATCAGCCCTCCTAAACATTAGACAAGCCCTGCAATGTGAAAATAGTTTGTGTCTCTAAAATCACATAAGCATGTCTGCTTAGGATCGCTTCTACAACAAGCCTAACCTGAAAGTAACCAGCAGTTGGCAGAGGTGCAGGCGCTATTTCTAACACTGGTCATAAAATCATAGTCTCAGTATGGCAAGACAAATCTTAAAGCTTTCATGCTGATGAAAAGTTTACATAGTTAGAAGGTTAGAGAAAATATGAGATATGATTAGCAATGTATAAAGGTTTTGGATTGTTCCTTTCAAAGGTTATATTTCTGACTTTGACTAGACTTCTGGATATTAGCTATAGCACGGTAGAGCATAATCTAACCCTCTTTAGAATATGACTGAAAGGTTATATAGCCCAGGTGGG
Organism: Steromphala cineraria; assembly: GCA_916613615.1. NCBI lineage: Eukaryota > Metazoa > Mollusca > Gastropoda > Trochida > Trochidae > Steromphala > Steromphala cineraria. The sequence continues at coordinate 15,590,883 of OU744724.1, read as the reverse complement.
TTTTTCACAGCCGATAATTACGCTGTCTTAATGAAAGGCTAATTAAAGGTTTTTATTGGACAAAATAACAAAAATCAAGCCCAGTTCTTATTTTAGTGAAAAATCTTTGAACAAAAATTGAGAAGAGATAAAGTCGAAGTTAGCGGTTGTTTTAAGTCTAATGATACAACATTTGGTAAGGTTAGTACTGTTAACAAAATTTTAATTGAGGGAAAGATTACACATGAAAATCTGAAAATGGTGTCAAACGGCAGGGGAAAAATTTATGTAAGTGATGAAATATTTTCCTGAGCTCTATAGATATTTGCCGTGCTATAAATCACCTGATACCCCCAGGCGGAGACCCTTATCAAGCAGCAGCTGGCGGTGAAGGAGACGGCCAACCTGTACTGTTTCCTGGGGGACTGTACCCGCAGAGTGGAGCACTACCAGCAGGCCTGGGACCTCTCCAAGGGGAGGAGTGCTCGCGCCATGAGGTGCATGGGATACCTACACTTCGGCAACAAAGACGTGAGTGCTCTCCCTTTGGGGAACTAAAGTTAAGTTTTAAATTTTAAGATTTATAATATTTAATGACATTTTATATCTACATCTTCTTGATTAGACTGCTCAAGCAAGGTTATCCTTGGCTTGTGTTCAAAATCAGTATATTTTCTTTTTGAACGTTTTCCTTTATTGTTTGAAAAATCATTCTTACTGGTTGCATGTTATCAGAATATTAAAAGTACAATTCATCAATTTCCTAAACATTATCAGCCTGGCCGTAAGTAACCAAATTTCATGTTTCTTCTTTTGTGCTTTAACGTAATGTATCAAAATAATTTAAGGAACCATCAGTAGTTAAATTGTTTTGCTCCTTCATCAAGATCTTGTATTTCTTTCAGTACAAAGAAGCCATGGAGTGTTTTGGGAAGTCCCTGAAGGTGAACAGTCTACAGGTATGTGGGGATGATGTACTGATGCTCATGTGTACGCAATAAATTACCTAAAATGAGTGCTATATCCCCTTTATCAAAGTTATTCAAATGCTGTTGAAGTACTCTTGTATCTTAAATTAACTATTGAAGATTTATACAAAATTACTTCTTTTCTTGATTCTAAATAAATGAGTGTTGGGTTCTAAGTTGGACATAATATCTAATTAATTAAGCACAAAATTGCTAGTGATTTTACTCTTTTTATATTGATAACTTTTAGTTAAAACCTGAATCTTGCAACATGAAGTTTTAATAAACCCTTAAATTAATCTCTACTAGCAAGAAATCAAACTCATAAACATATTTCTTACTGGTTTCTTAGGCATGAAAGGGTAAACAAGTTTCTTGAATCTGAATTCCAAAATGAACTTGTAGTGGGTTTCTTGTATGGACATGTTTATCTGGAAGATTTTAATTTGCTCCAGATTCCAGTATGGTTCACATACGGCTGTACCGCCATGACGATGCAAAAGTACGAGGAGGCGTGTCGAGCTTTCAGGAGGTGTGTCGGCATAGAGAATGATGTAAGAATATTGATAAGAAGTATGTAAAGTCAATTTATTCATAGTTATAACCATACTAAAGCAACTTACTGTCATGAATGTGTTTAAAGTGTATCTATAATTCTCGAAATTTAAATTAATTATCTCATCAATTTTCTTAAGAGGTATGCATGTTTTCCGATCTGGTGTTTTTGTCCTTATTTTATCATAGTCCAGAAGAGGCAGTAAAAATGTGTTTTTGTTTTGTTTGTTTTTTCAAGAAAAAACTGTCTTAATAATATGTTAACTGAAAATGTTGACAATTCTTTATTGATTAATTGAATAGGGTCTTTTCACAATACCAATGTGATGGAAAATATAAAAAAATGTGCTCAGAGTTTGGGGGTTACAAAACACTGCAAAGTTTTTGATAAAATGGCAGAGTATGATTTTAATGAATTTGGTTTTGTTGATAAGGTTCAATATTGCAGTTTTCTTGTTTTCAAATCTAGGGCATGTTTATGTTAAACGATATGTTTGTTTTCTTACAGAATTATGAAGCCTGGGCGAATCTATCAACATGTTTGGTGAAATTAAAACAAATGTGAGTTCACTGATTGTCTTAAGATCAGAATCTATTTATTAACCAGATTGCTTTGATATTATTTTAGATGAACTTATTAATCATATCCATATAAAATGTGAAAATATGAGCTTTAGCTTTAGGGAATAGTCACATATTATAAAACACCTAATGAGTATAAAACCTGGATAAGAAATGACATTGTAGAAAAAATGAATAAAGTAACTGGAGCAGAAGAGTAGATCAGCTTGTTGATATGACCTGGTTCATGATCCCATCATGGGATGGAGTCAACTCGATTGTACAAGATATTTTATTAATATATTTTACATATTTGGAACATTAGAAAATAAGATATTTACAAAACATACTTTACTACTTGTTCCATTCATGAAGCTACCCTTTGAAAATAAATGTTTTCAGTCCTGCAGCTTTCAAGGTGCTGGGTGACGCCATCAAGTGTAACTATGAGAACTGGAGACTATGGGACAACTTTATTGTAGTGAGTAGAATATTCTGCATGGGTCAAGCCTACTACTACTTAAAACAATACAACCAATACAGAAAGTTATACACTGTAAATGTAGATCGAAGAATATTTTCATTCATTGAAGAGGCTATTCAAATTTTTTTCACTGTCAAAGAACAGAACTCCAAATCAATCTTTAGATTTATGCAAGTAAGGTCAAAGAATATTGTAACAAAAACTACAGAAGACACATATGAATGTTTAAAAGGAATTGTGTATCTCACTGAGAGAACTTAAAATTTTAATCATAATAATGTCTTAAATTCAAAGTTCTAGAAAAAATATAATTTTTGGATTAATAAGTCATATTTCTTTGGATATTGTGGTTTCTTGTTGATACTTTAATAAACAAATATTTGTGGTATGAAAGTGAGATATAACGGGTATATATTTATACATTTGACCTTCTTTGAGAGGCATTTTAGAAGTTGGAATGACAATAATGCTGAGGAATATATGGATGACAAAGTTCAACAAAGAAGTTGTCATTCATATATTCTTCAACATTATTACATATAACCTCTTCTTTATTCAGATCGGTTCGGACTGCGGAGAGTTCCAGGATGTTATCCGAGGCTACAACCGACTCATCGACCTCAAGGAGAAGTGGAAGGATGTGGAGGTGGGTAGCTCATAGAGGCTGTGTCAGTCTGTTTTATTGTTGGCTCTCATTTGGAATTGTAGCTTGACAAGTATATGAGTTAACCCTTCGACCCTCAAATTTAGAGAAATATATTTCCTCATATATTTTCCAAATGCAAGCCTTATTTATTGCTTTAAGCTGTGAAAAGAATAAGTTCTAGGTAACAGTCTAGCACCTTTTTGATGTTTTTCTTTATTTTGCTGAATAATATATGGTGCCATAATGGGCTCACTATGGTGAAATAAAAAAAAAAATTTGCCTGATGTGTAGAAAGTAAGGTCTGTATGAAAAAAAACTAGTAATGTTTTTGTCTTCCTGGCAACGTTTTGATGTTTTTCTTGATTTCTTGAAATAACATTTGGGTGAAATGAAACCTATAAAACCTAGTTACTTTTTGGTCTGATATTTTTATGGTTTTTTAAGGTTTTTACAGTTTTGCCAAATATCTCTGAAGGACTAGGTTTTTCAAATCTTACATATTACACTCGCTGTATAGTTTAAGTTCCTGCTATTAAGTATCCTTATTTCTTCATATCAACCCTAACATGTCATTCACTCATCCATGTTGATGATGTTTTACCAAGCTAACACTCAAGAACTTGCGTTATTAAGCCTTAATCTTCATCTCTTAGTTTAACTCACCTCTATCTTGTTTCAAGATCACTTCAAGTTAACCCTAATCTGCCACTCTCCCATCTATGCAGGTGTTGAGGATTCTGGTTCAGGCGGTGACAGAGAATCTACCCGATGCGGCAGGTCGGGACTCGGCCAGACTCCGCCCTAAGCTACAGGAACTGTTTGGGAGGGTCACAGCAACTGTGAGTTGAAAGCTTGCATACATTATTATGTTAGTTTGAATAGGCTATTCTATCATATCCATCATTTTGTTGGGCAATTTTAAAAAGGTAACTAGTTACAGGAACTATCTTTGAGGGTCACAGCAACTTAAGTTGAAAGTGTGCATACGTATATATTTCATTTATATATATTTGTATATATGTTTGTGTATTCATTTAGAATATTGTTTATAAAATTTTGAATTTCATACTCACTTAAATGTAGCACAAATTCCTTAACGGGCAATAAAGAATTATCTTATCTTATACCTATTAGCTTTAATAGTTTGAATAGGCCAGTCTATCATACCCCACTTTTTGTAGGGGGATTTAAATAATATGAATGTATCTAGCTAAGTTCAAATCCTGAATGTCTCCTAACCCTAAATGTTGCTGTTTGTTTGACAGGTGACCAACGAGGGTGACATATGGCGCCTGTACAGTAAGCTCATCAGCTCAGTGGAGAACCCAGACCACACCACTTCAGAGAGGGTGAGTGGGTTCACAGAGGGTTTATATTCATGTCATACTTGTTTACAACTGGTTTCAACCATATTTCTTGAGCTAATACTCAGATTATCAGAATTGTTATGATTGAATGACACGGACCTGAATACAATTTTAAACATTTTACAAAAGTCAAGATACTACAGAAAAAAGGCAAAATTCCATCCATGAACTTGCTATGTTGATCAAACCTTGAAAGTTTTAAAAGAAATGTTACAATACCTTTACTCCTGTGTTGAGGTAATTGGCTTTCCTTCAATGCTCTTTGCTCACACTTGCCGGATATCATTCTACCAGGTGGCAGGGTTTCCTATGAAATTTCGAATTTAAGTAGTTGAGCATTTGTAAAAAACTGAGATACAAACAAATGTTTTACCATCATTTCCAGACAAGCCCTTTCTTTCAATCATTGTTTCATAAAAAGAAATAAGAGCAGGTAATTTAAGAACTGATTTTCATGATGAATAGTCCCAGGGATGAATAGTGTAGAACATCAGAACATTCCTCCCTTGGTAACCAAAGATGAATAAGAGTTGATTATCTGTTGATTACCTCCCTTGAAGGCTCTCCAGTATCTGCAGAAGGCGCACCGCTGTGTGATGCAGACCACCAAGTGGGAGAAGGACGTGGATCTCTCCGTCAAAGTTACAGCAGAGTCACAACATCTAGCTCTAGGTATACTGACCTTTATTTCTCAAGTTAGTAAAGGTACATATTGTGTGAAAACACTTTAGAATGGAATTATATATATCCACATTATTGTGATTATCATAACCCAGTAGGCAGCCTTTGAGGTTTTGAAACTGTTCACAAGCCCATCTGGCTTATTTACCTTTTCTCCAAAAAGTCCCATCTGAAATTAGCAATAATTGGCTGATGGGCAGGCAGCTTTTCCTAATACTTGAAGATACATAATAAGGTACTCATGAGACTCTCATATTGCAAGAACAAATACAATGTAATAAGAATATTTGAGAATATTCTGCCACCAAAAGAAAAATAGCTAACAAAGTTTGAAGAGTAAACAAATGTTATCAATGATAAGTAAATTCTCACCAATTATGGATTAAATATTTGAAATGTGTATTTTTTTAAGTTTGACCCAACAAATTTCTCGCCTTATGGTATTGATATATGATTACAAAAGTCAAGATTTTTATTTTTACATTTTCATTTGGTCAAGTGAGAGATTGGAACCCCTGTGCTATGATGTATTTGTTTATTCACAGAGTACCTGAAGTTTGCAGACAGGTGTGACCCAGCCCAGGCTATCACAGCTCTCTCCTCCGCTAAACTCTCCCTGAAAACACTCATCGTCAAGATAAAGGTAAATTTACATGTGACTAGAAGTTGACAACTTCATACCAGAAAAATGTTAACAGAAAATACTGTATGATACAGAACTTTTATCTAGTAATATCTCTTTAGCATGTAATGCCTTTAAGAAATACTGGTGGTAAAACTCGGAACTTGACCAAAAATCTACACAAAAGGGCACATAGATTGATCCCAAATACAAAAATGCCTCTGAAAATACTTATCAAGGAACTTGTACTTGACCCGTAAGTCAGCCATTTGTACTATTGCACAATGTGTCATTCATAGAACAATGTAACTTTAATTTTGTTCTCTCCCCAAATATCCAATGTCTATGCTTGATTAGTTAAGAGGTGTATATGCTGGACCCGTGGCAAGGCTAAACCAGGTTTAGAAAAGCTGAATTTGAGTAAATTGACTTAAGTACATGAAAAACTAAAAACTCCACTGTCATGTAGTGCATTGTAAATAAATTTGGTATGTTGTCATCAAATGTAACCATGTCACAAAAATAATTTATACATTATGCTCGAGGTTCGCCTGTCTTTTTGAATCAGTTTGTCCTGGACACACCTAATGCATAGGCCAAAGCCAATAAACTTCAAACAATGTGTGCCAGGTAGTACACCGGGTTACTAATCAAGCATAGCTTATATCTATAGTTATCTACGTACCTAACCATGTAGCTGTTGGTCCCTGTACAGCAGGAGCACAAGGACCCAGTGAGTCAGACCCTTCCCAAGAAGCTGCAGGTGCCCCTCTCGGAGCTGAGTGCTAGTCTCAACCAGATCGTCTCTAAACTGGAGCAGCTCAAGGGGTCCTGATAGATCTTCTCTCTTTGATCTTGTACATACTACATTAAATACAATGAAATACTTCTCAGCTCCTGTTTTTAGTGTTATACCCTGAATAACATAAATTATTTATATACCCTCTATGGCGTCCTTGTGACCGAAATCGTTTATTTGAAAACTATGTGACTCAGAAACTTTAAATTTGGTATGGATTTTGCCTTTGTGGTGCATATGTGACTTTTTATGCCCCCGAATCGGAGATTCCGGGGGTTTATTGTTTTTCACCTGTCCGTCTGTCCGTCCGTCTGTCTGTCCGTCTGTCTGTCTGTCCGTTTGTCCACAAAAACTTTAACCTTGGTCATAACTTTTGATTGGTCAGAGCTAGGTCTTTGATACTTGACATATGGATCCCTTGTGATGAGACCTTTCAGATGACACCATGACATTTGACCTTGTGACCTTGACCTTGACACAGCGAGCCTTTTCCGAAAACTTTAACCTTGGCTATAGTTTCTATACTGTCAGTGCTAGGTCTTTGATACTTGACATGTGTATCCCTTGTGATGAGACCTTTCAGATGACACCATGATATTTGACCTTTTCCGTCCGTCCGTCCGTCTGTCCGTTTGTCCAAAAAAACTTTAACCTTGGTCATAACTTTTGATTGGTCAGAGCTAGCTCTTTGATACTTGACATATGGATCCCTTGGGATGAGACCTTTCAGATGACACCATGACATTTGACCTTGTGACCTTGACCTTGACACAGCGAGCATTTTAAACTTTAACCTTGGTCATAACTTTTGATTGGTCAGAGCTAGCTCTTTGATACTTGACATATGGATCCCTTGTGATGAGACCTTTCAGATGACACCATGACATTTGACCTTGTGACCTTGACCTTGACCTTGACACAGCGAGCCTTTTCCGAAAACTTTAACCTTGGCTATAGTTTCTATACTGTCAGTGCTAGGTCTTTGATACTTGACATGTGTATCCCTTGTGATGAGACCTTTCAGATGACACCATGATATTTGACCTTTTCCGTCCGTCCGTCCGTCTGTCCGTTTGTCCAAAAAAACTTTAACCTTGGTCATAACTTTTGATTGGTCAGAGCTAGCTCTTTGATACTTGACATATGGATCCCTTGGGATGAGACCTTTCAGATGACACCATGACATTTGACCTTGTGACCTTGACCTTGACACAGCGAGCATTTTAAACTTTAACCTTGGTCATAACTTTTGATTGGTCAGAGCTAGCTCTTTGATACTTGACATATGGATCCCTTGTGATGAGACCTTTCAGATGACACCATGACATTTGACCTTGTGACCTTGACCTTGACACAGCGAGCCTTTTCCGAAAACTTTAACCTTGGCTATAGTTTCTATACTGTCAGTGCTAGGTCTTTGATACTTGACATGTGTATCCCTTGTGATGAGACCTTTCAGATGACACCATGATATTTGACCTTTTCCGTCCGTCCGTCCGTCTGTCCGTTTGTCCAAAAAAACTTTAACCTTGGTCATAACTTTTGATTGGTCAGAGCTAGCTCTTTGATACTTGACATATGGATCCCTTGGGATGAGACCTTTCAGATGACACCATGACATTTGACCTTGTGACCTTGACCTTGACACAGCGAGCAGGATGCATCCGGGGGCATTCGTGTTTCACAAACACATCTTTTAAAGGTTACAGTTTCAGAGTACCAACATTTTTTAAAACTTTGATCTTATAAATTACAAATTTCTGGGTTGTTTTCCCTTTCAGGAGCATCATTTGAAAATTATTTGACTTGAAGTATCAAATACCAAATTTGAGATTTCCATTTCCTGCTGATGTTGCTATAAGGGTTTTCAAGTCTAGATGGCCAATGTCAAATTCCAGAAAACAAATAAAAAATTCAGAATAACCAAAAAGCAAAAGGCACCAATCCACACCTAGTTCTAACCACATACCAAGTTTCCTGTAAAAAATATTGAAAAGTTTTTGAGATATAACAGACACTCCCCGCCATATACACTAAGTTCAAACAGTTTCCATGGAAACCAGAAAAAAAATTCAGAATAACCAAAATAGCAAATAGCACTACACTATTGAAAGAATTTTGGGATATGGCTCGGAAACAGACCCTACCTCAAATATGCACCAGTTCAAATTGTTTCAATGGATACCAGAAATAGTTAAAAATTCCAGAATAACCAAACTAGAAAAAGGCACAACTCAATCATTAGGTGTAACGACATACCAAGTTTTCTAAAAAAAATTTGAAAGGTTTTTGAGATATGACCCGGAACGTACACTGCCCCCCATTTTGCATTAAGTTCAAGACATTTCCATGGAAACCAGAAAGATTAACAAACTTCAGAACTTCAGAATAACGCAAAAGGCACAACTCCACCACTTGGTTTATCCACATACCAAGTTTAGTATTAACATATTTAATAGTTTTTGAGCTATTGCTTGGAAATGTACCTACTCCCAATATGCATTAAGGTATTTACAATCGACAAAAAATTACAAATTCAAAATAACCAGAATAGCAAAAGGCACCATTCCACAACTAGGTATATCCACATACCAAGTTTTGTAAATATGAATAATTTTTGAGCTATGAACAGACCATACCGCCAATATGCGGTAAATTTTAAATTGTTTCAATGGAAACCAGAAAAATAATAATTCAGAAAAACCAAAGTAGCAAAAGGTACCACTCCACCACTAGATCTAACCATACACCAAGTTTCGTTAAATATTTCAAACAGTTTTTGAGATATGGCCCAGAAGACAACGCATTTCGGTACTAATTTCGGAAGTGAAAACATGTCTCCCGGACGAATTTCGGGAGTAACCAGAACGTCCGGATATACGAGATTCGAATCTATCTTGGAACACTTGTTCAGATGGTTTTGTAGAACATTGAAATTTTTGTGTAATAAAAACTTCTTCCATTTATATGGTGGTAATGTTAAAACAATCAAAATCAAGTCTTAATACGATGCGGATAAAATATATCCTCCCCATATTTAATAGGCTGTTGTATATGGGGAGGATATATTTTATACGCATCGTATTTGGACTTGATTTTGATTATTTTAACATTATACTTGATTATTCTCAATTTCCTGTTGGTTTATGCAGAAGTAAGTCGATGCATTATGAGTGCACAAACTCTAAATGTATGAGTATTCGATTTTGCATTGTAAGTTATCCATGCTACGAATGTTTGACGTCAGACCATGATATAAGTCATATAGACCGTCAGTGCAGCAATGTCAATATCTGTGTTGCGAAGTTATGCAAAGTTTAAGTTATGGACGTAATATGGAATAAAGTACTCACGGAAATAGAAATAAAATGGTTTTTGGCGTTTATTTCTTTATTAAAAAAACTAGGCTCTTTGAATGCATTACATTTTATACATTTAATATTGCCATTTTTCAGGTAAAACATCCCATATTTGCATATTTTCAATAAATTTGGAAACCCGCTATATCTTGCGTCACTCAGCAATGCGTGTGACAGTAGACCAGCAACACGCTTTTTACTTGAATTTGCAGTTGCACGTGCGTTGCCAGAGCAACACTGCAATTGACAACTAAAGTTATGAATGAACTCGTAAGAAAAGTAGTGTGTAATAACACGCGTTTAGTTATAAAAGAAAACCACGTACAAACCACATTTTATGGATTTAAAAACTCATATACGATATAAATAGAAAGGGCATAAGATATATAAATATTGTACATTAAACATTGTATTTACCAGTCCGTTCTGAGAATACAGCTCATTTAGTATTTACAATAACATACTATAATTTACATCAGAAAGATGCATTTCGACTTTGAAATAACTTCGAGGCGTGAAAATTACACTTTTTTCTCTCTGTTAACTTACATATTTCGAGGATTTTACAGAAACTGTCTGAAACAAAAGTTTGGGAAAACATTGTGAATGAATATTGAGAATTCAAATTTCGAGTTTGTGTTAGATAAAGAAATAATCGACAGAAAGTATTTTATTTCTATTACCTTGAGCACTATAGTTTTAATATTATAAAACTGAATGAAGAAAACAACAATTAAGTTTAAAAAACGCAACACTCGTTACTAGGCGAAAGATATATGTACACGTGCTCATGTTGAAAAAACATCACTTCTTATTTTCCACACTTTGAGTATCAATAGTGATTATTTGCCAAAGAAGTGTGTCAGATGAGTTTAACGAAACGAGTGTGAATTATTGTATTACCCGAGCGAGAGCGAGGGTTATACACAAATTTGCACTCGTTTCGTAAAAATCATATGATACACTTATTCGGATAATTATTTCCTTATTCCTGGGCATGTTCTCCGTTTTGTGACAGGCACTTCTGAAATAAAAATGAAATAAAAAAGTCGTATATACGTGCTTCTTCAGCGATATCCATGACCTTCTCCTGATTACTTGTCAGTGTGAATTACCCAAACTAAACTGAAAAGCAAGTTTTGCTTTATAGAATATACTCACGTTTGTCAATATCAATTAAATAGTAAGTCCTATTGTTGAAATTGCACATCGACAATTGCCACATGCTTCAAGGAGACAAATAATTGGTATGAGAATGCCCGTATGTACCTCATACAAATTGGACGTCTGAATAGGAGACATCATTTTATTATTAACTTAAAAACATACAGGGCTACAAACAATGATAAAGAGACAACACTGGTTACCAGTGAGAGCCCTCTCTTGCAAGACTGTCCCAATCGACTGAAAGTGGCAGGACACAGGACGAGAAGACCCACCAGGCGTACCAGAATGTCTCCAGCTCATAAAGCAACACGACTTGCCTGTTGTTATGAGAGTGTTTATTGGAATAATGCATCTTGGAAGAGGGTTCATTTTTCTGACGAGAGTAGGTTTTGCTGCACAAGGTGGGCTGTTATATGCGTGTTTGGAGAAAAAGACCCCTCAAAATTCAGGAGACAGTTCCCTTTGAGGGAGGGTCAGTAATGGTATGGGGATGCATTTCAAAGATGGACCTCAATCGTCTTCGATCCTTGTCAGGGTTGTCAGCCCAAAGTTTAATAACCATCCCCTTTGCACAAGATCCGTCTTCGTGGATTATAACGCTAGGCCACACACAGCCCCTGCCGTTATCCATTTTTTGCAACAAAATACAGTTGAGACGATTCCAGACCATCTTCCCACGGCAAGGCCAATGTGCATTGAGCCACTCTCTCTGTCTCCTACCTTGCCTTCACAGCATAGAAAACCTGTGAAACGAAGCAGCGACACCTATCGAGATCTCGAGTTACGCCGTTTACCAGCTCTTTCGCTAATTGCCAATGAAATATTTAAATTATCATATAATATATTATATTTTCATATAGGTTATTCATTATAAGCAGTATAAGCTAATATATTAATATGTCAAACTCAGACCCTAAGAACAAACCTTTTAACAAACGTTTTACTTAGTGGCTTATCTTAAGTGTGAACACGAGCTTTATAGCACATTGAACTCAACTAATCTCAAATTTATCGTGAATGATATTACATGTATATAGATATTTGAATTCATGAAGGTCATCTTCAAAAATGTTGCTTACAACAAATGAGTTTTATCTGATATTGTGCAGTTTTATCAAATAGTCGTTTAAGGTAAAAACATAACGCCCTATCTATTTTGTTCTCATATTTTCATTATATGTAAGGGGTCTTTATTTAAATCAATTCGTCGATAAATAAGCAATAGTGTGTCGGAGTATCATTTTGTGTTTTTCTACCCTTAAATCGATTTTCTAGGGATCGATATAACGCAATTCAATTAACAAAATAATTGGTGCAGAATTATTTATTATGGTGTATTCCCTCAAATTGTGATAATTATACAAGTAATTAATATAACAACTAGCATTAATTGCTAGACTATGTTGTATGTGTAGTGTGTCACTGGAAATAGTTAATCCCTCTGTCTTTATAATCTTCCTTTATGGTTTCTATATTTTTCAATTACGCCCAATGTAAAACGTCTAACGAACGGTTAAGGATTGTTAAGCAAATGTATGTGTTACATTACCAAAGTAAAATAACGAGGATCCTAATTAAGTGTTCATTAAGTATGCATTAGAAACATAAATAACTTCGAGTGAGTGAAATGTGTTTATTCCAGTAAGGGGCCACCGGCCCATTATACATTATATGTTACAGCATGATAATAATGACATGGAGCGCCATGTGTGGAATAGAGCAACATTGTACACTGATATGTTAACACATTATGGATTGTCAAATGAGGACTTTAAAAACTTATTTCGTTTCTTCATTCCTAAGAATATATATTTGGCTAAACATTTAACAACATCTGGATTCTTAGAGGTTAATAACTTCGAGTTACGAGCCCCTGGTCCTCATGGTGTAGCTCTTACATATTAATAACTTTCATTTATAACCAGTTCGATTTATTCATACAAACGTAATCTGAAATTATTGAAATATTTGTAATGTATTGTAAGCATAAATGTTAATCGTAGTTTCTAAATCAATAGAGGCTCCATGAACTAGACAACCAGTAGATAATGTTAACAGGATGATGCAACCACAGCCCATAAAGGTTGTCAACACTACCACACATGGTGAGACGGACACCATTTAGCAGTCATATTCTCACATTGCAACAATCATGAAAGCCGCATAACTGTACAACACACATATTCGTATTGTTATTGCAAACAAAATCCATATGATGATTTTTTCAAAGTAATATTTCCAATATATTTCCTGTGATCTGGATAACCTGAGTTAAAACCACGTGGCAGGTTGCCCAGCTGACAGTTTACCTGCGTATTGATTCGCCACTCCACGTAGCTTTGGAAATGTCTCAATCACCTGAGCTAACTACGACAGCGCCTGCGTCATAGGTCACGTGACCATTTGCCTTCTGTCGTTGGTCTCCTTCTCCGTAGAGAGTGTGGGCGTTTTATGAATGAACCCGGGCTCGGCAGCAGACTCTACCGTAAATGAAACCTTGAATATGGTTGTACAGCACGTTAAGGCCAAGCCATGGACAAATATAACCGAATCAGTCGGTTCCTCTCCCCGACTCTGCAGCACTATCATCGCCTACTGGACGGAGACAGTGCACACCTTGTGACAGACCACAGTCTCTACCCCTTCCACAACCACATCAATCTCCTGCCGGATGAGATACTAGCTCGGATATTCGGGTACCTCCACCCGATTGAAGACCAGCTTCCGTCTCTGGGTCTCGTCTGCGTGAAATGGAGGCACATCCTGCAGACGACACGTTATCTATGGCGCTCTCTCCACATCGACCCCTCCAGGTACTCCTACTGGCACTTCAGCCTCATCTGCTGTATATTTCGAGAGTACGGACACCATATTCAGAAACTTTCGTGGCGGGAACATGCGCCCGTGTACGAGAGCGTGTTCTCCCTCATCCCCCGCCTGAGGAACCTCAAGTGTCTCAGACTGCCCATCTTGTGGACTCGAGCAGTGGTGGAAAGTCTCCAGACCCTCACAAACCTGGAAGTAGTTCAGATAAACGGAGGATACGCTCTAACGGACATCGACCTTGAGCGCATCGGTATGTACTTTCCCCGTCTCCGTGATGTCTCTCTGAATGCATGTTGGAGTATTACAAGCCAAGGAGTGGAACGGTTCTTGGATTCTCTGTCAAATCTTGAAACTGTCAAAATTAAAATAAATTCTGGTTTGCCTTTGAACGATGTCCGAAGCGAGCAGGCGATGAGGGAAGGAGGAAGGATAGTTATTGGACTGGCAGAACATGGCTATGCTAAACTTATTGGGGTCTTGTGTCTCCATTTTGTCCCAATAGAGATGGACGAACTGTGGGACACGGTCAACAGGATGACCAACCTCAAGAAGCTCAGCATCAGCAACTGCGAGGTACGTGTGACTCATAAAACCTTACAAATACCCGCTCCTCCATCAGGTTTTATATAGATCTATTATGATTATTAAGGTTTGTTAAAAGGATGGGCCATTAGAGTCAAATATGAAATATAAATTATTCCTTCTAAACATTAAAAAATAGTAAAATAATAACAGCACGCAAGCACTCTATCTACAAACAAGAGCTTTATATTTAAATAATTATAGAAGTACATTACTACAATTGCTGCTGAATATTTGAGATGTTCCGTTAACTCATTGCCCGATCTACAAATTTGGAAAGCAACAGCTGTATTTAATGCACATACGATAATCTTGATATAGAGTGAATTTTATGTTCAATCATGCAACAGTTGCAGTTTATAAGATTAATACTATTTATGTTTTGTCTTAAAATTAAACACCTCGGTAAATGAACAACAACCATCAGGGTAACTCGAATGTGATGTAAAGATGGAACTTTAGGTTACCTTAGTTGTTGCTGTTAACTTCTAACCCTATTCTATTCAGGCTGTAAAATCTAATTAGATTGACATTTACGTTCCTATTAATTTTCTTCTATATTGCAATGGCAATCTCATCAAAATAAGGCCATATTTTGCTTAACTACAATTATCCGCGCAACTGCGCATAGCAAATGATATCTTATTGCAACCTAGTGCAATGCCAATGGATGGTCTACGGCTCGTTACAGTCATTACGAAGGCGTTAACCTACAGAATAAACAAATTCAATTTCAATCGATACTGTTCACACATCAGTGAAAAGGAAGATAGCACAAAAACAAACATCACATAGTTCATAATAATTGATCGCCTATCATATTGATGACAAAACAATAGCAAAACGATCGTTTTATAACATCTATGACGTGTCAATTTTATTAAAAAATATCCCAATATTAACAACGCCCAAGCCAAACAATTAGTGGTTACATATATGCAGAAACAACAAGCACAGATGTTGACACCCTGACTGATTCCAACATATGTCACTGTATGCGATGACAATGCATAGTTTTGTGTTTATGGACACTTCCTTCTTTACAATTATTAATTAACTGTGTGTAGTGGTTTGTTTGTTGTTGGCTTTTCAATGTTCACCTTATTTAATATAATTAAACAATAATCGTATATATTATGAAATGAGAAATCGCAAATATAAGTAATTATCATTGATTTTAAACTTCGTTATATATGGATAATTAAATTTAAATAATTAAATAATTCCGTTACATTGACCAAAGTAGGGTTTGGTAATAACCCAAAATACTTTTCATTTACATTATTTTATGAAAATAAAATTTAACTTTCCTTTGTAAAGATAAACGATACGACGATACTCGTATGGAATAATTAGGCAGATTAAATTCGGCGCCATTAAATCAGCAAAATTTTTTTTGTCAACTGTTTGTCAATATTTACTGCTGTTCAAGGCTGGAGGTTTGCTCGTACCCCTCGCCTACTTACAAGAAGTAAGTATCTGTGTCGATTATTGATTAGTAATACTACAACATTCCGCTTACTTTGACGTCACAGTGAATGCAGCAGCTGCATGAAATATAGACATTTTTTATGAATATTCTACTAAGGGTCTCATATTCATCCACATTTACTAGAGTCGTCCGTTTAAATATTGACCTCAACAGCTGCTTGGAACCCCCATGCTCCATGTCCCGGGCATCTTGGCAAACTCATGTAGCCCCAAACATGGATACTTATGCCAGTTTGATAATTGTGTACTGCAAGGTTGTCTCATCTGTCCAAATTCATTCAATTGGCACGCTCGTTTATGTAAATTCTGGAGAATTGTTAAGCATCGTTTTAATACAAAAATAACTTCATGATATTATTGATTAATGCACAAATTGAAAAATCCAATTCATAATATAAACAAATATCTTAATTAAGCATGATGACTTTGACATGACAGGATAACGACCGCATAGCAAAAGTTGGTCCTAAAGTAGTAAGAACCTTCAAAAATACTGGTCACTGTTAAAGAAAATCGCTTATTAACAGGGTGAAGAAGTGTTTGATCAACAAATCGAACTCAAAGAATCTCGAATTTAGCAAAAGACTTTAAGAGTGTAGGCTGGGCTACCTTCTTTAGTAGTACAAGTAATGAGCAAGGGACTTGAAATTTTAAGAATAAAATCTCAAATAACACATTTGAATTCAACTATTGTAGTGCGTCCTGAGACAACCACTAGTGAACAAAATGAGCCAATCGGACTTGACTCGGATTGGTTTCAAAAGTAATAACTCAGATGACTCATTTTGTAATTGCCCTTATTTTATATAATTCTTGCATCATTTTGATGTGACCAGAATTGCTCGGTAAACAAATTGATATGACCGGCTGCTCTGACGTGAGAGGATGCATATAACGTCACAGTCAGGTGATATTAAAGTTAACGTCACTGTTTACATCCAGCTATAATAGACATGCGCAGTTCAGGCAACAGGTGCTCAAACACCTCCGCACATATATTCATCAAAACTTCGATTTCTCTCTTTGATGTTTGTTGTATAATTCCGTCTAATAGCTGTGTTTGCATTGTATGAATAGAAACTATTCTTAATAAATGTCTATTATTCCCGATTACTAAAGATTGAGGCTTTAATTGGACAGGACATTTTTTTTTTCAACAGTACAATTTTGAGAAAGCCAGGTTATAGATTTTCAAAGCTCTCTTTGCAGCTAGTTACGTAACTGAAGCATAATATTAATGTTGTTTCAGTTCAGCAGTGTAATTGTAAATATCTCCCCACAGAGGTAGATCAATTCATAACATGTTGATCCTACCTCTGTTCTCATTAGATTAAAACCGTGGTTTCAGCTTTTTAAAAAATTGAATTGAATTTTTTTAGCAAATGACAACGCTTCTCGCATGGAAAGTTTGGTTCATATCACAATGTTTTTGTCTTTATTGAGAAGCGAAATTGAGGATTTTAGGACAGCATCGCTGATTGCACAACTGACTTAGTGACTACAATTGCCTCCAAGAGAGCAGAGTTTCTTTGCACGCGTTTAAAAGGATTGTTTAAAGTTAGTGTCACCAAACATCTAAATTAATTAATCTTTTCGTATCAAGCAGTTTTATTGGGTTATTATAACATTAAAAAAAATCCAAGGGCGGTTAATTTGATGAATTCCTGATGAAATTGCCATGGGTCGATATATGTAGAGCATTGAACTATTCGTCCCTTGGAAACCGATGATATCTCACATGATAGAATCAGTTTGTCCCTCAATTTTCATATGCCTTTACCAATATTCTCTCTGCTGCAGCACCTCCACGGGATCCGCCTGGTTTCAAAGTCCCTTCAGAAGCTGTACCTGTTCAACCTGTGGAACGTCCTTTTCGTCAGTGTAGACAGCAAAGACCTCCGCCACATCATCATCGACCACGGCCTTGAGTCCATGGAACACCTAGAACTTTTCTCCCCAAAACTCCGCAAAGCCTGCATCAATGGCAGCAACATCGTGAAAACAATCAGCATCAAAAGCAACAGACTGTCCTACCTTGAACTCTCCAACTGTGAAGAGCTTGACATGCGCAGTTTGAGGGAAACTCTGAAGACCAACCCGTCTATACTGTGCCTTAAGATCGGCTGTGTGTCTCAAGACAGTCTGCTCCTTGATGAACTCATTATCCCGAGTCTAGCCGAACTCTGTCTTCTCTCGGACTTCGCGTGTGAAGCGGTCCACATCCGGAGTCCCACTCTGCGTCTCTTCCACACCGAGGCTGAGAACGACATCATCACCCTCAACCACATCTACATTACTGCCAACCACGTGTGTAAGATTGCCTTGGTGGGCATGCCAGCCCTCAAGACTATGACTATCCAGTGTGTCAGTGTGGACTCAATAGAACTCAACCTGTGTAGTGACGATCAACTCATCCTTGACTCCTGTGTTATTCATGCTATGGGATCTATCGGCTTTCTCCGACTCTTCGACTGCAAGGTGAATCTCCTATCCGTGAGCACCCCTGTTGCTAAGACCGTGGTGCTCTACCGCTGTCAGATGACCAACTATGTTCTCCAGATGGCGCTCAACGGCTGCACCAACATCGCCCATCTCAACCTTGAGAAGTGCAAGAGTATAACGGAAGTGAGCGTGGACGCGCCCCCTATGAAGTTCCTCAACATGTTCGGGTGTCGGGAGGTCCATCGCCTCGACTTAGACTGTCCCCAGCTTCTCGCGCTCAATCTTGGACAGTGTCCAAATGTCCGGCTATTTCTGAAGGGCGTGGAGCAAGACCTCGCCAACCTCTGTGCTCATCCTAAAGTTGTCTCCCCTTCTGAATCCGTCAGGTGGAGCCATGACTTTCCGCCTCAGCTCTATATATGTGGGTGATAGCTGTTTTATACTTAGACTGTTTGCGGGTGTGATTTCATGTTGGAACGGTAACGATTCCCATGTTTCGTAACTGCTTGTGTGACTTTTTGTTACAATTCTTAGTATGCAACCTTTCGCATGTAATACACAAACTTTAATTTTGTAACTTTATTGATGATACAATTATAATGTAGATTTTTTTACGTTGCAATCATTGTTGAATGCGACATATCGTTGTTAAATGCGACTGATGGTTTAGTGACAGATCGTTGTTGAATGCGACAAATGGTTGTTGAATGCGACACATCGTTGTTGAATCGACAGATCATTGTTGAATGCGACAAAACGTTGTTGAAAGCTACAGATCTTTGTTGAATGCGACTGATCGTTGTTGAATGCGACAAATCGTTGTTGAATGCGACAGATCTTTGTTGAATGCGACATATCGTTGTTGAATCGACAGATCGTTGTTGAATGCGACAGATCGTTGTTGAAAGCTACAGATCTTTGTTGAATGCGACTGATCGTTGTTGAATGCGACAGATCGTTGTTGAATGCGACACGTCGTTGTTGAAATCTACAGCATGTAATCTTAGACATGTTTTATTAAGTTTTCTCTTTTTCTGAAACTTGATTTAAGATAACGAATAACTGCAATGTACAGATTTTCTATGATCTCAAAGTTTATGTGTTTACGTGTGACTGTATCGTTAATCAGAGTATAGCTATATTTTATATTGGTTTACCTAAACAAGTAACAAAGTGATCTCAATGTTTATGTCAACAAATGAATTACTCTTATACGCTTTAATCATGCGTATATTGTCACCTCGTAAAGTTGAAATATAATGATTGTAGGAGATAACTATTCCGCAAAATATGTTTCAGAGATTCAAAATTGCAATAGAGTTGGAGATTTGATAAGAAAATAAACCGGAATTGTTCTAAGTAACCGCTGACCAACTCTTTCCTTTCGACGAGTCAATCTACTTTGTCGATCAGAAGACTGCGTCTATAAGAGCAGATACAGTATTTTATCTACGCAGTCTTATCATTGTAGCAGAAGAAATAATTTTGTATAGATAGTTTTCGTGAATTGGGTATTATTTTTGGAGGTACAAATCGGGGTTTGTTTCTGACTACATATACTTTCGAGGCACACATGGTGTACATCTATCTTAAAGTTATGAGAGATAGCGTGAATTTAAAAATGCTACATGCAGCATACAGCGTATCGACAAGATTTGAGAGAGTTTATCAAGGACGACAGACAATCCTCGCCCTGCTACATCGGAGTTTAAGTATCCACGAAGCTCCTACACATACCCTGAAAAAACACTCGCATCCTTATATATATATATATAGCCAGTAAAGGAAATTACCTGCATTTATGTAATAGAATGATGGAGGTACGTCGAGTTCAAGATATTTACTTCCAGCTCCTTGCAAAACGACACAACATCAAGAAAAAAATGCATGCAAGCCAAAACCCGTTCTTTCCGGGGATGGGTAGTCATACAGCGTGATGATCCAACCTCTGCTTGGGGAGAGAATGCGTAAAGCCATTAATAACCAGTGGTCGGCGATACGATTAAAAGGTCACAGGGTATTGTAGAAGCACTACGGATATATGTAGCAGGGTGGACAATCCTCTGACATACTTTTTTTTTTCTTTTTAGTTTTTTGGTACAAAGTTTACAATATCTCTACATACAAGTGAACCTCAACATAAATCATATATTTCTGTAACGATCTTCCAGATTACAAACCATTGGTTTGAAAAGCAAGACATGTAACAACATCAGCTAAACTGCATTTGACATAAAGACCAAATGGTGTTGTATTGCATTCTAACTTAGAGTTACATTTATCTAAATTATATGAAAGCTCGACCTAATTTTTATTATACGAAATATTTTTATGTTTGTTAATCTAGATTTGAAATAGTCTCATACTTTTTGTATGGTTGTATCATGACGATAGTGTTTCTTAATAAATGATTTTGTTTCTAATGCGCTATAGTAAATTATCACATCATTTGCAAAAGAAGCACTTGTAAAATCTCACACTTCTGAAGAAATCTTTCAACCTTTAGTTTGTGGAACATCTCGATACGTATACTGGGTGATAGGAAATTTTCATGGTTTTTATATACATTCAATTGAGACTTGTTTTAAACGGTGATTCTAATGACAATATAAATATTTACTAGATGTTTTTCCGAATGTGAGTAGTATTTTCCTTATATGGAAGGGGGAGTCTGGTGTTATTGACTGAGACAGATTTATTTTTCTAATATATACTTATTGCTTCAAACGCACAAAATATGCAGAATATAAAATACAATTTTTCAAATTATTTGTTGTCTGTGTTTCTTTTATTGAAAAGACTTACAGTCGGAACGTGGAATGCGCCATTTGCAAACCTACTTGTCGTCAATGATGTTACTTAGAAGGGAAAACTCAAATCTCACTGACTCGCATTTTGTCTTAACCCTACAGAGTAAAGTGTCATTAGAAAGTATGTGAGTAACAGATCCTACACACGCAACGTGAAGTCGTTCGAATTGCTGATAAATAACTTATAGTAAGATAAGCTTGGTCAGCGAATGGTAAAAGTACCTTTACAAAATCCAAGGAAAAGTGATTTTATGTAGAAACAAGTTCCATAACTGATTTTCGAAATGGTTAATTTCATTTGTGTAACCTAAAACAATCTACCCCGTCTTGGAGAGAATCTTAATCAAAACTACCGTATGTTAATCTTATGAAATTCTTTGAAAGATCAACGCGGAAAAGACGTGTTCCCAAATATTAATAGACATGTATCGCTTTATATATATATAACACCGGTCGATGGACGACTCGAAGATGCACCTTCCGGATGACAAGCTCTTTGGGTTCGAGTTATTTGTCTCAATGCCATTTTTTAACGTCATTTCATTGGCTAAAACACTACAAATTAATCATAGATGCAGATGACAGCGATACTTGGCATTTGAACTGTTAGATATAAGTATATTGTAGGAGCCACAGGAACCCGATATCGTAAATAAAATGTAGGTAAAACGTGGGTAAGAAAGATCCGTTCCTATATGTATACTCTATATACATATAGGAACGGATCTTTCTTACCCACGTTTTATACATATAGGAACGGATCTTTCTTACCCACGTTTTACCTACATTTTATTTACGATCTCGGGTTCCTGTGGTAGGAGCTCTGTGTGTGTAACCTAGCGGAATGTGCTCAACATTGCAACAATAATGACATTAAAAGCGTCTTTGAAGAGGACGTAAAATCTCCCTAGTTTGATATGGAATGTGCAATGAAATAAGAGTACACTCCTTGAACAAATCTGGGTTGAAATTTGGGCAAATTATTCAGCATTCATATAAGCGTTTTGCATGAAAAAGACCAACATATCTCTGCCTATTTCCAATACTTCTCTGAAATTATTCGAATGTACATTGTCATGGAGACAGAAAAATAGTATCGACATATTGGACTCATCAATAGACTCAGTGGAATTTACCTTTTAAGATTTGTTAATACGATGATCAATACTTTTTCCATTAGAAATGTTTACAAATCAATCTCTTCATTTGCGGACACTTCTTTATTGATTTTAACTGCATTCAATGCTTCTTATCTTAAATCCAATACAACACACTCTACTTACCCAGGTTTACCTTGTCACATCAAGGAATTGTCCTTTCAACAATCTTGGTCGATTATACAATTATAAAATCCTTATGAACTCCCGTAATTGAAAGAT
This sequence comes from Steromphala cineraria, assembly GCA_916613615.1. Taxonomy (NCBI): domain Eukaryota; kingdom Metazoa; phylum Mollusca; class Gastropoda; order Trochida; family Trochidae; genus Steromphala; species Steromphala cineraria. The sequence continues at coordinate 15,568,165 of OU744724.1, read as the reverse complement.
AACAAACAGTAGAACATTATTTTATTTCAAACAAATATCACAAAAAAACCTGAAAAAATGTAGACACACGTTGCATGTTCATGATTATTAATTAGATTTAACAAAGCATGTCTACATTATAAACAACTTAATTATCATAATTATTGTTTATGAACAGTTTGAAATAACTTACATTGATCCCCGTTTTAACATAACGAAAACAATTTTAAAAGAGTGTGACTAATCTGAATAGTGTCTTAGACATCTGATACATCCCATATAACTGTTTGTACAAACACGTTGACTTTGAATCAAATATTATTCGTGGAGTATAAATAAATTGATTATTTAATCATTTCAACTAACCTAATGGTTGGAGTTAATTATTAACATGATGCAGAGATGCTCAAATCATCTTGATATAACGTTTCTAAAGTAAACAACCTCTGTTTGTGACACACTGATGTCCTCGACGCCAAGGTTAATGTCACGAGGTCGAAAATTCTGACTTCAATTGAAAGGTCTTATCATGACAGATGCACAATTGAAATATATAAGGTTTATCTCTATCCAATCACAAGTTATGGCAAAGGTAAAAGCTTTAAAAAAATGCTTGCTGCGCCAATGTCAAGGTCACGATGTCAAAAATAATAACCTCATCTGAAGGGTCTTGTCATGATAGATGCACATGTGAAATATCAACGATCTACCCAAAAAAAGTTTTTAGCAAGGTTTTTTTTTGACAAACAGACAGACTTACAGACTGACAGACAGACGGACAGGTAAAAAACAATATACCCCCAGAATCTCCGATTCAGAGGCATAAAAAAGTCCGTCAAAGGTGGCACAGCTGACAACAATTCACATATCTTCGATGTCAAAATTTGCACAAATAAGACAGATGTAACAAACATCGATTTGAAAACAAAACGAGAGCCATCACACAAAAGCGATACGTTGCAGGCTCATATTACATTGTAAAGCGTTCAGCTGTGTCGTGAACCGAAAAACCGAATGCTGACCTCATGATGGGAAATTTTCTTCAATACAAATGCTTTAAATTTTAACACAATTTCCAATAATGTACGTGACATATGGCTGTAAAAATACATGTACATTAAAAATATCAAATGTCATTATAGCATAAAACTTACAAGCGATTGAAATTTGCTAACATTACAGAAATAAACACCACGACTATTGGTATAGAAACATATGAAGTCCTACTATCAAAAAGACACTTGACCATCTACTTAGATAAAATGGTCAACAAAAGCTATGTACGTCTATGTTAACAATACATTGAAAACAGAAATAATTATAGTTATGCTAGTTTATCACATTGACGACAAAGATTCTGCAAAAATTTCAAAATCAGTTCTTTAATAAGAGGACCCTTGAGCGTGTGCAAGTAGCTGTTAAGTGAGGTGAGGTGACTTTCGCCGATTTCAAGAGTATTTCACTTATATCGCGGCTGCTAGCATTATTGCATGGAGAAAGTCCGCAACACTATTGTGGCTATGCATTGCGGTGAAACCTTCGAGCATCGGCTGGAAATAGTAACCATGGGTGGTACTGCACTGTTAGCATCAAGTGGTTACACGAAGAACCTTACCGTTAACAAGACGGATCTCTGAGGATCTCTTAAGGATCTTTGAGCAGGTAAATGAATATAAAAATATGACTCATTATGCTTAAAACTATCTGGGATACGGACTTTCGGGACGTATAATATTACAGCTAGTTTTAATTTGGTTGTTGTACTATAATAAGATCAAAAAGAGGTGATTCAGGTTACGACAATTCAAGTCATTAGAATATTTTACTTAAACAAGAGTGTGGATACATGCGTCTGTTAACTTATATCTATATATTAAAAATCTTCATCTATGGTTAAAAAAAATGACATGATTTAAAAAAATCAATTTTATAGGACTGGGTTTTTCATGTTTAGATTTGAGAATCAAATTTACTTATGTATCATAGCATTCTGGCAAATTTTTTTATTCCTCAAACCCTGTAACAATCAAAAACTCAGCAGCCAGGGGACTGCCAAGTCGACCGACTTAAATGAAATCAAATTCAGTCTGGGTTACAAGGAATCCTTTTTTAAACAATAAAATACAGACAGAAACTTTCACACACCATTCACACCAATACTAGATCAATGTCAAGAAGTTAGACATTAATGATTCAGTCGTCTTTGAATAAACAATGGTACATAACCCACTTGGCATAAAATTCTTTTTTTGCAACATTTTTCTATATAATATCTCAATCTCAACTGGCAAATTAATTAGATGATTGAACACACGCATACGGACGGTACATTGATTATGGACGGCAATGTCCTAAATTGGTGAATAAAGCTCTTGATACAAAATAGAACATATATCTAAAAGTTGTGGAACAATACAAGCATTACGGACGGATAATCAATTAGGCATTTTCGAGGTTGACTTGTTAATGTGCCACGATTCAATATCATTATATACATACACAAAAAAAATGTTGTTCTCCTGGACTTATTGTTTGTACTGTTGTCATATGAATAAGGCTGGAAACACACTACGTCCGAAGTTTCTTGCGATCCGTCATGCGATGCGTCAAAAAAACGCACACCGTGTATTTTTCATGGAGCGCTCACACTACGACCGATGCGTCAATGCGATGCGATCCGATGCGATGAAAATAGGTGCTGCACCTATTTTTGACGCATCGCAAATGGAATCGCATGAAGGATTCCCTTCTGACGTCATATTTCGTGCATATCGTGGGGGGTTTTCCATTCAAATTAGCATCCATTCCTGAAACTAATGTAAAGACATAGATAAAACGCAATGCTAAACGTACATATAATCGCGTCTAGTGTGTACATGACAAACGCATCGGATCGCATCGCATGACGGATCGCAAGAAAATTCGGACATAGTGTGTTTCCAGCCTAACGATTAGGCTAGGTTCACACTCCGTCCGATTTTTCTGCGATGCGTTGCGTTGAGTTTTTCTGCGCACAAGCGTTACATTTAGTAGTGTTTTATAAAATGTCTATTTGACTATAATGATAATAAATGGAAGATTAGAAAGCTAGGAGGAGGAGAGGAGGAGGAGAGGAACACTGCGTTTGTGGACATACTGAATATTGAAAAGAGAGAATGTCTATATGAATATTTTTGAAGCAATAATACAAAACAGTGTTTCGATAGTTTATGAAATGGCGGGTCTTGGAATTGTTGACCAAAACGCAATCACATACATTTAAGATGCATACCTCACTTTAATTCCGATGGAAGAAAAAAAAACCTTGTACAATTTTAAATATGACGTCGGAAAGGAATCCCCTATTCGTTTGGTTTACTATGCGATAAAACTTGGTGCGGCACCCATTTAATCGCATCTCATTGTCGTGCGCGGTCCATGAAATATACCCAGTTTGCGTCTTTTTAACGCACTGCATTACGCATCGCAAGTAAAATCGGAAGTGGTGTGTTCCAAACCTGAAAAACAAACGTATGTTGAATTTCGCATATAGTGTACATTTTTATTTTCTAATTATAGTTAATACTGATAGTTTACGTTTTAAACTTTAGAAGGACAGGTCTTGGAGGATTATTTTGAAATACACCCTAAGTAAAAAGCACCATTCCGTATCCTAAATAATTAACATTCAATCCAAGATTTCTAAAATAATCGTCAATTTAAATGCAATCGGTTTCATTCGTTTGCACGTTACAAATGTGTACACAAAAAAATGAAATATGTTTTGCGGAAGCTTTTTCTACTTGAGTCGATGTGATTAGTTAAGCGAACCAACGTCAGATCATGTGACTTTACGGATTGTCTTCAGACCGTGTGGTTTAAGCAGTTTATGGAACATCATTGTCATCAACCGGTGTCTTATGACCACACTTTGTTGGTTGTTAAACCTATATCTCAATAAAGTAACCTATTTTCACATGTGACAGTAGAATTAAGCATCCTCGATCACATAACAGTTAACGGTTTGATAAAACTTCTCCGTGCAAATAATATTTAACAGTATGATAAGACTTCATTCAGCACATAGCTTTTTTTGTTTATAAAGCTTCTCCGTGCAAATAACATTCAAAATAAGAATAACTTAATATCAACGTACACATAACGTTCAACTGTATAATAAGACTTCATCGAGCCAATATAGTTATAACTGTCACATTCAGTCTGATTAAAATCGGCCTAGTTCCGAGGAATATAATATTCAAAATATTAAATGCATGGAGATCTGAATCCTGTACACTTGGACTCAGTGGAGAGGATACAGGTCTATCGAAATAACATGTTCGATTCCCATAAAGTAAATATTTTAAAACCTTTATTCCTCGGAACCAGGCAGATTTTAATCAGGCTGTTGTCATGTACTTCGTCATGCAAATAACATAAACATTTTTGTATAGCTTAATAAATCAAATAACATTCAATTGTATTATAAAGTATCATAAAATTCAACAGGTATACAAGGCCTCCTCGTGCCAAGAAATTTACATTAGTAGTAACATTCATCGTACATATAATTCAAAATACACTACTGAGAATAATTAAGTCACTGTGTTCGAGAACAATTCGAGAACAGGGTATACTTTATTATGCACATATACAGTGATGTTTCTCATCATTGGAACTTGGCTTCAAGAATCACAGTCGTCTGTGTAAACACTTCAAAATAATCTAGTTCCGAAATTCTAGAACTCGATTCTGATTACTGGAGTTCCGGGGAGTAACAAAGGCCTGATAACAACACGATATACCAACATTCAACAGTTTGTAAAAGGCCTCATTTTAAACTGGACTATCTGTTATAACAGAGTTTTTACTCTACATTAAAGCACGACCATGAGGTTCAAAGTTCAATTACTTTTATCCTCATTTTGAATATCACAGATAATGCTTGAATATACAGAATAAATATTTCTTTCGTATATCTGATCCGATTGTCTCCTTCAGTATGTATCAAAGGGGCAGTAGCACGTTTTAGGGGGAATATAAGGTGAGGAAAAATGAAATTAAATGGTTCCAATTGAAAGACAATGTATTCAAACTAAATGAAGCAGAGATAAATCAAATATATTATAACATTCAGCCATGCGCATCCTTTTTCTCACACAAAATGAATCTTTAAAATTTGTTCTCTGACTATGGGTGATTGGTTTGTGGAATGAGATTTTCGACACTATCAAAATTATACATTAAGCATTAACGTACAATTATCAGGGACAAATAAAAAATATAAAATTAAAAAAAACGTGCTATTGTCCCTTTCATGAATACACAAAACGAAATAACAGTGACGGGCAGAAGAAACTATACCTGCTTTCATTTGATTATGATACTTTTCTTCTTCCTTCAATTTCCGTTTGGAATCATATACTTCTGTTATAACCAGGGGTACAATTTGAAAAGCATTGATAAGATTAGATATATTTAAACAACGATGGAAAAAAGCAAATGTTCATCAAATAGTGGCATCAAATATCAACAACAGACTAGACTGTCCAAACGTAAGCAAATCGGTCAAATCGTTGAATAATACGAACATTGTTTTCAATACAGAGAAGAGATACCAAATGCATAAAATTCATGTGCGGATTTTCACAATAGCAGACAAAAATAATAAACTTGAAATGCGAAAGAAAGGATCATTTCTTCCTAAATGCTCTATATTGACACAGATGAGTTATTTAAGTGGAAATGTGGACATGAATCCACGATTTTTTGTTTTAGTTATAAAATAAGTGTTCTCCTACATTAAATTGGCATTTATTCTTGTTACTAAATGATGTTTATGTTTTTCAAAATTACATTTAAACTGCATCACGAGTCAGAGATTCTAAAACCGTAGTTGACCAGTGGCGGTTTTTTTCTTAAATTAGTTCTCTCGCATTTCTTTTGATTTTCAGTGTACAAAATTTGTTTGGACTTTACTAAAAATCAAAATCTCTCGGTGGATGTGATTGGATGAAAGCCCTGTCCAGCACATCTCTGACAATCCTCATCTGTTTTCTTCTTCCCTTTGAAGCGATCCCTCAACCAGCCGTATAACGGGGTTAGTGATCCAAAGTTTCCTTGGGGACCGCACACTGCCAGTAATGGGGCAAACAGGAGCATTGAGTAAAATAGCGAAAACCCGATTGTACAGAACATGAAAATACCAAATTGCATAAAGAACAGAATGACAGCGAAAAGCATAAAGAGCGAGGCTCCCAAAGTAGTGCAGGCTCCAGAGAGGACGGATATACCAACGGACTCTAACATGTCGCGGAGGCGTCCTGCGCGATGTTCGTGGCGTGAGAGATGGTATCCCTCCGCCAGATGGACGACATAGTCTACAGCAAGGCCGACAACCAGGGAGAGATTCAGCGACTCGAGTACCTGGGGACAAAAAAGAAGTTCATGAAATCTGTACCGGAAGTGGAAGTAGTTTGCTACCATTTACACTCAACGACAAAAGAGACATCCCCTATTGTCCTTCAAAGCTAAACAGAAAATACTGCTGTTAGAAAAGGTTCATTTGTAATTTTGTAATTTACACCACAGTTTTGCATGTCAGAGTATTCACTGTTACATTATACCCATTCAAACACATAGGAATTGCAGAAATTGTTGGTTTGAGATATTTTTTAACATAGCTAACTTAGAAATTCAAAAAGTTAAAATTATGAAATTTAAGTAGATCAAAATATGTCGACAAAATGGGCCTCTTTGGACTTAAATTCGTTGACTTATCATAGTTGTAGGACGTCCAAAACGCAGCAAAAGGTCGTATTCTACATTCCTTTCTGGTCTAGTTTAAAAGATTTTTATTAAAAAAATAATAAACAGAATCAAAAAAACGTTTTGTAAGAAGCATGACCTAAATAATGTTTAAAAATATTATTTGGTTCCTGAAGACATGATATAAGTATATTAAGTTCTATCATCTCATCGCCGATTATACCATTTTATAATATTTAGGCGTTGACTTTTTTTCGTTAAGCGTAAGGTTTACCAATAAAAAGAATATTAAAATATTGAATGTTATATTTTTTCTTTGGCAAAAAAGTCTGATCAAGTGTTTTGATACTTGAATTTCCAGATCATGATCCTTCACACAAAATAAACATTTAGTTATAATCAATGCCTGTTAATTGGTAAATACAGGGGTTGTAATAAATTTGAAGTACATGTCAGATTTATTTTTCTAAATTCCTGTTGCAATTACCAACTAATGCACAAACCTACTGCAATTTCAATGAAGTGTGCTGCACTACGATATGCTTTAACTGGCGTTACGGACTGCAGCACAAAATGAATTTTTGTTATTAAGATTGAAACCTTCTGCATTAATACACATGCTAGTTATGGGCTTTATTAGCTATCACCATAAACTATAAAACTGTATAGGTTACTGTAACTTACACCAAGCTTCCAGCCCGCCAGGGGAATGATGCCGATGATGGTTACAGTTACACATGCAATAGTAGCAGTTGCTAGGAAACCGAGAAATATGTTACTGGTTGCTAGGGTGAGAACCGGAAATGCCAGACAGATGCCAATGATGATTCCCTGAACTGCAGAAGTGGCCAACGTCTGAAAGTTGAGAATAACATGTCATCAAAGACTTACGAACTTCAACTTAAATGAGACATTAAACCCATGTTATTGGCGAATAATATAATTAACAACATAAAACGTTAAAACCTGGCGGCCATTTAACGATTTTCTTTTCTTATTACATGGTTTACTATCACCAATGACGAATTAATAAGCTTAATCCGACAGTTCAAATAGTTGACGACTGAAATAGGACATATTATTGTTGGTTTTGAAAATCAATAATATGATAACCTTAACAAAACTGAAAACACTTTTTGATACAGATTTTGCAGTTGAATTTAACCAGAGAAATAAACTTAAAGTTAAACCAACACGTTTCTGATGAGTACAAGAAATTTACTGCTCCTCTCAGTGACTTTCTACTTGATAAAGAGTAGACCAACAACAACACAATATGTCCCATTCTCTCCCAGCAGAAATTGCTTATATCCTGATCTCACCTCTGTTGTAATGTAAGACGTTCTTGGGTTTCCAATACATTCACAAACAAATGACACCACAAACTATAATCGAATAATTTCAGCCAATGAGCACTTCTCGCATGGAAAGCTTGCTTATTGTCATACATCTTCCTACGCAGAGCCTAAAAGGCCAGTTTCCAAACTGTCATTTTATGCCTTGCTGCAGAGACTTTACTTTTCTGTGCTGCTATAGTGCCCCTACAGACTAGAGAGCAAGCACAGAAAACTCAAGGCTATGCAGCAAGGCATAAAACTGACAGTTTGGAAACTGGCCTTTTAGGCTCTGCGTAGGAAGATGATTGTCATGAGGCATATGTCATGATTTAGTCACCAAATTGTACAGTTGGATGTCTAAAATTGGTGTAAATGGTGAATAATAAATCCCCCTACCTTCTGGACCCTAAACCAGTGCCAGGCGTTTTGCCCGGGGGTACACTGAAAACCTCCGCTCAGAGATGGGGGTAACTTGGCCACCTGTAAAGCAAGAGTAAGTGAGTGAGTTGGAAGTCAGCAACGCTTAGGAAACAATTCAGTAGCGGCCTTAGAGGGCCGGGGATGAATATAGCCACACTGTTTTTATGGATACATACAACAATTACCTAGTGTCTTAAATGTTTGAACTAACTGAATACTCAAAGTTATGTCAAACATAGGAATAGTATTCTTTGTGACACTACTCCTCTGACAGCGCTTTCTTGTCCATCATCTGTCATCTTGATTTCATCAAATTGTACCACAATGATGGTTTCTAACATCGGAGAACCTGTTATTTATCCTTGTCCCGTTTAAGGGAATTTAATTTGCCTTAACACAATGTTGAAATTGTTCAGCAAAACATTTCCTAGTTATTGAGAAGTTCGTGCTGATTCTTTGAACCGACTTGATTTTGAAAATTTCAACCTTTTAATAGACGTTATTATGATGAACTAATAATATGATATCTGCAAATTAAACGAACAAATGAAAGAGATGAATTATTAAATAGCAAAGTGTTGATTTGATTCAGTGCTTCACACTCAGCATACCTCTCTCCCAGTGAAGTCCTCCCATGCGTCTATGATTGGGATGCCCGTCTCGTACCCCAGAGTCCCGTACTTGAGGGAGGTGTACACCACTATAGCAGCGTACCGGAGTCGGGTACCGTACAGCTGACCTGCAACCGAGATCACAGGCTACTGTGAAACTTAACCATTAATAAATGCCTCATATTGTCTCGCATATATTGATTTTTCCGGACATCACCTTATATTCCCCCTAAAAACGTGCTTCTGCCCCTTTAAAAGCTTAACCCTTTATCTGCCAATGCAATATTCAAAGCATGAACCATTAGCAACTTCACGCAAAAGTATCTTTTATCCCTTTAGTCTAGAAATTGGGACTATATGAGACTTATTATCTAGTTCAGCGAGTATCATGACAAGTTGATCTCTCCTGATAAATTCTGTTTTTCAGACAGCGACGTTTCCGTATTAATCTATGACAGTATAGGGATCTATATCTCTGTAATAAAGAAGGCGTTTTTCCATAAACTATGGTCATTTTTTCTCAGTGACAGAAGTCAGTGGTCTTAAAAAATTACAGCATTTTCAAAAACAATATCCCATTTATCACTACAGGCAGAATTAATACTTTATGTGAAGTTGCTATGATGTTTCTGAAAATAAAGACCATTTCAAGAAACCTTTCAACTACTATTATTTGTTGACCAATGCATGGACGTACGTTTTACAATGGTGTGTAGTATAATTTTTTTTTAAAAACATTAAAAACACAAACTTAAGTCTTAAGTCTTAAAATGGATTTGTCCATGCACGCACAGCCAATCTTGTGCATTGCACGTGTTGGTCTGTTACCAATAAGACGCGTTTTGATTTATTATTTTTGAACCATATGACTGGACATCCTGAATGATAGTATAATATCCCACAGGAACATGTACCCTACCTTCTATTTAATAGTAGGGTAGGGTCTTTGAGTATATGTGTCTTTCTAACGCTATTTTAAAAGGATGCACGAGCCTATGTTATAAACATAGACATGACAAAACCTGACACCCTTTGATCAGGAGGATATTGATTGATGACACAATGTGGGTGATTTCGTTTGGGATAAATCAACCATGTAACAGTCTAAGTAAACTTTGCCTAATTTATACCCGTTTCACTCTGATATTGAGTCTAGTGAGATGTAGTAGCGGGTCGCGTCAGTCGATCTTTCGAATTGACCAATCAGGGGTCGTCTTACCAAGCATCGATAGTCTGCATTCGCACATATAACGGTGGAGGGTCATTGGTCGGCGTGCGGTCGGATGAAGCGATCCGCTACTACATAACGCTAGACTCAATATCGGAGTTAGACGCGTATATCATTATGCTAGGTTTACTTAGACTGACCAAGTAAGGTACTAAGTCACTTTTTATGCGTAAGAATCTTGTTCCTGTTACCAACTCTATTGTCATTGTCACTGACATTATTTTTTTCCCTTACCTCATTGAAAGATGACATGTTACGTTTATTTCTATGGAAACTGGAGGCGCTGGATGTATGAAATGAACATGCAACATCTCCCTGCCTCTATTCCAAATATATACTCAGTATTGTGGTTACTCGGCAAAAATCTATTAATCAATTTCTATATTCCACAATTCTTTCGTAACCAGATTGATTAAGTTAGCAAACTAAGCATAACACGGATGGAGAGTATGTTTGCTCCTCAGAGAAGCGGGTGTTGGGTTTCACCAGGATGTGTATGTACTCATGGTAACCGTCATAGCAAGTCATCGTCAGTCCTTGGATCAGAGCTACATTAATGAAGTGCAAGCCCGAAAATAAATGGATAAAATGGACGAATGTTTGGAATCCTTTGTATAAATATAGTTTTATTGTCGTAAGGAAATTAAATGACGTTTAGGTAAATCCATATCATTGAAATGACGTTTACTTTTGCAATTATTCAAGTTTGGAAATTTAGATTTATTTTCTCTCTAACAAAACACCAACAGAATTTAATAGATCTTTAACGTTCAGTTGTCAATGGTGTCTCTTATTCACCTCGACGCCGCAAGAGGGACAAAGAGAAAGTCATTTCATATTCAAGATTGTCATGATGTCAAATATGGTTTTATACATGTAAAAATGCCGATTATTATGATATTTATTCAAGACATTTAAAATAGCCATCCAAAAATGTCATATCATGTTAATTATCAGTTTTACAACAACAAAAATCTTCAAAAACTACAAAACTTCAAACATTATCAACAATTTTCGTTACCTTCTACCTTCTTAACATTCAAGTTTGCAAACTCACATTCGGCTAATGGACATGCGTCGTTGTCAAGTTTTCGATTAGAATAGCGACTAAATGCCTCTATATTGATAAAAATGGTAAGCAAAAAAACGCTTTAAACAACAGTTCGTACTAAATCATCTTATCATTAATAAAAGCTTGCATAACTAGACTGTTAAGGTAAAAATATAATTTACATGTATTTTTTTTGTATATTGAGCAAACATCTGCTTTCAATTCAACCATACAGATAAAACCATAGTTAATAACGATACGGTTAATAAACCAAAAGGCATTCCAATAGCAATTTATTGCTATATTTTGTATATTAAAGTGAGGCGTAATTTTAGAAGGGTCGCCCAAAGGACATGTTAAGACATTTTGAAACATGTTTATATCACGGTTAATAACGAGATGACATTAATGCTTCGCCATTTTTGTTACTGCAACTGTGAAAATGCCAAAAATAGTTTTAAATGTTGTACTAAGGAATATCAACATATATTTGAAATATATTACAATTTAATTTTGTGAGGCATTTAGATATGCAACCTATCTAATAATGGTCATGTCATTAAAAGAATGATAATTTAATGTATAATTCTAATGATCATATTCATGTTACAACACGTTTGCATTAATACTATTGGGATCACGCAAGGAAGTAAAGAAAATTCACAATATACACAAATAACCATAAAGTACTGTAATGTCAGGGAACCGGCGAAAATACATGTACGCACCTGTTACATTGATGACGTTCTGGGTGTCGAGTGCATCTTTGGAAAAGCCGAGGTTTTCCGAGTGATCAACGAATTGTTTCGAGCGAATTCCGCTGTACCCGTCGTACAACCAGAATGACAGGCCGGTCTAAAGCAGATAAGACATGCAATTTAAAAAACAAAACAAAGACAAAAATCAAATACAATCGGCTATCACGCCCCTATTTAATAGAAAAACTCAAGGGATGTAACAAGATCCGTATTTAAAAAACATTTTACGTACTGGCGTGGATAATGACCTCCATATGTAAATTTTGACTGAATCGATGTAACAAAAGACAGATCACCAAACGTGACAATCATTAAAATCAGTTTTAAATAACGTTCGTACCTTGATTTGTTTCTGATATGAGTACTGTACCGGAAGCATGTTATCAAATCAAGCATGACAAGACCTCAATGGAGACGTACTCGGGTCGGAATCGAAGCGAGGTACGAGGTCATTGGATTCGAAATTGTTTAAATGCAATTCGCAGTACATACTGTAAGTTGCACTCAAAAGTTATCTTATTGAATTACGGGTTTTAGCATGGTTTCATTACAAGAATCGAAGGTAATATTCATTCGTATTTCTGATCAAAATGCAAGTGCTTGAATACAGTTCTCTGCCATTATTCGGATATCATAATCAATTTCAAAGAAATTAAACATATATACAAGTTCTACAAAAATGCATTTCATAACTTTGAAAATTGCTTTTATTAATATCAAACGAAGCTACTCAACTAAGATTCTAAAATTAAATTAAAAAACAATTTAAGGATTGGCCTTGTCACCAAACCTTTATAATGGTTTATTATCATGCCGCTGCTGTAAAACTTTGAAACAAGACGAAATAAATTATACTTAAAACGAGAAGAGTTTCTGGATAACTACTTGTACCTCTTAAGAACCATATACTTAAACTTCACAATAAAGAGGTTTTCAACAGAGCGAAATTTTCACAGTTTGAAGTTGTTATCAAGAACACATTTATGAAATTATTATCCAAAGCATCTTCAGGTTTTTTAGTTTTTACACTTATGAAACTTTGCAACTCTTAATACCCTTCAAAGACTTATTGTTCTTTATTATTCTTAAAATGTTGCTGTTTTACCTCGAAGTATCTGTAGAAGTTGGTCATGTCCTGTGAGGTGTTGTACAGTTCCGGGTTGGCTTTGATGAATGTTGACATCTTTATCTCCGAGATGGGCAGGCTCAGGTCGGTGTTGTTGTATTTTGGGTCCGTTCCCTGACTCTGTAGACAGTTATATTGACGCATTTCATAACCATTCATATTTCTCTTAAACTCAGTTTAATCTTTCCTAAATATAGTTTGTGTTTTAGTAAAACCATTGCTTTAAAGAATAGCAGCAATAGTAGTGGCAGTAGCAGTAAAAGTAGTATTAGCACTAGTAGTAGTAGGCTTCTATTAACAGTAGTATTAGTAGGAGTAGTAGAAGCAGTAGTTAAAGTAGTATTAGTATTAGTATTAGTATTAGTATTAGTATTAGTAGTAGCAGTAGCAGTAGTAGTAGTAGTAGTAGTAGTTGTAGTAGTAGTAGAAGTAGTAGTAAAAGTAGTAGTAGTAGTAGTAATAGTAGTAGTAGTAGTAGTAAGAACAGTAGTAGTTACATTTGCGCTAGTACTAACATAGTGATAGTACTTTCAAGCGGATCAGTAGATGCATTGAATTGAATTCAAACAGGAATTTTTGACTGAACATACAATGACATCATGTTTAACAACATCATCAATAAGTTTGTTTATCTTTGTAAATGTTTTAAGATGCAAGTTTACTTCAATTACAATTTGCTGGCACTATTATTGATAACTAGAAACACGTAAAACAACTTTATTTACAATAAACCGCCATTCTAATTTATTGATTTCAATTTTGAAATTTTGCAAATATGTTGGTGAGGATTGCAGAAATATTAACACATGCACATGATTCGAAAAGAGTTTAAAGTAAATCTTAAGAAACTTAATCTAACCGACTTCTGCATGTTTTAACGACGGACTGGTGCTTTCACGTACCTTCATTGGCGGTCGTTTCGAAAATTTTGCAGTTATCTTAAAAATAAATTAAGCTGAACCTTTGGTCAGATAGCATAAGCACAACAAAGAGCTACATTTAAGGTATATTTTGTATTTTGTAACCTAAAAAACACGACTTTTTTACCTTTCTGTGGTCCTAGTTTGGTGTAGCGGGTTATAAAAAACATCTTAGAACATGATAGAACAGGGGACATAATAGATTACTTACAGACATGAAGTTGTCGAAGTCTGAGATGAAGCAGTCGACGTCTAGGAGACCGGTGACGCTGTCACGTCGTATCTTGAGGGGCGCACTCTCCGCGTCTGTCATGTTCCTCAGCTTCGTACACAAGTCCTGAACACACGTGGGTGATGCGCGTTAATACGAGAATATATACAGCACAAGGTACAGTACAGGATGCTAACAAGTGTTCTAAGCGAGGTTTTCACCTCCTATGCACTGCAACACGACATTGTAAATAAATGTAGGTAAACCGTAGCTTAGAAAGACCTTCCCCCTCTTACTATAAAGCGGGGGTAGGTAGTTTTCTTACCTACCTTAGGCTACATTTTATTTACGATATCTCGAACCTGTGTATGGGAGGTGAAAACCTCGATAAAAAAACTTGTTAGCATCGTATTGGGTTACAACGGGAGCGCATAGAGATCATATAGTATTTTCAAAAGTTTCTGAGTAAACCTAATATGACAGTGCTGAAAAAAAAGAAACATTTGAAAAATCTTTCATTCTTTTGAAATTAACCACCGTAAATTTCATTCAAAAATCACTGTCTGTCACATAAAAAAAATTCATTTGCTCCATGTGCACAGATATTCGTCAGATGTTTTCAATACAATGGAACTCAGACTAGGTGAAATGTGATTGAGGTATTTTATAGCAATTTACTAAATAACGTCATTTCAGTGTTCAAACTTCATTTGCTCCATTTATTTAAGCATGATTTTTTAACAATATAAAGGCATATGAACATCCTAGTGGCTCACCAGTAGCGCATTCTGGGCTGGTTTGACGTTGAGATCGAATCCCTCGTCCCACCTAGTGGTGCCCACACACTCCGAGTCCGTCTTGTGACACTGAGACAGATCCTGTTCCTTCAGTCCCCAGATGAGCGCCACTTCTATCACTCTGTCCTTGCTGCTTGGCTTGAAGGCGTTGGTGTTCCGATCTGTCGCCTTTGCAAAGTTGTGGCTCTCCTTGTAGATCTTTATCTGCAGAACGTGTAATGTTGCCGACTCTTAAACCCCTACTCACTCATTTAACTGCAGAGCGTGTTACGTAGCTGAAATGTTGTCGACTCTTAAATCCCTACTCACTCATTTAACTGCAGAGCGTGTTACAAAGCTGAAATTTTGTCGACTCTTAAACCCCTACTCACTCATTTAACTGCAGAGCGCGTTACATAGCTGAAATGTTGTCGACTCTAAAACCCCTACTCACTCATTTAATAGCAGAGCGTGTTACGTAGCTGAAATGTTGTCGACTCTTAACCCCAACTTACACACTTATTTATTTGTAGAACACGTCACAGCTGAATTGTTGCCCACACTTAACACATTCTTTTCTAATGTTGCTTTTCTGTAAACTTTCGTTCATATGTTTGTAAGATTTAGATAAACTTTGTAAATATCTTGGACAAGGTTTTCTAAGTTCTAAAATTCATTTTCACGAATAAACCTTGATCTCGTGATTCGCATATGCAATATTGACAACATAATTTCGTCTTCAATCTTTTTGTATATCTGTTTTTGCCCAAAACAGTAAAGAATAACAATTCAAACTAGGATTGACGCGTCAATACTTAGGTCTTCAAGATTCCTGTTTGACCTTCACACAGTGTTTGACCTTCACATGACTTTTTGTCTAAGAGGTAAACAGTAGCTAATACATTATCAAAATGACCAAATTCCACTTGATATTCAACATTAAAGGTTTTACCGAAAATTCATCATGGCTGCAAACATGAATCATCTCAGGTTCTACAGTCTTGTTGCTGTCTGATGATAGATACAACATTTCCTAGTGTTTATTGCTAATGAACTAAAATTTTTCAATCATTCTTATATCAGAATCATTCAAAACAAAAGTAGGATTGACCACATTTAAATACTCCAAAATCAATGTTAATATTTAATCTAATTTTGATGAGATTTATCAAAGATTGTATGTTCTTTTGGCTTTCATATGATATATAGAACAAATATTTATCACGTGTCGTAGGTTAACAAGGCTTTTTCAAACATACCCACCAAAACACCCGTTTTCAAAAATGCAAACTTTGACCCTTCCTCGTGACCGGAAATCACTGTTCGCGATCTATTTTATTCTTTTATCTTGAAGACCTTGCTCATGTCTAACTCTCATGCAAAAATCATGAAGTTCTATGGTCTGGTTTTTGAGTTATCTGCCCTTGAAGTTGGCGATTTTTCGATTTTGATCAACTTTGAAAGGTCACAGCAAAAAAAGTATTACCGTTAGAACCATTAAACTTCTTTACATTAATGTACAATACTTCAGCTACATTGAGTATAAATTTCAGCTCTCTAGTGCAAGTATCTTCAGAGAAGAAGACTCTCAAAGGCGGGTGGGGTCGGAAACGGTCGAAAATGCACTAAAAGCAAGATGGCGGACAAACCACGTGACCTACGAATTTGTCCTGATTCCCTTTTTTTCATCATTTTTCATTGCACATCTTTTAAAAATTAAGTCTCTAAGTGCATTTTGAAAAAAAAATCAATGTTAAATTTTCTATTTTGGATTCGAACTGGACGTCGTATTGGCCCAGTCTGCTCGTATTGGCCCAGTTTGGCCCGTATTGGCCCAGCTTACCTGTATTGGCCCAGTTGCCGAATCGTATAGTGTAGGCCGTTCAGATTGTATTAGTGCCATATCATTGATAGTTAATTAATAATATGTTATATTATGTTCCAAACATGTCCAGGGATAAGTACCTGTTGTTGGCAAAGTGGATATCAAAAGAGTTATAGAGTACATGGATAGTCCATGCCGTAGTCTAACACATTGCGTTGAAATTTCACCAATAAAAGCCAAATAATACTGTCTATGTTTGCATATTATTTGCTATTTGTGAGTTGCTCAATTGACAGGTTCGACATGATCTGGAGCAAGTTTAAGCTTACTACCACTTATCTGTGACAAGATCTAGACATTTTACATACATGAACATACATGGCAATGTGTATGCTGTCTTGACTGTACATACCTCAGTGTCTGTATTTGTAATTTAGACCTTTTTGTATTGGCAGAGAAAATGTACCTTGGTCGGTTTTGGTTTTGTCCAGGGGGTGTTTTCTTTAATTATATTAGTTAAGAGAAAATGAATATAAACCCGGGTATGGGAATTGGACATAGAGATATCTGCCCGGCATTGGGTGGAATTAGACAACTATAAGAAACTCTGTTAAAACTACTTGTGCAAACCTAAGGGGCAGTAGCACGTTTTGTCAAAATTTTATATTTTAAATTTTTTACTGACAACTGTACGTTAATGCTATGTGTATTATTTTGATAGTCTCAAAAGTCTCATTACACAAACCAATCATCAATAGTCATTAAGTTTTGTGTAAACACCTTTAATTCATTTTATGTAAAGAAAGGGAATCGTATATCTGAACTTTACAATAACGTATTTGATTTATTGATGCTTCATCTAGTTTTAATACATTGTCTTTATCTTCGAACCATTTATTTTCATCTTTCTGACTTCATCTTTCTTATATCAAACTGATGTCTTTGTTACACGATGAGACCTCGGGTAGATTGTTTACATCCTGGTGAATATTTAATTATCAAAATACGACTGTATACAAACGTTTGTCTTTGTCATGGGAAATGACAGTGATATATAGCATATAATGACACATTAGGTCTCGTTATACAGTTTTTTCCCCATAGACTCCAATGATAAATTGCCATCTGTCATTGACTTGTCGCTCCTTTGCAATTGAAGTAATTCACTATTAACCACTAGCAGCAGTAAGATATGCATAATATATATACATTGACCTTTTTAGCTACAGCTATTTTAAAATATACCCTATGAAATTCACACATGGAAATTCTTGGGATTTTCTTAACCGTGAATGTTTTTCGAACAAAATGATATATACGAAAGGGTGTTAATATGAAAAAAAGTGACCAATTGGGTCAAACCGGTGTGATCAGTCCAAAGCCGTTTTGGACAGTTCACATCTTCAACTTTCAGCCTTCCAAGCCTAAAAGCAAACAATCACTTTATCTAAATAAAGCAAGATATTTCTCAATCATTTGGACCTGAAAAAGTAGTTAAATGTAAAAAAAAGCAAGAAGTCTGTATTTTTTCATACAAGAATGGCTTGAAAAGTACCTAAAAAATCCAATCTACAGCCAATTCAGGTGGGCAGAGGCCAAAAAGTTGAATTTGGGAATTTTTTTGAAGAAATATGTATGTCAATTTACTTGAAATTGATAGCAACATCATCAAAATGTATGAATAAGCCTTTCCAAATGCACTATTACTAGAACAAATTCTTATATTTGCCAAAAATTCAGCCTTTAATGGTAATTTTTAGCCTTTTCAAGACTAGTAAATTGCATAGGCCAGTTTCCACGACAACAATTCAAGATTAAACCATCCTAAAGTCTATCATTTCATTTGTATTTGAACATTAGTATTGAAAACCCAAATCATAATAGAAAAAGGGTGTATACATATTTAAAAAAGACCATCTCCCTTAAGATCTCGTTATACAGTTTTTTCCCCATAGACTCCAATGTTAAATTGCCATCGGTCATTCGCTCCTTTACAATTGAAGTAATTCACTATTAACCACTAGCAGCAGTAAGATATGCATAATCCTGATAAAAAATAAATGAAAT
Organism: Steromphala cineraria; assembly: GCA_916613615.1. NCBI lineage: Eukaryota > Metazoa > Mollusca > Gastropoda > Trochida > Trochidae > Steromphala > Steromphala cineraria. The sequence goes on along the minus strand of OU744724.1, from coordinate 15,549,109 downwards.
ACTATACATTGACCTTACTACTTTTTAGCTACAGCTATTTGAAAATATACCCTATGAAGAAAGAAAGACTTATTCTAATACCTCATATAACTTTTCTTTTAGGGGTAAAACACTGTCTGACCTCTATTTGCTCTCTGAAGTTGGAACTCTTTGGCCCCGTTCACAATGAAAAAACTGTATAACGAGACCTTAGGGACCATGTCAAAGAAATCAAATGCTCAAGAAATGAAAGCTGAGGTTATCCAAGCGAATGGGTGTTCATGCATCGCATACAGACGGTGATGATAAAGCTTTAAATTCGACATGAATTTTGAATGATCTTAGTTTTGATATAAAGAAACTAGAAAATTCATTTCACATCATTATTCTTTTAACAGATATTGTCGTTCTAAGTTGATAGTCCCAAAGGGCTCTATAACCTTGAACATTGATGAAACTCATCGAATATACATGTATCAAAAGAGCATTGTCTATTGGCGTACGGTCCGCCATTTTGAATTCGTTAGGAATTACACTGGAAAGGTGCTGAACTGTTTCTTAATATTTGTCAATAATATATACATAGAATTTTTATTGATGGGATAACAGTACTTTTACAGACCCCTACCTGATGTTTGTCTTTCTAGCTGCGTAACTATCAACTTTTATATGATAATATGTGAAATAGAAAATGGTATGCTTTGAATGGTGCGTGTAAAGGTATAATCAAATTTAGGATATCTTAATTAGCAAGTGATGAAAAAATATAGATTTTTAGACCCCTACCTCATGTTTGTCTTTCTAGCTCCGTAACTATCAACTTTTATATGATAATATGTGAAATAGAAAATGGTATGGTTTGAATGGTGCGTGTAAAGGTATAATCAAATTTAGGATATCTTAATTAGCAAGTGATATATAGATAATTGAAAAGTGCCAAAAATGAGGATTTTCCAAAAATCGCAATACTAGCATTCAAGGACAGGTCATGGACAGAACAAAATATTTTCATGACATGTTGATATTTTTTCTGTCTACTCATTACATCTGCTTCACAAAACATCACTGATTAAATGTTTATCTTGAGTAGTTTTTAAACTAATATTCTCAAAGTAAAATAACCCTCGAAAAATGTTAAAATCTTTTTATGTCCGCATATTTCCTTTAATATCAACTTTTATATAATAATAATCTGTAGTGAACTTGTTCATCTATCATTGTAGAACAGAATGCAAACAGATTTCATTTTTGACATTTCCTTAAAGAGTAATGTCCCCTTTGCATGTAACATGAAAAACGATGCTTTTAAAAAATGTCAACACTGAAATTTGAAGATTTGTTTACCCCTACTCCATGTCGGTCCTTCTATCTCCTTAACTTTCAACATTTTTATGATAAAGTACAACATAGCAGAAGTTGTGCTTGGAATGGCGCATGTGAAAATGCAGTCAATTTAATGATATCTTTCTTAATAAAGAAACTGTAGAACTTTGAAATGTGCTAAAAATGAGGAATTTCCAAAAATCGCAATATTCAAGCACAGGTCATGGACAGAATTTTTTTTATCATGACTTGTTGATATTTTTTTCTGTCTACTCATTACACCTGCTTCACAAAACATCAATGATAACATTTCTATCTGTAACAGTTTTGAAACTAAAATTCTCAAAGTAAAATAACCCTCTAAAAATGTTAAAATCGCCGAAAAATATAAAATATCTTATTATGTCCACATATTTCCTTTAATATCAACTTTTATATAATAATAATCTGTGGTGAATTTGTTCAACAATCATTGTAGAACAGAATGCATCAAACAGATTTTTTATTTGACATTCCCTTACAGAGTAATGTCCCTTTGAACATAACATGAAAAATGTTGCTTTAAAACTATGTCCATTTTCAAGGGCAGATAACTCACGTTCTAGATCAAAATTAAAAAAAACGGCTCGATACTTTCTTGGCAGTTCTTTTAGCTTTCATTTGAGCTATCAAACACTGCTGTATGTCTTGCCGTTAATGAGGAGAAGATTTTCAAAGACGAGTACTGTCAAAATCGCGAATTTGCGCCAAAATTTCAGTTTTTTGAAAATAGCCAAAAATCTATTATTACGGCCGAAAACAGCTAAGGGTTTATTTGATGAGGAATGTTGATGCCCACATTTTGGTGAAAGTTTTGTGCGATTATCTTTCTTAGTTTTTGAGAAATTGAGGTATGAAGTTTCAACTTCAAAGGGAGATAACTCAAGCACAAGTCAGAATGTAATGTAATGTAATGTTTGATGAGTCACTTTTTAATGCTAATGAGTTGTTGTATTCATGTGTATATGTGCACCCCGAGGGGTCATCATGGTATAACCAGCCATATGTTCATTGTAAAAATGGGATTGAATTGTTACAAGATAATCTCATTGGCATTCTAGCAGATCACCCAAATGCAATCGTTTTATGTGGCGGAGATTTCAACTCGAGAACGGGAAACGATCCAGATTTTATAGAGGATGATCTTCTTGAATATGTGGAGAAAAATTCTTCTAACTGGGAATTTTTAACTGATCAATTTAGTCTTGAAAGATTCTCCGTCGATAAAACTGTGAATGCATTTGGTAGATCATTACTGGAATTATGTTCTGTTTTAAATATACACATAGTGAATGGGAGAAGCGGTACGGATGATAAGATCGGAGATTTTACATTCATTGGTCCAATGGGGGCCAGCGTAATTGATTATATAATTACTTCTTCATGTTTGTTTTCTAATTGTATAGGCTTTAATATTCCGACACGCACTGAGTCAACGCATCTCCCTCTCACGATGAAAATGCGTTCTGCGCATAAATGTGAAGACAATTTAATAAGAACCGATAATACTTTTAGTTATAAGTTTGTATGGAAGCCGGAGAAGTCGAATGAGTTCAGAGAAAATATGTTATCCGATATTGTTAAAGAGTTACTTGATGATTGTATAGATTCTGTCTTCAATGATATCAATCACAGTGTACAATGTATTGTTGATGCTATGTGTACTGCTGCCACAAGTATGAAACGAAAACTGTCGTCTAAAAGGGTTGGTAAGGATAGTCCATGGTTTGACAGTGAATGTCGAAGATTGAAAGCTGAACGTTGTCGCAAATTAAATCAATTTAGAAAACATAAGGATAAAAAACACTTAGATGCCTATCATGTAGCAAGAAATTTATATAATTCTAAATGTAAACAGAAACAAACTGAATACTATAAGCAAAAACAAATTAAACTAGCAAATAATGTTAACTCCAAAGAGTTTTGGTCAATATTCCGGGAGTTGAACGGCAAACAGTTTAAACAATGTAACATAAGCACTGAGAATTGGTATGAACATTTTAAACATTTATTCTCGTCGATTGAAAAGGAACCAGATAGTGAAAACTCGACTACTGGTGTTGGGGTAGATACATCCACCGATTTTAAAGAATTGTCTAGTGTTATTCTGGATTCGCCAATAAGCAGACAAGAAATTTTGGATAGCATACAAAATTTAAAAGTGAACAAAGCAGCAGGCGTAGATAACATTTTACCAGAATTTATAAAACACTCTGGGGATATTCTACTACCCTACTTAGAGTTAGTTTTTAATGTTATCTTAGATAGCGGTAACTTCCCCTCGTCTTGGACTACTGGCATTATTATACCAATCCATAAGAGTGGAGATGTTAATAACGCAGATAATTACAGAGGTATAAATCTACTTAGTATACTGGGAAAGGTATTCGTATATATCATTAACAAAAGATTAACATTCTGGGCTGATACATTTGATAAAATAGACGAATCGCAAGCTGGGTTCAGGGCGGGATATAGCACAGTAGACAATATTTTCATACTAAATTCGATAATCCAGAAGTGTCTTGGTACAAAAGGTAATAAATTGTATGCCTTGTTTATAGATTTTAAAAAAGCATTTGACTCGATACATAGAGCAAAACTATGGGGGGTTATGGAGAAACATGGCGTTAGCCCTAGGATGAATACATTGCTAAGGAATATTTATGACAATGTTAAAGTTTGCATCAGAAATAATCATGAAATTTCGGATTCTTTTATCTGCAATGCTGGTCTGAGACAAGGTTGTATTTTGAGCCCATTTCTGTTTTCGATGTTTATAAATGAATTTGCATTGATAATCCATAGTGGTGGCTCTCATGGAGTTCAGTTACACCCTTATTTAACCGAATTGTTCTTACTATTGTTTGCTGACGATATGATTTTATTTTCAACAACCATTGTTGGACTACAGCGGCATATAAACGCATTAGAACATTATTGTGAAAATACAGGCTTAAGTATCAATATGAAGAAAACTAAAGTTGTAGTATTCAAAAATGGAGGTAAGCTATCTAAAACCGAAAAGTGGTATTATAAAGGCCACCAGCTTTGTGTAACGAAATCATATAAGTATCTTGGAGTTTATTTTTCAAATCGCCTTTGCTTTTCAGATCATTCAAAATATTGTTCTACACAAGCCAAAAAAGTACTAATTGGTGTTTTAAAAAGTATTTCAAAACTTGTGGATATTGATTGTAATTCTTTTTTCAAAATATTTGATTCAAAAATTGTTCCTATTTTATTGTATGGCGCAGAGGTATGGGGATTCAAACATTTTGAAGTTATTGAGAAAATACACTTATACGCTTGTAAAAAATTCCTAGCAGAAAAGATTAACACTCCGAGCAATATGGTGTATGGTGAATGTGGCAGATTCCCAATTCACATATTCGCAAAAGTGAAAATAATAAAATTTTGGATACGTCTTTTGAATATGCCCTCATATAGATACCCTAGACAATGCTATGACATGATGTTGATGTATGATAAGAATGGAAAGACAAATTGGGTATCCAACATTCGTAAATTATTAAATAATGTTGGTTTTGGTGACATATGGCTGAGCCAAAAAGTTGATTTTAATTCCAATTTTGTAAATATTTTTATGCAAAGACTGAAAGATATATTTACACAAGAATGGTGTATGTCACTATCACTTTCAAACAAATGTTTTTACTACAGGATGTTTAAGCCACATATATACAGAGAAAATTATCTGAGTTCATTAAATATAAGAAAATTTCGAAATGCATTATCTCGCTTTAGATGCTCATCCCACGACCTAGCAATTGAATCAGGTAGATATAATAATATACCGCCAGAAATTAGAATTTGTAAATTATGTAATCTTAATTGTGTAGAAGACGAATATCATTTTGTTTTAATTTGCCCATTATATGCTGACCTCAGAACAACTAACATTCCTAGATACTATTATGAACATCCAAATAAAATCAAATTCTCATTACTTTTAGGAACTGACAATAATAATCTAATTCGAAAGCTATCAACTTTCATTTATCAAGGAATGTCATTAAGAAAGAATAAATTATAAGTATGATGTGATATTGTATTAAATTTTAGATAATATGTGTTTTGTCTGATATGATGTGGTATATGCTAGAATATAATATGTTGTAATTGTAATAATTAATTGTGTGTAAATTGATGTTATAATTCGTTCATGTTTTGTACTATAGGCCTGTGGCCTCTTAGTATTGAATAAAGAACTATTTCAAGTCAGAATTTGAGATTCAAAAGGTTGGCAGAGCCAGTTCATGTGATACTCTATCAGTCCTGAAAGTTTCATGAAAATCCAATGATTGGTTAGGTTAGAATCGCTCTCACAAAATCGTACAAATAACAATAAAAATCCGGATAAGAACAATAGGTCTTCCAGACGTAGTCTGGAAGACCTAATAATAATTAGTCATATAACCATAGCCAGAAAATAATTTCTATGACTTCAAACGTCAAAAGAAAAACGTGAGAATAAAGTATTATCTTGCTCATTTGAAACAAGGTTCATTCGGTTGAAGCTGCATGGGATATCTTAAAGTATACCTCCGAGCAAAAAAATGAGACAATGTTACATTCACCGTATTCATTGTGCAAATTTTGAGAATTGTCTCATTTTTTTTGCTCGGAGCTATATTGATTCCTATACAACGTTAGTGTTTCATCGCACGCTTCCCTTTATAGGTTAGTTTCAAATATTTCCCATAAAAAGGTGAACACATGAGTAACACCCCTCTCCCGTTGCTATTAAAACTACTTACGTTTTCTTCCTCTGGTTTGAGGAGGGTCGCCAGGTAGATGAAGGCACAGAGGACGATGATGCTAAAGGCGATCAGGACCCACTTCATAATGCGGTGACTGACGAATGAGAAAAACGGTCCTCGGAAGAATCGGACAATCATGTGCTTCCGGTGGCCATCTTTGACTTCGTGGGATGGCGACACGACTGCTTTCCGCTTACAGCAGCGACAGCATGGCCAGGTCCAGTTCTCGAAGTGCTTGTGGTACATCACCACGACTGTCGGGAAGAAGACGATGACGCTGATGTAGTTAACGAGAACCAGAATACCAGAGAACAGTCCGAACGAGCTGACGGCAAGCAAGGGAGATAATGCATTAACGACGAATGCAACGCCGGTTGTAAGTGAGGTGACGAACATGGCTTTAGCGGCTCTGCCGTAGCATGCAGATATTCGTTCCTCCAGAGTCGGGTGGTTCTCGTGGGCAGTTGCCCGCCAGGTGTCGTAGTAGACGAAGACGTCGTCAGCACCGATACCGAGGATGATGAAGACGGAGAGGACGTGGAAGATGCCGAAGTATTGAAAGTCCAGCACGATCCGGTAGATGAGATTGGCACCGAAGAAGCTGGTCAGAATGGAGAACACTGCGAACCCAGTAATGAAAAGGGACTGGGTTTGGAGGAGCATGAAGAGGAAGATGAAGGCAAAGCTTCCTCCAGCAAGCATCATGTCGAATATAACCTGGCGCTGGATCTCATAGCTGAAGAGACTCACGCAATTGTAGATGAAGCCCATACCTGCCAGCCCTGATTCAGCCGCGTCCTTCAGTTTTGTATTGAAGGCATCTACCAGGAACTCCTTGCGCTTTGTGTCGTCTGGGTGCCCCAGGTAGATGATTGAGCGGGTGATCTCGGACTTGAACGTGTTGGTAGCAGAGTCGATCTCCGAGTTCTTCCCCAGATGGAACTGCAGTAGCTGGGCCGATAAAGGGTTGGCCATGGCTGATGTCAGGATAGTATCGATGTTGTCAAATGTTGGGTCGTTCAGGGAAGCGTGCACACTTCCATCGAAGAAACGAATTATTGAAAAAGGTTTAACACACTGGCCTGGATCTGTATTGCTAATTTTACAGAAATCAGAAAATTTTGGTTCATTGATAATCTCATTTTCCCAGTCGGCAATAGCTTGTAGCCTTTGCTTTGTGAAAACATTATCAGCTTCGTAAATCAGAGTGAGAGTTTCTGAAGTTTTCGACCTTTCATCCGAATTCACCTCAATGTCCTTCTCTAGAATCACACCGTTGTCGTCCGCGAACTTCCAGGCTAGACCTCGCAGGTAGGTGGGGTCATCGGTGATGGTTAGCGGGACTCCTGTGAAGTCCAGGGGGAAGATGTTGTATCCGCTCACCACCAGAATCATCGTCACCAGGACTAGGAACAGGTGCCCGCCTAGAGTCAAACCTGGAGTAGAAGAGATAAAGAATGTATAAACAGGGACATTATATAACATATATATGTATGAGTCTCTAATATAAAGAAGTATTTCAACACAGAATTCACTACAAAAAAACAACATAAAGATTAACTACACAATCGGTGAGGAGAGAAGAGAGTTTGATGAATAAAGAACTATGCTACAGGAAAGTATCTAAAACAAACAAAAATGTTTTAATATGTTTATATTCTTACAACACAATTTTTCTTATAATATAAACGTTCTCGGTAGCTGTTTTGTGATAATTGGTGCAATTCCTTTTTATTTTACTTAGGGAACATTTTTTGCAAAATTCAATAAAAACTATTCAATAAAATCTTTAAATCGCACCCTCAAAAGTATGAGATTGAGGTAAAGACATTTGTATCTAAAATTAAAAAGATCGTTTATTTTACACAAATTGTCCACACATGTGTTCCAACTAATTGTATTTTTTGGCCCGACGTTTGTATTGAATTTCATGTTATTAACCTAACATTTAAATATATAAGTTCATATTGATCTTTTTTCTAATGGAATGACATATTTACAAACGACTTGCCATTAAAAAAAATTCTTGTTTTGGTATGACTGTATATTTCAAGCTAAACGGGTCATTAGACTGGTTAAGAAAGAAATGACGAAATGTTTGGTGAAAGTGGTAAAATAATTGCGGGAATATCGTAACATAATTGTACAAGTATCGTGTACATATGTAAACAGTTTGAAAACAGTCGGACCATTTGGGTATGAAGTCGTTGCTTATTCCAAAACGGCTGAGATACTTGGTAACGTATTTAAGTGTGTTTTCCAAATTGTATAATATAATATATCATATAATAACATATAGAGACAGATTTTTCAAACTCATTACATGGCAGAAATTGTTCCAAAATAGGTCGCTTTAGATAAGGGTTATTATGAACTTATGTTCTTCTGTTCTTATGGAGCTCAGAGTCTGTAAAAATCAAAGTATTAAAGACTATCTTGTTATTGATGCATGTAAAAAAGTTGATACATTAGAAAGAAATTACATAAACTCTCATCGTTAAGAAATTAATTTGATTTACGTTGATCTAAAACCTCGTTTGGCCAAATTGGTGTTTTACAGATATTTATCCCCGATTTTCGAGATTATGTAATAACTAGCGTCTGATTGGGTTTTCTCTTAACTAGGTTTAAGTAATGTGTTTATGACGTTCCTAGTTACAAGCTCCCATGTTGTTAAGCTATTATAGTGGTAATCAACCATCTTCATTTACAGATAACTCGAACACAAAGCATTTGGCTGCCATTCTAAAAATGTCATCATCAATACATGGTTGTTATATAATTGACTTTTATTGATGAGTTATTCCGTTCAGGGAAAAATAATCAAAAGATTGTTTCGGCAATTAATAGTTGATGTAATACTATAGCATATACCATTTTTTCAAACATTAAAACGTTTGTTATTAAGGTTCAAAATACATTCAACAGACATGCTATGCTATGCTATGCTATGCGACGATTACTGTTCGTCTAGTCCACGATATAGTTGGTAATACGGCGAGCCGCACAGCCATACGTAATTTGTAAAACATTGGTTGAACTAGTTGTCTTTACAACACAATTGACCTCATCACGCTTTCAGAAGCTACCAAATACACTGTTATAAATGCCCCATTCTCTTCCAACAAAGGCAGCTCAGTTATACCCGAGTAAGCCTCTGTTCTATTACGGCTAATACATGGTATAGAAAGGAAGAAATCTAATTGGAGGCAATCGAAGTCGGTTGTTCAATCAGCGACGCCGTTTCAAATGTGGTCATTCGCAAAACCTCGGATTTTTTCGTGTGGTTCGGCAAAGCTATCGTTGAATTTAACATCCAGGGGAGATAACTCTTCCTTTCTCATTAGTTTTTATTTGGTTAATCAGTAAAATAAAATATATCATAAAACAAATAATAATTTACACAATTTTAAAACAGCTCCTATCTAATGAAAAACCCTATCCATATCTGATTTTTCAAATATTTTCCCTCTCACACTATTAATGAAAAATTAACATAAAGGCATGATATTTTCCATGTCACCATTTGCGACCGTTATAAATTCCCCGAGTGGATATCCAAAAGGTGTTTTCATTGGCTGTAGATAAGGGAGATATCTTAAGTTACAAGTTTTTGTCGCTAGGGCAAACTGCCGGAACCCCGGAATATTGGCGTAATAGAACAGAGGCTGCCTCTGTGTGCAGAGAATGTAAATGCCCAAGAGCTACTTGGAATTCCATGTCTTTAAAAGTCTATCGATTGAGCTGCATTTACGGAGATAAATACGGTAAGAACAACAGCGTGGGTCATGCTTTGCACGTGCCCTTTCGGAGAAGGCGACATCGGCACTGATGACGTAGGCAGCCTTTCCTTTGATGTGCCCAAATGACCATTCTCTCCCTACAGAGGCAGCTCAGTGCAAGCAAGCCTCTGTTCTATGGTTACGGCATAAGGGTCGGGTCCTTGAAAGCATTCAGTTTTCATTTTTACGGACAAAGACTGAATGAGAGTCCGCTGCCTTTGTGATTGCTAGAGTCTTGTAATTCATAAACACAATTACTAACAATTAAATGTTCAATCGCTGCATGTCAACTGTCATGACGCTTGTATTGTATTGTATAATTGTATTGTATGTATATATTAAAGTCAGTATATTATATTATTTTGATACTACTTTATACCCCCAATACAATATATTGTCTATTCCGATGCATTTTATGGTGTTTTATAGACTTTGACTAAATGTTGTAAATATTTTATTGTTGGAACAGACTAAAACAAATATCATTAGGCCAAGATGTCAGTAAAACCGAATTGAATGTTTTTGTACATGCATTTAAAATAGACTCGTGCAATGAGCATAGATTTCATGTTTGAAAAGAGCAAACAAACAAACTATGAAGGAACATCGCTCAACTACAATTATCTTACATGGTATTTGGAAAATATGTTATTATACCCCCGTTTAAGAAGGGTTTTTTCGGGGGGGGGGGGGGGGACGAGAATGATTTCCATTCCTTATCAGATAATCACTCTTTTCCAATAGGAATTTTGTTTTCATTTATAGAGCAGTTTGTAATGGGGAATCGGAAAAAGAACTCCATACTCACTTGTAAGATTGACTAGTTAAATGCTAATGATCGATCATAAAATTTAGTTGCGATAATAGCACAACGTTTCTTTACCCTATTTGGGTGTCAAGTCAAAGTTAAAGATGTTTTTGTATGAAAGGCCTCCGGTCAATATACATGAAGTAATATACAGTTCCGTAAAGCAACATTCTACTACAATATCTAAGGTTTTACCAATTGTGTTAAAAGGTAATACAATCGCAATGGAACAATAATAGCTTCATTATTAGTTTGCAATAAAGAGGTATAAGCATCCCGTGGTTGATATGGTATTAGTTTCTGTTGTTATTCAAGATAACAAGCGCATGAAAGTGTAAAATCAATTTCATTCTCTATTCCGTGGGTGCGTAAAGGACAATATCTTTTTCTTTCTCGACAGCGGTTTCTCTCCCCTCATTGATCATTAGACTTAGCAAACACGAGCAATATTTTACAAAAATTCTTCTAAAATAATATGAAGTTATCATTGATAAATATTCTCTTAGCTGAAGTAGGATTTAAATGGTCCTGTTATATCAATATCGTGAACTTGAATCTAAAGTTGAATCTCCAATCTTTACTGAACATATATTTATTGGCCGAAGACGAAATTCCTCAATAAATCTGTTCACGTCTCCGATTGTCTCGCACGTCATCCATATGAAACCAAAACCATGACTAAATAAAAAATTTCTGATGCCGCTTGCCCAAGTATGTTTATCCAAATTATCAACTGAAGACATAAGAACATGTTATAGGTCAATTTAGGATGGCGCTGTTCGTGCATAGTTAAGATCTTAAACCAAAACCTTAAACATTTTTATTTGAGAATAAATGTACAATGGAAACCTGCCACCATACACCATGCAATTAGGTGTCTTTGACCTTGCATCGAGGAACCTTTCGCAAGCTAAAAATGTACTCTATTTATACAAACGAAACGTTAAAACCCCATACTTCAGAGTCATATATTAAATTTGAATTTAAGGTGCAAGTTGCGACTACTTTGCAGTTCTTAGGCTTCAGACAAGAGAATGGGCTATATTTGTATAAGTGTTTATCACGAACAACGAAAAACGCGTCATAAACCCTTAAGAGTTGATGGATGATGATTAGATAGACACAAGATGACAGTTTAATTATAAACGTAATACGTTGTTATCGATCCCTCTTCTTGCCATAAGAGATTAAAGCTGCACATGTTCCACCATGTGGCCACATCTCCAAGCACGCAAACAACAACAAAGTTGCCAAGGACTGCTAGAATCATGCTTGCTGTGTCTTATCATTTCAGTCTTTTAAAGATCAATTTGATTCGTAGATAGGCATTCCCTGATGAACTACACGCTAAGTGCATGTGTACTGACGCCCGGCATACGCATTCTCATTATCATTGTTAAAAAATAACAAAAGTGTGTATCTCGCTCCATTGGTCATGTCAAGTGTCCTAGTTCGTAACCTTCACCTTTCATAATACACATCGATCGCATTAACACATCACCTTGTCAACGGCAATATCATTAATAATAATATAAAAAACGTAAGTTGTATTCTTCGCTCCGAGGGTCATAGCAAGTGTCCTAGTTTGTGACCTTTCACCTTTCATACATTCAATCAATGTTACACATCGATCGCATTAACACATCACATTGTCAACGGTAACATCATTAGTATATAAAAATTAAGTGTTTACCTCGCTCCGTGAGTCATAGCAAGTGTCCTAGTTTGTGACCTTTCACCTTTCATACATTCAAACAATGATACACATCAATCGCATTAACACATCACCTTGTCAACGGCAATATCATTAATATATAAAAATTAAGTGTTTACCTCGCTCCGTGAGTCATAGCAAGTGTCCTAGTTTGTGACCTTTCACCTTTCATACATTCAATCAATGTTACACATCGATCGCATTAACACATCACATTGTCAACGGTAACATCATTAATATATAAAAATTAAGTGTTTACCTCGCTCCGTGAGTCATAGCAAGTGTCCTAGTTTGTGACCTTTCACCTTTCATACATTCAATCAATGTTACACATCGATCGCATTAACACATCACCTTGTCAACGGTAACATCATTAATACATATGACGTACGTTTTTTACCTCGCTTCTTAGGTCATGTCAACTGTCTTAGTTCGTGACCTTTCACCTTTCATGAAATACATGTACAGCAATTCATAAGGCATTTTCTTCTCAGCAATCTCAGTTATGTGTTATATTAAACGCAAAGCGTATGTACCTATAACTTCGAAAATATAAATAAATGATTTTGGCGATCTCTCAATACTTAATTTTTTCGTTTCTTACTTTGGAACAAAATTGGCACTCGAATGCCATAGTCGTTTTACCCAACTTTCGTTAATAGACGTTTTGAGTAAACTCCGCCGATAAAAAGTATACACGTGAGCAGATCGAGTCATTTTAACACCGTGAAATAATTTCAAAGTCAATATATATTTATGTTTCTGATGCAAGCTATAGCATGAGAATATGCTGTTATCTTAATACGGTCAGGAAAGGTCTTTCTTGTCCTTTAATAGCTATCCTTAGGTGATATCAAAATTCATATTAGAAAACATCGCGATATTTTTAAATGTTTAAAATCCAAAGCGCGTTTTACAAAATACTGCTATGTTAGGGTTAAAACACGAGAACGAGGTTATGCTTGGGATTTCAAAACCTGAGGAAAGAAAGCTGAGCGGAAAGTAAGACCGAAAGCGAAGCTTGAGGTCTTACTTCCCGCGAGGCTTTCTTTCCGAAGGTTTTGAAAACCCAAGCATAACCGAGTTCGAGTGTTTTAACTAACTTAGATGCCGTTATTAACAACCCGTAATCATTTATCCATATTGTAGTATTTGTAATCATATTTTCAGACTGATCAGAAAAATTGAGAAAAAAACAACAAATATCAAAGATTCATGTTCGTCGGTTAATGTTAACATTTATTATTGGATTACATTACTTTATACTGTCGCTTCAATTCTGAATATAAAAGATTAAAATGAATTTCCTTAAAAAAAAGCATTGTGTTCAGACGACTTTTTGATATTGACATAGCACATAATGCACGTGCAAAGCATTCTTCGAGGTGTAAGGTTTTACAAATGACAATCGACAAGTCACGTGGTTGACACCGTATTTGGATCCTTTAAATATATCACAACTGAAAAGGTGTAACACTGTTAATATCCATTTTGAATGTTTGTATGCATTTAAAATTGGAATTAAAGTGCAATTGGATTTCCTAATGCTTTAGGGCCGATTTTTTTTACCGAAATCTGATCTTCAATCAATAGATTGTTTAACATAACCTTCACTTCTAACTGGCCCGTTAGAGTAGTGGTTATAGTGCTAGCTTACGGTTCAGAGGGTTGAGGGTTCGAATCCCGCACATCGGAAGCATTGTAAGTTTTTTCAAGATAATGTGGACTTAGGGGTTAGGTTACACATAGGAATATAAAACCCTTTGACTTTGAAATATAAAAACCTTTCAACCCCCGAGTAGGTGTTACATATGAATATAAAAACCTTCCAACCCCCCAAGTAGGTGTTACATGTGAATATAATGCCCTGACTTCCCAATGTAAACCCTCCTTAGAGGTTATTACGAGAATACAAGAGACCTCCAAAACAATAGACGAAATCCCCGATAGGTTTCTAATATGAGCTTACCCACGGCACCTGTTGTCAATGTTGATGTGACAACGCATGCATTTATTATTATTATATGGATATTTATATAGCGCGCATATCCAACCATTCGTAGTTGCTCAAGGCGCTTACATTCTTTCCCCTGGTCAATGGCATTCTTTCACCGTCCGATCATTTTTCCAATTCAACTCCCTGGGGAGTGTTCAACCGGCATCCATATGTGGCGCTCAGGTTAGGGACCATTCTATGCCTCACAGAATGCCTAATGCATCTTTCCGTGGAAACAACTTCTCTGTTTGTTCTGTCATGCATTGCTGCTAGTGACGTAAGTTATAACATGTTTCTTAACGTGTTGCAAATATGCAAATTTGTCGTATTATACCTGTAAAAAGACAATGTTATTTGCATTCACGTAGTCCAGTTGTGGAAAACTTGACATCCTGTAGGAAACTCATGAACTATTGAAGAAATACACACACAAATACACGCCCAAAAACATTTTAGTTCTATTTTCACAAGTACTATATCTAATAGGCCATGTCAATCAACTCAAACAATGGCGTATCCAGTAATTTTGCAAGGGATTGGTTCACCAAAATGAATGGAGGGATGTCACTTTTGGGTCGGCTAATTTCATTTTTGTCAGTTCTAAAGAAAAAACCGACAGGATTTAATTGAACCTCCCCACCTTAACCATTGATTGGTTAAAGAGACGAGGTTCTATCGAGCATAACTAGTTATCCTATTCAAAGAATGACTTATTAATCATACGACGTCATCACTGACAATACATTTAGCTATATAGGATGACAGATAACCAGAGTGTTGAAATTTCCCATACACAATAATGTTTCTACATTTTTCAGGTACCACGCCATGTCACAGCACCCAACAAACTTATTTCCAATTTATAAAATACAAACACATCCTTTACCTTATTATATAACATTTCCTTTTTTATAATTTTATACTTTTCCTATTAATATAGGACCCCCACTCCCCCCATACTCTTCCATTTCGCAATATCATTAAAGATGCATGATCCCAGTGTTCAATCGGACACACCATTTGCCACGTTTTCTTTGTATGTTTAGAAACATTGGTAAACAATCAAAACCAAGATAACACGATCAAAAAACAAATGGCATTTGCCACACCTGTTTATCTCTTCAATTATTACTAGTGTAATTTGATCGAGAATATCAAATGTTGTTGAAAGTTAACTTTAAAAGCTAATGGACGTTGCATGGTGACAATAGGAAGATTTGGAGTCGCGATTTTAATCGAAAACCGTTCAGTTTTCCCTTTTCTCGAGATATGTTAAAGCTTTTGTAAGCCTTTACAATATTGGAATGTCATATATATCCCTGCATCCCTTTGGATCTTCCACTATATTTTTTAATAAATGTGATCGAATTTTATTTGAATTTTTATTGAGTTATAACCATGTTTCTGAACTTATGTAAAAAAAGGGTAACAATTTAAAAAAATTATCTTACCAAAAGCTAGTTTATGTCTCCGGGCGATAAATCTACAGAAGGCGATTGTCTTCACGGGCTTCAGTGCTTTCTCTGATGTCGTATCGTCTCCTTTGGCAGACCTGTACGATTCACCTCCAACCTGGTTCCCATTTAAACCGCTGTTATTTGTCCCGAGTCCTTCTTCGGTCGACTTGTCAACAGAGAACCTATTGTGAATACCGTTAGTACCCTCCTCCATATTGATAGTTGATTTAGTGAAATCTACGGATTGATTCTTGAATCATCAAGTTCTGTTTATCTGAAATGCAAACAAGAAAATACTTAAGGAAAACATAAAACTTAGTCTTAATAGAGCAATATTTGTGTTGATATGATAGGAACTTATAGGAGATAAGTAAAGAGATGAAACAGCTATCTCAGTTTTGCTGCCCAGCTCAAAATGTCAAGCTGTTCGGACTTTAAACACAATAACTTATGAAAAAAGGAATCTTGCAAAAATGAAAATCAATGTCAGCCTGCAGAATGTCCTGATGACGACATCCTATCCGTTTGTTATCGTTAAAATTGACAAAGGAAATTTAAAGTCATTGATGTCAGCGCGTTAATTGAACACAAATTAAGGTAATCATAGTTCAAATGGCCCTGAGCTCCATTATAACGTTTGGGACCATTTGTTTGCCGACGGGCTGATCCAGGGTGCTAGGATGTTTTGAAAAACATTGAAACCACAGGGACAAAATTGCTCGCGACTGTTTTTGGAGGTACTAGATTTAGATTTAGTTCATTTCGATATTTTGGATATTTGAGTTCCGTTGAAGAAGAAGCGATATTAACTTACGGAGATTCGTTCATGTAGGAGTTTTTGTAGAAGATGAATGTACATTCAATTTTCTAAGATGTTGAAAACGGGCATATGAGATTATCATGATATTCGTCTTGTAATTCTTGTGAACAGCAGCAACGTGTGTAAGATATAACCATGTAAGTAAAACATCACCTCTTGTCAGCTTATTAATTTACAAATTATGAGACTGGCATCGTTTATTCAACCGATAAAGTACACGAAAAGAGCATAAGTACAAAGAAAAACTCAATTGAGAAAGATAATGCTGCTTTATTACTACAAACATGGATAAATGGAAAACGATGCCAATGCAAATATAAAACATTATTGACGTCTACATGCGCACGAGTAAAGCGCACCGTACGCGTCATCCTTTTAATCGTTAAAGATTTCCTTCTCTCCTGGTTTTGTATGTACATCGATTAACTGTACTAGCGGCTCTAGATAGTGCACTCCAGCTATAACTCCCCTTTGTGAAGTAATGCTTCTATCAAGATGTTAGTATGTATTACCATTCCTGTCTATTCTTCAGGAAAGCCGATAAGTGCAGGCTAATACAATTATTGTTATTCATTTGCTACATCAAAACGTTCTTCTTTTAAGACAGAGGAATAACTAAGATCACAGGCTGTACGTCTTTCGTTCACTTATATATCCCTTTAAAAGTTCATTGACTTAATCAATTCGATGTCCTGATAATGTCCCCATAGTAATGAATCTGGGGAATTCTATCTTGTGAAGATGGTATGTAGTCTAAAACGCCAATGTCCGAACTGTCCAATAAAGACAGTAAAGAAACGTGTATTGAGCTTTGCGTTGGAAGATGGTATGTAGCCTAAACGCCAGTGTCCGAACTGTCAGGTTACCAATTGCAAAACGTTTTGAATACTCCACTTGTAGATGCACTAAGATCGGGTATACGCAATTATAAGTTATATAAGGAAACAAAGTTCACCTCACTTAAGGAAGAAAGAAAAGAAAGAAATTGCTTTTTAGTATAAAAATGTTTGATAAATTACTTCAATCCTATCTTTCGGAATAAGTTCCAAATAACGTCTCTGAAATGGTCCTATAACGTAAACACTTTGGAAACTATTTTGTGTAAACTATTCGAAACTTGGCATCTTTCTCACAATCTATTGTTAAAGAATGGAGTTCAGAATTCAAGTTTAGAATAAACACTAAGTAATTCATCTGGCAATTTTAAAAATGCAATAAATACTACGATTTACAAAAGAATATTACTTTGATAAAAACTTGACACAAATTTCTCACCTAATTGACTGCAGACTGCGTATTGGATATAATGACTTAACTATGATAAGTTTATTAGGCGTATAATATCTACATCTACTGGTTGATTTGGTTATTTTTCTGGGAATTGTGTCCATTTCCTTTTTTACTTGTCCGTTATTTAAAAAAAATATCGAAAAAAAATGTTTAATGTCAAAGGAAATGATTTGCAATCCATCCTCTTTGTTACATGTAACGATGAAAGTTCACCAACATAATTATTATAAATTTACAACATGTAGATGACTTCATTTTTTATTTTAGTTATAAGTATAATTAAGTTCTACACAACGCACATGCTTTGGTTCTTAGATGGCACTTCCGGATGTTATGACGTTAGTCATTGTTTTATCATGTCGTAAATGTATATATAACATTGTTGTTTTTTTTTACGATATTTGAGTTTTGTTTGTATCAATGTTTTAATCATACAATGCTCAAAGAAGAACCTTCACATGAGCGCTTTGAGCTTATTAGGCAATGTAAATATGTATGTATATTATGGAATTGATACATTTAACACATAATTATACATGTAATATGAAATGTACATTTTGGCAAGATAGAAATTTACAAATAATTGTTTCAAACGTTTTCCAATTGATTTACGAACCACTGCTACTTTAAATAATTTTTGTTTCTTCAAGAACTTTTATAAGATATTTTTAAAACATATTAATCATACTAGTTTATTTGTTTATGCATACCCATATTTTAGACAATTACCTGAATCAGATTCAATCGAATTTAAATGACATGTGCAAATATGTGCAGCAGCCCTAGACACACATATGACTAATCTAACAATTGACATTAACAAAACTTGTTTAAAGTCAGTTAATGAATAGCCAATATTCTGAGGTCCCTTTCTTAAATCTGATCTGATATTAAACTACACAATTTACATGAATACCATCGTTTGACTGTTTGCTGTGTTTTTAAAAGAAAAGTTTGAGTGGTTGAAACTTTCATCTGAATATTGTGGTGAAGAGGGGACATGATAACTTTCATCAGCAACCAGTACCTTTCGAGTTAATATCAACACTGAAAATTTATATAAATTACCAAAACACATTCAGAATTTGTTTGTTAAGTTTACTTTAAAACGGACCACACCGTTCAGTGGCTTAGAACGGGTTTTTATGAGAGCGGGGATTGCCTTTAAAAAGCCAAACATTTATCGATATGGCTTGCTTAGCGGTGGGCCAAACTTTTTTTATGAGCGGGCGGTTGCTTTTACAAAAGTTCATATAGTTAGAATGTGAAAGTGTGTCATAACGAAAATTAACAACTAGGTCTCCCAGGTAAGAAATATAGAAAAGTGTAGCCTTAGCCCTCTAGCTCATCTGGCTTTTTAGTTTATTTTCTTTTTTTATACGAAATTATTCAGGACAATAGTGTCACAATATCTATGAAAATGATGTTCCTTGCAACATAGAACGTCTTTTTAAGCTTCAAAGCTTCGAAGGCTGTGGTTCTTACTTGGGGCAACAAATTCACCAGGTACTAAGTTTAAATCCTTAATTTGTAAGTAGTATGTATATAACAAATCGGCTTTATACATGTATGTCTTTTAAATAGGATGAACATAGATTTTTAGGGCGTGGTCCCAGTAAAAAGATCTCACAAAAAATATATCAAATTTAACTTCATTAGGTATTTAAAACTGATGGAAGGGAAATTATCGATGTACGTACATGTATAACAAAACAGAAGAAAAATGCAATTCCTAGAAATTATTGAAATAAGCTGGAGGGAATAAGCCGTGATTTTTTAATTTTTACCCCTTACCTCTTGATTCTTATATTTACAGGGTAGATCCCTAAAACTGATAACAAGTTTTGGGGGGAGCTCCTCCTATCTCTGGAACCAATCTTAATCCCCACGCTTCCCCTTTTCTTAAAAATATTGTCAACTGGAAATCTCACAGAAGGGCCACTTCCCCTTTTTCTCCCCCTAAAATATGGAGTAAAAGTGGATTTTCTATTATAAAAATGACGTGAAAGGTGGAGGGACAGGGCCCCCTCCTGTGCCTATGCTGAACATTATAAATAAATATAGCTTTCTCGAAATAAATGATCATCCTGAATCATTATCAATTATATTTTTTCCGTCGATTAAATTTCCTTTAATCACAATGTTGAAAACTTACATTGACATTTTCATTTCTCGACATCGATAAGCATACAAGACAAATGGCTTTAACTCAAATAGCTTTCTTTTTCTACAGTTTATTATTCTGATTCATTGTATCGTTTTAACCATTTGATAAACAGTAAAATATCACGTGCCAATTATATCTTTAAACAAATACACTTTCAAACATATAATTCGAAAAACAATTTGTTTTGCTGCTTTTTTATATTTTTTGCATACTCGAATATGTGAATTGTGTTTTGCATAAATATAATATTTTTCACTTTTAAATGTCTCGCAATATTTAGCTTTTATCGTTTTGTTCAAAAACCTATATACTTCCGTTTCGGTAACATTGAAATTCCTTACTTATGTAAATCATATATGAATTATGTAACTATATCGGGTGTCATATATAGAGATCGCGTTTTACACCATCCCGTCTGCAGCTGGCAGAATCAGAAGAATGAGGACTAACGAACACTGAATTCACCCATTTATCTGAATTGTGACACCCTGTTGTTGACTTGCTATTTTGGGGAGATCGATAGCAACTATTCATTTTATAAATGACCAGTGAAAGCCAAAGTACAATGCACGTTGATATACCCGCGAGATGTATGTATGATGACATAATCTTACGGATTCGTGGTAATTGGCTGTGACAAACGAGAGGAAAAAACAGGGCAAAAAAGGCACCGATCTCATTGAAATCAAGTGATTGATTCGCTCCCGTGATATTATGTTGTTACTTGTCACCCATCAAAGATCTGACGGAATCCCGTAGAGAACCATGTCCAGGTGAACTTTGAACAGAAAATGACTCCGAATTTGACAGTCAATCAGTTTGTAGCGCCGATCCTAATGAGGCTAATCGGATTCACGCTTCCTCCGTCATTTCGACATATCGATAAAATAATTAACCCGCTATAGATGCTCTGTAATAATTCATCTCACAAAAGCTACAAATATATGTGCACGCGCTTTGATATTTGTTGGAACATTTTAAAATGCGCTACGAACCACAGCACCCTCCTTTAAATTAAAAAATTCCTGGATCCCTGGCTCAATTACTCTTGTATACTGTGAGAGAACAATTGATTTTAGACTTGATAGGAAGTCCACCAAGGAAGCAGTTGTCTTAGCGTTTCCTTCCGTGATGTATTTGACTTTGTACAATAGTTTCTGGCCTTACACATTTCAAATGGAGACTCAGTCAAATGAACTGTATTCCAAATGTAAAATGTATGTTAGAATATTCACTCTACCGGGGTAGGAAGTCAATCACGTTGAAAGATACACATGTCAAATGGTCAGGGACACCAGACAAGGATGACCCTCACCTAACGAAGACAACTTGTTACACACCTCATTTTACTAAGCACTGAGATGATCGTAAGTTTTTCAGGTAACAATGGTAAAGAACTCAATTTTCGTTTGATTTTGGTTGACGTTGCTTGGTAAAATGAGGCAAAAACACGACACAATATGAATGAGGAGAAATGAGAACTTACCAACACAATGGTCCAAACTGAATGAGAAATCACGTCACCAAAATGATCATACCACACCAAGATAACTATAAGATATACGAGTACATCTGAACCGATTGATATATACACAAACTAGGTACTCACGTTATGGATTAGTGTCCATCCGTCTGTAGGCGTAAATCATTCACAGTGTAATCTGCTTGATTGTCATTACCTACAGAAAGAACTTACCAACACAATCCAAACTGAATGACAAATCACATCCTCAAAATGGTCACACCACACCAAGATAACTATAAGGTGTACGAGTACATCTGTACCGATCGATATAGACACGAACTAGGTACTCACGTTATTTAGACTAGGTACTCACGTTATGGTTCCAGATTAGTGTTCATCCACCTGTAGGCGTAAAGCGTTCACAGTGTAATCTGCTTGATTGTCATTACCTAAAGAAAGCACGGGCTCCATACACAACTCACGCCATCATCTGAGATGAAGTTGAGCTGTACACGGCACACTTAGGGACGACGGTACCACTGCATGTAGACACCAGAAAGCGTGGCTTAATCCGTCGCTATGGATCTGGTGCGTACAAAAGACTCGCAGTGAATCGCGGGTATCGGTAGGTGTATCGATCTGACAATTATTTATTCATGACAGGTGGAAATCCGGGAGGACTCGGAGACTGGTAGATATTACGTAAATCCGGTATTGAACGCGGTATTGGACAAAGCGTTGCTGAGTCAGGATTAAATACATTGAGAATTGAATACGGATTTTTTAGAAAAAATATTTAAAAGTATGCAGTTGATTATTGTAGAGAATAAACGAAGTGGCTAGCCAAAGACTAACGTTCAGTCGATCAACAGTATCAATATCCGAGGTTATTCGCAACTTTTCTGCTCACGTTATCTATGTAACTAGTAGGAAATATTTGTTTGTCTTGAAACATTTCTAGTTATGACAATAAGATGTGTGCATCAACCGATTTTGTTCATATCTAAACATTTGGTCTTTTCAGGTAACTGTTGAAGTCAAATCACCTTAGAGATGCGCATAGTATTTATGCGCAACAGTAAACGTGCACCGGTTGAGTAATGTTGAAAGAATCGTGAATATGATCCAGATAAGAGGTTACAAATAGTTTGAGTACCCTCTGAATGATGACATTGATTCATTGCAAAGGGAATAAGATAACCTAGAAAGAAGAGAAAAGTATTCTATCAAGGCTATTTCAGTCTTCAAAATAGAAGCTTTTACATTGAAGATTCATTACCATAAGTGATTTTTGGGGGAAAACTTAAAAAGCACAAATGTATGGCTTGTCAGTTCAGTTGGGTGACAAAATAACGTTGAAACAATGAGGTATTGTGTGATTTAAATCTAAATTAAATACAAATAGATAAAGAAGTAGCAATTCATAGAGATCACCAGATCTCCTTGGATTATCCAGCATTAAATGCGCATCAAGAAAATGAAGGCCGTAATGATGATCGAAAATCGGACAATGTAACATTGTCGCCATCGTCAATCGCCCAAACGTAATTCTGGGAACGTAACCTAGGCTGAGAAGGACATTTTGAAATTGATGATGTTTGGTGAGTTATATCAATTGTATACATGAACATTCATTGGATGATTCAGACGCGGGTTGTATGGATGCCGTCCTCTCCCAAGATGGCTGTGAACCTAGAAAATGTTTAACATGTTACAATTATATGTATATATGAAACTTGTGGTGCATGGAACATTAGGTTAACCATAGGCGCAACGAATAGTTTGTATCCGTCCATGGAATTGGCGTTGAATCTTGCTTCACAATGCGTAACCAGATTGTTCGATTTTCATTAATATAATTATTGTCATATGATAAATTAATGATTAATGATTAGAATGTTTCATATTCATATCACTATATATGGTAGTTTTAAGAACATTTGAGACAGTCAAAAGGTCATCAAAATCACGGAGTGTCTCAGACACAACGGTACCAAATACAAGGTAGTCCATTCTCTCCCCACAGAGGCAGCTCAGTCATAGTCATACTTGAGTTAACCTCTGTTCTATTACGGCTAATGCATGGGATAGAAAGGTAGAAATCTGATTGGAGGCAATCGAAGTTAGTTGTGCAATCAGCGATGCCGTTTCAAAAGTGGTCATTCGCAAAACCTCGGTCATTTCCGTATTCTTCGGCAAAGCTATTTTTGAAATTTAACATTTTGGGGAGATAATTCTTCATTTTAAAAACATCACTTTTTACCTTCTCGTTAGTTGTTTTTGGTTAATAAGTAAAATAAAATATATGGAAAAGTTTTTTTCTCAATTATAAAACAGTTTCTATCTTATGAAAAACCCAATCCTTATTTGATTTTGCAAATTTATCCCTCTCACACTGTTAATAAAAAATAAACATAAAGGCATGATATTTTCCATGTCACGTTATGACCGTTCAGAATTCTCCAAGTCATGGATATCCAAACGGTGTTTTCATTGGCTGCAACTAACGGAGATATAGTGAATTATAACGTTTTGCCGCTAGGGGAATCTGCCGGAACCCTGGGATTCTGCCGTTATATAACATGGGCTAACTCAGGTATGACAACGCTGCCTCTGTGGGGAGAGAATGAAGGTAGACAGACTATAAAGGAGAAGTTTATCTTGAGACTCGTCGCGCATCCATTAGCCTTCTGTGTCACGTCAAATGATGGGCCTTTGAAATTTAGAGCTCGAGTAAAAAATGAGACAATTCTCAAAACAACTCGAAAAATCGGACATGGTTTGTACATGTTTAGCAGCTGTGACATTGCTATGATGTTCATTGCATTATTTCCGTGTCATTGGGTCGAGTCACGTGACGCCGCTGTAGCAGACGACTTCCTAGTGACTGCCGTGTTTCAGAAAAATAAAGCAAAACAGACTTCGCGTTTTTTATCACGCATGGTAAGGAGATAAGAAATTGTTGGAAATAAAAGGTATACCTTAGGGGACCGTTTAACAATGTTTGGCGAGATTTCGAGTTGCAGGCGGTTTACTGTGCAAGTCAGAGTCTAACCTCTCATTGTCTAAAAATGTTGCCGGTAAAATTGAAAATAATTGATTATCGACGCTCTTGTCAATCACGGGTTTCATTTATTCATGTGAAATCTCTTTGTTTTTATGATATAGGTAGCTGAAAAAATATATTAGGCAAAGTGTACTTTTTTTAGTTATGAAACAGGCTGAAGACCATATTTACACATTAAAATGACTTACTCGCGTTCACATACAAGTTATGGATTTCTTGTAGTTTTAAAAGATTGAAACATAACTAAAGTTGTTTAGCGAACGAGTAAGTATAAATGTGTAACATTTGAATTAAAACATGCTGCAGATTTGAAACAAAAGATTCATTTAACTTTGCACAAGTTGTTTTCAGAACCGACAGAGGATTTGAAAAAATCTATGTTTAAGCAGATTTCACAGTAAATATCGTGCTTATTGCAAACACTTTGCGTATGAATTATCTAAATCTGTTCCAAATTTCAAAAGGTTTATGTCAAATATTGGAAAAATACGGTTAATCTAAAATTGTCTAATTTTTTTGCTCTGAGGTATGCAACACCACATGTTTTAATACTTAATAGCAGTCATGGATTTAAAATACTGGTACCAATGTTATATATTCCGATAAAACGTTTACTGTAAGAGTGAGTGACTGGGTCACAGTCTAACCCAATTGTAAGTACTATGACCATTTTCTCGGACTTATAAGCTTTAATTGGTTTATTTTCGACATGCCATACAAATCTTGAATCGTGACGCAGGCCTCTCATAAAGGAAACGATAACGCAAAATTATGATTAAGAATCCATAATGTCATTATCAGAAAATCGAACAACAAAAGAATCAGTCGTATATTCGAGGGTGATAAAAGACACTTGCTGTTCTTTGTTTACCTTATACAGTCATGTATCCGATAATTAGAGCAGTATGTTGTTGACACGTTTCCGTTAATTAATATGTTTCAGGCATACGGTAAACAAGTCAATATCATAACTTGACTCTACGGCATTTCTGTCCTATTTTCTACAGAGCTAACAAAACAGCTGCCAGACAACGTTGATTTTGAATGTAATTAAGAAACCTATGTTTTGTAGATAGGATTGATATAGGGATAGGGAATTAACAATATTATTTATACCTGTTGAACTACAAGGGTTGCTGAAGTCACGATGTTTCTTTCTAACAGTATAATAGGAAAACATATAATGGGAAACAACTTTATTACATGAATAACAATTAAATATACATGTAATGCGTTGTCGATAAAATGCTCCTTTTTGGTCTACTTTTTACCACTTTTTTGCACACAAAAAAACCAAAATTTTATAAGTCAATCCAATTTGATAATTATGACACATCTCATACGACAATGATAAATGAACAAATTGCTAAGAAATTATGAGCAGAACAGGCCTTTTCACAGTTTGTTTTACAATTTTATCACTTTTAAATTTCATTAAAATATTTTCAAAATTCTTACTCATGACACATTACCACACGTCTTTTCGCATTTCCACAAGAATCTATAAATTTGAACGGTTGATTGGTTACAAATTTAAAGGGACAGTAGCACGTTTTTAAGAGGAATATAAGGTGATGTCTTGAAAATTAAAATAAAAGGTTCCAATTGAAAGACAATGCAGTTAAACTAAATGAAACCGTATAAATGAAATATATAATGTCAAGTTCAGCCATGCGCACACAAAAATGCCACCAATGGACTTAAAGAGACACAGAGTATGTTGAGAGGATCACATATGTCAAATTTTAAAAACAAAGTTATAACATCGGGAACCACTAACTGTTACTGAAAATAACAAGTTAAAGGTCAATCAGTACGTTAGAGCGAAAATACGGCCATTCAAAGTCGGGATTTTGATCGAAAACCGGACAATGTGGCTCGAATGGCGCGCGCAAATTCGCCAAACGTAATTTTGAAACCTTGTCATAAGCTGACAGGAAGATATATTCGATTCGACAGTGTTTATTAGGTATTGTAACTAATAGGTAGATTAATTTGGATGCATAATTTCGAATATTAAACGTATTTGAGATGTTTTCTTGATTTTTCCATAAAATCAAGCATCTTAGAGATATTATGCATACATTGATATATTTGCAAGTCCAGTGATGAGATATGAACTTCAATCAGCATATTAGATATTTTGTAGCTTATCAAAACCAAATAAAATTTTAAGAAAGATACTCTGTGTCACTTTAATGTGAATCTTTATAATTTGTTCTCTGATTATGGATGATTGTTTTGTGTTCTGTCTGTTACTCTCTGTCTCTCTCCCTCGTCACCATTGACTTTCTGATTACTTATTAGTCAACATATTAGATAATTGATAAATTGAAAAGTACTTTAAATTGCATGTTTGGTTCATCGTGATAGAGGAAAGCAGATTTAGGCCATTCTGCCATTTCAACAATAATGAGTCATACAGACGGTAATGATGATATATCTTGATATTTTGTTAGATATAAAAAAAATATCATCCTATGGTGACATTTAACATATTTCAGAGGATAGAGAAAAGTCTTCTTGTTTCGACCGTTCTATACTATATGAAACATGTCGCCAGAACGCAACCGGGATAATGTACCATTATTTACAGTGTCACCCATTTCCCCGCCTCAGTTACCTTGTCATGTGCCGCACAGGACGTGTCGATATGAAGGTAAGTAAACATAGATTTATAGTTACTAGATGGCTTGATTATTGTGCGTCAATGCTGTTCTTTCAACTTTATCATCAGGTAATGTATTTACCTATCCCGTTTCACTACCTTAAGCGTCCTAATGTCAATTAACGTATATTTCACAAGGCGATTGTAACTCATATGAATAATAGCAATTTACTCATAAATATCTCACCCTCTATCATCACCTAAAGTGTCAAAAATTAATATACACACATTGATTTGTAGATATAGAGACAGCTAGGTAAGTTGGTATTGGAACCACTGAAGCATGAGATATGATGGACACTATAACTGCAATTGTCAACTCTATAGAGATTAATACCCAAGCAGAGATGTCATTTTGTTTTTACAACACGAGTGCCTGTAAAATGATATTTTCCCGAGCGAGAGCGAGGGAAATATCGTTTTACTGGCACGAGTGTTGTAAAAACAATATGACATCTCGCGAGAGTGTTAATTTCTTTATTATCCATAACGTTAGAGAGCCAGAATTCCGTATATTAGACTTTTCAAACATCGTCAATAGTGAAAGCAATCAGGTCCACGCGTCTGGATACATCTGTAACTCGGCCAGGGTTAACACGGTTATTGTGTAGCGCCAGTTTCAAACAGCAATACTCAAACGGAAATATTACTATTTTGATGACATCTATCAATTTAAGTATAATCACATATATCAAGTAAAGCAGAATTTACATGTGTCTTTATTAAAAACCATGTCAAAGTTAGGTAGATGAAATGACACGTTTGCACTGATTCACCCGCCCGCTATGTCGTTGTACACGACTTCGCTCGTGCTGCACGCTTTTCGCGTGCTGCCCGGAAGCACTCGGCCTCGCTAAAGCAAAAGGTCGGGTAGCTCGTAAAGTAGTCCCACATTCCGATGTCACGTGGTCTTCTTAACTGACCAATGGAATTATCGATAGGGTTTATCACACATGTGCAACATATCGTTTTTTATGTCATGACTTATTTCATCACATAGGGATAATAAATAGAGGATACTAAACGACCTTCCATTTAATACTATTTTTATAAAACGAGTTAATGATTTTGTATAAAACGAGCGAAAGCGAGTTTGATACCAAATCATTCACGAGTTTAATAAAAATAGTATTAAATGGAAGGAAGTTTAGTATTCTGTTTATTAATTGCCCTAAAAATCACGCAAACTTGCCGAAAATGTGCTGAAACTAACAGTTCCGCGACACGGCACCCATTGTGACGAAGCGCTTACATTGTGACGTCACAACAGCTCACTTCTGTGACGTCATATTTGCATTGTGATATTACACTAGTTTAATAATGCCGTATAAATATAACACATAGAGGATACTAAACGACCTTCCATTTAATACTATTTTTATTAAACGAGTTAATGATTTTGTAACGAAAGCGAGTTTGATACCAAATCATTCACGAGTTTAATAAAAATAGTGTTAAATGGAAGGAAGTTTAGTATTCTGTTTATTACTTGCCCTAAAATCACGCAAACTTGCCGAAAATGTGCTGAAACTAACAGTTCCGCGACTCGGCACCCATTGTGACGAAGCGCTTACATTGTGACGTCACAACAGCTCACTTCTGTGACGTCATACTTGCATTGTGATATTACACTTGTTTAATATTGCCGTATAAATATTACACATAGAGGATACTAAACGACCTTCCATTTAATACTATTTTTATTAAACGAGTTAATGATTTTGTATAAAACGAGCGAAAGCGAGTTTGATACCAAATCATTCACGAGTTTAATGAAAATAGTATTAAATGGAAGGAAGTTTAGTATTCTGTTTATTACTTGCCCTAAAAATCACGCAAACTTGCCGAAAATGTGCTGAAACTAACAGTTCCGCGACTCGGCACCCATTGTGACGAAGCGCTTACATTGTGATGTCACAACAGCTCACTTCTGTGACGTCATACTTGCATTGTGATATTACACTAGTTTAATATTGCCGTATAAATATTACACTGCGGTATCTTACACGGGCGTGTAATAAAGGCCTTTCTGATACAAAAGAGATAACCTAAAGAGATTGATGGTCGTTCGACTCGTTGGAAAATAATAAAAGCGTGTCACTTACTAATTCTCGATGTTAAAATAAATACAGTATATGGTCAGATAAAAAGCCATGCAATTTTTCACAATTTTACAGACACGTCTCGTTATGAACAGCAACGAGTCATCATTCCAGGTTATAGAACCTTACATTTAACTTTTGCGTATTCCTTCAAATGGATAGTTTATTCCAGTGAAATTGTATCAAAAAAGCTTGTATGCAACCTTGATACATATCAAGACTAAAGCCTCGTCTCGCTGACAACAGATATATGACCATTTTTACCTCTAAATTAATGCAAGAAAACTGAAAAAATTATCGAACACCTCCATCCTCTTATCCGGGGACTGCGAGTATTTAAAGCTGACTGGCAATATGCAGAGTGCAATTATACTTTGGCCTTGATAAGTATCAGGATATTTTAGAAGCTATGTGGATACCTGGACGCTGATGTAGTAGGAAAGTATGAAGGTGGAATAAATAATCTAAACTTTCAGTTACTGTTTACTCTTCACCGATCAATTTAGTAAAGTAAAATATCTCGAGTTCAGATTAAAGTAATTCTAAACAAAATGCCCTAAATACAAGAACTGGCGTCATCCTTTAAAGGACATCATGCTTTATTCATTTAATTTTCTAGTCACAGATTCATCTTTACGGGACTTTCAAATAGAGGCAACATGGCGGATTCGGATACAAGTGATTCTGATCAAGATGTCCCGAATACAGGAAGTGACGTCATCAACGGGAGAGAAACGGTCTCGTCGAACGAGAGCACAAGCGATGAGGAATTGTTTCAGGATTGTGAGGAATGCAGCATTGACGGCGACGATGATTGGGAGGAAGTTCAGGAACAAGCTTGTGCACCTGAACCAACGTATGTGACCATCCAAAAGTGGCTCGCTGATGGAACATGCTCTACTTTCTCTCATAGCGATAAAACTCTGGTCCATGACAATGGTGGCGTGTCTCAGGAAATAGACAATCAAGGTGCTGTTTTCAGCCAATCAGAAACCTCCTGTAAGGCGCTCATGCCAATGGGTGAAAGTGCAGAGAGAACTAGCACAGTGGTTTCGGGTAAGTTTTAACTAATTTGCGTTTACCAAAAATTTGTAACAGATAATTTATATAAACTGCAGAACCTGTGATAAGTATTGTACTTTTATTAATGATGTTCACTAGATCTATATGAATCCCAACAATAAAATACGTTATATTTTATTCTGCCAACTTTTTTACTAATTATATTGCGTTAAGCCTTCAGATTTGCTTACCACAGACTTGAATCGTGATCAGTTGCTTGTTAAATAAGCTGTATTGCCGTCGAATTGGTACTTGATCAATACGTCTTATTACAGGAGAACGCGCACTAGAACTTGCCAGGCTGATGATTCGTGATGATCAAGCTTCTGTCACCTGTACATCCACACCTAAAGAAGGTCTGAACCATTAGGAGAAACGCCATTTCATTTGGCTCTGATCCGAACCTCATTGTCATACGGGAGGATATTAATTCAAAATATTTAAAATTAAATTTATAAAAATTATTTTCCATGAACTACTCCTTAAGAAAGTTTGAACCTTCCAGAGAAACTCTATGATTCTATCATATTTTAAAACTCTGGTCCGAACCTCATTATCATATACGATATTAAGACGATATTAATTCAAAAGATCTCCATGATCATCTTACGATTTTTTTCCATGAAATTCAAAGAAATACAGCATTATATATGCAGAGAGGCCATTCTCACGCGTCCCGTACTTTACATGGATACTAGATATATAAAACATAAGCACTATCACGTACCATAGTCAACTCCTTACTGTCCTTCTAGTTACCTTAGATAAGCTTTCCAAAATTTCTCTTCATTTCAGATCAGAACCTCATTATCGATTATAAATTATTGACAGTTCTACATTGTACAATTACGTAAATGTAAAAATCTTATGCTTTTTATGTAGTGAATAATAACCTGGAGCCGATGGTTTAGGACAAATAAACTGGCGAAGACGTCGTCCGTCGTCCGAGTTATTGGCAAAACCCGAGGCATTTGGGTTATTATTTGGCTTAAAACTCCCGTGGAACATGTCTGCAATTATTAAAACTATGTTTATATACATTTTACTCATAAACATTGCTGCTCGTTGTTGGTTTTATATGACTACCCTACAGAGATGGTGTTATTGATATAACCTTCAACTAAAACAAAGGCAATACTTACTTAGTGGTGCAGTTGTTGATAATTTGATTGACATAATTGATTTTCTGCAACTTGCCTAATGTAAATCAGACTAAAGGTCGCCAATCTGTTTCAGTGACCTTCCACACCACGCAGATTACATCTCCTCTGCTAGCGTTCGGCAGTGTGCTTGTGACCAATAGTCCCCCTCCCCTGAATGATGAGCCCAAAGGGACAGATCTCAGATGTCTTAGGTGTACGTTAATTCGCATTATCATTTCGAACAATTATCGCGATGTAAGAAAAGAAGTTACAGAAAAAATATGTTTTGGTTAAGACGTTTTATTTCATTTTTTTTTTCATTTTTTATCAATGACCCCCTCAAACCCTTGACTCAAGTCGAAGGGTTGTTATATTAATAAGCTTCGCAAATGTTTCGCAATATTTGTTCGTTATTCGTTATTGTTGGCACCATTTTCAGATAAGTTAAACCGTTTAAACCTACGATCATGCATGACTAAATAACAAGAAATGAAATGGTCTAACACTAGAAATTTCTGATCTTGAGTTGAGAAGGGAGCCATATTTCCCATCATGCCTTTGACGTGGGTCATGGACCACAGATGAATTTAATTTACGTATATATCATCTTTCATTGCAGCTAATACTGTAGGAAAGATCAAGAACAAGACGAAAGGTATGGTGAAAACAAAAGCTGTGAAGACTGTGCTGGATAAGTTGGAGCAAGGTCACCCGTGGGTCACAATCACCGGAAGTCCAGGAGAGGGGAAGACGACTCTGGCCTACCTCGTGCTTAAACAGCTGAGCGAATGGGGCGGAGAAGTGTTTGTAATCAACACAGTGGACGAGTATTTCATGACGAAACATCAAAAGGCAGTCCTTCTGTTGGAGGATATTTTCGGACCGATTAACATCGTGCTTGAATTGATCGATAAGTGGAAGAATGTCATGGCGGACATGTTTGAATTAAATGAAGACAGGAGTTCCGCAGTGCTCAGTGAGAGACGGACGAAGAAGTGCCGGGCTGTGTTGATGACAGGGAGATGGAGCGTGCTGAAACAGGCCGAGAACCACCTGGAGAAGTATAGAGACTTCATCCTTGGAGAACACTCATTGGTGGACCTCTCCCATGGAATGGGACTGTCAGTGGAGGAGAAGACGGAGATCTGGAGACACCACGCAAGGACGAGGGGCATCCAGGTGGATGATCGAGTACTCAGACAGGTGTGTGAGATGAATACCCAGCATGGCTTTCCTCACTGCTGTCAACTTTTTGCTGAGAACCTCGCAAAGGACAGTTCGTTGGACATGAAATATTTCTTCACCAAGCCTATTGACTACTTGGAATTCGTAATGGCCTCATTGCTGGATACAGACTGTATCAAGGAGCTGCTGATGACTATGCTCGAGAAGGGCGGGACCCTGAACCTGGATGAATTGGACAGCAGAAAACACTTGGACTTTATCTGTAAGGCTGAGCAACTGTCTGGGACATATCAGTCCATTGATGGCGATGTGGTCTCCTTTCAGCACCCGTCGGTCTACGATTCGGCAGCCTTCGTTCTTTGTTATAAGTGTCCTAAATTTGTGATTGAGAAGTGTAGTCTGTCCTTCCTGAACGAGCGGGTGCGGTTTAAAGGAATGAAGACAGGGCCTGGACCCGATACTCACCGGACAGTGGAGGTGGATAGCAGGTCTTGTGTCCAGATCTTCATCAACAGACTCGTCGACAGCATCAGAGATGGGAACCTCTCACAGGCTCTAGTCCACCAGTCGTTTGCAGATGGCATTTTTATTCAGGAGTTTTTAAAGGAAGCTCTCAAATCAACAGAGATAAACAAGCTCATACGTCTAAAAGATCGGTTAACAAGAGAAAGCTTTCTGTTCTTGCTGTCGAAATGCGGGTCATCAAATCTCCTGAAGGTCATATCTGAAATGGATGGTGTGAAATTGACAAAGGAAGACCTGACGGTCATATTGTTCGGAATATGTGAGAGCAGTTCCATCGAAGCACTGGAATACTTCGTCTCGAAGCACCAGGGGTTTAATCTGGACGTGGAGAATGCAAGTCTGGAGACACCGCTGGTCGTCGCCTCCAGGAAGTGTTCAGAGCGCATGATCAGGGTTCTCCTACACACGGGACGAGTTGATGTGAATGTCGCGGACCACAAAGAACGAACTGCACTACACACAATCTGTAAGTTCGGTGTGGACGGAGACGGTGCTGTTGTAAGAGAACTGGTGAGTCAAGGAGCGGACAAGAGCCTCCCGTCCCCTTACTACCCGTTCACTGCTCTACACTCGGCGTGTTATGAAGGACACACGAACGAAGTCGGGGCGTTGCTTGACTGTGGCGCGGATGTCAACAGCACGACACTGTTTCAGTTCTGCCCGCTCTACTTTGCCTGCAGAATGAGACACACCAAACTTCTGGAGCTGCTTCTGGAGAGAGGAGCCTCCGTCAACCAGACTGACTGCTACGGGAGGGCACCCCTTCATATCGCTAGCAGTCAAGGCTATATGGACATCGTTCAAATTCTGGTGGAAAACGGGGCAGAGGTGAACGCTGTGGATAATTACGACATGACACCGATCTACGCAGCATCTCTGAGCGGCCATATTAACGTGATGAGATATCTGGCAGACCGGATGACGAACATCAACATGGCGGACACTTGTGGCAACACGTCTTTACACCGCGCTTGTTATTCTGGCAACGCTGACGCCGAGGCCATCCTCATAGAACGGGAGGCAGAGGTAAGGAGTTGTGACCTGGACGGGGACACGCCTCTACACGGAGCTGCCTACTGGGGTCATGCCCGATGTGTCGAGCTTCTTGTTGAAGCTGGGGCGAGAATCAATGTCCAGAATGGGCGCGGCAATACCCCTCTCTCGTGTCGTCAAGGACATGTCCATCTAGCCCTGTACTTGGCAAGTAAAGGCGGAGACGTTCACGTAGTCAATAAAAAAGGGGAATCTCCCCTGTCGCTTGCAAATGAGGCAATTTTTTGGGATTCTGCAGAGCTCAAAACACTTTTTCTCGACACCAAAGATGTAAGTTGAATACTCGTTGACTTTTTGTTAAATTGTTAAATCAAACATGCCAGTTCGTTACTCATAATGGCAAACTTGGTAAAGCGACAACTCTGCTGGCAATTCGTTAAAATCTTGATGACTGATGTATGCATCTTTCTCTTGGTCACCGATGGAGAATATTCCTCTCATTAAACAGGAAACTCTCGTCGTTGCTTTTACAACAAGCTTTTATAATAAAACGTTAATTACAAGAACGTTTGTAGCTTGTCAATATATTCCACCTGCTCTCTAAACACGGTGAAAATATTCGAGGAGATGATAACATCACTAGTCTTGCTTAATTCAGCCTTTATTCTATTTATTTACGAGGGTTTTACGTTTTAGAATATGTTCCTTGAAGGTTGAGGCAGGTCTCTGTCTCTGTTAGTCTGTGGCATCAAAGGACATGTGCTCTCACTTAAGCATCCTATCGATGCCATCAAATACTTTATTCTTTTTACAAATAACTACAATCAATCAAAGGATTCACATGTCAAGTATTACCAGTCTAGTAGCGTAAAATGAAACAAAAACTGATTGTTGGATACGCCTGAATTAGGAATTGTTACGAAAAAGGTTTTTAAGAGATAAATTTCAACTATAAAATTTGGGTAACAGTTTTGTGTCACTTTATGCAGATGTAGATCTATGCCAGGCCCAAAACAGTCCCTTTCCTTACTCGTCTCTATAGCACGAGGTACCATGTAAATGTCAGTCCAAAAACAATTGTCATTTTAAATTGTTAGCTGTTGGCAACGGTTGAATAGCAATTTGAAATGACAACACGGGCGCACGTGTTTGAATTACGGAAATTGCCGATATTTTCCTGTAGTCGGACAGGCATTTGTTTAAAGATAGAGGTGGTGTTAATGCGATTGTCAGTTGACAAAAGTTGGATGGGATTCGAAAAAAAGGGCGAGATTTCAACAAGTAAAAAGATTGATCTACGATTCCAATGCATAGTTTTTGCGATAAAATTAAGTATTAAATGCACCGCACGTTAAAATAGTCGATGTGTCCTGTTTTCGATCAGGTTTTAGCGACTGGAGTCAGCTGCATTCCGTACATGTATATGTCCTGTCTCTACAGTGGCAAAATAATGAAAATCAGCTACACTGAGGTACAAAAGAAAGTTTACAGTTTTTTTATTAGTTAATACCTAAAAGACATTTGATGCATTTGATTATCGCATGATGACAATAACACGTAGGTACAGTAGTTTGAACCAAGTTTTTGGTGTCTGGTTCATGTCTTATAACACATCTTTTAGCTTGTATAATTTATGCAGGTAAAAAACACAATTAACACCAACATAACCCCACTTTGTTTAAAATGTAAATGTATAGAGAAATACAACTGTCAAGTCCTTATGTGAAGAATGAGATTCATTTATTGATTTGAACATAGAATATATCTTATTAACTGTAAACAATTTAGTTTTATCACAAACAAACACAAATCACAAAAAGGATTTTTATTAAAAAAGACATTTTAGCAACAGCAAAATCAGAAACCCCATAGAAGTATTCATTTTTTGATGAATAATCTCCTATAGTTGTCAATGTTAGTGTACCAGGTCAAAAAAAATATTTGTATTCAAGTTTCATACATTCAAACGAACTAAGGTGTTAAAAGTTTGTAAGTAACATTGGACAAATCATAACGACTCAAATGTAACATTCCATTCCATCGCTAAATATCCCTTATTTTACCCAGCGTTTACATAGTGAGGGTTTTGTTTTGAGTTTAGGGAGTTGAGTTAAATATATATGATGACCAAGTAGGAATTGTTAGTTATACCGATAGAAATAAATTATCAGTGTTATTTATATTCACCGAATACTTGCGTGCGTCAGTGCGAACTTTTAGCGACACTCATTTATAATGTAAAATTTGATTTATGGAAATATTCATTGTTAATGGAAATATATATATCATGCTAAATTCCGTTAATATAATCAGATCAGGTGTTCACACTATTAACCACGGGGCCTGGTATGTCATCAAGAAATGTCATCAATCAATCATTTATTCTATATACGACGTAGGTGGTAAAAGAGCATAATTATATACAAGTAATGTTACACAAAATATAGTAAGCAATAAACATATATTTATATAGATATATTTACAAAATTCAATACGAGATGGGTGCAGTTAACTGTTTTTTGTTATAGATTCTATTGTTTATACAAATTTTGATAAATTGGTTATTTGCTTAGTGTCCTTAGTTGAGAAAAGTTTGACAAAATGATGTAGGCTTGGATACATTGAATCATTGGATAAGATATATGTTAATGAAAACAATAAAGAAAATAGCTGGGGACGATAATCAAGCACTTCTTGCTAAAGAAATTGAGAAATGAAATAAATATATATCCTTAGTTGCTACATCTTCGTCAATTTGTCAAGAACATAAAACGATATGTAATAAATATTAAAGCTTTATATGATTGTTAGCATCTCAAGATTTGTCATCGATTGATAAACTCATCGGGCTTAATCAAAACGTGTTGGAGCCCTAATTGTCCATTCATTTTTTTATTTTCGTATATACATTGCGTGTTGGGAAATGTTGAAGCACATTGAAAGACTTTATTGGCCCTTATACATTAAAATGTGCATCTGGGAAGACTGACAATTTTACCATTGTTGCCATTGAACTGGTTTTATCAACGTTAGATCATAGTGCTTTAGATTATGATGTACTTACAAGAGGCACTTTATCTGAACAATTTCGTGTACAATTTGTGACAACTTTTTTTCATCTACAGTTTAGACCTAAATCTAAGATATTTTTATAATTGATGACTGTAAACATTTTGAGATAAGTCATGATGACGAAACTAAACACATGTACATGTCAGACCCAAAAACTGGGTCTTTATTTGTTTTTACATAAAGAAATCTGTCATAAAATATTATATGGGTAAAATCATTAAATAACGATTTATAAATGGCTCGTTAAGGTGTCTGGTGCCGCATTGCTGCTGAAAGACTCCTGTGGAGATATTGAAGATCTCTTCTTGCATATGTACTTCTTGATGAAGACTACGAAATCTCCCTGATCGTCATTTGGTCCAATGAGAGCGAGGACAGTGACAAAAAGTCCCAAGGAAATATAAGTGAAAATCCAATGGTACAAAACATAAATATCCCAAACTGAAAAAGGAACTGAATTTCTGCAAACAACATAAAAAAGGATGCCCCAAGAGTTGTACACGCTCCAGAAAATACTGACACGCCCATTGATTCAAGTGTGTCCTGGACACGTGACTTCCGGTCTTTGTGTTCAGATAGATGATATCCCTCCGCGAGATGAACAATGTAGTCCACGGAGAGCCCGACCACAAGGCACATGTTCAGGGACACTAAAACCTGGAACATAAATGAAATGAAACGAAATCTAAAGAAGGAAATAATATTCACAATAACGTGTTTTGTCTAAAACAAAGGTCAACAGTGTAATAATTTCTGGTTATATATAAACCATTTTCAATGCGGTTGTTAATTAAGGTTCCAATTATAGTTGCAGCCTTCGGTTTTATCATGTCATTAAAATCGCTAATAGTACAATATGTAGTAGAAATGTTTTTCCAAATTATCAGAAGTGATAACATGATGGAATCAGAACGTACCCCTAGTTTCCAGCCAGCGAGGGGGATGACTCCTATGACACAAACGGTGACGCACCCAATACAAATGGTTGCTAGGAAACCGATTATAAAGTTTTGA
Organism: Steromphala cineraria; assembly: GCA_916613615.1. Taxonomy (NCBI): domain Eukaryota; kingdom Metazoa; phylum Mollusca; class Gastropoda; order Trochida; family Trochidae; genus Steromphala; species Steromphala cineraria. Next base: position 15,510,655 of record OU744724.1, on the reverse strand, counting down.
GTCGCTAAAGTCAATACGGGGAAGGCAAGACACAGGCCGACGACAATTCCCAGGATAGCGTTGTCAACCAAAGCCTAAAGGGAGAAAAATCGTCATTTGTACATTGAATAGATAAGACTGCGCCAATGTCAGAAAAACATTAATGATGTAGATTACCTGTAACCAATAACCCTCGGTTGATATCGACGAAAACCCGTAACAAGATAAATGTGATATTTTTACGAGAAAATTTATTGATTATTCAAATGCCGAACAATGGGTTCATATTTACATATACATCCTCTCCGATCTCAAACAAGTTACCTGAGAGTTTTGTTTTGGATTAAACAAATGGTCAAAGATCATCACGAGTTATCTTTATTTAAGCCGTGAACTTTGTACATATTGAATCAACGTTGTAAAAGCATGCAGACATTCTGAACATCTCAACTAGTTTAACTACATGTATGTAATATCTTAATTAATAACGACAATAACCCTCCTATGACCATTGTGAAACTTGTCAGAAGATAGGAAATCAACCGAGTTCCGAGAAATAAACGTTAAGCAATATTGACGCTGCCGGGATACAAACTCGTTTCAAGAGGAAGTTTTCTCTCCATAACATTTTGACCGCAGCAAAGATGTACGCATGTTCTGTTCCAAGTTAATCGCAGACAAAACCTTGTCTAACAGACTAATCAATCATCGCGTTAATAAAGCTGGATGGCAGTGATCATGTTTAACGATTGGTAAGCAGGAGTTACCGCCCCTAGCTACTGGCATCGAAAGTTTTGATGGAGACATCATGATTTGCTAGCTGAACTTACAGCAGACACGCTTGGCTGCGGTCAGACCGTGGAATGAAAACTCCCTAATAAAATAAGTAAGTATCCCTGTAGCGACACTATTTATAAACTTACAAGACTGATACCACTGCTACGTAATCGATGAATCTGATTGTGTTTATTTCTCCATTTAAAATAATATTTTCTATTTCCTCATTATAACGTAAGTGATGAGAACCTACTTTTTAAAATGGAATGTCGTATGGACGTACCCTTGTCGGTTATATGACGTCATGGCAACAGACATATCACGCATCCAAATGGGAAAGGCAGAGCGTGTTTGCATTAATAAAATATATGATTGTAAAGGATTCTGGTTAATGATAAAATGAAAACCTTCAAACTTTGATAAGTTGTAAACCATGTTAGACCTATCAGACCCTCATCTTGGATATGTCCATAAGACAGTGTTAACCCACCTTCTGTATGTAAACCCACTGCCATATTATCTTGACTGTCTGAAATCCACCTTTGAGAGGGTCCGGCATCTGTGAAACCTGGGGAATTTGAATTTCAATCATCCTTTATTTAATCTTCCAGTAAGAGTAGACTATCAAACAACTCCCTTATACGACAACAGACGTTAACCTAATAGTTTCTAGTAGTTTACCGGCATAGATTCTTTTCTTAAAATAAGGTATTTTATTTCCCAGAATTCAAAACTAAAATTAGCTGAAAAAAGTGTTGTGTAAAGACGAAAGAGTGTGTTTGAGATACACAGCCCCTGGTCACTTAACATTCAATTACCCAGCTCTTGAAAAAGTTCCATTGAAATGCCCCTTAATTTGAGTGTGAGTACAGTGTATACTATAAAGGATCAAGACAGGTATTATCTAAATGTTATATTTAATATCTATTATTTTTAGCTCATCTGGCCTGTAAGGCCCGATGGGCGCATGGCATGGCATGGTGTCCGGCGTTCGTCCGTCCGTCCATCCGTCCGTAAACTTTGTGGAATTTCGACTTCTTCTCCAGAACCATAAGGCCTAGAAAGCTGAAACTTTGTGTACAAACTCCTTGGCTAGTGAGGATTATAAATTGTAGCTTTGGTGGCCCTGTGACCCCTAATAAGGGCCACAGGGGCCGCGTCCTAAAAACCTATTTTCATCTTCTTCTCCAGAACTATGAGGCCTAGAAAGCTGAAACTTTGTGTACAGACTCCTTGACTAGTGAAGATTATACATTGTAGCTTTGGTGGACCTGTGACCCCTAATAAGGGCCACATATGCCACGCCCTTAAAACCTATTTTCATCTTCTTCTCCAGAACCATGAGGCCTTGAAAGCTAAAAGTTTGTGTACAGACTCCTTGGCTATTGGGGATTATAAATTGTAGCTTTGGTGGCCCTGTGACCCCTAATAAGGGCCACATATGCCACGGCCTAAAAACCTATTTTCATATTTTTCTCCAGAACCATGAGGCCTAGAAAGCTGAAATTTTGTGTACAGACTCCTTGTCTAGTGAAGATTATAAATTGTAGCTTTGGTGGCCCTGTGACCCCTAATAAAGACCACAGGGGCCACACCCTAAAAACCTATTTTCATCTTCTTCTCAAGAAGCATAAGGCCTAGAAAGCTTAGACTTGGTGTACAGACTCCTTGACTAGTGAGGATTATGAATTGTAGCTTTATAATAATAATAAAGGCAACAGGAACATCCTTCAAATCTATTTTCATCTTCTCCTGAAGTATAAGGCCTAGAAAACTGAAACTTGTCGCCTATATACAGTGTTTAAAATAATGCCCGTCAGCCAGTCCTTGAACTGACTACTTTTTGCCAGGACTGGTTACTTTTTGGTCAGGACTGGTAACTTTTGGGTCAGGACTGGTAACTTTTCAATTTTTAGCTCCCCTGTAAGGCCCGATGGGCTTATGGTATGGCATTGTGTCCGGCGTTCGTCCGTCCATCCGTCCATCCGTCCATAAACTTTGTGGAATTTCGACTTCTTCTCCAGAACCATAAGGCCTAGAAAGCTTAAACTTGGTGTACAGACTCCTTGATAAGTGAGGATTAAAAATTGTAGCTTTGGTGGCCATGTGGCCCCTAATAAGGGACACAGGGGCCACGCCCTAAAAACCTATTTTCATCTTCTTCTCCAGAACAATAAGGCCTCTGCTTGAGAACGACACAAGAATCTGTGTCGAAATGTCGCATACAATGAACACAGAAGTTGTGATCCATATGTTCATCAGCATTAAGGCCTAGAAAGCTGAAACTTTGTGTACAGACTCCTTGACTAGTGAGGATTATAAATTGTAGCTTTGATGGCCCTGTGGCCCCTACTAAGGGCCACAGGGACCACACCCTAAAAACATATTTTCATTTTCTTCTCTAGATGCATAAGGCCTAGAAAGCTTAGACTTGGTGTACAGACTCCTTGACTAGTGAGGATTATAAACTGTAGCTTTGGTGGCCCTGTGACCCCTAATAAGGGCCACAGGGGCCACGCCCTAAAAACCTATGTTCATCTTCTTCTCCAGAACCATAAGGCATAGAAAGCTGAAACCTTGTGTACAGACTCCTTGACAAGTGAGGATTAAAAACTGTAGCTTTGTTGGCCCGGTGGCCCCTAATAAGGGCCACATGGGCCAAGCCCTTAAAACCTATTTTCATATTCTTCTCCAGAACCAAAAGGCCTAGAAGGCTGAAACTTTGTGTACAGACTCCTTGACTAGTGAGGATTATGAATTGTAGCTTTGTGACCCTGTAGCCCCAAATAAGGGGGGAGGGGGAACACATTGGCCACACACTAAAGTAAAATCAAATATACAGCCTGATGAGCTACAGAGCCAATGGCTCTATTTTTTATAATATGAACTATTATTGAACATATTTTCCAGGTAGGGGTTGTTTAATTAACCAAATGCCTTTGTGCAGGGGTATAATTGTCTCAGATAAGCGCGCACCTGTTTCCTCATGAACTCCTCCCAGCGTTCCACCACAGGTATTCCGTCCGAGTAGCTGAGAGCCCGTCCGTTAAGTGTCGTGTTGATCTCTACTGCTATGTACTTGAGTCTGTTCCCAGTTCCTGTTTTAAGATATAATGTGAAGTACTTTCTCAATAACTTCAGATCCAACCTATCGAAATACGCTAAGAAGTACGAGTGATGTTCGGTCAGATTTTAATGAGTCTTGATGTGCGTGATATCTTAGACTTCCAGACTGGTAATACCAAAGGTTTAGTGTGGTGCCAAATTGACATTTCACTAAATGATAAAAATGGGATATTTTAAACCCTTCACAATGTTGATTACATTCTGTTGTAAGTACAATATACATGCACCTTCGAGTTAACTTTACAACATCAAACAAATCCTGTTGCTTTCCAACGGAAATAAAATTATCATGGTCAAGAGTTAAGAATGTAGGATCTTAATCAGAAATAACCAAAGGATTTTTATCCAATGAAAGAATATATAAGTTAGCATATACTAAATAAATCCCAGCAAGAAGGACGGATGTTGGATTACCAGTTGTGACCAAAAGGAAGATATTACGTACTCCTCCCTTTGACGCGCTGTGTGAATGGACCGCTGACTTCGCCGAACAGTGGGTTAAACTGAGTGAAGTCCGCCGTCTGCCGCATACTGAACCCATCATACAGCCAATACGTCACTGGGATCTGGTTTTATAAGTTGATTTTTCACATTTTACACAAATTTGAAATATACAGATATTTTCTTATAATCAACTGTGGCGGATTCAGACAATTTGTGAATCTCAAAAAGAGAAACCACCCCCCACACCCCCTTCCCTCGTCGTAAAAATGTTTTGGCTCAGCCACTGCGCAATCTTCATCCTAAACATTTTTGTCTGCAGTATTTTTAATAGCTCGACTTTACTTTGCAAGAGGAACCTGTTTTTTTTAAAAATGAAACTAAGGTAAATTTTGGAAATAAAAGTAAGCTTTGCTGTATAATTAAGACTTATTACAAATGCAATAGCTATCAAAATACGACCTTTGTGAACAGTTTATCAATGACTCACATCCAGGTAGTTGCTGAAGCTACTGTTTAACCTATTCGAATGGTACAGGGAGCTCTTTGCCGCAATGAATCTGGCAGTCTTGTTCCAGTCCCACGGTAGGTCCAGTGACGTTACAGATGATGCAGGGTCGGTCTTTAAGGAAACAGTGAAAATGCAAGAAATGTTTGATGTTCGGCAGTTATTTCAAAATTTAAGAGGATACTTTCTCATCATGGGGTTGTTGTCATTCACTTCAAAGTACTGCGAAAATCGTCAATACATGTATATCACTAAAAGATGACTTCCGGGTTTGTCGTTTCATAAGTAGGATAATGTATGAACTCTCATATAATGGAGTACTGTAATAACCTTTACCTACATCTTCCATGGATATATCTTGACTTGTCGCACGATTTTAACGCATCGGTAAAACAGTGGCAGGGATTTTTTAGTTGTAAGATTGGTATCAATCGATTTCCTAATAATTTATACCAGTAATCAATCTCTAATCATAAAAACACTATTATATTGTACATTGCAACAATACATCAATAAAACACGCCCTATAACAACTGTACAATTCACACCATATATATCACTCTACACACTGGTACACAAATAGAGAATCTTACCCAAGTGTCTTCTGATATCAAATATATCAACACAAGTTGATAAAAGTAACAAATATCCGAGCCTTGCCGAGGATATTTTACTTTTATCATCGAGTGTTGATATATTTGATATCAGAAGACACGAGGGTGAGATTCTATTTATCATCCAAAATCATTTTTCATCACATTTGCATGAAAAATGTACATCTTTGAACACTGCATAACTCTAAAACTCCTATACCAGTGATGTCATAGCACTGTGACGTCATGGTGTTCATGACGTCATAGCATTGTGACGTCATTGTGTTTATGACGTCATATAATTGTGACGTCATTTCTGATGATGCAAAACGTTTGTGATGTCATGTCCTTTCTGTTGACAGGGCATTGTTCAAAATCTACTGTCAAAGCGATATCTCCTAGGAGATATCACTTGATCTTCCACAAGCGATATCTCCTGTGGAACACAGATTTGGATGATAAACCAATATACCTGTACATAAGCCTCCATGTTGCGAGTGAAGCATGCGACCTCGGGTTGTCCCGTTATGACGTCACGCCGGATCTTGTACTCTTCGATCTGTTTGTCCGAGAAACTTGACAGTTCATCGCACAGCTTCTGAAAACCAAATTGTTTATTTCAATTTAGCAGCATTTTATTTATACTTTTGTTTTCAGGAAAAACAACACTTTTTGTAATCTTTTAAGTAAAAGTTGAAGGATTTATTTGATACCTTAAAGGCAGCCTGCGCTTCAGGGGTGCTGGCGTCAAACTCGTCATCAAACACCTGACTTCCTCTGCAGTCTACAGACGAAAAGTGGCACCCGCTGAGATCTCGTTCTTTCAGCCCCCACACGAGATAAATCGAGATGAATTGGTCTACCTCGTTTGGGACGAAGGAGTAGAGGTTCCGGTGGATTGCTTTGGCATAGTTATGAGATTTCCGGTATAGTTGTAGCTAAACAAAAGGTATTTGGTAAAGTATTTTATGGCCTTCTCTAGTTATTGACTTCTAATTTCTTTAGATGATTGAAATAAAAACGAGATCTTTATTTCATTAAACCTCACATTAGTCACATATTTCCTTGCTAAAAGTTTAAATGAGGCCTAATGCGAGCCAAATTGCAAAAAGTCTTGATCAAATCAGGCCAAGTCAAATGATCTCGTATCACCAATTTACATTCGTCCCTAAGACACAAATTTTATTTTCTAATGATAATAGAATAATTATTAGATATTTTTGACCAATAAAATGTTATTAAGTCTTAAAATAAGGTTGAGTTATTGTTGCGTGCCAATGTCCGCTTTTTGTTCATAAAACAAGACTGAAACATGTTATTGTTATATATTGAAATGTCAAGCACTGAAATAGTTATTTTTAGAAACACCCAGTACTTATCGATAAACGGACAGTCCTTTCAGGGTATTTATTGTTGAAACAAAATTCAAGGGGACAGTTCAGTTTATGCATATAATGTTAAATATACATGTTTATAACAAAGATTTTGATTTATATTTGACAACTAAATACAGAAGAGCGCACCAGTGAATTTTGTTTCCACAGAAAGAATACAGTGATATGATTGTCCCTGCTACGTTCACCATTTATTAAGATTGTCATATTTGACCCCAACAACATATGTGTTTCTTAAAGTGTTCTTGTGAAGCACCAACAAAACACGCTTCAAGGAAAGTTTATTTGATCGTCTTTTATAAGCTTGTTTGTTTGAAGAATTAAAATTTATAACAATTTATTCATCACGGTATTTCCTACATATTTTCCAAAAACTTCCGAAGTTAAGACATTTTGTCCTATAAAAACCAATTATATTACCAAAAAATATGCAAAAAAACACATGTATAGTACGATATAAAAGAAATTGTACCCCATACTTACTAATTATATTTGAATTCAATTTTTTTAATCTCTTATTCAATGATTCTAAATTATCGTTAATATGCCTATTATGATTTAGGATAGCCATACCTGTTCGCTTTCGGGGACCAGTCGAGATGTTTCGTATCCAAGAAATCCAACGATGCTTAAAAACAAGCAAATAATAACCCATTTTGCATACTTATTTGTCACCAATCTAAAATGGTAGTCCCTAAAGTATCTAACGACGATTGGCCGTTTCTTTCCAATGGCTTCCTGGGGCTTTGTTTCACAGTGGCCGTTGGCAAGGCGATTGTTCACGTCTAATTTTATTTCAGCTGATGATTCTTTCTTGTCGCAAACATTGCAGCAACAGCAGTCGTATTTGTGAAAATATTTGTGATAAAACACGACAACTGTTGGAAAGAATATAATAACTGAAAGGTAGTTGATAATGACAAGAATCCCAGAAAAAATTCCGAAAGATTTAGTTGCAAGGAGCGGTGAAACTGCACTGGCTATGAACGCGCACATTGTTGTTACTGACGTCACAAGCATGCTCAGTGCAGACTTCCGGTAAGCGTCCGAGAGTCTATGAGCAAGAGACGGATAAGACTTAAAAGCTGTGGCCCTCCAGGAATCATAGAACACAAACAGGTCATCGGCTCCGATACCCAGCACTATGAAAATGGCGAGTATGTGGAAGAGGCCGAAGTATCTGAAGTCGAGGACTACCCTGTAGATGAGGTTGGTGCCGAGGAAGCTTGAGAGTATGCTGTAGACGGCGAGAGAGGTGATGAAGATGGACCGGGTGTGGTAGCACATGAAGGACCAGATGAAGACAACACTCCCGATAGCAAGCATCATGTCCAGCATGGCCTGTTCGCGGACATCCGCCAGCATCATGTAGTAGTTGAAGTAGAGGAACTCGAACTGACTCAGGTCTTTGAACTTCTCCAGACTGGGTTTCAGATAGTCTTTGAAGTAGATCTTTATCTCGTCTTCGTAGGATTTGACGTTTTTGACAGGTCCTCCAAGGAGAAGGAGAGATCGTGTAAGCGATGCGGACACCTTGCTTTGTGATATGACATGCTTCAGGGCTAGAGTGTACTGGAATATACCCTTCGTCTCGTTGGTGACGGATGCCAAATAGAGGACAGCTGCTATGTTATCAAAATTGGAATCGTTGAAAGTCACATTGATGTGAGCATACATTCCGTCAAAGAATCGCAAAACGGACAAGGGTTTCATACACATATCAACACCAGAAACTTTCATCAACTGACAGTAATTGTCGTAGTTCTTAGACTGGGTAACCGCAGCCTCGATATCCCGTATCTTCATCAGATGCAATCTGTCGAATATATTTCCGGTTCCAGTGTCATAGATCATCTCCACACCTTCTTCCGGTGCGTACCGATATGTCGGGATGTTCATGTAATTCAAGACCCGATACACTCTACCTGTGTAGTAGTTACGGTACCGGAAGGCGAAATCCCGTCCGTAGTAAGGCCTATCCGCTAGCTGCAGCGGAAGTGTCTCAAAGTTGGTCGGGAAGAGGTCATATCCGGCCAGAAGGAGACTACCCGATATCACACCCAACAACACGTGACCTGTAAGTGCTAACGCTGCAATGAAGATACAATGTTACAATTAAGGTCCTTTTGTAGCTTATTTAAAGAAAGATTCCAAATCTAAACTCATTTTATGAGAGAATCAAAGGAAATATATGGACAACAACTTTTCATTCATGGCATGCGTATGCGAATTATGTGTACTTTAATGCAATTATATAATAGGCTAATAATCTTTTTAGTTTTCTTGTTTTAAGAGGCAAAAGAATTAATAAAGTTTGTCGTGCTAAACCGTATTATAGCTGGTTCGCTAGAAAGCAAGGGAAGTAACTCTTTTCGTTAAGACAGAAGCTAGCTCGTTTAGTTTCGCATTGTCCCTGATTATTCAACTTTGTATAAAGCTATAAATCAATTATGAACTGAAGTATTCTTCAATAGATACAGATTGATCGTTTCTATTTTTTATGGTTCTTTTGATAAGAATATTCTAATTATTAAAATGTGGGACCACTTGGTATCGCTGTCATCGTGACATGTGGTCCCACATTTCCTGGTGCGTGCATTTTGAATCTTAGGATGCTAAAACCGAAACAGTATTGGGTGCTTTGCACTATAAATAAATAATATAAAATGTAATATACATGTTTCAGGTGAAATAACAAAAAATAGGAACTGTTTTTATGATTATGCACGTCTCTTTTTTAAATAGGCCAAACTCGGCTATAGCTCATGAATATTAATGAGAACCCGCCTGTCATCGGTTGCAGATGGAAACAGGCCACACATCATAGCTATTTTGCATATGCATTCACAGTTTCATTGGTTGAAATACTTGATTCGTACAGGCCAGGTCAAAGTGCAATAAAATTAGCATAATCAACAGCTTTCAAAATCAACTACCATCGAAACATTTACTAGGAGGTGAAATTTCAACAAGAAATGTTGCATATATTGGCAGATATTAATACAATAAGTGCTTTCTTATCTTTAATAACATTAAACTGGTGGGAAAATGAATAATGTTTCGTTGACTGTATTTATGTCATTTATGTTTCAAATCATAGAGTCTCCTATTAGGGAGAATGTCTGGTGGTCCCACATTTTCAAAATCATAATATATCGTATGTTTAAGAGTTTGGGGAAAATTATCAATGGTTCAAGTAAATTGATTTTGGTTGTAATTAGGCTTGAATTGTTTTGGTTTATTTTATAATCTGAAATTTAGTAAATATGGGACCACTGTTTCAAACTCCTATTAGGGAAAATGTTAGGTGGTCCCACATTTTCAACTCAAAATATATCGTATGTGTGAGGAAAAATTATCAATGCTTCAATTAAATTTTGGTTGACATCTTTTTACATGGTTGTTTTTTAACATTTACATGATATTTCTGAAACGTTTCCATCATTATTTTGATGAAATTGATGGGAAAGAGACATCAATTGTGACGGTCAAAGAAGTAATGGAAATGTTGATGGGAACAAAATTATAATATAGTAATTTTCCCTTCTGAAGTTATTTTAATAATTTTACATCGCTTTCAAAATACTACTCAGTTTCCTAATTGTCCATACTCATACTATTTCTTACAAGTTTTCATCTATTAATTTGAATTATTGTCTCGTTTCTTAATTATAGCAAATAAACCAACATTTATAAACTTGAATTTTTGTTATCTATCACTGCCATGTGTTTTTTGTAATATTTGTTTTCCTGGTAAATGTGGGACCACAATCTCAAACTCTATAAGGAGTGTGGTCCCAGATACGGCAACAAAGGCCGTAGCTCTGTGTGAGGGAAACAAGATCAGAGTTATTTCCCTTCCCCTCTCGCGAAACAGCTATAATACGGTTTCGCCGTTCGCCGCCTACCGAAGGATAGACCAGGTCTGTTTGCAACCAGTTTGCAGTAGAAGAAAGGTTCCGAACCCTTGTCTGTCCCTGACTGTTTCGTCTCTCTCAAGTCGGGGGAGTTGAGTTGCGTCGTCCCGGAAGTCCCATTTATGGCGCCGATCCTGACGTCACTGACGTCATTTGTTGACAGTGTATGCGGCGATATCACTATGGAGGGCGGATTAGCCTTGTTTGTCAGCTTGAACAAAATAACACGCACCTGATAAAGGACAGTTCGGGAAGAACCCGGCGTAGAGGTGTCGTTCAGCAAGTTTCTGACTTTAATCTAGAGCTGTCTTATTTTTCATGTACACAATACACCCCTTCCAAAATCTTATACCTGAAATGGCAGTATTTTTAGTTTCGTGAATCAATCAATCACCAAAACAATTTTGAATGCCGGCTAAGCGAATAATGTGGTCCAATGTATGAATTTGAGCTCACAAGGACATCGTTCCTCCAAATCAAGAAATGTTAAGCACGTTTTTAGGGGGTATATAAGGTGATGTCAGGAAAATGAAAATTAATAGTTCCAATTGAATGACAAGGTATTTAAACTAAATGGAGCAGTAATAATTCAAATATAAAACGTAAAGTTTGGCTATGTGATTCCTTTTTCTTACACAAAATGAATAAAAGGTGTTCACAAAAAATGGCCGCCAACGGAGTTTATGTGAATCTTCATACTTTGTCCTCTGATTATTGTTGATTGACTTTTGTAATGAGATTTTTGACACTGTCAAAATAATACATTTAGCATAAACTTACAATTATCAGTGAAAAATTCAAAATATAAAATTATAAAAAAATGGGATACTGCCCCTTTAATCTCTACTTAATTCAACAAACGTCTTTATCTAAACATAGTACGTTTTTGAGTAAACGTCATTATTTGTATTTACCGTCGACGACTCACCGTAGCCAATTGATTGCCTATCAATTATCTCTCGACCCATAACACATAAAAAACAACACGGGAGTTACCTGCACACCCCCGCCGCGCCACCTATGGTCACGTGACCAAAACCTCATTCCAACCTACCTGGAGCCAGTGAACGCTAGAGCGAACCTACTCGCAGGAGGGGAGGCATGGGTGGGAAATAAAGATTGGTGAGTCGTCGACGGTAAGTACAAATTATGACATTTACTCAAAAACGTACTATTATTGAACTTACTATACCGTCTCCGACTCACTGTAGCCCCGACTACCACAGAGGGTGGAGGCCTGCGAGAGCGAGGCGACAGGAGAGCAGTTACTCCCCTCACTACGTCTAACTAACGGCGGGTGCCCAGGTCCCCTGCTAAGTAGGGAAGCCCGCCCCAAACCGGAAAAAAGAACTAATGAGAAGTTCACCTATGCAGTGCCCGAGGTCTCCCGTGGACAATTCTCGTAGGTAGTGGTTAGCAAACATCATGCCAGACTTCCAGAACCAGCCCGACATGATGTCTGCTACGACGATGTTGCTGGAAAAGCCATAGTGGCCGAAATCGCCCTGATCTCAAGATCGTTAGCAGGAACCGGCGGGGCTAGCTCCTTGGCTTAAAACAGCGTCAAGGATAGAGGACCACATGTAGACCCCCAGGAGGAGTTTGTCTATCTCCTTCGTGCTCTGCTGTGAGTGAGATAGAACCAGTCTCCTCTTCCCCTGGCGGAGAGAACACGTACACTCTGCGTAAATCCGAAGAGCTCGGACCGAGCAGAGGAACCTACTTCCCTTGTCCGAGGAGGAGACTGCACCTGAGAGGATGTGGAACACCCTGCCCCGTTCGACCTACCCCTGGTTCTTGCATACGAAAACCGGTGCGAGTCCCAGTGTGTCCTTACCCCCATCCCTCGCTCAACCCCGGAGCAAATCGGCATGAAGAGCGTGCAGCTCGGAGACCCTGGCGGCCGAAGCCATCGCCACCAGGAAGGCAGTCTTGACCGTCAATCGGAGAATGAAGGACTCTGTCAGGGACTCGTAGATGTCCGAGCACAAATGCTCGAGGACAATTGCTAGGGCCCGCTCGGGAGGTCTAGGTTTGAGCCGCCCGTCCTCCTGACGGAAGGTTCTGATCATCTCCTTAAGGACTTAGATGTCCACCACGGGGCCCGCTTACGTAAGACCGACATGATTGCCGCTAGATGAGTGTTAATAGAGGGGGTCTAAGTCCCCTTTCCTCCCGGAGGTATACTAAGTACTCCGCCACCTGGGGAACCATCGCTACCTTGACGTCCAAACGCACAGAATGTGACAAATGACCCCCACTGTTCGTCATACAGTTTGCGGGTGGAGACACGCTGGGCAGAGGAACCCGCGGCCAGAAGGGAGCTATTAGGATTAGCAAGATCAACCGTGACACTTCGACCTTCGTCACCACCAGAGTGAGAATCTTGGGGGTGGGGGGAGGGGAACGTAATCGTCCATCTCCTCCCATACGCACGACAGCGCGTCTGAGCCCTATGGCCCGGGATCAGGGACGGGAGACACATAGACGGGCAGTAGGTGGTTCAGCAAGGTTGCAAAGAGGTATATGTGTGGTCTCCCGAAGTGCTGACACACTTGTTGGAACGCCTGGGGGAGGAGTTTCCATTCCGTGGACGGCAGTTTTTCCTGCCTGGAAAGAGCGTCCGCTAGGACGTCCTCCACCCCCGGGATGTTCACCGCACGAACCGACATGTGCAGCCTGTCTGTCAGGCGGAAGAGATCCAGTGCTAATTGGGGAATGGTAGTAGCCACGGTCGATCCTTGCTTGTTTATCCCCCCAGCCGCTGTCGAGCTGTCCGTGTGCACAAGTAGCACTTGTCCCCACAGCAGAGCGGACCAGTGATAGATTGCCAACCTGCACGCCCCCATCTCCAGCTCGTTGATGACCGCGTGCGCTGGGACAACGACCAGAGCCCCGCCGTCTGTTCCGTTCCCAGGTGGGCCCCCCCAACCCTGTGTGGAACACCTGAGAAACGTTGCTTCCACCCTCCACCAGGATAGGTGAGGGACGAGCCGCTGGGGGAGAGGGAAAGCGTGTCTGCACACTTCCTGCCTGACGTGAGGGTTAGAAACCCCTGAAGAGGTCTCGGAGAGGACCTGAGATGAAGTGAGCCCTAACTTTGGGTAAATTGTAAACAACTCTTTGTAGAGTTATCCTAAGAAATGGATAATAATCAACATCCCCAATAAATTTATCTCCGATAACCAAATACTTTATAGTCTTGTTGTGTCACCGAAAGACATCGGGTTAAAGTTGTAACCCATCCCATGAATGTGAAGCTAATGTAACTTCGAGATCGTTTAGAACCAGTGAACCAAACTGGAGACACACTTGTCCTACCCGGACACCCTGCACACAAAAAAACAAACTACCAAGCGACACGCGTCAATCACCTCTCCACTCAGGCGCTCCCCTGAGTAAAAGGAGTGAGAGACACAAGCGCGAGGGAAGCCAAGCATACAAGCGCACAATAATCCCAGACCAGCGGAGCGGGCAGAGCTCACCAACCAATCAGCGTCAATCACCTCTCTACTCAGGCACTCCCCCTAGGGGGACGCTCCCCTGAGTAAAGAGTGAGAGACACGCCAACCAATCAGTGACAAGGCTTTTTAAAATCTAAATATTTTAGATATTTAAATACGTACCTCAATTCCAAGGTGGACACAGAGAGTGAGAGCGCCTGGCGCACCTCACCTCCTATCCCGTGACCCTGGGCACCACCATGCGACACGCTTCAATCTCCTCTCCACTCAGCGGCTCCCCCTAGAGGGAAGCTCCCCTGAGTTAAAAAAGAGAGACACGAGCTCGAGGCGCTGCCAGAACACCAAGTGCACGTCCAAGAAAGCACCTACTCGATAGTAGACACTAGGAAGCGCCAACCACGCTCGAAGCGTGTGGCGCTACCCTAATCCGTGAATCCGAGCGTCCAGCGCACTCCCAAGCGACACGCGTCAGTCCCCTCCCCGCTCAGACGCTACCCCTAGAGGGAAGCTCCCCTGAGTTCAAAGTGAGAGACACGAGCGCCCAAGCGCACAAGCGCACGTCCAATCAAGGGCCTACTTGATAGTAGATGGTAGGGAAGCGCACAGCCATGTGCGAAGCGTATGACGCTTGCCCAATCTGTGAACCTGAGCGTCAAGCGCACTACCTAGCGACACGCATCAGTCCCCTCCTCCCTCAGGCGCTTCCCATGGAGGGAAGCTCCCCTAAGTTGAGAGCGAGAGACACGAGCACGAGGGGGTGCCCAAGCGCACAAGCACACGTCCAAGTAAGCGCCTACTCGATAGGAGACGCTAGGAAAACGCCTGCCTTATCTGTGAACCTGAGCGTCAAGCGCACTACCAAGCAACACACATCAGTCCCCTCCTCCCTCAGGCGATTCCCATGGGGGGAAGCTCCCCTGAGTTGAGAGCGAGAGACACGAGCACGAGGGGGCGCCCAAGCGCACAAGCACACGTCCAAGTAAGTGCCTACTCGATGGGAGATGCCAGGGAAGCGCCTGCGAGCCCTACGCTTCGCACCTACCGCGTCCCTCTCGCTCTTCCTTAGAGCCTGTAGATAGAGCTTCAAAGCTTCCGACGAGAGGGACACACACTCTTCACACCTGTCTTGCAGGGAGTAAGCGGAGGTGCATGATCAACAGAGGGAGCGGAGGTCAAGTGTTCCCTACTTCCTAAGTCCACATCGCCAACAGAACCCAGGGTATATCGCTGACGATGCCCTGGTCCGTCCGCGACGAGAACGGGGGTCTCACTCACCAATGAACCAACAAGGTTGACCCGTCATTCACCAGACGGACCAAGACTGAGCGAAGCGGAGTGAAGCGAGGCAAACGTGTACCAAGACGGAGGATGGACCAGTCACTCCCGTCCGTCACTCACCAGACGGACCAAGGCGCATTGAAGCCAAGCCAACGCGTGCCAAGACAGATGACAGATCAGTCACTCCCGTCCGCAACTCGCCAGACTGACCAAGCGAAGGCGTGACCTACTTAACCGAGAAGCTTGAGCAGCACGTGCAACCCAAGCGGCACAACCCGAGCAGGGTCGCGCGATACTGAGTAGCCTGCCTGTCCCACAAGCGGAAAACCCAAAAACAACAACCTCCAAATGTAGCAAATTGGAAGGAGATCAGGAGGTAAGAGATACTCTTACTCCCAAGGATCGAGAAAAAAGGTCTACAAACTTAGACAAGGCAAGATAACTTCGAGAGAGCTCAGAGACACAACCAATCACTGAGCGACAGGAAGTTAGAATAAGGTTTTTGCGGGGGTGTGCAGGTAACTCCTGTGTTGTTTTTTCTGTGTTATAGGTCGAGAGATAATTGATAGGCAATCAATGGGCTACGGTGAGTCGGAGACAGTATAGTATGTTAAATAATAATGTTTACACTACCTGTAATTTCTTATAACACCGATTATGTTCCCGGTAGACCATGGTATCTACTGACAATGTATGCAATAATATATCATGTGAATTTATATCCGACCAGAAAGACATTTAGTCGCGTCGTGTGGCCAGGTATACTATTGTTTTTACATTTATAAACTTATAATTTAACTGAAATACACATGGATTCGTTGTAGTTATGCCTCTAATCATAATATAATAACTACCTATATCGACATCGTGTGAGAATACAATCAGCATATTCGATACTTCTTGGTGGCGTTGAGCCTGTTTCGTATCTTATCAGAAATGTTTTCATTTGTCCTAGGAGTACTGTCATTTCACAACAACCACTTGTACCCTATGCCAAGATTTAGGATTTTTAAATATTTTATGAATGTGTCTTTAACACGTTTACCTTAAGTCATTAACGTATCAATAAGTTGATATGGTAAAATACTAAAAGACATAAGAATGTCTAACCTGTTCTGAAGCCATGTTATATACAGGACAAACGTCTTGATGATAGGGAATAGCCGGTTCTGCATCAACTGGCGCAAGGCTATTAATAGGCATGACAGTTTTGCCCCACCCAACGAAGTTTTAATAGAACCACGTCATTGTGGTGTAATACCTGACCTATAATTAGTAATGGATTGCCCCATGTCTAACAAGAAGACATGGTCATCAACATCCCCCGCCAAATAAGTTTTCATCAAAGCTCCCAATATTTTCCTAAATGGGCTGTAACTCTGTAAAGCAATTGCATTTACCTCATTTTTGAACTCCATCAAGGTATTCATACCCTGAAGACACCGCGCAAATGTTGTTATTCTATCTTAAATAGTTTTTGAGAAAAGCTGTCCCCTTTTGAGGACATCTTAGAACAGAGTCCAAAACACGAAACACAGGCAATAACTCCGTAAAAAGTGATTTTGCGGTTCTGATTTTCGAACTCCATCAAGATATTGAAACAATGAAGACACACAGCAAGTTTGGTGAACCTATCTTAAATAGTTTCTGAGAAAAGTTGTCCCCTTTGACAACACCCTCGAACAGAGTCCAAAAACATGGAAAAAGGGCAATAACTCCTTAAAATATAATTTTGCGATTCTGATTTTCGAACTCCATCAAGGTATTGATACCCCGAAGACACAAAGCAAATTTTGTTAGCCTATCTTAAATAGTTTCTGAGAAAAGCTGTCCCCTTTAAGTCTGCCGGACGGATGCAAGGACGCACGGACGCACGGACGCACGGACGGAGCCCAAACCTAAATCCCCCTTCAACTTCGTGGCGGGGGATTAAAATAACCCGTGATGGGTTCTGTGAATCAGTGTGAGACAAGCTTTTTGAATGGGTTACATATATAGTCAAACAAGAAGATGTATGGCCTAAACAGTAAAATCTGGTATAACTTATACAGGTAACAAATGTTGAATGTAATGAATAATTGAATATATAGGAACCCCCATAGGCTCTTTATGAACACTGGCCAAGTCACAACGAGAATTCAAGTAGGTCAGCCCAGTGACCTAGTCACTCAATCAAACGGGGAGGTTGTGTTAACATTCTCCGTGCTTGGTGTGAGTCAATGTGCGACTGTTCACGTTATTTGAATTTGTTATAGTCAAACAAAAAGATGAATGGCTTAAGCAGAAAAATCTGTTAGAAGTTAAACATGTAACAAATGTTGAATGCTGAAAACTGTGAAAACGACTTGACTGATATCTCGTATCTTGTCGGCGCCGTAGCCTCAAATACCCTCGCTCCCATTATAAAGCAGCCGCCGCAATACCTCCTCCGCTGCCGCCGCCACCGCCGCAATACCTCTGTCGCCGTCGCAATGCCGCCGCCGCCGCCGCAAAACAACCATGGAGAGTCTTTAAAGTTTATCATTTTATCTGGTCTCACACCGTTTTAATCACTTCAGTCTACCAATGAACATCACAGAGGTTAGACGTGTTGTTTTTGCTCTCCATCGCATAATAATTGAATTAAACATCAACCTTATCAATACAGAACTAGCAAGAGACGAGTGATGGAAAAATACATTGTGCTGAGCGATGTAGACTCCAAGAAGCATTATTTTCCAAACAATTCACCCTATCTCTTTCGTGTCAAACTATCCCAACGTTTGAAACTGGATGGTGTGTGGATGGTGGCATTGTCCAAACTGAAATTAGGCAAAGTTGAGACAAAAGATCTCAATAATACAACCATTGACGTGTTGTGTAATTTATGCGACAGTTCACAAGTTGGTGAACAATACCTGCCCTTGTTGAGACAAATCGATCTGAGAGATGGGCCTACTTATTATTTTCAACAGCTATGGTTCTTACCAGTAATTGTGAAAGATACCGATGAAATAGAAGTTTGTATAAAGTGTGCAGAAGGAAGCCCTCATTCATTTCTGAAAGAGTCTGTGAATATATCACTTGTACTTCGACGTTATCCTTTCCTTGGTTGACAGAAACTTGACACTGTGAAATGGAAACAGCAACAACAAGGACAGATGGAAGCGTGTATAAAAATAATAGATAGTGAAATAATAATAATAATAATAATTTTAACGCCTAGTATCCAGTCCAGGACTGCTCAACGGCGATACACAAGGCGATGCAATGTATATTATTACCCTGAATGACTTCATTAGTCCCTGACAATCCATGCAGTTGGTTTTGTAAAGGCAAGTGTGAGGTACCCAACTCTATCTGACCTGAATGAACTGGGGATAACGTTTACCTTAAGTCATTAACGTATCAATAAGTTGATATGGTAAAATACTAAAAGACATCTGAATAAATATTTGAAGATGTATCATCTTGTTATTTATTGTTTGATCTGATCGTCTTTGTACCTGACAAGCGTTATTCATACAATTATCTGTGCTTAGCTCTATATACAAATACTGTTATTTTCAATGTAAGCGACATGTCCATTGATGTTTTAAGTTGACCCTTCTCATCGCAAACGCCTTTTCACCTCACTTTAGACATGGGGATAAAAATAACCTTCCCCTGTTTGGTTGAGTGACTAGGTCACTGGGCTGACCTAATTGAATTCTCGCTGTGACTTGGCCAGTGTTCGATTCATAAAGAGCCTATAGGGATTCCTATATATTCAATTGTTCATTACATTCAACATTTGTTACCTGTATAAGTTATACCAGATTTTACTGTTAGGCCATACATCTTGTTGTTTGACTATATAACCCATTCAAAAAGCTTTTCTCACACTGATTCACAGAACACCTCACAGGTTATTTTCTAACTATAGGTCAGGTATTACACCACAATGACGTGGTTCTATTAAAACTTCGTTCCCTGTGTTCAGGTGGGGCAAAACTGTCATGGCTATTAATAGCCTGGCGCCAGTTGATGCAGAACCGGCTATTCCCTATCATCATGAAATGGCAGTATTTTTAGTTTCGTGAATCAATCAATCAGCAAAACAATTTTGAATGCCGGCTAAGTGAATAATGTGGTCCAATGTATGAATTTGAGCTCACAAGGACATCGTTCCTCCAAATCAAGAAATGTTAAGCACGTTTTTAGAGGGTATATAAGGTGATGTCAGGAAAATGAAAATTAATAGGGCAATAGCACGTTTTTGGGGGGAATATAAGGTGATGTCAGGAAAATGAAAATTAATGGTTTCAACTAAAAGACAATGTATTTAAATTAAATGGAGCGGTAATAATTCAAATATATAATGTAAAGTTAAGCCATACGATTCCCTTTTCTTACACAACATGAATTTAAGGTGTTCACACAGAAATGGCCGCCAATGGAATTTATGAGAATCTTCATACTTTGTCCTCTGACTATGGATGATTGGCTAGTGTAATGAGATTTTTGACACTGTCAAAATAATACATTTAACATTAACTAACAATAATCAGTGAACAATTTTAAATATAAAATTACAAAAAAACGTGCTACTGCCCCTTTAAAGGGACATTAAGTGTTTTATTGTTTTTAATACAACATTTTATTCAAAACACCTATGAATTATATCAATCGGTAGACAAATCTTGTAACTACAATGAGATATATAAGAGTATGCTTACAAATCACAATAAGTCTATGTTATTATGTTCAAAAGACATTTTTTGTAACCGGAAGCGCGCGCTAGTGAATTGTGATGTCATTGAGCAGATTTCCAGTATTTGCGTATTACGTCAGCTCGCCTTTTATCAGCCGCAATATCAATATATTACTATCAAATACCAACATTTTGGTAACCAGAGAATAGTAAATTATTTAAAGATTATGTTAATACTGAATAACCAATTAACATAACCATCTTCTAAACATTCCATGTAGCTTTTCTTTTCCTTTTCACTCATTGTCATCTGTGTTTACATTCAGTTTGTAAGCAGACTACGACATGGATATATAAATTCGTAACCAAACGAACTCGTACCGGAAACGTTTCCTCATTTTATTTACAAGTTTCGATAATTCAACATTAATTTCGTCGAAATATGTAACCATAACTATGTTGACACGTAGATAATACTAAACGTGAACAAATACTGCAAATAACTTTCTTGTCTATATCATATTAGACATATTCGAAATTTCTATGCAAATTAGGCAGTTCTTCTGGCCGTTAAGGACCGAGTTATTATAACTAAATTCGTCATCGGTTGGTATTTTAATCAACTTATGTAAATTACTTCAACTTCTTCTTTCAAAATTCGAAAGATTATAAATAATATCAGGAATATTTGTTCACGTGACTCTACAGTCAGCCATATACGGAAGAGCGACTGCACAACTCGACTTATCAAACCATTTAAGGTCTGTAATCCACGTGATTTTGACTCTGAATTTTGATTTCATATCTATAAAATAATGTTTGGAAGCTAAATATTTATTGACAATATATTGAGGGTAAATATAGAATACTTTTACACATTGAGATAATTTCAAAATCAGAATGTGCGATGTATGTTATAGTGAGTGTATTTAGCCTAAATAGCCTTTATTGTTTAAGAAAGAATGCTTAAATGATAAACATATCACTAATGACCAATAAATGGACTGCGAATACGTGTTCGTCGTTTTGTTAAAGCACGAGTTTCTTTTCAGTACGAATTCCCGATGGGAAAAGCTTCATTTTGGGTACGAATTCACCCACAGCAAATATGACCACAATGCTTTGCGAGAGAAAGTTATAAACTCGATCTATTTATATCCTGGGGAAACACCTGTTCTAATTATTTCAATTTCTAACCTTATTTCAGGTCAAACTAAATGGTGATAATTTGTGTGTATATGTTTCAATGATATAGATTTTTAGCCATGTTCTTAAATTTGTATCAAAACACTTAATGTCCCTTTAATCTCTACTTAATTCAATAAACGTCTTTATCTAAAAATAATGTTTACACTACCTGTAATTTCTTATAACACCGATTATGTTCCCGGTAGAGCGGGGTATCTACTGACACTGTATGCAATAATATATCATGTGAATTTATATCCAACCAGAAAGACATTTAGTCGCGTCGTGTGGCCAGGTATACTATTGTTTTAACATTTATAAACTTATAATTTAACTGAAATACACATGGATTCCTTGTAGTTATGCCTCTAATCATAATATAATAACTACCTATATCGATATCTACTCAAAGATAAAGTAACTGGAAGTTCGGTGAGGTACAGTGGCTATTACATATCCATGTAAATATATAATAGTCAACTTGTATGTTATAAGATTACGTGTGAGAATACAATAAGCATATTCAATACTTCTTGGTCGCGTTGAGTCTGTTTCGTATCTTATCAGAAATGTTTTAATTTGTCCTAGGAGTACTGCCATTTAACAACAACCACTTGTACTCTATGCCAAGTTTTAGGATTTTTAAATATTTTATGAATGTGTCTTTAACACGTTTACCTTAAGTCATTAACGTATCAATAAGTTGATATGGTAAAATACTAAAAGAATGACTAACCTGTTCTGAAGCCATGTTATATACAGGACAAACGTCTTGATGATAGGGAATAGCCGGTTCTGCATCAACTGGCGCCAGGCTATTAATAGCCATGACAGGTTTGCCCCACCCAACGAAGTTTTAATAGAACCACGTCATTGTGGTGTAATACCTGACCTATAATTAGTAACGGATTGCCCCATATCTAACAAGAAGACATGGTCATCAACATTCCCTGCCAAATAAGTTTTCATCAAAGCTCCCAATATTTTCCTAAATGGGCTGTAACTCTGTAAAGCAATTGCATTTACCTCATTTTTGAACTCCATCAAGGTATTGATACCCTGACGACACCGTGCAAATGTTGTTATTCTATCTTAAATAGTTTTTGAGAAAAGCTGTCCCCTTTTGAGGACATCTTAGAACAGAGTCCAAAACACGAAACACAGACAATAACTCCGTAAAAAGTGATTTTGCGGTTTTGAATTTCGAACTCCATCAAGGTATTGAAACAATGAAGACACACAGCAAGTTTGGTGAACCTATCTTAAATAGTTTCTGAGAAAAGTTGTCCACTTTGACAACACCCTCGAACAGAGTCCAAAAACATGGAAAAAGGGCAATAACTCCTTAAAATATAATTTTGCGATTCTGATTTTCGAACTCCATCAAGGTATTGATACCCCGAAGACACACAGCAAATTTGATTAGCCTATCCTAAATAGTTTCTGAGAAAAGCTGTCCCCTTTAACTCTGCCGGACGGATGCACGGATGCACGGACGCACGGACGGCCGGACGCACGGACGCACGGACGGAGCCTTGTATAATCTGGTATAACTTATACAGCTAACAAATGTTGAATGTAATGAATAATTGAATATATAGGAACCCCCATAGGCTCTTTATGAACACTGGCTAAGTCACAACGAGAATTCAAGTAGGTCAGCCCAGTGACCTAGTCACTCAATCAAACAGGGGGAGGTTGTGTTAACATTCTCCGTGCTTGGTGTGAGTCAATGTGCGACTGTTCACGATATGTGTTACAGCCTATTTGAATTTGTTATAGTCAAACAAAAAGATGTATGGCTTAAGCAGAAAAATCTGGTAGAAGTTAAACATGTAACAAATGTTGAATGCTGAAAACTGTGAAAACGACTTGACTGATATCTTGTAACTTGTCGGCGCCGTAGCCTCAAATACCCTCGCTCCCATTATAACGCCGCCGCCGCAATGCCTCCTCCGCTGTCACCGTCGCAATGCTGCCACCGCCGCCGCCACAAAGCAACCATTGAGAGTCTTTAAAGTTTATCATTTTATCTGGTCTCACACCGTTTTAATCACTTCTGTCTAACAATGAACATCACAGAGGTTAGACGTGTTGTTTTTGCTCTCCATCGCATAATAATTGAATTAAACATCAACCTTATCAATACAGAACTAGCAAGAGACGAGTGATGGAAAAATACATTGTGCTGAGCGATGTAGACTCCAAGAAGCATTATTTTCCAAACAATTCACCCTATCTCTTTCGTGTCAAACTATCCCAACGTTTGAAACTGGATGGTGTGTGGATGGTGGCATTGTCCGAACTGAAAGTAGGCAAAGTTGAGACAAAAGATCTCAATAATACAACCATTGACGTGTTGTGTAATTTATGCGACAGTTCACAAGTGGGTGAACAATACCTGCCCTTGTTGAGACAAATCGATCTGAGAGATGGGCCTACTTATTATTTTCAACGGCTATGGTTGTTACCAGTAATTGTGTAAGATACCGATGAAATAGAAGTGTGTATAAAGTGTGCAGAAGGAAGCCCTCATTCATTTCTGAAAGAGTCTGTGAATATATCACTTGTACTTCGACGTTATCCTTTCCTTGGTTGACAGAAACTTGACACTGTGAAATGGAAACAGCAACAACAAGGACAGATGGAAGCAAGTATAAAAATAATAGATAGTGAAATGACTTCATTAGTCCCTGACAGTCCATGCAGTTGATTTTGTAAAGGCCAGTGTGAGGTACCCCAACTCTATCTGACCTGAATGAACTGGGGATACTAAATATTTGAAGATGTATCATCTTGTTATTTATTGTTTGATCTGATCGTCTTTGTACCTAACAAGCTTTACTTATACAATTATCTGTGCTCAGCTCTATATACAAATACTGTTATTTTCAATGTAAGTGACATGTTCGTTCATGTTTTAGTTGACCCTTCTCATCGCAAACGCCTTTTCACCTCACTTTAGACATGGGGATAAAAACAACCTCCCCCTGTTTGGTTGAGTGACTAGGTCACTGGGCTGACATAATTGAATTCTCGCTGTGACTTGGCCAATGTTCGATTCATAAAGAGCCTATGGGGATTCCTATATATTCAATTATTCAGTACATTCAACATTTGTTACCTGTATAAGTTATACCAGATTTTACTGTTAGGCCATACATCTTGTTGTTTGACTATATAACCCATTCAAAAAGCTTTTCTCACACTGATTCACAGAACACCTCACAGGTTATTTTCTAACTATAGGTCAGGTATTACACCACAATGACGTGGTTCTATTAAAACTTCGTTCCCTGTGTTCAGGTGGGGCAAAACTGTCATGGCTATTAATAGCCTGGCGCCAGTTGATGCAGAACCGGCTATTCCCTTTCAACATGAAATGGCAGTATTTTTAGTTTCGTGAATCAATCAATCACCAAAACAATTTTGAATGCCGGCTAAGCGAATACTGTGGTCCAATGTATGAATTTGAGCTCACAAGGACATCGTTCCTTCAAATCAAGAAATGTTAAGCACGTTTTTAGAGGGTATATAAGGTGATGTCAGGAAAATTAAAATTAATAGGGCAGTAGCACGTTTTTGGGGGAATATAAGGTGATGTCAGGAAAATGAAAATTAATGGTTCCAACTAAAAGACAATGTATTTAAACTAAATGGAGCGGTAATAATTCAAATATATAATGTAAAGTTAAGCCATACGATTCCCTTTTCTTACACAAAATGAATTAAAGGTGTACACAAAAAAATGGCCGCCAATGGAATTTATGAGAATCTTCATACTCTGTCCTCTGACTATGGATGATTGGCGAGTGTAATGAGATTTTTGACACTGTCAAAATAATACATTTAACATTAACTAACAATAATCAGTGAACAATTTTAAATATAAAATTATAAAAAAACGTGCTACTGCCCCTTTAAAGGGACATTAAGTGTTTTATTGTTTTTAATACAACATTTTATTCAAAACACCTATGAATTATATCAATCGGTAGATAAATCTTTTAACTACAATTAGATATATGAGAGTATGCTGACAAATCACAATAAGTCGATGTTATTATGTTCAAAAGACATTTTTTGTAACCAGAAGTGAGCGCTAGTGAATTGTGATGTCATTGAGCAGATTTCCAATATTTGCGTACTACGTCAGCCGCAATATCAATATATGACTATCAAATACCAACATTTTGGTAACTAGAGAATAGTAAATTATTTAAAGATTATGTTAATACTGAATAACCAATTAACATAACCATCTTCTAAACATTCCATGTAGCTTTTCTTTTCCTTTTCACTCGTTGTCATCTGTATTTACATTCAGTGTATAAGCAGACTACGACATGGATATATAAATTCGTAACCAAACGAACTCGTACCGGAAACGTTTCCTCATTTTATTTACAAGTTTCGATGATTCAACATTAATTTCGTTGAAATATGTAACCATAACGATGTTGAAACGTAGATAATACTAAACGTGAACAAAAACTGCAAATAACTTTCTTGTCTATATCATATTAGACATATTCAAAATTTCTATGCAAATTAGGCAGTTCTTCTTGCCGTTAAGGACCGAGTTATTATAACTAAATTCGTCATCGGTTGGTATTTTAATCAACTTATGTAAATTACTTCAACTTGTTCTTTCAAAATTCGAAAGATTATAAATAATATCAGGAATATTTGTTCACGTGACTCTACAGTCAGCCATATACGGAAGAGCAACTGCACAACTAGACTTATCAAACCATTTGAGGTCTGTAATCCACGTGATTTTGACTCTGAATTTTGATTTCATATCTATAAAATAATGTTTGGAAGCTAAATATTTATTGACAATATATTGAGGTTAAATATAGAATACTTTTACACATTGAGACAATTTCAAAATCAGAACGTGCGATGTATGTTATAGTGAGTGTATTTAGCC
Organism: Steromphala cineraria; assembly: GCA_916613615.1. Taxonomy (NCBI): domain Eukaryota; kingdom Metazoa; phylum Mollusca; class Gastropoda; order Trochida; family Trochidae; genus Steromphala; species Steromphala cineraria. Next base: position 15,484,382 of record OU744724.1, on the reverse strand, counting down.
TAAATAGCCTTTATTGTTTAAGAAAGAATGCTTAAATGATAAACATATCACTAATGACCAATAAATGGACTGCGAATACGTGTTCGTCGTTTTGTTAAAGCACGAGTTTCTTTTCGGTACGAATTCCGGATGGGAAAAGCTTATTTTGGGTACGAATTCACCCACAGCAACCATGACCACAATGCTTTGCGAGAGAAAGTTATAAACTCGATCTATTTATATCCTGGGGAAACACCTCTTCTAATTATTTCAATTTCTAACCTTATTTCAGGTCAAACTAAATGGTGATAATTTGTGTGTTTATGTTTCAATGAAATAGATTTTTAGCCATGTTCTTAAATTTGTATCAAAACACTTAATGTCCCTTTAATCTCTACTTAATTCAACAAACGTCTTTATCTAAAAATAATATTTACACTACCTGTAATTTCTTATAACACCGATTATGTTCCCGGTAGAGCGGGGTATCTACTGACACTGTATGCAATAATATATCATGTGAATTTATATCCAACCAGAAAGACATTTAGTCGCGTCGTGTGGCCAGGTATACTATTGTTTTAACATTTATAAACTTACAATTTAACTGAAATACACATGGATTCGTTGTAGTTATGCCTCAAATCATAATATAATAACTACCTATATCAATATCTACTCAAAGATAAAGTAACTGGAAGTTCGGTGAGGAACAGTGGCTATTACATATCCATGTAAATATATAATAGTCAACTTGTATGTTATAAGATTACGTGTGAGAATACAATCAGCATATTCGATACTTCTTGGTCGCGTTGAGCCTGTTTCGTATCTTATCAGAAATGTTTTCATTTGTCCTAGGAGTACTGTCATTTCACAACAACTACTTGTACTCTATGCCAAGTTTTAGGATTTTTAAATATTTTATGAATGTGTCTTTAACACGTTTACCTTAAGTCATTAACGTATCAATAAGTTGATATGGTAAAATACTAAAAGACATAAGAATGACTAACCTGTTCTGAAGCCATGTTACATACAGGACAAATTCATGTATAGTTAGTAACGGATTGCACCATGCCTATAAATAACCCGTGAGGCGTTCTGTGAATCAGTGTGAGAATAGCCGGTTCTGCATCAACTGGCGCCAGGCTCTTAAAAGCCATGACAGTTTTGCCCCACCTGAACGCCGGGCACGAAGTTTTAATAGAACCACGTCATTGTGATGTAATACCTGACCTATAGTTAGTAACGGATTGCCCCATGTCTAAAAATAACCCGTGAGGCGTTCTGTGAATCAGTGTGAGACAAGCTTTTTGAATTGGTTATATATAGTCAAACAAGAAGATGTATGGCTTTAACAGCAAAATCTGGTATAACTTATACAGGTAACAAATGTTGAAAGTAATGAATAATTGAATTTATAGGAACCCCCATAGGCTCTTTTTGAACTCTGGCCAAGTCACAACGAGAATTCAAGTAGGTCAGCCCAGTGACCTAGTCACTCAAGCAAACAGGGGCAGGTTGTGTTAACATACTCCGTGCTTGGTGTGAGTCAATGTGCGACTGTTCACGATATGTGTTACAGCCTATTTGAATTTGTTATAGTCAAACAAAAAGATGTATTGCTTAAAGGGACATTGAGTATGTTAATGTTTCTGATACAACATTTTATTCAAAACACCTATAAATAATATCAATCCGTAGATAAATCTTTTAACTACAATTAGGTATATGAGAGTATGCTGACAAATCACAAGAAGTCGATGTTATTATGTTCAAAAGACATTTTTTGTAACCGGAAGCGCGCGCTAGTGAATTGTGATGTCATTGAGCAGATTTCTGATTTTTGCGTACTACGTCAGCTCGCCTATTTTCATCCGCAATATCAATCAATTACTAACAAATAACATAAGTATGTAAACCAGAGAACTACAAATTATTTAAGCATTATATTGATATTGAATAACAAATTAACATAACTTTCTTCTAAACATTCCATGTAGCTTTTATTTTCCTTTTCCCTTTTTGCCTTCTGTGTTTACATTCAGTGTGTGAGCAGACTACGACATGGATTTAGTAAATTCGTAACCAAACGAACTCGTACCGGAAACGTTTCCTAATTTGATTTATAGGTTTCGATAATTCAACATTAATTTCGTCTAAATATGTAACCATAACTATGTTGACACCAAGATAATACTAAACGTGAACATAAAAATACAAATAGCTTTCTTGTCTATATCATATTAGACATATTCGAAATTTCTATGCAAATTAGGCAGTTCTTCATTCCGTTAAGGACCGAGTTATTATAACTCAATTCGTCATCTGTTGGCAATATAATCAACTTATGTAAATTACTTCAACTTGTTCTTTCATAATTCGAAAGATTATAAATAATATCAGGAATATTTGTTCACGTGACTCTACAGTCAGCCATATACGGAAGAGCAACTGCACAACTAGACTTATCAAACCATTTGAAGTCTGTAATCCACGTGATTTTGACTCTGAATTTTGATTTCATATCTATAAAATAATGTTTGGAAGCTAAATATTTATTGACAATATATTGAGGTTAAATATAGAATACTTTTACACATTGAGACAATTTCAAAATCAGAACGTGCGATGTATGTTATAGTGAGTGTATTTAGCCTAAATAGCCTTTATTGTTTAAGAAAGAATGCTTAAATGATAAACATATCACTAATGACCAATAAATGGACTGCGGATACGTGTTCGTCGTTTTGTTATAGGCACGAGTTTCTTTTCGGTACGAATTCCCGATGGGGAAAGCTTCGTTTTGGGTACGAATTCACCCACAGCAACAATGACCACAATGCTTTGCGTGAGAAAGTTATAAACTCGATCTTTTTATATCCTGGGGAAACACCTCTTCTAATTATTTCGGTTTCTTAGCTTATTTCAGGTCAAACTAAATGGTGATAATTTGTGTGTATATGTTTCAATGATATAGATTTTTAGCCATGTTCTTAAATTTGTATCAAAACACTCAATGTCCCTTTAAGCAGTAAAATCTGGTAGAAGTTAAGCATATAACAAATGTTGAATGCTGAAAACTGTGAAAACGGCTTGATTGATATCTCGTATCTTGTTGGCGCTGTCGCCTCAAATACCGTCGCCCCCACCGCAATACCTCCTCCGCCCAGCGGCAATGTCGCTGCCGCTGCAATACCTCCTCCTCCTACGCCGCCGCCGCAATGCCGCCGCCACAGTACCTTCTCCGCCGTCACCGCCGCAATACCTCCGTTGCCGTCGCAATGCCGCCGCCGCCGCAAAGAAACCATGGAGAGTCTTTAAAGTTTATCATTTTATCTAGTCTCACCTTTTTCATCACTTCAGTCTACCAATGAACATCACTGATGTTAGACGTGTTGTTTTTGCTCTCCATCGCATAGTAATTGAATTAAACATCAACCTCATCAATACAGAACTAGCAAGTGAAGAGTGATGGAAAAATACATTGTGCTGAGCGATGTAGACTCCAAGAAGCATTATTTTCCAAACAATTCACCCTATCTCTTTCGTGTCAAACTATCCCAACGTTTGAAACTGGATGGTGTGTGGATGGTGGCATTGTCCGAACTGAAATAAGGCAAAGTTGAGACAAAAGATCTCAATAATACAACCATTGACGTATAACTTCTTTGAGTGGCATTTAGAAGTTTAGAAGTCAAATAAGGACGAATATTTTATGGATAACAACTTCTTTATTCTGAGTACAGCTTCTTGTAGCGTTTTCAAGCACAATGACATGGACAGAGAGTGAGATATATACAGGTGAACTAATTAATCAACAAAATAAACAGCGACATAATTGAGACAACGGTAACAATAAGATAAAGAAGACCTAGACATCATGGTAGCCCCTGCCGACAAAGGGAGAGCAACTGTTGTGCTAGACCGGCCTCACTTTGACTCTATGATAGACAACATCTTGCAAGACACATCTACATACCAGAAACTCCAGAAGGACCCCACCACAAAACTAGATCGCCAACACAAAGCCCACCTGAAGACCCTTCGTGACAATTATGAACTTTCTATTGAACTTTATCGAAAACTCTCTGTTTCACATCCACAGTGGAAGCCAGTGGAAGTCAGCAGTAACAGAGGTTGGACACAATAGGAGTTTATACAAGGCAATTTGGTAGGTAACTAGAGATAATTAACATTGATTGATCAGTTCATCATAGGCACTAGGGATTGGATACCCTTGATCTCTGTTAATCAGAGGTCGGAATCTTTTGATGTTAATTCCTTCAGTTATTTTTTGTTTCGTCCAGTCTGATTGGTTGGTGGCAAGTATCTTAATGTTGGTCCAGTTGATTTGATGGTTAGGATTGGCTTCAATGTGTTCTGTTATGGCTGATTTCCTGTCAAGTTTTGAAGTTGATGATTGATGTTCCTTTATCCTTGTGTTTACTGGCCGTAAGGTTCCTCCTACATAGGAGTGCCCACAGTTGCAGTCTATTTTATATACCACACCCTTAGGATTGATAATTTTGTTCTTGGGTTGTTTTCTGCCATTTGCCTGCAGAAGGTTGTTGATAGTTGTGGAGGTAGAGAAGGTAGTATCTATTCCTGCTTGTTGTTTTAACAGCCTGCTGATTTGGTGGGATGGTTTACCAATGTATGGTATTGAAATCTTCATGGGGGCGGACTCAGGGCGTGGGGGGTTGGCACTAGAGGGTGACAGGGTGGCTGCGATTGTCCTATTGATTAGCTGGCTCGGATAGTGGTTCAGCTCAACAAACACTTATTTCAGGTGGTCTAGTTCGTTTTGGAGATTGGTTGTACAAATGTTCTTGGCTCTTCTAGTCAGTGTAGAGATGATGCCTGATTTCACTCGTGGATGATGGTTGGATTGGTAGTGGATATACTGGTTGGTGTGAGTGGGTTAACGGTATACTGATGTCTGCAGATGTTTGGATTCTCGTGATATGAGAAGGTCCAGGAACGGGATCTGGTCAAGATTTTATGGCTCCATGGTAAATTTGACTCGTGGGTGTTGGTTGTTGAGGTGATCTAGTAGCTCAACAGGGTCGTCGTTAGGTTTGAGAACAACAAATGTGTCATCTACCTTGCGATACCAACACATAGGCTGAATGGGTGACGTGAGGAGTGCCTTCTCTTCAAGATCTGACATGTATATCTCAGTGAGGATAGGGGATAGTTGTGAACCCATAGGCAGTCCATGTATTTGTTCGTACATGTCGTCACCCCAGTTGAAGTAAGTGGAGTTTATGCAAGCTGAGGCTAGGCTGATGATGGAGTCAATAGTGAGGTTGGTATCTAATGGTTGATCAAGATTGTTCAGGCAGTCTCGGAGAGCTTGGAGCGCTTCAGCACGTGGAACATTAGTGAATAAGTCTACAACATCATAGCTAACAATTGGACCAGGATCAGATATTTCTTGGAGCTTAGAACAAAAATCAGTAGAGTCTGCAATGAATGACTTGGCATGTTTACCTAGTGGTGAGAGGACATGGGAAAGGTGCTGAGCAGTATTGTAAAATACAGTGTCACGAGCACAAACAAAAAGACGGGATTTCACCGGATTCTTATGAATCTTAACAGTAGCTCTAGCATAAGGTGGTTGTGGATGTGAAACAGAGAGTTTTCGATAAAGTTCAACAGAAAGTTCATAATTTTTACGAAGGGTCTTCAGGTGGGCTTTGTGTTGGCGATCTAGTTTTGCGTCGGGGTCCTTCTGGAGTTTCTGGTATGTAGATGTGTCTTGCAAGATGTTGTCTATCATAGAGTCAAAGTGAGGCCGGTCTAGCACAACAGTTGCTCTCCCTTTGTCGGCAGGGGCTACCACTATGTCTAGGTCTTCTTTATCTTATTGTTACCGTTGTCTCAATTATGTTGTTGTTTATTTTGTTGATTAATTAGTTCACCTATATATATCCCATTCTCTGTCCATGTCATTATGCTTGAAAACGATACAAGAAGCTGTATCGAAACGTCGTGTACTCAGAATAAAGAAGTTGTTATCCATAAAATATTCGTCCTTATTTAACCAGTGACGTGTTGTGTAATTAATGGGACAGTTCACACGAAGGTGAACAATACCTGCCCTTGTTGAGACGAATCGATCTGAGAGATGGGCCTTATTATTATTTTCAACAGCTATGGTTCTTACCAGTAATTTTAAAAGATACCGATGAAATAGAAGTGTGTATAAAGTGTGCAGAAGGAAGCCCTCATTCATTTCTGAAAGAGTCTGTGAATATATCACTTGTGCTTCGACGTTATCCTTTCCTTGGTTGACAGAAACTTGACACTGTGAAATGGAAACAGCAACAACAAGGACAGATGGAAGCAAGTATAAAAATAATAGATAGTGAAATGACTTCATTAGTCCCTGACAGTCCATGCAGTTGATTTTGTAAAGGCCAAAATTCTTTTTAGCAAAATGTTTAATTGCATAATTTATATTTTAAAAAAACATTATAACGGCAACTCTATCATATCTTTCGCGGAAGACTGAAAAACAAGACACGTAGGCTTGAAAGATCAACGCTCAATTTACCTGGAATAATGTTAAAATTTGATTTAAGTACAACCAAGGTAAAAACAGCATATAATAGATTGTTAAAGCTTGAACAAACTCGTATTTGCGTTTGAAAAGTGGACCAATGAAAATAAAATGTCTAAGATGTAAGCCAATGATCAGAATTGATGTGGACGAGTTGATTGTGGTTAAAGATGAAATCACTTTCTATACTTCTCAATAGATTTTAATTTACTATCCCTATTAGTGTGCAAAATATTTCTTTCTGCCTTTAGTTTGTTGATTATGTTAAAATGTTTAGTAGTTTTACTAAACCGAGGTTGTGTAGATATTGGATATCAATAGTATAGTATCATTATCTCAATCCAAAAAATTTGTTTCATGCAACCCAAAAAAATCCCCAACATTTAAAAAGTAAACATCCTTTGGTCAACGAAAGTGTAAATTTTACTCATTATCATGCGCCTTAGCTGCATCGATCTTAATTTTCATCTATTTGATAGAGGTTTGTCAGAAAACCGTGCCTGTTCCTGTGGTAAAATTCGGGAGGATCGTTTGTATTACTTCCTTTAGTCAATGATTGAACCAATACTTTTTCAAAATAATATTAATTTGCAAGTTATTCTTAGCGGCGACGAATCTATGTAATAAATTGAAAACGAATCCATTGTAAAATGTGTTTATCATTTAATTGCCGATACTAGACATTTCGTAATTTTGGCAGGAGAAGATAACTCGCTACTGTTTCCCATTAAAGCTTTTGACTTTTGAAATAGATGATTTATTAGCCGGAGGATCGAAGAATAATGCTTCCTTCTTTAAAATATGAATTGACAAAACAAGCAAATATTTCATAAACATAAAAATGATATTCATAGTTTTCAGTTCAATGTGCATTTCTATAAGCGTGTGGCTTTATGTAACTATTATTACAAATATGCATGTTTGTCAGTGCACACGAGAGAGAGAGAGAGAGAATCTTTATTTCCTCCAATAATTTGAAGATTGTTACATTGTTATATTAATAGGATAATATCAAAACATCCAAAAATTCAAAGACAATATTATAAAACGTAGGATGAATGGACAAGAGCATTTACAGTATATACAATAAAACAGTGCACAAATTCAATTTGTATAAACATTTGTTAGATACGATCTGAGCTTATATACAAAAAGTGTAAACTTAAGAATAATAAATTCCCATGTAGTATGATTTACATATTTCGAAAAATCTGTTGTACCTCCGAATAGAAAAGTTAGCATATCAAGGTCTTCTTGCATTTCAAATAAAACATACGTTTCAACATCAAGCGAATCTATAAGTGAGCTAAAAAAGTCATTTCTATCACAAGTAAGGCTTTCACAGTGTAATAATATGTGGAAATCATAGTCATAAGTATGTTTTTTGCATAAAGTACATTCTTTTGATATTTTTCCTCTAGATGATACTTTAATACATAGCTGAAGAGCGTTTCTGTATTCTGGTTTTACATAGGCCAGTTGCCAAAGAATGTGATAGTCAAGTGTATTGTGAACATTTGCATACAGGGACATATTGTTATCAACAGATAATTTTAAAAGCCATGTTTGTTCTTCTACCCTATGTACACTTGTATTCACAATTTTTCGCCATTCAACTTTTGTTGGAAAATAACCTTTTTGAATATAAGTACAAAGATAACCATATAAATTGTATTTGGAAAGGATTGATATTAGATCATCGCAGATTGAGTGGGGATTGTTAGGAAGTGAGATTGTTGCACAGAAAATGTTTTTTGCTATGTTGTTACAGTATAAATTGCATAAGCGTCCAAAGAATATAAGTTTACATTTATCTATGTAACCGGTGAGTGTCCAAAGTCCTAAGTTTGAAATAGTGGAGAGAGTCGATGATCTATTATCAAGCCCTTGAACAAGACGAGCGAAGTAACGTTGTGTAATTTCTAACAAGTTTTCAAATTGACCAGAAATGTTAGGTAGTACTTCACAGCCATAAAGACTTGTTTTGAGTATCATTCTCAACCAAATCTTGGCAGATGTAAGTGGATGGAGTTCATTATTATTGAGTCCAACTGCTCTTAAGGAATTAATATTCTGTCTTGCCTTCTGACAATATTTCTCTACACGGGATTTAGTTGAGAGTGTATCGGTAAGGAGAATGCCCCCGTAGACAACAGAATCAGAATTAGGAATTGTAACATCACCAAGGTTACATTTGGGTTTGCAGGATAATTTTCCTTTGTGAAATACAACAGTTGAACTTTTAGTTGGGTTATAGGTAAGTCGCCATTTAGAGGCATAAGAAGAAACAATATCTAATGATGTTTGTAGATTTTTAGGTGTTGTACTAACTAGAGTAGTATCGTCAGCAAGCAAGACAGCGGGAAGATGTAGACCAAATACATTAATACCACAGTTGGCAATTCTAAGATCAGTAATGAGATCATTAATAAAAACTAGGAAAAACCATGCTGATATAACTCTTCCTTGTCCAACGCCCTGTCTTACAATATATGTATCTGATCTAAGACCTTGATATAAGACAAAAGATTCACTAGATGTATAACAGTTGTGTAATAATTGCCAAGTTTTACCTCTTATGCCAAGTCTGTAAATTTTATAAAATAGGCCATCATGCCATATTCTGTCAAATGCTTTATCGTTATCAAGGAAAGCAGCAAAAACTGGTGAATCTCTATTAAGATAAAGTTGAATGCTTTCTATAAGAGTAAACACGGACAAAATTGCCCCATGTTCTCGTCGAAAACCAAATTGTAAGCTATCAGGGAATTCTGGTTTTGTGTGTGATAATTTATGTTCGATTCTATTTAAAAATATTTTTTCGAAAAGTTTACCTAGACATGATGTTAGGGTTATACCTCTGTAGTTTTTGGGATCAGTTTTATCCTTTTTACCTTTATAAATAGGGATAACCATTCCGATTCGGTATTCTTTGGGTACATATTGAGATTTAATAATAAGATTGAAGAGTTTGCAGATGTATGGAATGATTATATCACCCGCAAAGATAATGTGCTCATTAGTAATTCTATCTGGTCCTGGTGATTTATTCATAGTTTTCAGTTCAATGTGCATTTCTATTTTCTAATTGCGTGTGGCTTTATGTAACTATTATTACAAATATGCATGTTTGTCAGTGCACACGTCAGTGTGGCTTAATCGGATACAGCGCCTTGGCAACAGCTATCAGTCGGCGTGACTCTTTATAGCAATGGGCTGTATATAGTATGGATTGGCAACTATGTACAAACGTATAACAAAGAACACCAAAGAATCTGCACTGGGTAATTACCACCAAACATATATAACTCGACAAATGTCCCCCTTCGATACTAGAAGTAGTCTTCCAGATGATTGACTACATGCAGTATGAAAGTTTCTATAACGAAAGTCTCCCTATATCTTTTACTTTATGTCATATGACAAAAGTTGAAATAGAATTTGAATGTTATTTTTTTCTTTATAAATTATACTTATTCAGGATTACATATTCCACATGGTTGCAACTTAATGTTGTTGTTGGATTGGGGTTTAACGTCTTCTTCACCTTACGGTGATGTCGCCGACATGGGGTATAAGCCTGAATTATTTCCAAAAAAGGGGGCATGAAATTTAGAATAGGTCTTAGACACCCAAGTAAAATTAATAAAAGTTCTAAAGTGGTAAAGTGGTTGCAACTTAATCCCGATACTATTTATATAATCAAGACAATTTATAATGGAAATGCTAGCATAAGAGGTTTGAAGTTAAGAATTACGTAATTAAATGAATTTCATTTCACCCCAACACTTTAATCTTTTTCATTGGCTAACCAGCTCCAAGCTGATTATTGATGAGTTGCCGCAATACAACTTGCATGAGTAGATATATACAAAAGAGTGATCTTAAGCATCAGAGTTTTTATTTTCTGGTATATTTGACAGTCATTTATGGAACTATTGATGAATTGTAAATTCCATTATATTTGATGATGTTAAGAAATAACAAAATTTCTCTTCATTTACAAGTCAGACTGTTTATGAAAACAACCTCATTTTTTTCTTTCAGTGGTCTATAAAAACTAGACCTCTGTGTTAGAGTGAGATATTTTTACGGGAATCACATAACTGCAGTAATTTTATAATTGTATGCATGACACGTACGTTAAAGGCACACTCTGTGCGTTGATTGGGGTCACATGCACCAAAATATTATTAATAGTGTTACTCTATCGGGAAGTATCGACTGATGTATGAAAGAATCATTTAGAGCTAAAGTATAGTAACAGTAAGAAGACTCAAAGTCGTGACTATGATCGAAAACCGTGACTTATCTAAAGCAGTCAGAATGACATAGGAGTTTCAAAGGTTGCTAGCCTACAGTACTATTATTCGTGTCAATTTCACGTGTGTTACAAGAGTTTAATGACAACGGGATATCTTATATTCAAGGATGAGTATTTGAGATGTTTTGAATCATTATTTATGCAATCATGTTCTTTTCAAAACAAAACAACATTTGCTGAAAATCACTAGGCTTTGTAAAGAGTCAATGTTTTAAAGAGGGACTGAAATGCTATATGGCAACTTTCGCGATTCATGAAATAGTGATAACAATTTCGTTGTTGTTGTTAATTTACTTTATTTTACGTCGGCTTTCACCTCATGGCGATGTCGCCGACGGGGTGTTTACCATTTAATAAAATTGAAAAAAAATTAAAGTGTTTGGAATGTATGGAAAACTCCCAAAAAAATAAAAGTTGGTGAAATATTTAAGTTAGTATCCAAAAATATAAGATAGAAATTTTGAAGCGAAAAAGAAAGGAAAGAGTAGAGTAAAATTAAATAAGTGAGGGAGGGCTTGGTGTGGTAGGGAGGGTCAGCGTTTGGTTTGTGTTTATTGATAAGTTACACTTGGTAAGGCTAGATGGACAGTATAGTATATTAATTAATATATTAATTTAAGTATTTTGTGAGATGATGATGGATTTTATTGACTGTTTCCATGTTGTCATCCATTAGTCCGTTAAGTCTGTAGTACCCGGCTGTTAGTTTTGCAGATTGCCACGGAGTGAGGTTGAAGTGGCTTCCTTTGTAAATGATAGTTCCATTTTGAACACAGTTTGAAATTTCATTCTGTTGATTTCTTTGTATGATTTTGTTTTCCATGACACGTGTTTTGCGGTTAATGACCCTCATAGTATATGGGTCAGAGTATAAGTTAAGCCTGTCCATTTTGGGTATTTCCAGCGCGTATTTCCCATCAGCAGACTTGACGAGGATGTCATTGTCAGGTGCATGATCTTGTATCATGTCCAGAGTGTCCAGGTACTTCCGTTGTTGAGTAGTAAGATTCTTCTTCCGGTTTTGGTATCGATCCATGTTTGTGTTGGAGCGAGTTGCCGGATTTGGATCCGTGTTTTTGAGTACATCAGTGTAATTGGTGTTACGTGGTTTTCGAGCCGGTCTTGTTGTGACGTCATCTTTGATTGGTGAAGGTAGTGTAAGCCCTTGATTTGGATCCATTGGTTGGCGTTTAAATTGCCTCGAGTCGGTTGCTGCGCTCTGATTGGTCGGATTTCCTGGATCGAGATTGGTGTTGTTTACACTATGTTTTGGATCCGTGTTTTCCACTGGGGGGTGAACCTTGTTAGCGCTGGGGGTGGTTGGTAGTATTTGTGGCGGTGGGGGGGGTGGTATCCTCCATTACCCGCTTGTTGATAGCCTCTAAATCCGAATCAGTGAGAGAGACTGATGGCTGTGTTGAAATGGTACATTCCATTTCAGCAAGGTTTGAGATTTCCGACGAATCGGCCGTACTGGGGGTGACGACACGGGGCCTCTTCTTGGTAGGTTGAGTTACCTGTGTGCCTTGAGTTTCCGTTGCAATAGTCCTCGTTTGCGTTTGTAAAGGTGTCCCCGCGGATGGCTGTGTTGGCCGTGCTGAGGGAGGTTTCCTTTGAGTGGTACCTACTCCAGTTGAGATTGTACGTTGCGTTTTGGTTTTTGGCTTCGTCGTATCAAAGGTGATAAGAACTGTGATAGTGTGCTTGGCGAGGTCGTCTCGTATACTATATCCTCCCACCAGATATTTGAGACATGGACGGAGCATGGTTGTGAGTCTCCTTGGTAAACTCCTCTCAAGCGTTGTGTTGGTAGCGGCCATTTTGAATGGCAGGACCTGAGCTGGTGTGGACAGCTGAGTGAGAGACGTGTTGTGTGATAACAATTTCACATGGACTCAACTTTAAATTTCTGAAATCGACCTAGAAACGGCTTAATTACGACTGTATAAAGAACACCGCCTAATTAGGCCGGCGAGTAGAATAAAACGCACTGAAGCGTGACTGCCTCGTGACGTGTTAGTAGGTGATGTGATAGAGTTACGTCCCTTGACTCGGATGGTCGCAGGAGGTGAGAGCTCCGCGAATATGCCCCGATATTCCACACAAAAGACCTCTTCATACATAAAATTCATACAGCAACATCGCATAGATGCAGTTTAACACAACCGAATGCAGAGACGGAGAAAAGCCCCCTCAGAAAAAGAAGAAAACCAAGGCCAAGAATAGAAGTGAGAAGCCGCCAACACCACCCGGGACCAAGATGGCGTTGGGCAACACACCGCAACACGGCTCTCTCAACTACGGAATGAACTCCCCAGCCTCACAACAAACCCCGAACTATCACGGTAACCACAACCAATTTATGACACCCCCGCAATATCAACATGGTATAATGAACTCTGCCTTTACCAGCCTCGGTTCACCTAGTGGTCATGCGAGTCGTCAACATACAGACTACCCCCACGATGACCAACCCCCTACCTGGGCACAAGGTATGATGTCACAAATAGACGAAATTGCAAGAAGATTGCAAAAATTAGATCAGCTAGAATATTCCATGGGACAAATTTCTGCAGAAATGAAACTCAATGGGGATAGAATGAATGAAGTAGAAACAAGTCAGCAGTTGATAAGTAACCTCTGGGACGAAAGCAAATTAAAAAAGGAAGAGCATTTCAGTAGTCTAGATAAGGACATAACCGATCTCAAGAAAACTATGGAATCAACCGTGTCTATCAACAAGAAGTTGAATGAGGAAATACTTGAGCTTGACAGTAGGTCCATGAGAGACAATTTAGTGTTCTTTAACATTACAGAAAATGCTTCTAAAACAAATGAGAATTGCACTGATGTTATAAAAAACATTTGTAGTACTCACCTTGAAATGACAGAAACTGTAGAAATAGACCGAGCCCACAGGATGGGGAAACTTAGACCTGGACGAGATAGACCAATAGTCGCCAAATTCAGGATATCCTCACAACGAGATTCAATAAAGAAGAACAGTAAGAAGTTGAAGAATACCCCCTACTCCGTCGCAGAGCAGTTTCCGAGAGAAATACAGGAACGCAGAAAGAACTTACTTCCTGCATTTAAGAAGGCAAAATCGGAAAATAGGAAAGCATCTTTAGTCCGAGACAAACTCTACATCGATAGTAAGCTGTACACAGGGCCAGTATCAGTGACACAGAGGTAGGACTATCTGGAGAATGTGCCCTCGGATAATATTAAAATTATCTCATGGAATATCAATGGAGGTTTCAGCTCTAAGTGGAATGATGATTCTTTTCGTAAGTTTGTGTGTACTTATGATATTGTTTATTTGACTGAATGTTGGTTATCAAACGATTATCACATAGAAGTACCTGGTTTCAAAACACATGTGTGTGCCAGATCGAAATCAAAATCTAAGCAAGGAGGTGGCTTTATTCTCCTTATTAGAGACAACCTCAAGCATGCTGTGACATTAGACAGGGTACATCATGATACTATCGCCTGGATTAGGTTTGACAAATCCATAACTGCTTCGAAAATGAATGTTTACTGTGCACTTACTTATATACCACCCCATAAATCAACATACTATAAGTATTATGAATGTGATGTATTTACAGACCTTGAAGATCAAATTGCATTTTACTCCCAAACTGGGAAAACTTTCATACTAGGAGATCTCAATAGCAGAACTCAACAAAGGGATGATTTTATAGATAATGACCAGCTCGCAGATGTACTTGCTAGACAAATAGGTCCATTTCTTTCATATCAAGCTGATGCCAAGCTCCCAAAACGTGTGAACCCTGATAATGGGTATAATGATTTTGGTAACAGACTTATCCAACTATGTAAATCCACCGGTCTCAGAATATTAAATGGAAGACACGCTTCATCTATGTCGAACGACTTTACATTTAATGGCGCAAATGGCCTAAGTGTTATTGATTATCTGTTGTGTACTAGCCATATGTTTGAAATATTTCCAAAATTTATAATCGCAGATTTTTACCACTTCTCAGATCACGCGCCTCTACATGTGGAAATGTCAACAAATAGAACTCACAATGTAAACATCAGAGGTCAAGGTCATGAAATTGACAACCCGGTCACTCCAGGCCAAGGTCGAGGCAGTGACTCGTATCACTGGGACGCTACGCTTTGCAAGGAAAGTGGAGAAGCTCTTCGTGGTAATATAGACAGACTGAACTCGTCTTTCTATCCAGAACTAATAACTTCTCAAGAATGTATGGATAAAAGCTTAGAAACCTTTTCATCTGTTTTAAGTGATATTATGGCACCTTTTTTCAAAATGCCGACTCGGCAAGTTGCACGTGATCAAACAGGAAATAGACATGTAAACAATCACGCCCCCGCACCACGTGCTCGGGTAGATGACAAGCCTTGGTTTGATGACCCTCTGAAGTCAGCTTACACCGACTACATAAATGCTCTTTACTTATTCAACAAATTCAAGACAACTGAGTATCATGTGGTTTTGCTTAATAAAAAAAGAATATACAAGAAAATGGAAAGAAAATGTAGGAATAGATACATGCGCAGTGAGGGCAACAGACTTGACATTTTGAGAAAAAATAACCCTAAACAGTTTTTTAAGACATTTTCAAAGAAGAGGCATCGGATAAGCAACGTAACTTTAGACGATTTTTATAATCATTTTAGTAAAGTGACAACATCTGAACATATGAACGTGAACAGGTCGGTTGTCCTTGGTAACACTGAGAGTGCGGTATACGATGAACTAGATGGTGAGATAACCGTGCCTGAAATTAGGAACGCAATCAGCTTGTTGAAAACAGAAAAAGCACACGGACTTGACTGTATATTAAATGAATATTTCATTAATCATGGACACCTCTTCATAGATAAGCTTTTTCAGATATTTAACTCTGTACTGTCAACTGGATTTTTCCCAAAATCCTGATCTTCTGCTGTGCTAGTACCTGTGTTTAAAAAGGGAGATGACAAGGATCCAAATAATTATCGTGGAATTAGTCTAGTCAGCTGTTTTGCAAAGTTGTTTACATCTGTTATCAACCAGAGACTCATTTCATGGGCATCTGATAATGCTGTTATTACAGACGCACAGTTTGGTTTTCAACCTAATCTCAGTACAGTTGACGCAATATTCTCACTATATTCATTAATTCATAAAAGTCTCGCCACTAATAAAAGATTGTACTGTGCATTCATCGATTTTAAACGAGCTTTTGATTCTATTGATAGATGCAAGTTGTGGTATAAATTATCCAAGCTGGGAATACGAGGTAAACTAATGTCAGTTATTTATTCCATGTATTTGAATGTGAAAACATGTATATGTATTAATGGTTGCAAGAGTAACTTTTTAATAAACAGTCTTGGTCTAATGCAGGGTGAGGTCCTGTCCCCGATATTATTTTCCTTGTATGTCAATGATTTTGAAATGAATTTTCTCAAGGATGACTGTGTTCCTTTGGAATGTAAATCCCTAAGTCTGTTTCTACTCATGTATGCTGACGATCTTGTATTATTCTCGGAGACAGTTGAGGGTTTACAGGGACTATTAGACTCTCTTTCTTCATATTCGGATAATTGGAGTCTTGAAGTTAATATTAAGAAAACTAAAATAGTTATTTTTCGAAAAGGTGGTCGTATTAAAAGAGGTGAAAATTGGTTTTATAATGGAGTATCCGTAGATGTTGTCGATCGTTTCACTTATTTAGGGATAGTATTTAATTTCAATAATAAGTTCAGTGTTGCTGAAAAACAGTTGTCTGATCAAGGGCGTATGGCGGCGTTCAGTGTAAATTCCAAATCAAAATCTCTACATCTGAATCCTGAGACTTTCTTATCATTATTTGATAGTCACATTGGGAGTGTGGTTAGTTATGCTTCTGCTGTGTGGGATTTCCACAAGGGAGACAATTGTGAGAGAGTACACTTGGAGTATTGTAAACGTTTGTTGTCAGTTAAGAAAAGCACGTGTAATGCTATTGTCTATTCTGAGCTTGGTCGGATTCCATTAAGATATATAAGAATGTTTAATATTATAAAATATTGGAGTAAGTTGTTGGTTACGAATATTTGCATTCTGCGTGGTTGCTATGAATATTTTTATGATAATGTTGATAAGTGTAACGTGCAGAATTGGGCATACCAAGTCAAGAGTATTTTAACAAGTATAGGTTTTGGAAATATATGGCATTCCCAGGAACTTCATCCAAGTTATTTATTGGTTATTAAGCAACGGATCTTTGATAACGCTTGTCAGTTTATTAGAGGTGAATTATCATCATCAACTAAATGTAACTTGTATGTTAATTTGATTGAAAGCAATACTCTACAATTTTATCTTCGCAAGCGTATACCTTTTATTTACAAAAATTATATAACTAAATTTAGATTATCATCACATAGTTTAATGATAGAAACAGGCAGGTACAATAGGATTAATGTTAATGAAAGGCTTTGTAAGTTTTGTGATACGGAGATTGAGGACGAGTTTCACTTTATCCTTCAATGTGCAAAGTATAAGGAAATAAGACATAAGTATATAAAACAGTATTATTGGAAAAACCCATCTGTTTATAAATTAATTCAACTATTTACATTACAAAATACTACCCAATTATGTAACTTGGGTAAATTTCTTTTTAACGCCATGAGAATAAGAAATATGTAACTTATCTTGTTTAGATTAATATGTACATTCTCCTTTCATCACACATAAGTGAATATTTGTAAACCATCCGGTTATATTATGCTATTCTGTTTAGTTATAATCCAATGAAATGTAATATTTCACGGAATAAAAGAATTGATACCCCCTTGTGTGCCCTCGTTATGTAAAACAACACAAGCTAACAGTACAGCTCGATGTTTAACCGTCGATTAAACACCCTAAACAACATCCAAACATCTCAAACCTTCAATAAATCCGTAGTTTAATTATTCAACTGGCAATTTGTATTGATGAAAACGTAAGACCCTGATTAAAAACGAAGTTGTGCGCATAATGCTATAGCATGTAGGCCTAGATGGTCTCGCTTTGCGCAATGTTGTCATAAGACTGCACGTGAGAACCCGGATGTATATGTAAACAATTACTCTCGTGTGAACTGTTTTATCTTCGTGCACAGTTGTTGGTTGTTATTGAATATTACTTTAGTAGCACAGCAGAAAGGATGTTATTATACAATACTATTTTTATTTACATTTAAACCATTTTTTTAGAATTGCCTTTGACTTCATTTAACAGGATAAAACAAATATACGTTTTTCTTAGTTATTTCATTTAGTGAGAAGTTACAATTCTCAATGAAAGACATGTATTGGATGATCACTGATGTCTTGTTTAAAACATTATTTTAATAAGCATTTCACTGAAAATCTTAATGTTTTCACTTTTGTACATAGAGGAGATATTTTCCACAACAATACCCGATACATGGCCAAACAGAATGAAGATTTATTAAATGAACCTTATCCAAAATAATTATCAGATAGAGCAAAAACGGTATTCCTAATTTCAGGTTAATAGGTTATAATTAACCAATCGGAGAAAAAAGGGATGTTAAGGAATACAATTGCTATTTGATGTTACCTAATTAGCTGATGTCATAAAATAGCCAGGTGTTGATGATTGTGCATTATATAACCTACCTGCTATAGTCATCATTTGATATCATCTAATTAGGAAACAGACAGGAAACACGATAGACAGTAAAGTAATTGTGTAATAAGTGAGTATCTGATCTAAAGAAAGTAAGTAACACCTGCAGACCAATGTCATTGTTTATTCAACCTTTTTACACAACGTTCAAATCTAAATGTGAGCATTGTATATTCGGATTATTACCATAAATCAGCCCAAAACGTTGTGCTATGTTTTATATTTTACTAATCTCCCTTTTCTCTGCATGCCAAACTGTTCATTCAGTGAAAATGCGAGCTCGAAGCAGAAAATCGGTGTAGTGATCGGAACACGTGAGTTCGATGTAGATTGTCACATTGCTCTGTTTGACCTAACACAGCGGGTCAATTTGGCGTGAAACCATCAATATGATGGGAATTTGTCTACGGAGACTTCATCAGGAGATATTCTAGGACAGTTGACAGCAACACAATGATATAACATACTGTTAATCGCTTTGAAAAGGCAGTACTGCGGATTTCGCCTATCATTTTCCATATAAGCAACGTCACTTCCGGTATCCCCTGCCCGTGGCCTCTCAGTCTTGTTTTGGTTTGTCGCTGGACGGCGACAAGCAGACGCCTTGTTACGCAATGTTTACTTAGCTGTAGCTTCATTGAGAAACTGTGTATCGTTGCTGTTTTGGCCTAATATTTATGTTATATAGTTATTTGACCAATATCTTTTGAAAAATATATTTAAAAAAGGTTATGCAGCCCTTCTTTAAAGATTAAGAATATATCATAATCCACACTTTGAGTTGAAGAGGAAATGTATGGTTAAGCATGTTATTTCCTACGTTTAAAGTGACCAAGTGAGAAGATCATTGAGTAGTGCATAATATGCATCAATGTTTCCTTGTTTAACGTATTAACCCTGGAGAAGAAACTTAAAGTCCATATTGCTGTAGAGTTTCATGGAGATCAAACAGTTATTTATATTTGCTGTATAAAGAGGTAATTAGTGCCGAGATTTATTTGAGCAGTATAGATATTCCGTATTGCTGCTGCACAGAATGCTGCAGCTCACAGGAATTAAATATTGAAACTGATATATATATTTATAATTTTTTAATAAGCCAATACATTTCATGTTTTGTACATATGTACGGATGATTTTATTCAAGATGAATATGGTTATCTTCTAATATATTCTGCAAATGACCACCCTCGTATATCATGTAATCCTTTTACAGAAGAAGAAGAAGAAAAGAAGAAAAAGAAGACAATTATTTTATTACAGTGTCACAAGCTGTACATACAAGAAGAAAAATCAAATTTGATAATCAATTAAAAACAGCTTCCGGCCAGGTGGCCTACGAGACACTAATTTCCTAAAATATAATCCTTTTACACATACCCTTCGTTTTATAATAAAAATATATTGAGGTCTGTCGACAACTTGACTCTATTAACTCATTACCGCCGATTAGGGCGATTCTCCTCGCGAGAGTCACATATAAGCGTCAGTCAATTAGCAGCTTCTCACGGCGAGAGCCATAATATGCATCGTTTGAAAGCACCTCTTATTCAGCGAGAGCCGCATATATGCATCGCTTCTATTTGTATTGAAAAAAGTCGTTTCTATACATAAGTTGGCAAATATCAACATGAATGTATATATTCTATGAAAGATATGTCATTTAGTGTTCATAACAGACAGTAATTAAAGTGCTTTGATAGAAATGAAAGGTCGAATTTGGAGAATGATACTCCGTTTGGTGAATAATCAAATCTTTCAGATAATGGGTTGTTAAGAGTTTACACATGTCTAGTATAACATACACCTCGTTCAAATTTAACAAGGTGCTCATGCCACTTAACAGAAATGTCCTTGTAGTTTGGTGTAATCATCACATCATCATTAAATGAATTCTGTCTCTTTTGATAAATCATCAAGATAAGCTGAATCTAGATTTTACAGTTTTAATCCCCAAGCGAATAAACATTCAATCAGACTCTAGAAATCCTTATGAAATAGATTGACCTTGAAATAACACTCTCTCGGGATATAGACAGACAGACAGACAGATAATTTATTTAAGTCTCACCTCATACATAAAATGGAATAAACATAAAACCGACATAAAATATATGAGCCACCCAATAAGGGTTATGAGAGACTATTGAATGTATATACAAAAGTATATTTAATAGGAAATGTTTAAACAGATATTTACAATAAATAAAATGACAGTGCAATGTACAAAGAATCTAAGTGTTATATAAAATGCGCTTTCTTAGATATACTAATACTATATTATATACTATACTACTTATATATTTCTTATATATACGCTATGGATTGAAGCGTAGCAATTGTAGAACAACAGCGTGCAAATGCTTTCATTGGACAATATTCTTCATGTACAGAACAGAACAGAACAGAATGTTATTCTCATGATTCATACAAAATGATAAAGAAAAAATACAACATGTAGCCACACCCTTCTTCGTCACCTATTGAAACACCGGCTATTCCATGCCCCTCGATTGCGTTTTTTAATAATATTTGCAATTTTTTCACACTATCTTCTTTGCATGTGTTCTTCATGTCATGTGAAGTTTGAATGCTATTAAAACTTTTGCATTATAAAATCCTTATTCAAGGTAGAGATTATGTAAGTATGTATAACATTAAAATCATGGTTTATGTTTAACTTGCGTATGTAATAATGTCTGTATAATGACATATTCACTGTTAAGTTTTAAATAGGGTTGATTTACTTGTTAAAAGAATGTTTGTGTGCTCAATACCATATCATTTCAACTGGTCAAAGAGAGTTACGTTTTGTTTTTACGTTTTGTTTAATGTCTCATACTGTTTGAGAACTGACAGTACTATTACAAAATTCATATTTTATATCATATTCAGAATTAATACAGGGCCAAAATGATATAGATTTAACTACAATAAGTAAATCTGAATTAAGCTGTAAAGTTACGGGACTTGCTCAGGTGACCTCTTACTACGCCAACATTTGGAAAAAAACTTATCAAGTTCAAGTTCATTTATTCTCAAAAACCACCCTTGGTGGTATACGAGTACATATGAAATTAGAAATATACATTGTACAAAGTGACAAAATGGCGGTGGACTACAACACAATATCTGGACACAATCATATATATATACACACACATATAGAAAGTAGATTAGAAAAAATCAGGTTCTCAGCTTTTGGATTTTGGAAAATATAACATTTATAAATTTTGCTAGATTTCTTACAGTTATAACGTCGCTTGTAGTAAATAATTGCCTAAAGGAAAGAATATTTGAAAATGTAATTAATTTGGCTGGGACATACATTTTTCTAACTTCAAGTGCAGAGCATCGGAATATATAGTGGAATTCATCTGCAATTGCTGGTGAATCACATAGTTTACAGGTTCTATTTTCTCTTGGGGTATTATTCCAACGTCCGGTCTCTACAGGCAAGTAGTGATTAGAGGTTCTAAACTTTAACAATGGGTAGCTAATATATTTGGGTAAAAACAGATAGTCATCAAAAGAGGGTAAAATCTTAATGTATTTATAATATTGTCCCTTCGGACTTATTTCTACAGTATTTCTCCACTTTTGATAGAATTGATCTTTCAGAGTAGTTTCTACTGCATTAAGTAACCACGTTCTGCTATAATTACAAGGAAAATGAAATACATTACTAAGCCCACAAGAGTTTAAAATATTTTCAACGGAATTAAGCCATGAATAGGACTGGTTATTAATCATACTATCCAGTGACATAAAATTGTAGATAATCGAGGATAATTTAAAGTGAGATGATGGTGTGTTGAGTTTATGCCAAAAGCTTATCATTCTTTTAGATACATGATTGCTGATTGGATATCTTCCAAATTCACCGTACAACATGAAATGAGGTGTTGACATTCTTAGGCCAGATGCTAGTTTTAAAAACTTTGTATGTACATTTTCAAGTATATCTATCCACGCATGACCCCAGAAGTCGTAGCCATATAGCATGACAGTTTCTGAAGCTTCACCCTTGAGTGACTGTGACCATGCTACTCACCTGACCACTGAATGTAATGCACAGATAATTGGTGAACATAATTAACCACAAACAAGGTGACGTTGATTGAACCCTTGCTCACCATAAATGTAGACCACGCCCATCACGTGTGCACAGATTTAAGATCTATTTACTAGTGAATGTTTATTCAGACGTCAATAAACTATAGATGGACAAGTCGCCTTCAATTAATAATATCAATGGTGCACATTACTCGATGTCTCTGTTCTCTGTTAATATCCTTATTTACATCCTGTTTCCCGACTGATCTCCATGAAACAATAAAACAATCAGAATTTATTGTATAGACTAGACAGCTACCTTCATCAAGTCTCGGGAGATGAGGGGTACTGTGAGCTAATTAGCGTCCCCAGAGCGGGCAGATACGTTGACAGATTACGGCCTAATCCGTCGAATTTTCAAAATTGAACTGTACCTATCCGTCGAATAACACTTGAGTGATTTTGTACCGATCGGTCGAACCTTGGCGAGCATGAGACCCTGGGAGAATCTAAGTTAATTAATGAAGGGAAATCATTTTACTTATACTTTGCATTACTTCCAAGTTTTTACCACTTTCTAACTTCCATTAAATTTTATGATGTCCATGACCTCTTAAAATATTATGCCTTTACCATTTGGCTATAATTGAGACATGGCCCCCACGTTTTATATTGATAATGTTATTTACTCAATCTATCTTTATTTCCTTGTGCACAGTGGAGGCCATAGGGCCAGTCTACATTTCAGATTCATAGAGCGATATACATGTATGTAAATAATCACAAGATTTTTAATTTACATAAAAAACAATACTATTGACAAGTGACGTGTACCATTATTCTTCATTAGTCTAAACACAAATTCTGACAAGAATTTATAATATTTATAAACATGTTGCTGTTGTTCCCAAATATAGCTAAATCCAAAAGTGTAGAGAATATTTCATACAATTCTTTATATATTTACTCATTATATACAACATCGCATCATCCTAACTTGAAGTGATCAAAATAAATGAATGAGAGTTCAAGCACCCCCTTTGTCTTATTTTGGAACGTTCCAACCTTATGTAAGCCAATCAACTACTAAAATCACAGTACCGATCCGTCGAATGGATTTTTCTATTCTAAAACTAGAAATTCGACGAATCGGTATTCACTCTATGTCATAAATTCATGACTAATGAGAATAAACTTGACTTGACTTGACTTGTATGCGACCCGTTGACAAGGGGACCAGGCGTTGAGCCGTGAAGCATGTAGCCCTTAATTACTGCATAATCAATTTTATCATAGGCCGGTGGCCTAAATACTCCTAAATAAAGTTAATGAGACTGAGATTGTACCATAACATGCTTTTATAAGTCCGACCGATTCTTGACATACTCATTTGAGTATCAATATATCTATAATGTACATTAGTATACTACACACAGCTTATATGTCATAAATATAATGTGTGCAATCTTCCATGTACCACGGTGAGTGGTTGAGTAAAATAAAGTAGATTGATTGATTGTATAACTATCTTGCTATCTTCCTCCCCGATGTCATTTATACTGTAATAGTATAGAGGATGAAATTCACTTTCTCACTGTTTGTAGTTTTTACTCAGACTTAAGGTATGAACTTTGGAAATTTGTTTCTTCTGCTGATCCTTCTTTTTTACACCTCAATCCGACTGACCAGGCTGTATATCTTTTATCTAACAGTACGTTATGTTCGCCACTTGCTTACTTAACATATCTTAACATATTATGGAAGATAATCTGCAATCAAGAAAGGTTGTACACTTTTCGGTAAGAAAGAAATGTAAATACAAGAAACAGTGGTGGAGTACACAGTTAGCAGACTTATGGAAACAACTTTGTGAATCGGAACGGATATGGTGTAAATCCAATGGTCCCAAGAAAAAGCGTCTAAAGAGTGCATACGTGGCTAAAAGGAGAACTTTTGATAAGGAATGCAAACGCGCTAAACGTGCACATGTCAAGAAAACGCTTCATGATGTGGAAGAACTTTGTGATTCCGATCCAGGGGAGTTTTGGAAGCAAATCGGAAAGGTTGGAATTGGTAATGAGAGGAGGAAAACAATTCCCATGTAGGTAAAACTAGAAGATGGTTCTGTGAGTAGAGATATTGACAAGGTCATGGAAACTTGGTACAATGCATACTCGGACACTCTCAACTGCACAGGGAATACTCCTCAGGACGTTGCAGACCTTAATACATGCTTAACTGACGAGGAAAACAATATTAATATGGACAGTCTTATATCTCTTGAAGAAATGAAGGTCGCAATCAAGTAAGCTAAACTAGGAAAAGCTCCTGGCTTGGATAATATACCAATGGACGTTTTAAAGAACGAGAAATGTGCACAGTATTTGCATAAACTCTTTAATATCTGCTATGAGAAAGGTTGCATACCAACAGAATGGACAAAGGCTGTAATAAACCCCATATCAAAGTCGTCGACAGAAGATAGGAGAGACCCACTTTCTTATAGAGGACTGACGCTAACAAGTTCAAGTTATAAGCTTTATTGCAGCATTCTGAATTATAGACTTTCTTGTGTTACAGAAACACACGCCATACTAGAAGACAGTCAGAACGGTTTCTGGAAGGGAAGATCTACGATAGATCATGTGTCGTCAATTACTTCCGTAATTGAAACACGTAAAGCAATGGGCAAGTCTACATTTGCAGCATTTATAGACTTCCGCAAGGCGTAAGATTTCATCAACAGAGGCATTCTATGGGAGAAACTCCGGGATATTGGTATAAAGGGCAAGATGTTCAGTGCAATAACGTCTATCTACAAACAGGTCAAGTGCTGTGTTCGATTGAATGGCAGACATACTCCATGGTTCGACGTGAACAACGGACTTAAACAAGGCTGCCTATTGTCTCCATTATTATTCAATTTGCATGTAAATGACCTCCTGTCTCTAGTTTCCAGTTTAGACATTGGTGTATTAGTTGACGATTGCAAAGTAGGAATTTTAGCCTACGCTGATGATATAGTTTTACTAGCTGAATCAGAAGATGACCTCAACATTTTATTGGATTGCCTAAGCAAATGGTGTTTGAAGAATGAAATGACTGTGAACTATTCTAAATCTAAAGTAATACACTTCCGAGGTGCAAAAGTGGAAAGAACATCAACTGTTTTCCAGTGTGGAGGTGAATATATGGAAATAGTGGACAAGTATACATATCTGGGAATATTACTTACAGAGCACCTAGACTACAAGAGAATGGCAAAGGCATCAGCAAGTTCTGCAAGTAGAGCGCTGGGACTCTTAATATCGAAGTTCAAAGTTTTAGGTGGCATGGAGTACAGGACTTTCTCGAAGCTTTATGACACTATGGTTTGGTCAGTGATCGAATACGGAGCGAACATTTGGGGCACCTACAACATGTCATGCATAGATGCTGTTCAAAACCATGCAATGAGATACTTCCTAGGGCTGAGAAAATTTGCGCCAAACAATGCTGTGTCGGGTGATATGGGCTGGGATCCACCCCTGGTGCGACAATGGGGATCAGTTACTCGACAGTATATGCGTCTTAGGAGAATGGACCAGCAGCGCCTAAACTACAAGATATTCAAGTGGAGTCACAAATGGGCAGGAAGACGAAAATCAAACTGGACCTCACGCATGCATAAGAAGTTACAAGAGTATGACATGGGACACGTTTTACCGTTAGACAGACTATACGACAGCAAATACATAGTGAAAATCATTCAAAGTAGAACTCTTCAACACTTTAAAGAAAATTGGTGGAAAGAAGTTTCACGACAGGATGGAAAGAGAGGAATTGGAGGAAACAAGCTAAGAACGTACAGCAACTTCAAGAAATACTACAGAACTGAGGACTATGTCATAAACGCTATGCCAAGGAAATACAGATCAGCGTTAGCCAAGTTCAGGAGTGGAGTAGCCCCCCTCAAGATAGAAACTGGACGCTACACTAATACGCCACTAAATGAGAGAGTATGTCCGGTTTGCCACGATGGACTAGAAGACGAGGAACATGTGCTCTTACGATGCCAATTATATGAAACCGAAAGAAAGGAATTGCTGAAAAGATGTACAAATATGGAAGAAGATTTTATACAATTTGATGATCCTCGGAAAGTCAGTTTTATCCTGTCTAACCAGGCTGTTATTTATACAAGTGCCAAAACCTGCTATAGTATTTTATCGAAACGAAATGGGTTTTTGTATTCTTAATTCCAGTTTACACTTTCTAGTTTTATAGATTTAATGAACTTTTTCATTTGTATTTCTAAATGCTTTTAAAGTCTCTCATAACCCTATACAGGGTGGCTCGTTACATTTTATACATACTATTTAACCCTTGTGATATGCTTTTTTAACGGTGTATATATATTTTATAATTATGTATGAATCTTTGTTATGAGGTGAGACTATAATAAAATATCTGTCTGTCTGTCTGTCTGTCTATCTTATGTACAGACGGAGGCTGCGCCTCATTTAACTATCTACAGTTTTACTCCATCCTTAATATTTCATGTTTTATATTATTATCTATATTTTTATATATAATGATTGATATTGAAAGTACATAGGCCTTGTAGGCCGGTTGCTATCTTTTAATCTGTAAGGTTTTTTTATCATGTGATATATTGTTTTATCCTGCCATAATATGTGAAATGTACACTTGTAAGCACGTGACACCGAAAAAAATTACTTTTCTTCTTCTTTCTTCTTCTGTAATAACAATTCAATCACCATGTTCATAAAGCATTTCTATTGTTTAAAAATTCTCTCAAGTTATGTACAGCTGCGTACCTTAAGTTTGTTCACTCGCTTGTGTATCTTAGTGCAAATATCATGAAATTTGGGATAAGTTTTGACGTCCATGACATAACTACACTGGCACTTACAAAGGATCACCAACTGTCAATGTATAGAACTATTCCCAAATCATATTTCGGCATTGTCTCGTCACCATATTAGGCATGGTTAAATAGACAGGTGGGGTAATATCTGTGAAATTCAGATTTTCTTAAATGTTGATCAAAATAATCACTACAAACTCTGTAAGCAAACAATCAGCACAATTACATTGTCTTAGTGCAAAGGATTAAGTATCACTTAGATCTAAAGCTGTTGGACAGAACAGAAGTTTATTTCTCATAATTCACATAGGTGATATAGTGAACAAGTTGAATAAGTTGTACAATAAGTTACATGTTTTCAAAAAATAATTATATATACATGATACAGTAAATCAGATCATATGATATATACAAGGATATTCAAGAGTTGAAGAAGTATGAAGGATTTTGTAGAGAAAAATAAAAAATAGTGCTTTCGAAATTGGGATCCCTGGTCCCTACAATGCCCTACTTAATTTGTTACGGTTATCTGTTAGGTATGACATACGAATATGTTAACGCAAACTGCATATTAACTTATGCAGTGAAATTTCAACATTATCCGTTTCGTTTTTGCAATGCTAGGATGCATGAAAGACTTTCAAAATTACAAATCAATCAATAATTGATTGCGTCTCATTTGTGTATATACTTATATCTATATCAAAACCAGTATAAACAATATAAATCATTGAAAGTGTACACAACCAATCGCCCAGCAAATTATGAGAGATACAGGATACTTGCACCAGAATACGAAGGTAAGCCCCGGAGCTGTATATATAATCATCTACAAATCATGCCTTGTATTAAGCTTATTGACCGTCTACAATGTCGCATTTCCTATAAAATAAAAGTTAAAAAAACCTCTTTCTAATCTATCTTGGCAATTTCTAAATGCACCTAAAGAAGTCAATCCAATCGGTTACGGATAGATAGATATTTTAGATAGATAGATATTTTATTAACGTCTCACTGCATGTACAGCATACAATACAACAAACAATCAGTAAAAGCACATGCACCATTCCTTATGAAATTATGAGAGACTATATCTTAAAATATGTACATGTAAAAAAGGTATATAATTTGATATTTAATTATTATACAATAACACTCGCCTTCTAGATAAAATAGTGTATAGGGTTTTGGCAACGCTACTAACAACATTATGATTTGACATTAAAAAACAGAACTTTTGTTCTTCGCTAAAAGAATAAAATTCACTATAAAAGGAACAAACATAAGTAAACAATTCAGAGCGCAGGTCATCATACACCGGACACTTAAGTAGCACATGTATTTCATCCTCTACAGTTATTTGTACACATTGGACAGGTGCGTTCTTCAACTGTTAGGTGCTCATAACGACCCGTCTCGATCCGGATTGGAGCAACACCACATCTAAATTTGGCAAAAGCACTTCTGTGACATCTTGGCATGAGGATATTGACGTATTTGTCAGTGGAGTAGCTGCACTTGAAGAGTTTATATGTCCGTAGTTTACCAGTGTTATTGGTCACATCTTCCGCCCATGAGTCATCAAGCTTAGCGTTGTAAATATCTAAAATATAATCAACAGTTTCACTGGGTAAGAACATATTTACATTGCAATACACTTCCATATCATGCTTGGTAAAAAAAGAGCGGACATTAAAATTCCAATTCTTACAATTCCGTGACTGACAGTGCTCACTCCAAACGAATACTTTTCTGTTCAGTCTATCTCCATCCATGTTGACCAGTCTTCTCCATTGTCTTAGAACAGCTTTCCACTTTTGAACAGACATGGGCGTCCAACCTATATCTCCTTCACTGCATGGTTCGGCGTATACTTTCCAACTCCAAGGAAATATCTGCAGGCGCGATTCTGTATCATATTGATTGCACTAAACTCTTTAGTGCCCCATATAGCAGCTCCATACGTAATGATACGTAAAACAATAGATTCATACAATTTCTTAAAAGCATTATGTGGTATACCTCCCATGGATTTGCATTTGGCAATAACAAGTCCTAATGCCCTACTGGCCGAGTTAGCAACAGCTTTAGCTGTAACATTAAAATCCAAATGCTCCTGTAACACCAGGCCCAGGTATGTATATTTATCTACCACATCCAGCTCAATATCACCACACTTGAACCTTGTAACTGTTCTTGCCACGGAGGGGTTCCTGTAGTGCACCACTTTTGATTTATCACTATTTATTGTCATACTGTTTCTAGAGCACCAGTTGTTAAGACAGTCCAGCATTACTTGTAAATCACTTTCACTCTCGGCCAGAAGCACCAGGTCATCTGCATACAACAAAATACAGATAATATCATCTCCAAATTTCACTCCTGTTCCCACTCCCTTCAGTGTCATAGCCATGTCATTAATATATAGATTAAATAACAGTGGGGATAACAAACAGCCTTGCTTCACTCCACAGTTAACTGTAAACCAGTCCGTGTCAAAACCGTTAACTCTCACACAGCTCGAGACACCAGTGTATATCTCGTGCAGCGTCGCATGTTACCCTGTACTCCAAGCTCGTCTAGCCGTCTCCATAGTATTCCTCTGTTAACTGAGTCGTAAGCTTTCTTGAAGTCAATGTATGCTGTAAATGTTGATAACTTCTTTTTCTTTCTCGTATCAATAAGGGACGTTAACGTTGTGAGGTGATCCACTGTACTCCTGCCTTTCCTGAAGCCGTTCTGTTCTTCCACTAAAAGCTCTTTTCTCTCCGCCCATGCTGTTAATCTACTGTTCAATATATTACAGTATAGCTTGTAGATAACTGACGATAGTGTAATTCCCCTGTAGGAAAGAGGGTCTCTAGGATCTGCACCGTTTCCTTTAGGTATGGGGACAATGATGCCTCGTTTCCAGATATCAGGGATCACGCCGTTATTGAAACATGTATTAAAAAGCTTTAATAAAAAAGTGAAAGTTGTCGGGTTCCGTAGAACCTCGACTGGAATGTCATCTGGACCCGCTGATTTACCATTCTTCACACAAGTAAAGGCTGTTATGAGCTCCTGCTCTGTGATACAATCATCAAACAGCCCCTCCGTGTCTGTAGACTGTACAGGCTCTCTACCAGTCTCCGCAACGTCATCCTCACAGTGCACATTCAACAACTTGTCATAGTCGTCCCGCCATCTCTCCATCACTTCTGGCATAGACCTGGATACAGAACCATCCGGGTTGACGACTTCCATCGGGATCTGCTTACGACGCTCACTCGCTACCCCAACTTTCCCAATAGTTTTCCAGAAATAATTTCCGTCAGCATCAACAGAGTCACTGATATCACGGTGAATTTTCTTAATATAATGTCTTTTAGAACGCTGAACACATCTGTCAAACTGTTTTCTTTTCGATTTAAAGATGGATCTCAGGTGCTTCTTATCACTCCCCTTATGCTTAGACCATCGCCTCTCACTCGCACATAATTCATTCCACATACCACTTAACTCATCAGTCCACCATGGTTTCTTTATCCGCCGCCGCTTGTTACACCGGGATGTTGAAATCTTGACATGGGTATAATTAAGTTTGTCCTTCATTTCACTTTGGATTGAAGTGCAGAAAGTCTCATATGACGAATTCACAGCCGATTGGGTAGATGACGCTTGTTCTAATAAGCTGATCGTGTCGTTAAGGGCTTGTTGTATATCTGGGCTTGACATAAAACCTCCTGGTATTGTGAGTAGGTCAAACTTGATACGACTTGTTTCCCACGCCACCTCATCATCAAGAGTTACATCATTCGCTTCACTCAGTATGTGCACCCATGACAACAGAGAGTGGTCAGGCACGGCTCGCGGATCCTCTCCAGCACCATCTGTCACTCTACCCACAAGCTCACTCGCACGCTCGACTCTAAACTCCTTATAATGCACTAGATTCTCGTATGGGATAATACAGTAGTCTACAACGGCCAGGCCGCGCGTAGAAATAGAAGTGTAATCATT
Source organism: Steromphala cineraria (assembly GCA_916613615.1). Taxonomy (NCBI): domain Eukaryota; kingdom Metazoa; phylum Mollusca; class Gastropoda; order Trochida; family Trochidae; genus Steromphala; species Steromphala cineraria. The sequence goes on along the minus strand of OU744724.1, from coordinate 15,452,911 downwards.
CTTCACACAATTTCTACCATTCAGTATACACATATTACACTTAATCAAAAAATCACACAAAATATCACCATACTTGTTTTTGGTAAAATCAATCACCTCTCTCTCAGGCACCATGTCCACACCCTCAATATAATCGCATGCACTGCCCACACGGCAGTTAAAATCACCACATATTGTAACACTTCCAAGTTTTTGAAATTCATATACATTAAACAACAAAGAGTCTATAAATTCATATACATCAACAACTCTGCTTGAGTTCTCTGGTGGTAAGTAACACACACTATAACTGTGTTGCACACGAGACACTTTATCTACCAAACTGATCCACAAGATGCCGTCATATGATTTATCGATTACTTTTATGTCAAAGTTCTCAAATAATGTATCTTTGATTAAAAATCCTACACCACCGGACCCAGCCTTAGCCCGCCGATGTATATCTAGTCTGTTGTGACCCAACCATACATATCCAGGGACCTGTATTATCTCATCCCTTCTCAGGTGTGTTTCTGCGATACCAATAATGTCTAGGTCACAATTTTGCACACACAAAGATCTCACAATGTTATTGTCTGAATTACCGTTAGCGTTCCAACTGTTAACGTTCCAAAACCCGGCAGTAAGCTAATGCCTGCTACTGCCGCCCGCACCTCCACCTCGTCTGTTCCTGTCTCGCCGTTCTCCCCTCACTCGCTGCCAGATCGATGTACGTCATCACTTCTATGATGACGTCGCTCCTCCCTCCTGACGTCATCGACTCCTCCGCTCGGCAGCACACGTCGTCCCTTCAGTTGTAGTCTGTCCTCCCCGATCGCCTGCACAATCGTACGCAGGTTATGGAACTCGCGTTGTTCTTCTGGTGTGTTGTAGGGTACAATAAATACATCTTGAAAGTTCTTTGATGACTTCAACACACTTTTCTTCTTTAGAACATTCTTTCTCGTGTCTTTTGAGTCAAATGTAGCGATCACAATTCCTGGCTTTTTTGGGTTCGATGATGATTTTCTAACTGCATTCTTGATCTGTACATTGGATAACCGTAGGCCATCTCGAACAACAGACATAACCTTATTCGCCACATTTTCACCATTTGTTTCACGTATGTTCATTAGCACGAGCTTATGTTGCGGACTGTCCATTTCATCACTGTCACATACCTTCTCGACCGTGACCACCCTTTCCTCGAGCTTCTTGACCACTGTAGTAATGTCGGTTTTCACAGCATCAATCTCACGACTAAATTCACCTCGAAGTTTCATAGTGAGTCTATTCTCCAGTGAAATGAGTTTGTCGTCTACGGATTGCTTCAGGTCTTTAATTGCAGCTAATACTATCCGCGTTTGATCACTGGCCTTTGAATTCATACCATTTTCAAGGTCAATGTCTTTTGGTGAAATATTACACACCTTTTTCACCGAACACTGCTCCACCTCGATTTCTATTTCGGAACTTCCTCTTTTCCGTCCATTCACCGTACCTTTCTGTGGCGACTTCCTTACTCTCTCTTCAGTATCGTCAACTTGCACCGGGTGGACGTACGCCATTACGACTCGCACGTAGTCTGAGCTATCTCCCAGGCCATCCATGTCGCAACTCTTCTTAAACACTAACTTGATTGTAATACCGGAGTAAAAACGTTACCATCCGTTCAAATTACTACCCGTATAGACTTGTTATAGACTACACCTTCATAAAACACTGTAGGACTCAGTTAAAATTCAAATTTCATCAGAGCACTGTTTCACACGTCCGTACGGGTGAGCCTCGTTCTCGTTCCCGGATGTACCTTAGACTACACACCACATATCGGTATGAGCGTAACCTAAAGACCTGTGGTGTGTGGAGACAGAGGGCGGCGGCTTTGATCAACTCCGCCGCCACACTTCAGCGAGTAATGGTCACTGAGCAGCCATACAACCAATATACTCCCCTGTTCGCTAATTTAGAAAAATAATGATGTAAGTTATTACAATAGATAGATACACAGCCAAATCTTCATAGATAGATACACAGCCAAGTCTCGCCTAAGCATGTTACATCACGTGACATCACTCAAACACTATACTATATTGCGGATGAAAGGGTTGGCGGAAATATCAATAATTGTGATCGTTTGTAACTGTATAACATACCAATTGATGTACACCTTCCTCTCCGCATACAAAAATTAATAAAATGCAACATGACTCATGATGTACTTATAGGTATACACGTTCATTTGTGTATTTGTTTTTGTTTCCAGATTTGTTGATTCAAAAGATAACATAGTTCTAAGTCTTACGGTGATCTGGATTTATTGGGAGGTTGGTTTATTAAAATGAAGACAGTTTTATGCCTTTAATAGGGTTCTTATCAATGATTATATGAGATATTTTCATTATATATACGTAAAGTTGCTCGAAGAAAGGGTAAATAAAACGTAATAAAAATCAGAGTGTTTTCTACCTATCGGCAATAATAATCCAATGTAAACATAGCAAATTCACGACGTATGGTCATTTCAGCTTTCTTTATTTGCTCTAATAGGCGACAATTGCGCAAAAGTTTAAACGTCATTTGCATGGATGCACTCATGTATGCATGTAGTTTGCCTATATAAACATTCACTATTCAGATGAACCTTAAAAAACCAGAAAAAAAGGAAAAGTGTGAATGTGGACAATCCTAAGGATTGACCGACGATGACATCCAGATACACGCATACTGTTCAGTCATTCAATCAATCTTCATTTCATAATAAACAGTTAGCGTCGAACGTGAAGTATTACAGAGAGAGATGATGTTTATTAAAGTCTCACTTCCTGTACATAGTCAATATATTTAAAACATTTTTACATGGAATAAAAGTACAGGAACCACCGGGTAGGTTATGAGAGACTAAACATAAAAAACTATTAAAACATTGTAGAAATACATTGCATTACATACATAATGTTACACGAAAAATGAAGAATTAACAAAGGAGTATAAACCTACATACATTCATTCATACAATCACACTTACAGCGTAATATAACAACCTTTCATTCATACAAACAGAAATACATTCATATACAAACACACAGAGATATAATCACGAACACATGGACATACAAATTTACAAAGCAATACATAAGGTACACACAAACACGAAAATGATACATACATAAAAGCTACATACAACTCTACAAACATACAACTCTACAAACATACAACTCTACAAACATACAACTCTACAAACATACAAACATACAACTCTACAAACATACAACTCTACAAACATACAACTCTACAAACATACAAACATACAAACATACAAACATACATACATACATACATACATACATGGTTATATAACATATGCATGCATGCAAAACTACATGTGAAACAATCATATACATACTTAGATTCACATTGCAAACATACGTACATGCATACAGACAGACAGACATACATACGGACAAACAGACATTCATACAAACATACAAACATACATATACCCGCAAATATATCCGCATACATATACACACAAGCACGCATATACACATCAATCATACCTATATACATACATACATATATACATTCACACATACAAACATACATACATACACACACAAACGGATACACGTAAACACACATAGTACTACCAACGTTCACTCACAGACATACATCACTGTTTAAATAGCATAGCAAAATTAAAATTCTTAACAAAGCATACACTCATACCCTAGGTGGATATATAACTAGCATTCATGTCGCATGCATACCATACAAATTTACAAAGCATATATAACATAACATTAAAAAAGCACACAGCATACTCCCAAGTATATATAAATATAACATTCATACAACATGTGATACATTCATACGTTTAATAACTAATGGGGATAAAAGTAAATTAAAAGTACAATAATAAATAGGTTAAAGTAATGACTGGCGGCGTTTATACATGTTGGTAACTGTATCACACAGATGATGCACTACGTCTGGAGTATTCAGGAGGTGTGTAAATTTGGTAACTGATGATGAGTTGTTGAAGCGTGGGGAGATGTCATAATGCTGCATTCCTGAGAACAGGTCGTATCGCAGGTCGTTATACATATCACAGTCAACTAGGAAATGGATTTCACTCTCTATTTTATCAGGGCAGAAGGGACACACCCTCGCTTTGAGAGGTATTGCAGGTCGACTGTACCTGAGTTTTTCAATGTTCAGCTGCAGGCTGCCACAACGAAGAAGAGATAATATCTTCCTTCAAGATCGGGAGATCGATCTTCATAAAACATAAGCTTCAGGTTTCAGATCTTTTTTGCTGAGACGATACGTTCGAAGTTTATTGCCATTTGGATTGCCGCGGTCATTCCAGAGATCACAAAACTCGAATTTGAGTCATGTTTATTGTAGAGTTATTGTTGATTTGCTCTAAGAAATTGTTTTTTTTTTGATAGTTTAAAAACGTTTTTTTCCCAGGAATTGCTTCTACGGAGAGACCAACTGTGAATACAACTTGGCAGTCTATGGGGAGACATACTCTTTAAACGTCCCAGGAACCTGTATACTTCTAGCCTCTGTTTAGTTACGCTGGCAGTCCACCCCATGTCACCCCTTGCCGCAATGTTGGAGGAGTTCCGACTCAAGCCCAAAAAGAACTTGCAGGCTCTATTTTGGATTGTGTTCAGACGTTTCTGCTCATACATACCCCAGATGGCGCTACCGTAAAGGGTTATAGGTTGAACAAGGGACTCGTACAGTCTTGTAAATATATCATAAGAAAAACCACCAGCATCAAAATATTTAGTACACAGTGCCCCCAGGGCGCGGCTAGCAGACTTTCCAAGTTCATTAATCGCAACTGTGAAGTCTAAAAATTCGTTAAGCCAGAGTCCAAGGTATTTGTAATTATCGCAGTATTCAATATTCATCTCCCCAATGGTAAACTTCCGTTTGGAACGCATCATAGTCTTCGATCTGAAATGTATAAGTTTGGTCTTCTTTGGGTTAACACTTAGTCTCCATTTATGGCACCAGGAGTTTACATGATCTAGTAGACATTGAAGCTTGTCTTCACTTGGGGCAATCAGAACAACATCATCGGCATATAACAGGAGGCTGATATTTCTTTCATTGATATCAACGCCACAATTCAGCTCTCTTAGACTATCAGCAAGATCATTAATATAGAGCGAGAAAAGCAACGGTGAGATCAAACATCCTTGTTTAACACCACGGGGTGCATTGAACCAGGGGGATAGATGACCATTAACTCGAACAGTGTATTTGACATCTCTATACAACGATTTGACTGCATCCAAAAGTTTGCCGGTGATACCAAAGCGTTGCATCTTAAACCACAAGCAATCCCGATTGACGTTATCAAATGCTTTTTTCATGTCAATAAAACAACAAAACGTAGATTGTTTAGCATTTTTTCTGTTCCTAATAATACTTGTTAAACTATATATGTGTTCCATGCAGCTCCTCTTCTTTCTGAAGCCATTCTGTTCTTCAGATAGAATATCATTATTTTCACACCAGTAACTGAGCCTTGTGTTGATTATATCACAGTATACTTTACATGGTATCGCCATGAGTGAGATTCCTCTGTACGTTGAAGGGTTATAAGGATCAGAATCTGGTTTTAAGATCGGGTTTATGATATTCTGTTGCCAAGCATCTGGCACTTCACCGCTATTAAAACAATGAGAGATAATTGTGTACAGCATGTCAACACAGATTGGGTTTTTGATGCTCTCAGCTGGTAAATTATCAATTCCTGCGGCCTTCCTGAATTTAAGCCGTGATATTGCATCTTCTACTTCACTGCGAGTAATAGGTGTATTGAGGGAATCACAGGACATCTGACCATCAGATAAAGCAGTATTGCAATTCAGCTGATTGACAACGTTACGAAGATGAACATCATCAAAAGAGTCATCATTTTGTAGGGAGTAAATGTTTTCAAAGTCATTTTTCCATCTGTCAATAACAACTTTTGTATCAACTAAACTATTTCCCTCATTATCTATAACCTCCATTGGCACTCGATGAGTTCTGTCATTTGCAACTCCGATTTTGCCTATCTGTTTCCAAAAATCTCTCGAGTCGTTATTATTAAATGAGTCAACGAGTTGGTCACACTTCATTTGTTGATATAATTTCTTGCATTTTCTGAGAAGTTTATCAAAGACTTTCCGTTGATGAGTATATCTTTGTATAAAAGCTGATTTGACGCTCTTACAGGAAGCTTTGCATTTTAACCATTGTCGTTCTTTGTCACAAACGTCGTTCCAAATAGATTGAAGATCCGAGTTCCAATATGGTTTCCTTTTAGAGGCATTATGCTTATTGTCAGAAGTAGGTACATGGTATTTATCGATCTCATGTTGAACCATGTTCACAAATGACGTATATGCGTCATTAACACTATTTCTATGCTGTATGTCATTTTCCAGTCTATGAATACAGTCAGATAGTCTTACTCTGTCATCATCAGCTAATAAAAATCCGTCCGGAACAAACTGCCTCGTTACATTTGCACGTGTGAAATTTTGTTTGTCATTAGTGCCAGATATATTAGTATTGATGACAAATTCTAGTAAGGAGTGATCAGGGAGCTTATCTGGGGGAGGGATGTTACATGTGTTTATAACATCAGTCACACGACACACACCAAAGTCTGTAAACAACGATAACATTTCTGGGGGAACCAAAATATAATCAACAACAGATTTGCCTTTTGTACTTATACATGTGAAATCATTTCTGACCCCAACCCTACCGTTGAGCATACAAACATTCACATCACATAAGAAATCAATCAAACAATTGCCATATTGATTATCAAATGTATCTATTACTGACCTCGGTTTAAGACTGTCCACTCCCGCAATATAATCCATTTGATCTCCACAACGAGAATTGAAGTCACCACACATTCTTGACGTAACTGTGCCAAGTGTACATTTGACAGTTCAGGTTTTAAAAGTATTACAAATGAATGAAATAATCTTTGCTTCAAGTTATATGAAAACATACATATAGAGAATATTTTATCATACATTATTTTATCATATAACAGACATTCATTTGGTTTATATTGCTGAGAAGGTTAGACCTGCATTTAATCATTCGAATGTTGATATCATATATGTAAAATGTATACAGTGAGGTATTGTATCATCAGTCGCCTGATTGATGTCACAAAGCTGATTTTTATGTTTTGTTATGGGGAGAGGCCTCAATATAAGCTGTGCCTGTTGGCCAATCCTCTTCAAATAATGTATAATTTATGGTGAAATAAATATGTTTAAACCATAAATGTATGAGATCCCATGGAGCATGAAGGAAGATGTGCCTTGGGTAGTTTCAAAACTAATTTCATAAAAATCTTTGAACATTTTCAATAAATTAATCAATATAAGCAACACCCAACACCTCATGTCTATCGATAGGAATAGTAAACTGTAGGAGTGTGGACATTTCCGGCATTGCTTGATCGTCACATTTACCGCCATATTAGATATTCAATGGTGCTTGGTGCTTGTCAACTTGTGTTTGACGCAATGACAGCCCTTATTAGTTCTAACGCACACGTGACCCACATATCCATAAATAACCAGTTTACCCCTACAGCAGTGTTTCTTTCACTCAATGATTCGACTGATAATCACTCAAGCGTGGCGTTTGGATATTTCGCCGGATTAGGCCGTAATCTGAACAATCAACATAATCCTGTGATCAGTTAATCAGCTACCTCATTAGTGTATTCTTAGCAATTACCAGACAATCCGTTACCGTGCGATGGTTTCTTTATTGCCTTAGAATAGCCAGTCACAAAAACCCTGTCTCTTCGTTTTCACTGTGTGGGATAATTTAGTTACAGAAGCAAAAAATACAGAACTTTAAAATATAAGACTTATATTCAAAATTGAAAGCGCATAGTAAGTGGTTAAATTGGCATGTCGCAGTTTCCAAGCAGGCTAGCAGGTTTTCGCTTTATAGATAAACACTTGTCATTTACTTTATGAATGAAATATATCGAATTTCATTTTGCCTTTTATTTTACATTAGTTGTTAACCATTGCAGTATGTACGGTACATGTCTTTTGAAGTTGTGCTTTGGTTTCGATTTCACATATATGAATAGTAACTGATTTGTTAAAAACACACATGACTTACATTAACAGTTCTTTAATATAATATTTAACGACGTTTTCCGGGATGAAATACATGACAATATAAGTTATTGAACAAAAAAACCCTCTTATGAACTATGGTAAACACAAAACACTGATCTTAGAGCTGATAATTATAATGTAGAGGGAGGATGTATATAATATATATGCTAACAACGTACTACGTGTCGTTTTATTTGGAAAAGGGACAAAACGTGTATAGGGATTTAATGTCTTAATACAATCTTCAAAGATCACAAGAGTGCACTTCCGAAATTCCAATGCGGAGTGACCCCAATGAGAAAGGAGACGGGAAGATATGGAGAACGTGCTATGTAAGGAAAGATATTGCTTTAACTAAGAAATCCATGTTCTATTTTATATATTATCGCTTTTAAAGAAATGTCAAAGCTTACGGCCGAATTTTGAATCAGAACAGAACAGAACAGAACTTTATTACACTCAGGCCGATATCCTCGGCATATGAGGTACAACATGACAGACAGACAGACAGATAATTTTATTTACATCTCACTCGATTTACAAAAGTATTGAAATACATAAAACGCATCATACACAGACAGTAAACGCATCATACAAGCGGATAAGTGATTAGCCGGAAGATTTTACAGTTTGCATTATGATTTTACAAAATTTGCTAAGTTTTTTTAATATAGATACCTTTTTACACATGAAAAGATTTTGAAGTTTAAGCATATTTGGTCTCTTTGAGAAATGTAAAGATATGTACAAGGTTCTTTCTAAAGTAAAATATTCACATCTAAAAATATAATGGAACTCATCTCCAACATCATTCATACAACACAATTTACATTTTCTTTCAGACTTAGGTATCTTATTCCATCTTCCTTTTTCAATCGGTAAATGGTGGCAAGAGGTTCGAAACAGTAGTAACGGGATAGCTTTATTTTGGGGAAGGGACATTAGGTATGTTTCAAGTTCAAGTTGCGGTTTCAAAACAGAATATAAACCTTTTTTCGAGTTTTCCACCTGAGACCTCCACGTTTGTTTAGCATTATCGGTTAAAATAGAGAGGGCAGTGTGTTTGAGCCAGGAAGATGAAACAGGAGACTGTGATAACCATATATAGCTTAGTCCAATACTGTTAAGGATATTATGGATACATGACAACCAACGATAAGTGTAAGTTCCATTATTATAGAGGTTATATAGAATTGAATATGTAATATAAGATATTTTGCTGGCTTTGTCAGTAATTAATTTTGACCAGAAGGTCAACATGCGGGTTTTAACATCAACAGAGAGAGGAACTCTACCAAGTTCTCCATAAAGCATATACAATGGGGTAGTCTTTTTAACGGATAACAGTTTTCTCATAAAACAAATATGTACATTTTCAATTTGATTAAGACCAACAAAACCCCATATTTCACAACCATACAGTAAGATAGGTTTTACCATTTTATCAAAGACATACAGCCGACACTGGATTGATAAATTAAAGGTTTGGCTTTTACGTAATACAAAATACATTGCTTTAGTAGCCTGTTGACAAAGATTTGTAATGGATACTTTAAAACTGCATTTCCTTTCAAAAATAACACCAAGGTACTTATACTCGTTAACGTATTCTAGGGGAATACCATTGAGAAAGATATCTTTAGCCACATCATTTTTTTTACCCCCAAAAACAAGAACTTTTGTTTTATCCACATTTATAGTCAGTTTCCAAATATTGCAATATGATTCAAAATGATTAATGGCTTTTTGTAGATTTGTTTTTGAAGAAGCTAAAAGGATAGTGTCAAAGTATAGTATAAAAGAACAAACAGTTTGAGGGACAATTCTAACATGGAATCTATTGTTTCATAGTTAACTAACAAACTTGGACAATCTTTTGACATAAGGAATGTTTCTAAATCATTCAAAAATCGACGCCGCTAAGGCTAGAATATTGCCCAAGCGGCGTAAAACAGTAACTCAGTCACTCACTCTAAGTTTTAGCGCCTGTCATGATATTCTTACAATACGCTGTGATATTTTTTTATGGTTAGTTTTGGCATTATGAATAAGCTTTTAGTGTTATATGTTTTTGCTGACTTGATATTCTGTGAATACATTTTTAGGGTATAGCAAGTACATTTTAAAAATAATATTGTCTCTCATAAGTCGTAGTTTTACCTAATCTGTACTTATTTCATATATCTACATTTGTATATACGAGTGAGACATGAATAAAATCTTCTTTTTGCTGTCTTTCTGTCTACAAGTGACTTATTTCGCCAACGGCGAGAGATGCCAATATTGCGAAAAATATAGGTAAACCTCCTCACGAGAGCTGCATATAAGCGTAAGTTAATTTGCAGCTTCATACAGCCAACTTCTTTGATAGGCATTTTAGAAGTTGGAATGACAATAATGCTGAGGAATATATGGATGACAAATTTTTTGTTCATTGTATGCGACGTTTCGACACAGATCTCGTGTTGTTCTCAAGCAGAGGACGACACAAGAATCTGTGTCGAAACGTCGCATACACTGAACAAAGAAGTTGTCATCCATATATTCCTCAGCTTCATACAGCCAGTCTCGCATCTTCGTTATTTGAAAAAAAACTGTTCTCTGCTAAAATCTGCTAAAGTCGCACATTTCCTTTTCAATTCAATTTATTTCAATACTTAAAGGCCACAGGCCTATAGTACAAAAGATACATTTACCTCCTTCGCAGGGATCATATTATGGTGATAATTATAATTTTTAAACATATCATATATAGTGAAATATTATACTATAGCATATACAATTTCTCAAAATAGACATCATATCACAGAAAATCAGAAAATCAACCCCCCCAAAAATCAAACAATAGAATATACAATCAATTCATACTAGTTCATACATTGTTCTTTCTTAGTAACATGGCATGATAAATAAATGTTGACAACTTACGCACAAGAACAGTATTGTCAGTACTTAACAGTAAAGAAAATTTTAACCAATTTGGATGAAAATGATAGTATTGGGGAATATAGTTTGTTCTGAGGTCAGCATAAAACGGGCAAATCAAAAGGAAATGATATTCGTCTTCAACGAGATTAAGTTTACAGAATTTACAAATTCTCTTTTCCTTTGGTATATTAAAATATCGTCCTGTCTCTATGGCCAAATCGTGAGATGAGCACCTGAAGCGTGCAAGTGTAATTCGAAATTTTCTAATATTCAATGAACTCAAATAGTATTCTCTGTATATATGTGATTTAAACATTCTGTAGAAAAAAGATTTATTTGAAACTGAAAGAGACATAGACCATTCCTGTGTAAATATATCTTTCAGTCTCTGTGACACAACGTTAACAAAATTTGTATCTAACTGAACATTCTGACTCTGCCATATATCACCAAAACCAATGGTATTTAATAAAATACGAATGTTTGACACCCAATTAGTCTTGCCTCTCTTATCATACAGCATCATCATGTCGTAACATTGTCGTGGGTATCTTGAAGAAGGCATATTTAGGAGACGAATCCAAAATTTTATAATTCTAGTTTTAGCAAAAATGTTAATTGGGAATCTGCCGCATTCCCCATATACAATATTGCTAGGAGTATTAGACTTCACTCCTAGAAATTTCTTACAAGCATATAAGTGAATTCTCTCAATAGATTCAAAGTGTTGAAATCCCCATACCTCCGACCCATATAATAGAATCGGAAGAATTCTAGAGTCGAATATTTTAAAAAAGGATTTAACATCAATATCCACGAGTTTGCAAAGACTTTTCAAAACACCAATTAATATCTTTTTGGCCTGTGTTGAACAATATTTTGCGTGTTCTGAAAAACAAAGACGATTAGTGAAGTATACGCCAAGATATTTATATGACTTAGTCACAAATAGTGGTCTACCCTTATAATACCATTTTTCCATTTTAGACAGCTTACCTCCGTTCTTAAAAACTATAATTTTAGTTTTTTCCATATTGATAGTTAATCCTGCAGCATCACAATAGTGTTCTAATTCAATAATGAGGCGCTGTAGCCCAACAATACTCGTCGAAAATAAGATCATATCATCGGCAAACAGTAATAAGAACAATTCCGTTATATAGGGGTGTAGCTGAATGCCATGATAATCATTACCTTGAATAATCAAAGCAAATTCATTGATAAACATCGAAAACAGGAAAGGACTCAGAATACAACCTTGCCTAAGGCCAACACATCTTCCTACGCAGAGCCTAAAAGGCCAGTTTCAAAACTGTAATTTTATGCCTTGCTGCATAGCCTTGAGTTTTCTGTGCTTGCTCTCTACTTTGTAGGGGCACTTTAGCAGCACAGAAAAGTAAAGTCTCTGCAGCAAGGCATAAAATGACAGTTTGGAAACTGGCCTTTTAGACTCTGCGTAGGAAGATGAGGCCAACACTGCAGGTAAAAGAATCTGATATTTCATGGTTATTTCTGATACATACTTTCACATTGTTATAAATACTTCGTAACAAAGAATTCATCTTTGAACTTATGCCATGTCTCTCCATTACCTCCCAAAGTTTTGCTCTCTGTATCGAATCAAACGCCTTTTTAAAATCGACGAACAATGCATATAATTTATTTCCTTTTATACCAAGGCACTTCTGAATTATCGAATGTAAAATGAAAATATTATCTACTGTGCTATATCCCGCCCTAAAACCAGCTTGAGATTCATCTATTTTATCAAATGTATCCGCCCAAAAAGTTAATCTTTTGTTAATAATAAATACAAATACTTTTCCAAAGGTACTAAGCAAATTTATCCCTCTATAATTATCTACATTGTTAATATTGCCGCTCTTGTGGATCGGTATAATGATTCCAGTAGTCCAGGACGATGGGAAGTTACCACTGTCTAAAATGACATTAAATATTAACTCCAGATACGGTAACAAAATATCTCCCGAATGTTTTATAAATTCTGGTAGGATATCATCTACGCCCGCTGCTTTACCAGCCTTTAAATGTTGTATACTGTCCAAAATTTCTTGCCTACTTATTGGCGTGTCTAAAATGTCAGTAGACAAATTGTCAAAGTCAGTAAGTAGTTGGTCATCAATAGTCGACTTTACATCGCCTGCATTACCTGCTTCCTTGCCGATAGACGAAAACAAATCTTTAAAATGTTCATACCATTCATTAGTACCGATATTATGTTCTTTTGTTTTTTTTCCCATTTAATTCTTTGAGGATTGACCAAAATTCTTTAGAATTGCAACTGTTTTCAAGTCTTTTTTGTTTATTCCTATAATATTCCATTCGTTTCTGCTTACACATAGCGTTATAAACATTTCTTGTCGCATGATAATCGTGTAAGTGTTGACTGTCTTTATGGATTCGAAATTGATTAAGTTTATGACAACGTTCTTCTTTCAATCTCTTACACTCACCGTCATACCACGGGTTATTATCAACCATATTTCTAGCCGTAAACTTTCTTTTCATACCTGCTGCAGCAGTACACATCGCATCCACAATACATTGTACACTTTTATCAATATCAGTAAATACAATATCTAGACATCTATCAAGTAATTCTTGTACATTATCTGACAACAGGTTTTCTCTTAATTCATCAGATTTTTCTGCGTTCCATACAAACTTAAAGCTATGTTTAGCAACATTTCTATTTACAACCTCTTCCCGTTTATTTATTGTAAGCACTTTCATCGTGAGTGGGAGATGCATAGACTCTGTACGTGACTGTATATTAAAATCAACACAATCACTAAACACGCATGATGACGTTATTACGTAGTCAATTACGCTGGCCCCCATTGGACCAATGAATGTGAAATCTCCGATCTTATTATCATCTCCGCTTCTGCCATTCACGATATGAATATTCAAAATAGTGCATAATTCTAACAGAGAATTACCAAATGTATTAACAGTTTTATCAACGGAGAATCTTTCGAGATTAAACCGATCTACCAGAAAATCCCAATTTGAATCTCTCCCCTCTACATGTTCAAGCAGATCATCTTCAATAAAGTCAGGATCATTACCGGTTCTCGCGTTCAAGTCTCCGCCACATAAAACAGTTGCATTTGGATGATCTGATAACATGTCTATCAAGTTTTCTTGTAACATTTCAATTCCATTTCTACAAATAACATGTGGCTGGTCATACCATGAAGACCCCTCAGGGTGTACATAAACACAAGAATACAACAATTCATCAGCTTTAAAAACACCCCCTTTAAACATAATGCTAACTGCGTTTTTCGTAATTTTGCACCACTTAATGTATTGTTTAAGACACTTTCTTACTAAAACTAAAATACCACCTGATAATCTCCCGAAATTGGATAACTTCTCTGCCGATTTTGTGAAAGCTACATAATCATCAAACAGATCATCTACATCATATTCACTTAACCAAGTTTCAGTAAGTCCTATGATATCGAACTTTTTAACATAAATGATAAAATCGTTGTCAGTTAGCTTAGCTGTCAAACCAGAAACATTCCAGAAAAGAAAAGACTGGTAATAATCATCTTTTGACGATCGTGACTGACTAGAGGATGAATATTTGGTCGTAACGCTGTTTGGCGAAAAGGTATCAGAAACTAGACCCTGGCCTCCTCCCTATTGTACCCGACCTCGTCTGGAGTGCGATCTGAGAGTTCTAACACCCCCTGACAATCCTGACGTCACTTCCGTCCCCCTCTCAGATCGTGCACCCCCTGCACCACTATCACCTCTTGGTTGACTGAGAAGCTTATTCCCTTTATAATAGTATCTATTCTCCGGGTCATTCTTTCTGTGTCGGTCAAGTTCCTGTTTTTGGAAAAGGGTCAAGTCATTTGCAATGCCAATTTTCTTGTCTCTTAGAACATCCCTCATCTTCACTGATCTCCACTTATCCTCCCAATGCCGCATTTGCACAATCATCGGCCTTGCCTTCTCAGTGTTTTTGCCTAGACGATGGGCCCTTTCAATGTCCCTAGGGATCAGTGGGGGTATGTCTTTTATTTTCCTGGCATCGTTTAACACATCGAGTACTTTCTTCTTACTCTCTGTGTATGTCTCGTTGGGCGTGTCCTCTATGTTGTACAATATCATGTTGTTTCTTCTCCCCCTCCTCTCCTGATCCTCTATACGTGATTCTAGATGATCAATATAACTCTCCATATATTCATATTTCTGATGTAGATCGTTTATATCAATCCTAAGAATATCTTGATTTTCCTTGCTTTCATTCACCTCACGTTTTACATCTGAAATCTCTGTTCTTATAGCGTTAATGTCACCTCTAATTGCGTTTATGTCATTCGACAGCTTATCTCCTAGCTCTTTAAACTGGGCGATAATCTCGTGTTTAAAAGAATCAAGTTCAGGGCTGATAGGTCCTGGATTCATTTCGACATCTCCAGATTGCAATAGATGTAATTTACCCACATTCGCTGGTACATAGAACTGATCAAACAACATGACAGGAGCGTGACACG
Source organism: Steromphala cineraria (assembly GCA_916613615.1). NCBI lineage: Eukaryota > Metazoa > Mollusca > Gastropoda > Trochida > Trochidae > Steromphala > Steromphala cineraria. The sequence goes on along the minus strand of OU744724.1, from coordinate 15,437,283 downwards.
CATGAGTGATCCCAGGGCTATGTATAGTGACGTCACTAACATAAACAAAGTGATATGCAGTTGCCGAAAATGAAGAACCACCTATTTTGTCACGAATAGCAAAACCTTGAGTAATTGCAACCGACGTCAAAAGTAGATGAAGGGTGATGAACACAGCGAAAGCACCTAACCTGAGCGGCATGTCTGATTGAGAGGTGTGAGGCGTGTAATCATGGACCGTGCCGACATGGCTCACCTGTCGTGTCCCGGGTGGATGGACGAATCGGCCGATTCTCGCTCTGTAGATCGCTAGATCCACCATCCTGTCTACTCGAAACACTCCTTGGAACCTTCGTTTTAACGTGTAGCAGTTATATTTTCGATGATTTATCAGATGTCAGTTAAAATACATAAATTTCTCCCTGCTCGGGTGGGTACGTGTCAGTCTCAAGGGAGCTAACTAGTCATTTCCTTTTGTAGTACAATAAAGTCGAATTTAACAACATGGCAAAACTCAACAAAGAAGATATAAAAGATATATATTTTATATATAAATATGCTTAGCTAGATGTGTCCCTTTGTGTTGCGGACAGGTAGTAGTCACATTGCTTTGATATCAATAACTTGTACATTATGTGAATAGACCTAACTGTTGTTGTTGTTGGGTTGGAGTTGAACGTCTTCTTTCACCATACGGTGATGACGCCGACGTGGGGTCTATGCCTTAGTTATTTCCAAAAACAAGGGGGCATGAAATTTAGAAAAGGGCATAGACACCCAAGTTAAGTTATCAAAAGTTCTAAAGTGGTTAAAAAATAAACATAAATATAATGAATTTAGAATTTGGAAAAGAGTGGGAGGGGGGATGATTTTAACTAACTGACCTAACTGACCAACAGTTACGTAATTAACACAGCTGGGGAAAGAGGTCACATGACACAGACTGGGCGCCGGCCAAGCGGGATGCGGTGATTGTGAGCGGGGAATCCCCCTTTATGACATGCGATCGTTGATTGGCTGATTCATTATCTTCAAATATTTTCAAAATCGGTCTAGTATAGTTTTGTAACAAAACTATTTTATACAGTCTTAATTTTGCTTAAATAACATCACCACAGTACAGTATTGAATAACTTGGTTCAAACATATTTATCCTTCAAGATCTCTATCTAGTTCAATAATTATTATCATTAAGTCGATGAAAAATGGCTGTTGAGGATAGAAGATTGATTATAACCTTTCATAAAGAAATGTTTTTTTTATGAATGTGTGTTGCTGTTGTCGAAATTTAATCATTATCTAAATGTTTCAAATAGGTCAAATATTTATCATGTTTCCTAACAAGTATCATTAACAGAAATGTCTCCTCGGATTTCATGCCGTGACTTAAACAGATAATTATTTGCTTTGTTTAAATGTGAGGATAATGAAATACATCATTGATATTTGGTAAGCCGAATCACTTTAATCACACCCAATAGATTGATAAAATAAACATCTCGTTAGTACCACCTTATCTCTATCTCTGTAATTGTCTTTTGTGACGACCGGACACCTGTCATTTTATACCTTGTATATCTATAGCAATAAAAGTGCGAAATAAGTCATATGACGTAACCAGTGAAATAACTGACCGGGCCCCAGACTATCTTGTCATCACAATAAGCGACAGATTGTCTCGCCTGGTGACCAACGAATTTGTACATGACAGTGATTGCCGATTGTCTTGGTATCTTACTGCAGACATAATGTCTAGACAAGTGACTAACGAATTCGTACATGGCAGTGACCGCCAATTGTATCTTTCTGAAGATAACATGTCTAACTAAGTTAACCAATGATATTGCAGAACATTATCCAACCAATGAAAAGAGGAAAAAGAATGTAAATTTATTTCATAGGACTCCCCTTCATCACAATATGTTAAACCTTTTTGGATCAAGAACTTTATGTTACTTCTCAAGACTAGACAGCTGGTTTGCAAAGTGGAATGTTCTAAGCCTAAAATGATAACAAAACATAATCGTTATTTTCACCGATATTTAATTTAACATGTTTTTTTCAACATATACATGATATATACATTCAGGCCAATTTAACATGATCATATGTTGTTTTTCACAATATTTCTACAACATATACATACAACGTCGTCTGTTGAACCTTGTCACTCAGGAGATGTAGGAGACGTTCATAGGTGCGGCTTTGACGATTAAGTGTAAGGCTTGGTAGTTATTAATAATAATGTTTTATATAATTTAGTTTGTAGTAGGAATACTGAAAGTTATTGGTAATTTTAGGTATTGGCTAACAGTGTTTTTGGTATTTATCAATGAGACAGATGTTGTTGGATTGAGGTTTTACGTGTTCTTCACCATTGGGGGATTTCGCCGACGTGGGGGACTATGCCTTAATTAATTCCAATGAATGGGGCATTAAAATTTAGAATAGGTCATAGACACCCAAATAAAGTTAATAAAAGTTCTAAAGTTGTAAACATATAAGATAGACATATATTGTGTATGGGGAATTTTATTTTATTATATAAATGTTAAAGGTTTTTGGAATGGAATTTTTAATTTTGATAAAATGAAATTGTAGTTGAGAAGCTATGCTGGAATAATATTTATAGTTTATTGTATTAATAATTTATGTTTGATATATAAATATATTGATAAATAGATGAATAGAGTTATACTTTTCTTTTTGTGCTTGGTATACTTAGTACGTAATTCGCAGTAGTTTCCATCGTTTTAATCTTCGCAACGTGCGTTTTTTCTTTCTTGAGGTCATCTGATTGAGATTGTACCTATGCAAAGTGCAGAAGGTGGTCATTCCATACACCTATACATCTATCTGCTCGTTTATTTTCTATTGTAGGCATTACCCAAAACTAATTGGAATAGTTCACTTATGTGCAGGTAGGCGTGTCGCTGTCACAACATTCAGTGTAGGCATTGTTCCCTGTAGGCGTTCTTCCTTGTAGGCATTATTAACCCTAAGATTGGCAAGTTGTCTTCACTAGGTGATTTATAAGTCACTATCCTTTCAATATATATATTCCAAATTCCAAATTATTTTTTACCACTATAGAACTTTTATTAACTTTACTTGGGTGTCTATGACCTATACTAATTTTCAAGCCGCCATTTTTTTTTATGGAAATAACGAAGGCATATACTCCATGTTAGCCACATCACCCAATGGTGAAAAACGTTAAACTCCAACCCATCAACATCTAAATAACGTATTGTAATAACATTGTAGTTTCATAAAACGATCAAGAGATAGCAATTTCAATGTTTTTTCGAATTTTTTAAATCTCCCCAGTTCTATGTACAAAGATTGTCAATCTGTGGAACTATGGTCTTAACTATCGATCCCTTCAAATCCAAATTCACATACCTTTAAAAGTCAACGTTTAGAAAACTGATAACGTCAATATTTCACAATATCTGTCCAAGTAATCTTTTCACACAAAAATATAACCTTCAAAGTGAATATTTCTCAAAACGTATCTTACAAACTCAAGATTTCCCCTAATAAACATCCTTTAAAATCCCAATATCTTTCAAAGTCAATATTTTACCAAATAAAAAAACACCTGTCAATGTCAATATTTCTAAAAAAAAAGATACATTTTGAAGTTAATATTTCACATAATAAAAATATTGTATAAAGTTTAATATATACCTTAAATCAGAATTTCTTTCAAAGTTTATATGTCACAAAATAAAGGATTCCTCTAAAAGTACATTTCTGAAATCTAAATAACTTTCACAGTTTATGTGTCCTAAACTAAAAAATCTTTGAAAGCCAATACGTCACAAAACGAAAATTCAATAATTTACAAGATCAAAATACGTTTCAAAATCAATATTTTACAAAATCAAAATATATTTCAAAGTAAATTTTTCTAAAAAATACTTTTAAATTCAATATTTCACATAATAAAATACTTTTTAAACTATTATTACTGAAATCATTTTTCTTTCAAATTCAATATGGCACAAAATCAAAATGCTTTTCAAAGTCAATATGTTTAACATTTATAACATATTTATTCATAAGCATCTTAGTCCTTTTACTTGCATACAAAAAATATTCACTTTATTATGTTCACAATAATTTATTTACTCAATTAACATTCTCATGTTTTAACTATCGTAAACGCATTCCATTCAGTAATTTTAAAGCCAAGGGAGATAATCTTGTTCAAGAGACTCGTTTATCCGTTAAGCTTGTACACGCGTTTACCACCCGTGAGCAACCCGTGAGGAACGCGTGAGTCACTGGTGGGCCACGGCTAGCCACGAGTGGCCAACGCGTTGCTCACGCGTTAGCCACCCGTGAGGCAACGCGTTGCCCGACCACTTACTTTTGCACACTACTGTATATAATAGTCGCCTGTATCACAGTTTCCTAGAAGAGATATATTTCCTATATGATAATTTCCTTTATAGTCTCCTAGATCGTAGTATCAAAAGTAATAGTCTTGATATAGTATCCTATATGATATTCTCCTGAGCCTCCTTTATGATAGTCTCCTGAGTCTCCTATATGATAGTTTCTTGAATCTCCTATATGATAGTTTCTTGAGTCTCCTATATGATAGTCTCCTATATGATAGTCTCCTATATGATAGTCTCCTGAGTCTCCTATATGAGAGTCTCCTATATGATAGTTTCTTGAGTCTCCTATATGATAGTCTCCTATATGATAGTCTACTAAGTCTCCTATATGATAGTCTCCTGAGTCTCTTATATGATAGTCTCCTATATGATAGTTTCTTGAGTCTCCTATATGATAGTTTCTTGAATCTCCTATATGATAGTCTCCTGAGTCTCCTATATGATAGTCTCCTATATGATACTCTCCTGAGTCTCCTATATGATAGTTTCTTGAGTTTCCTATATGATAGTCTCCTGAGTCTCCTATATGATAGTCTACTGAGTCTCCTATATGATAGTCTCCTATATGATAGTCTCCTGAGTCTCCTATATGATAGTTTCTTGAGTCTCCTATATGATAGTTTCTTGAGTCTCCTATATGAGAGTTTCTTGAGTCTCCTATATGATAGTCTCCTGCGTCTCCTATATGATAGTCTCCTGAGTCTCCTATATGATAGTTTCTTGAGTCTCCTATATGATAGTTTCTGGAGTCTCCTATATGAGAGTTTCTTGAGTCTCCTATATGATAGTCTACTGAGTCTCCTATACGATAGTTTCTTGAGTCTCCTATATGAGAGTCTCCTATATGATAGTCTCCTGAGTCTCATATATGATAGTCTCCTATATGATAGTCTCCTGAGTCTCGTATATGATAGTCTACTGAGTCTCCTATATGATAGTCTCCTATATGATAGTCTCCTGAGTCTCCTATATGATAGTTTCTTGAGTCCCCTATATGATAGTTTCTTGAGTCTCCTATATGAGAGTTTCTTGAGTCTCCTATATGATAGTCTCCTGAGTCTCCTATATGAGAGTCTCCTATATGATAGTCTCCTGAGTCTCCTATATGAGAGTCTCCAATATGAGAGTATCCTATATGATATTCTCCTGAGTCTCCTATATGATAGTCTCCAATATGAGAGTCTCCTATATGATAGTCTCCTGAGTCTCCTATATGATAGTTTCTTGAGTCTCCTATATGATAGTTTCTTGAGTCTCCGATATGAGAGTTTCTTGAGTCTCCTATATGATAGTCTACTGAGTCTCCTATATGAGAGTCTCCTATATGATAGTCTCCTGAGTCTCCTATATGAGAGTCTCCAATATGAGAGTCTCCTATATGATATTCTCCTGAGTCTCCTATATGAGAGTCATAACGACTCAAGTGTAACATTCCATTCCGTCGCTATAAATCCCTTATGTTATTCAGCCTTTACATAATGAGGGTTTTGTTTGGAGTTAAGTTAAATTTTCATGATGACCAAGTAGGATTCCTTAAACATACCGAGAGAAATACATTATCAGTGTTATTTACGTTCACGGAATACTTGTGTGTGTCAGTGCGAACTTTGAGCGACACTCATTTACAATGTAAAATTTGATTTATGGAAATATTCATTGTTAATGGAAACATATTATGCTATATTCCATGAATAAAATCAGGTTTTCACACTTAGTATTGTGTGTTTGATATATGTTAAAGGGCCTAAAGTTTGTTCAGTCCTATTATGAATAAAGCACTGAAGCATTTCACTAAAAAAAAAAAAATCAAATCTGGAAAATCCTTTTTTTCAATAATTATTTTGAGATGCTAACAATCAATATCGCTGGAGCTAGGATAAAGTTTGCCGTTATCCTAGATCAAATTGCCTTTCAGCTTGTGAATATTGTACAGTCCTACAGTCAACAACTATTAACCTGGTATGTCGAAAACAAGAATGAAAATAGCTGGAGACAATAATCAAACAACCTATCAACTAGATTAGTGTTTGCGGGACACTGCAAAAACAGAGCAGCCCCGAAACTTGGGGTTTCGCCCAACCCTGTTCCGCCTTCTACAAGCCTCAGCATATTGGGCATTTTCTTGTGACCTTGACGTTTGACACTCAAGGTCACGCAATCAGTGAACACATTTCATTGAAAATAACATTAATATATCGAATTAAAGTGTTTAAAATTAAAATATTCCATTTTCTAAATATTTGTTGACCTTGCTGTGACCTTGACCTTTGACAGTTCGTACCCAAAACCTTTCCAAAAATTTGTACTTCTCAAGAGATAATATCTACAAAATTTAAACTTCATAGCACAAAAACTTTTCAAGTTAACGCGTTTACAAGGAATTTTTTAGTGATTTTATAGCTCATGACCTTGACCTTTGACCTTGAAAGTGAACATGTCATTTTAAGTCCCCAGAGGTGTAAACAATTACACATGTTTATGAGTTCTGAAAAGCTTAACAGGATTAAGTTATATCCAGATTAGTTGCACATTGTAATAACACATATGTCATGACCTTGACCTTTGACCTTCAAGGTTACACGATCAATGAACACTCTTTATTGAGTATAATAATCTTCTATTGATTAAAAGTGTTCATAGTTAAAATAAAGCATTTCCGGAAAAACCATGCTAAAGTCGTGACCTTGCCCTTGGACAGATTGTAGCGAAAACCTTTTCAAATTTTTTAACTCTTCCAAGGATGATATATACCAAGAAAGAGCTTCATAGCACAAAAACTTTTCAAGTTATCACGTTTACAAGGAATTTTTTAGTGATTTTATAGCTCGTGACCTTGACCTTTGACCTTGAAAGTGAACATGTCAAAATCGTTCCCCCGAGGTATAAGCAGTAAGTTATGAATACAAGTTCTGGAAAGCTTAGTAGAAAAAAGTTATAGCCATTAGTATGTGCGCGGCGGATGCGGCGGCGGCGGAATCTGCACAAAACCTGATAGCAGCCCCGTCCTTAGACGGGGCTGCTAATTATATCAAAACGGCTAATGGGGAATAATTATATCCTTAGTTGCTACATCTTCGTCAATATTGTCAAAAACGATATGTAAATAATTATCATAGCTTTATTTTGATTGTTAGCATCTCAAGGTATGTCATCTATTGAATAACTTTTAGCTTTATCAAAACGCGTTGGAGCCCTAATTGTCCAAGGACCATTCTCACAGAATACACCACGTGGTGTGGTTATCAATGGTGATATCTAGGTCGTTATCCTGGATAACCAACCCATGGTTTGGTTATCAGATAACCACCATGGGTTGATTATCAGAGAGCAAACATGGCAGGATCATAAGATGGAGAATGTTAGTATTTTTAGAATTCACTCAACACAGTTAGTTAGTAGAAGTTACTGGTTTAAATTGCCTGACAACCAGTTGCCAAGTCAGGGAACTCTCAATCAGCACGTGAAAGGCGTGTTTCGTGAGTATGCAAACGATAATAAAGAAATGTTAAGGAATGGGGTAGTAAACCACTATACCAACTTTTAAAACTTTTTTCATTTGATTAACACTAAAACTAATTATGAAAGGAAATAACTTTCAACAATTGCCATGTGGTGTATATGAAATAATTACCTTGACTGCTGATCGCTCGATGGTTATCACATATATTCACTCAGTCAGAGGTCATTATATCAACATTAACTTGCATTAGTTTCCGTGTGAGGTGATCAGAATTTTCTATTTCGTATAGACCCTGCGCGTCTGGATATGTTGAAGCACATTGAAAGTCTTAATTGGTCGTAAAATATTAAAATGTGCATCTGGATAGACGGAAAAATTTACCATTGTTGCCATTGAAATGTCAAAGGGCAAAACTGGTTTTGTCAACGTTAGATTATAGTGCTTTAGTTTATGATGTACTGTAAGAGGCACTTTATCTCAACTTTCGATCCTTGTTCGTGTACAAATTTGTGACAGCATTCTTTTCATCTACAGTTTAGACCTAAATCTAAGATACTTTTATAATTGATGACTGTAAACTTTTGAGATACGTCATGATGACGAAACTAAACACATGCACATGCCAGACCCAAAAACTGGGTCTTTATTTGTTTTTACATAAAGAAATCTGTCATAAAATATTATACGGGTAAATCCTTAAATAACGATTTATAAATGGCTCGTTAAGGTCTCTGGTGCCGCATTGCTGCTGAAAGACTCCTGTGGAGATATTGAAGATCTCTTCTTGCATATGTACTTCTTGATGAAGACTACGAAATCTCCCTGATCGTCATTTGGTCCAATAAGAGCGAGGAGAGTGACAAAAAGTCCCAAGGAAAATATAAGTGAAAATCCAATGGTACAAAACATAAATATCCCAAACTGAAAAAAGAATTGAATTTCTGCAAACAACATAAAAAAGGATGCCCCAAGAGTTGTACACGCTCCAGAAAATACTGACACGCCCATTGATTCAAGTGTGTCCTGGACACGTGACTTCCGGTCTTTGTGTTCAGATAGATGATATCCCTCCGCGAGATGAACAATGTAGTCCACGGAGAGCCCGACCACAAGGCACATGTTCAGGGACACTAAAACCTGGAACAGAAATGAAATGAAACGAAATCTAAAGAAGGAAATAATATTCACAATTTTGTCTAAAACAAAGGTCAACAGTGTAATCGCCGACTATAGGTGTTTTCTATACTTTTGATTATGCACATGGCCTTGTAAGAATATGTAATGTATCAATAGTAGTATACATAATTTCTAGTAATTTATTAACCTTTTTCAATGCGGTTGTTAATTAAGGTTCCAATTATAGTTGCAGCCTTCGGTTATATCATGTCATTAAAATCGCTAATAGTACAATATGTAGTAGAAATGTTTTTCCAATTATCAGAAGTGATAACATGATGGAATCAGAAAGTACCCCTAGTTTCCAGCCAGCGAGGGGGATGACTCCTATGACACAAACGGTGACGCACCCAATACAAACGGTTGCTAGGAAACCGATTATAAAGTTTTGAGTCGCTAAAGTCAAAACGGGAAAGGCAAGACACAGGCCGACGACAATCCCCAGGATAGCGTTGTCAACCAAAGCCTAAAGGGAGAAAAATCGTCATTTGTACATTGAATAGATAAGACTGCGCCACTGTCAGAAAAACATTAATGATGTAGATTACCTGTAACCAATAACCCTCGATTGATATCGACGAAAAGCTTTAACAAGATAAATGTGATATTTCTACGTGAACTTTATTGATTATTCAAATGCCGAACAATGGGTTCATATTTTCATATTTATCCTTTCCGATCTAAAACAATTTACCTTAGACTTTTGTTCTGGATTTAACAACGAGTTATCTTTATTTAAGCCGTGAACTTTTTACATATTGAATCAATGTTGTAAAAGCATGTAGACATTATGAATATCTCAACTAGTTTGGTTACATGCATGTAATATCTTAATTCATAACGACAAATAAATAACCCTCCTATGATGCCCTTTGTGAAACCTTTCAGAAGATAGGAAACCAACCGAGTTCCGAGAAATATAAGTTAAGCAATATTGACGCTGCCGGGATACAAACTCGTTTCAAGAGGAAGTTTCCTCTCCATAACATTTTGACCGCAGCATGTTGTGTTCCAAGTTTATTGCAGACAAAACCTGATCTAACAGACTAATCAATCATCGCGTTAATAAAGCTGAAAGACAGTGATCATGTTTAACGACATTCTCTACCCACAGAGGCAACTCAGTCATGCCTGAATTAGCCTCTGTTCTATTACGCCTAGATCCTGGGGTTCCGGCAGATTGCCCTAGCGGTAACAAGTTGTAACTTAAAATATCTCCCTTATTTGCAGCCAATGAAAACATCTTTTGGATATCCATGACTTAAGGAGTTCTTAACCGGCGTATAGTGATATGGAAAATATTATGTCTTTATGTTTATTTTTCATTGACAGTGTGAGAGGGAAGCCATTTGAAAATCAGATATGGATCAACCAAATAATAACTAATGAGAAGGTAAAAAGCGATTGTTTGTAATAGGAAGAATTACCTCCCCTGGATGTTAAATTTCAAAGAAAGCTTTGACGAACCACACGGAGATGGCCGAGGTTTTGCGAAAGACCACTTTTGAAACGATGTCGCTGAATGCACAACTAACTTCGATTGCCTCCAATCAGATTTCTACCTTTCTATCCCGTGTATTAGCCGTAATAGAACAGAGGCTAATTCAGGTATGACTGAGTTGCCTCTGTAGGGAGAGAATGGTTTAACGATTGGTAAGCAGGAGTTACCGCCCCTACATGAAGCAACTGGTATCGAAAGTTTTGATGGAGACATCATGATTTGCTAGCTGAACTTACAGCAGACACGCTTGGCTGCGGTCAAACCGTGGAATGAAAACGCCCTAATAAAATAAGTAAGTATCCCTGTAGCGACACTATTTCTAAACTTTTAATTTTCGGAGCAAGGTTGATTTTTACAAGACTGATACCACTGCTTAACGTAACCGATGAATCTTTTTATCTTTATTTCTCCATTTAAAGTTATATTTTTTATTTCCTCATTATACCGTAAGTGATGAGAACCTACTTTTTAAAACGGAATGTTGTACCCTTGTCGGTTATATGACGTCATGACAAAAGACATATCACGCAGCCAAATGGGAAGGGCAGAGCGTGTTTGTATTAATAAAATATATGATTGTAAAGGATTCTGGTTAATGATATAATGAAACCCTTCAAACTTGGATAAGTTGTAAACCATGTTAGACCTATCAGACCCTCATCTTGGATATGTCCATAAGACAGTGTTAACCCACCTTCTGTATGTAAACCCACTGCCATATTATCTCGACTGTCTGAAATCCACCTTTGAGAGGGTCCGGCATCTGTGAGACCTGGGGAATTTGAATTTCAATCTTCCTTTATTTAATTTTCCAGTAAGAGTAGACTATCAAACAACTCCCTTATACGACAAAAGACGTTAACCTAATAGTTTCTAGTAGTTTACCAGCATAGATTCTTTTCTTAAAATAAGGTATTTTATTTCCCAGAATTCAAAACTAAAATTAGCTGAAAAAAGTGTTGTGTAAAGACGAAAGAGTGTGTTTGAGATACACAGCCCCTGGTCACTTAACATTCATTTACCCAGCTCTTGAAAAAGTTCCATTGAAATGCCCCTTAATTTGAGTGTGAGTACAGTGTATACTATAAAGGATCAAGACAGGTATTATCTAAATGTTATATTTGATATCTATTATTTTTAGCTCATCTGGCCTGTAAGGCCCGATGGGCTTATGGCATGGCATGGCGTTCCGGCGTTCGTTCGTCCGTCCATCCGTCCGTAAACTTTGTGGAATTTCGACTTCTTCTCCAGAACCATAAGGCCTAGAAAGCTGAAACTTTGTGTACAGACTCCTTGGCTAGTGGGGATTATAAATTGTAGTTTTGGTGGCCCTGTGACGCTTAATAAGGGCCACAGGGGCCGCGTCCTAAAAACCTATTTTCATCTTCTTCTCCAGAACCATGAGGCCTAGAAAGCTGAAACTTTGTGTACAGACTCCTTGACTAGTGAAGATTATACATTGTAGCTTTGGTGGCCCTGTGACCCCTAATAAGGGCCACATATGCCACGCCCTAAAAAACTATTTTCATCTTCTTCTCCAGAACCATGAGGCCTAGAAAGCTGAAACTTTGTGTACAGACTCCTTGACTAGTGAAGATTATAAATTGTAGCTTTCTAATAATAATAAAGGCAACAGGAACGTCCTTCAAATCTATTTTCATCTTCTCCTGAAGTATAAGGCATAGAAAACTGAAACTGGTCGCCTATATACAGTGTTTAAAATATTGCCCGTCAGCCAGTCCTTGAACTGGCTACTTTTTGCCAGGACTGGTAACTTTTCAATTTTTAGCTCCCCTGTAAGGCCCGATGGGCTTATGGTATGGCATGGTGTCCGGTGTTCGTCCGTCCATCCGTCCATCCGTCCGTAAACTTTGTGGAATTTCGACTTCTTCTCCAGAACCATAAGGCCTAGAAAGCTTAAACTTGGTGTACAGACTCCTTGATAAGTGAGGATTACAAATTGTAGCTTTGGTGGCCCTGTGACCCCTAATAAGGGACACGGGGGCCACGCCCTAAAAACCTATTTTCATCTTCTTCTCCAGAACAATAAGGCCTCTGCTTGAGAACGACACAAGAATCTGTGTCGAAACGTCGCATACAATGAACAAAGAAGTTGTGATCCATATATTCATCAGCATTAAGGCCTAGAAAGCTGAAACTTTGTGTACAGACTCCTTGAATAGTGAGGATTATAAATTGTAGCTTTGGTGGCCCTGTGGCCCCTACTAAGGGCCACAGGGACCACACCCTAAAAACATATTTTCATTTTCTTTCTCTAGAAGCATTAGGCCTAGAAAGCTTAGACTTGGTGTACAGACTCCTTGACCAGTGAGGATTATAAACTGTAGCTTTGGTGGCCCTGTGGCCCCTAATAAGGGCCACAGGGGCCACGCCCTAAAAACCTATGTTCATCTTCTTCTCCAGAACCATAAGGCATAGAAAGCTGAAACCTTGTGTACAGACTCCTTGACTAGTGAGGATTAAAACTGTAGCTTTGGTGGCCCGGTGGCCCCAAATAAGGGCCACAGGGGCCAAGCCCTTAAAACCTATTTTCATATTCTTCTCCAGAACCAAAAGGCCTAGAAGGCTGAAACTTTGTGTACAGACTCCTTGACTAGTGAGGATTATGAATTGTAGCTTTGGGACCCTGTAGCCCCAACTAAGGGGGGGGGGGGGGGGGGGGGGGGAACACATTGGCCACACACTAAAGCAAAATCAAATATACAGCCTGATGAGCTACAGAGCCAATGGCTCTATTTTTTACAATATGAACTATTATTGAACATATTTTCCAGGTAGGGGTTGTTTAATTAACCAAATGCCTTTGTGCAGGGGTATAATTGTCTCAGATAAGCGCGCACCTGTTTCCTCATGAACTCCTCCCAGCGTTCCACCACAGGTATTCCGTCCGAGTAGCTGAGAGCCCGTCCGTTAAGTGTCGTGTTGATCTCTACCGCTATGTACTTGAGTCTGTTCCCAGTTCCTGTTTTAAGATATAATGTGAAGTACTTTCTCAATAACTTCAGATCAAACCTATCGAAATACGCTAAGAAGTACGAGTGATGTTCGGTCAGATTTTAATGAGTCTTGATGTGCGTGATATCTTAGACTTCCAGACTGGTAATACCAAAGGTTTAGTGTGGTGCCAAATTGACATTTCACTAAATGATAAAAATGGGATATTTTAAACCCTTCACAATGTTGATTACATTCTGTTGTAAGAACAATATACATGCACCTTCGAGTTAACTTTACAACATCAAACAAATCCTGTTGCTTTCCAACGGAAATAAAATTATCATGGTCAAGAGTTAAGAATGTAGGATCTTAATAAGAAATAACCAAAGGAATTTTATCCAATGAAAGAATATATAAGTTAGCATATACTAAATAAATCCCAGCAAGAATGACGGATGTTGGATTACCAGTTGTGACCAAAAGGAAGATATTACGTACGCCTCCCTTTGACGCGCTGTGTGAATGGACCGCTGACTTCGCCGAACAGTGGGTTAAACTGAGTGAAGTCCGCCGTCTGCCGCATACTGAACCCATCATACAGCCAGTACGTCACTGGGATCTGGTTTTATAAGTAAATTTTTCACATTTTACACAAATTTGAAATATACAGATATTTTCTTATAATCAACTGTGGCAGATTCAGACAATTTGTGAATCTAAAAAAGAGAAACCACCCCCCACACCCCCTTCACTCTTCGTAAAAATGTTTTGGCTCAGCCACTGCGCAATCTTCATCCTAAACATTTTTGTCTTCAGTAGTTTTAATAGCTCGGCTTTACTTTGCAAGAGGAACCTGGGTTTTTTAAAATGAAACTAAGGCAAATTTTGGAAATAAAAGTAAGCTTTGCTGTATAATTAAGACTTATTACAAATGCAATAGCTATCAAAATACGACCTTTGTGAACAGTTTATCAATGACTCACATCCAGGTAGTTGCTGAAGCTACTGTTAAACCTATTCGAATGGTACAGGGAGCTCTTTGCCGCAATGAATCTAGCAGTCTTGTTCCAGTCCCACGGTAGGTCCAGTGACGTCACAGATGATGCAGGGTCGGTCTTTAAGGAAACAGTGAAAATGCAAGAAATGTTTGATGTTCGGCAGTTATTGCAGAATTTAAGAGGATACTTTCTCATCATGGGGTTGTTGTCATTCACTTCAAAGTACTGCGAAAATGGTCATGTAAACTGTGAGACAATACATCACCAAAAGATGACTTCCGGGTTTGTCGTTTCATAAGTAGGATAATGAATGAACTCTCATATAAACGAGTACTGTAATAACCTTTACCTACATCTTCCATGGATATATCTTGACTTGTCGCACGATGATAATGCATCGGTAAAACAGTGGCAGGGATATTTTAGTTGTAAGAATGGTATCAATCGATTTCCTAATAATTTATACCAGTAATCAATCTCTAATCATAAAAAACACTATTATATTGTACATTGCAACAATACATCAATAAACACGACCTATAACAACTGTACACTTCACACCAGATATATCAAACTATGCACCGGTACACAAACCAATATACCTGTAAATAAGCCTCCATGTTGCGAGTGAAGCATGCGATCTCGGGTTGTCCCGTTATGACGTCATGCCGGATCTTGAACTCCTCGATCTGTTTGTCCGAGAAACTTGACAGTTCATTGCACAGCTTCTGAAAACCAAATTCTTTATTAGTAGTGAAAAACTGAGAAGATCATGAAGAGAATGGATTTCTCCTCCGAGTTTGAATGGAAGATAATCCCCTTTTCTAAAGAACCATTGTTTCCTGTAGGGAGGAGAAGTTCTTTCAATTCGCTCTATTGTATGAGACAATGAAATCCCTGGAGCGTGAGCGAGCTATTGCGGGTCTAGGGTTCGACCAGCCGTGGAGTTAAAGGGGCTTTCCGGGCTTAGCCAGCTATCCCGTTGTTGTATGGTAAAATGTTCTACATGGCAACTAGTAATTAAAAATAAAATACACAAATTCGAAAACAAAAGTTATAAAGTTGATTTATTTCAAAGTTTTATGATTTGAGATATGTATATGTATTTTAAATGTTAGAATCGTTTGATTAACTGTTCTTGGATATTTAGCTATTTTGGAAAGTTATTTCGAGAGTTTGGAGGTAACTCAATCCAACTTTGTGTTATGCTTGCTGTACCCCAGCTTGAGGTTGAGATTGCTGTTGAGATTGCTGTTGAGGTTTCGGTTGAGGAAGAGGATGAGGTTGATGAGGAAGTGGTTGAGCTTGATTTAAACCGTTGTATCCGTGAGCTCCGCCGAGGCCGGCGTTGTATCCGTAAGCACCGCCGAGGGCGGCGTTGTATCCGTGAGCTCCGCCGAGGCCGGCGCTAATGTATGCATGACGTCACAGGTCAGAAAGGTCGACCAATCAGTTGAGAGTTTAATGCAAGGATGCTCATTAAGCTATTCATTACGATAGATTAGAAAACAAAGGGTGAACGAGGGCACAAACCCCCCCCCCACCCCCCCCCCCCCCCTTTTCTCATATACCCAAACTTTGCGTAAAGCATTTTGAATTAACGGCCGGAGCTATCTGTCACGTGACATGGCTCAACGACAAGGCGTTGCTACAGCGTTGTTTGCTTAGAGCTTTACTAAAGCTTTTTATTCTCGACTTCAAAGGGTTGTTTAGATCAAAGGCAGGGAAAACTCGTTAGTATGAATATTGACTCTACTCGGTCAATATTGTCTTTATAGTGTCAATATTGTCTTTGCAATGTCAATATAGACTTAGTAGTATCAACAAAGCGTGGTAAGAAGGTAAGGATATCCCCAGACTTCGCGGAAAGCATTTTGAATTGGCGCGCCAGAGCTATCTTTAGCGTCACGTGACTCAACGTTGAGGCGTAGGTACACCGCTGTTTGCTTATATCTTTAGTGAAGGTTTTGACCTACTGAATAACAAAAGCCTCTCGCTGTATCAATAAGGTTTGGTTCTTACAGCAGAAAATAGAGAGGTCAGTTTCATGCTATATTTTAAATGGTATAGGTAAATATCTTGCATGGAAAATTCATATGAAAGTGAACACTAGTGTGAAATGAAAGAAAAGTTAAGCAGAGGTAAAAAACTGTCAACATTAAAGGTGTTCTTCATTTAAGACTTGCATTATTTTATTTGAGCATGTTCAGACACGATCTATCACGTGACTGTATCACCCCACTAAAAGGCGCGCTCTATGAAATCTCGTTTTCTCGTCCTATACCTTACTTGACGCCTAGACAGCTATGTTATTCACTTTTCTCAGTCTTATTGCTAATTACCTGCAAGATCACATCAAATTACTAGAACAATGGCAACGTACAGTGAAAACACGACTGAAACTTGCTCAAAAGAAGAGAGGCAAGCACGGACCATGAAGAGTAAGAGAGTTTGTTTCATATAGGAGCTACCCGCTATATAAACCATGTGAAAAGTAGTCTGATATCATTTTCCACATAGTATAGCTACAGATCAATTGCCACTTGGTCTAGCGTACCATGGAACGAAAATTATACATTCCCAATGCACAGAAGTTTATAGACTTTTTTGAGCGTCGACGTGGGGGACGGAAGGGAGGCCAAGCTCGACCTGGTTCTCGTATTATCACCATTAGTTCTCCAGCTGATGAGGGTTCTAGTGAAGACCAGAAGACCAAGAGATCACCAAAGCGAGTCAAAGCTATCAAACGCAAAGCAGAAGACGACAGTCTATCTCCAGAAGGCCAGAGCTCACCCAAAACTCCTTTTGTAGGAAAGCCATCTCAGTCCAGAGATTTCTTTCTAGAGTAAACGAGCATGTGTCATAGTTTCTGTACTACACATGCGCTTCATTTAAATGTAACCATCCATGAGAAAGAGCGGCTATCATTCAAGATGTCCTTTCAGTGTACTGTGTGTCTTGGTTTGCTCCCTGTAGATGTTCGTGGGGAAGATAACAGTGGATGTTTTACTTGTGTTTACTGCAAGACTAAGTTGAAGTATACTTACCACCGGTTCTTAGTTCACAGTGACAAATGTACTGTGAAAAGACAACTTTCTCGTCATGTTCCCCTGTGTACTTGTGGTGTTAACCAGAGAGTATAAAAGACACTTACGGTAGGCACGCATTGACATTTTCTCTCTAACCAGCAGACAGATCAGATCTCAGAAAAATGAAGAGAACGTCAGTGGTGAGACCCAGGGATATTTTCTCCCCCTTTGACAAACCGAGAAAAGCAAAGCTGAAAACTTCAACAAAGAAACAGGTTACTTTGAAGACACAACGGACTGCTTCTCAATCAAAAGGGAGCAAGCAGAGGAAATCTCCCAGTAAGCTGAAAATACAAACTATCTCGACCATACAAGGTGTTGTGAACAGGGCTGTAGCTGCCTTGAAACGAGAGAGGCTCGAGAGAGGGTGTAAAAGGAAGCTACAAACTCTCTAAACCCTGCATACACGTATGAGATCGGGAATGGAGCAGGTCACCTGTCCGGATTGTGGGAAGAGCTTTACACGTAAGGACAACCTACTGAGACATCAAAAGCAAAGGCATGGAAGGACATCTTACACACCTCCTCCTCTGAGTGACCAGTCTCTGTCGCTGTCTCCGCCTCCTCCTCCTCCTTCTCCTCTGCCTCAGAGTGGCAAGTATCAGTTTCCTCCTCCTCCTCCTCCTCTGCCTCAGAGTGGCCAGTATCAGCCTCCTCCTCCTTCTCCTCCTCCTCTGCCTCAGATTGGCCAGTATCAGCCTACTCCTCCTTCTCCTCCTCCGCCTCCTCTGCCTCAGAGTGGCCAGTATCAGTTTCCTCCTCATCCTCCTCCTCCTCTGCCTCAGAGAGGCCAGTATCAGCCTCCTCCTCCTTCTCCTCCTCCGCCTCCTCTGCCTCAGAGTGGCCAGTATCAGTTTCCTCCTCCTCCTCCTCCTCTGCCTCAGAGTGGCCAGTATCAGTCTCCTCCTCCTCCTCCTCCTCCTCCTCCTCTGCCTCAGAGAGGCCAGTATCAGCCTCCTCCTCCTTCTCCTCCTCCGCCTCCTCTGCCTCAGAGTGGCCAGTATCAGTTTCCTCCTCCTCTCCTCCTCCTCTGCCTCAGAGAGGCCAGTATCAGCCTCCTCCTCCTTCTCCTCCTCCGCCTCCTCTGCCTCAGAGTGGCCAGTATCAGTTTCCTCCTCCTCTCCTCCTCCTCTGCCTCAGAGAGGCCAGTATCAGCCTCCTCCTCCTTCTCCTCCTCCTCTGCCTCAGAGTGGCCAGTATCAGCCTCCTCCTCCTCCTCCTTCTCCTCTGCCTCAGAGTGGCCAGTATCAGCCTCCTCCTCCTTCTCCTCCTCCTCTGCCTCAGAGAGGCCAGTATCAGCCTCCTCCTCCTTCTCCTCCTCCGCCTCCTCTGCCTCAGAGTGGCCAGTATCAGCCTCCTCCTCCTCTCCTCCTCCTCTGCCTCAGAGTGGCCAGTATCAGCCTCCTCCTCCTTCTCCTCCTCCGCCTCCTCTGCCTCAGAGTGGCCAGTATCAGTTTCCTCCTCATCCTCCTCCTCCGCCTCCTCTGCCTCAGAGTGGCCAGTATCAGTTTCCTCCTCCTCTCCTCCTCCTCTGCCTCAGAGTGGCCAGTATCAGTTTCCTCCTCCTCCTTCTCCTCTGCCTCAGAGTGGCCAGTATCAGCCTCCTCCTCCTTCTCCTCCTCCGCCTCCTCTGCCTCAGAGTGGCCAGTATCAGTTTCCTCCTCATCCTCCTCCTCCTCTGCCTCAGAGTGGCCAGTATCAGCCTCCTCCTCCTTCTCCTCCTCCTCTGCCTCAGAGTGGTCAGTATCAGCCTCCTCCTCCTTCTCCTCCTCCTCTGCCTCAGAGTGGCCAGTATCAGCCTCCTCCTCCTTCTCCTCCTCCGCCTCCTCACGAGCAGCGATTCCAGCTCGAGATTCCCTCCAACGCTCTCGTGGTTGGCCCGAGTGGTTCGGGGAAGAGTGTATTCGTCTTCAACCTATTACGACACGGCTTGATTCAACCCTTACCAGACTCTATCGTTTGGTGTTATTCTGTGTGGCAACCTCTCTACGAGAGCATTCAACAAGGCATACCCCAAGTCCAGTTTGTGAAAGGCCTACCTTATGATCTCGAGGATGAACATTACTTTGATACCAACAAACAGAATGTCTTGATCCTGGACGACTTCCTACCTGAAGCCAAGAATGATAAACGGATCCCTCGTCTGTTTACCCAAACCTCTCACCATAAGAATGTACTCATTTTATTATTGATCCAGAACATTTTTCCAAGAGGCAAGGAAAGTCGTGACATTGCTCTCAATTCACATTACATTACCATGTTCAACTCCCCCGTGGACAGACAACAGATTAAGGTATTTGCCAGAAGAATATTCCCTGATGATATAGGTAGATTCATGAGCCTTTATGAAGCAGCTGTGGAAACGCCTTATGGGAACTTAACCGTATATCTAAAACCTGCTACTAGCGAAAAGAACAGACTTCACGTTAATATCTTGACATCCAATCCAACACACCATCAACCTAGCTTACACGACCAACAATGTGAGATAAAAGAGCAAGTACCAACCCTAGACGTTCAGTCAGTTCGAAACCTTCGCGCTGAACAGACGTTTCTTGACGACTCCCTTGAAACAGCTTCTCATTCAAGCAGTGAAGAATCGGGGCCTTTCACTATGGCTACAGCTTGCGCCGATTGCGGTGTCTTGATTGACAACATGCACGACCTCCAACGCCACATCAAATCCTGGTGCCCAGCTGCCAATGACAATGCATTGACGTCCAGCAAGAGGAAACGGGCCAGATACATCAGTGACGATTCGGATAAGGAACAACAGCCTATGCAGAAAGGAAGTGGTATAGATGATTCAAAACCACTTCCTCGTCACTAGAAACCCATCAATGACATGGCAGCCTAAGAGTGGCAAAATGTGGGCTTGCAACGTATCTGGAAGCGGGTGTATGAGCTTTATCAAGGTGACATGGCACTCAACAGGAAAAAATACAAGCGTCTCGGTCGGACAGTCGAGTGGACAGATCGGAAATTGAAACAGCTTTGGTATACTAAATTGATGGATAGTCTCAACAGCATTCTCGAGTTTACTCAATATTTTAAAGAAGCACCCTTGTTTGTACCCCTCCTGACCAGTCTGGATGAGATAGACCCGTCCTCGGACCAGACCATGATAAGGGTCAAATCAGACGTTTCATTCATCCTAAAATGAAAGACATTCTCACTTGGCTGGATAGGCCTGAGTTAGACACTGACGCGGAATCTGACGTGGCTACTGACGGGAGTGAGGCCAGTAACGAGCAGAGTGACCAGGACTGATTTATGACAGAAAGTGTAGGCTAATCCACTGTCAGTTCAGTCTCCATCTCTGCTGAGACAAGATGAGTAAACCAAGCTTGCTTCATGTGGTAAAATCACCAAGCCAACTCCAAAGACAGAACCACAAGAACAATAAGAAAATACCTATTTCTCTCTCTGTCAAAGGGGTGATCAAGCGAGGACCGCCAGGTCGACAGAGATGGCATGAAACCAAGGTTCAGAAAGGATAGTCAACTACATGGGACAGTAAACCACATAGGATACTCATGAAATATTTATCCCACCTGAACAAAGTGACTGTTAAAATATAGCACATAGCATAGAGGAGACTTGCAAATAGTATAATCAGCACTTGATTCTGTTTTGTGTATTATATGCATGTATTTCGACCCTGTATCAGAATCTTCTCTCTTTGTTTGTGAATAAATAATAATCAATAAAATGTCAGTCATAGTTTGTTTGTGTTTACTGTGAGTATTGTTGTAGACAGACAGTGAACGAGATCATACCATGTACATACCATGGCATTGTAGTCTATACTCGGTTGGTCAGGACACATAAGGATTCTCTCAATCTGGATATTTTCAAATAGCATGTTATAAAATGTATTTGTTGTTCAAATATATCAAACTACCTATCACCCCTTATACACGGTTTATGGGCTAGTCCATTGCATAAGTTCCCATGACATATAAATTTACCAATGAAACAAGGTTCTTTTTCTGTTTGTTGAATTCGATTTAAATATAGTAAAGTACATGTGAATGATTTATTAATATCGGATCAATTTTCAAAACATGTATGTTAAACTGCTACCAAATCTACATTCAGAAATAGTTGCGGTTAGTCGCTAAAAAAGTCTATTCATAAGGACATAGACTATCTAAAATGAACCCTCTTTTCTGTTTAAAGTTCCGTTCTTGAGAAGGGGCATTTTTCAAGGGGGTAATCAGGTATCTAGATTTAGATTTACACAAACACCCCCTTACAAAAGATCTCTCCAGGCAAACTAATTAGCAAAGCCAGTTACAATTAAATAGGTAAACATCACCTTCCAAGCGTGACCTTATATCAGGATTGAATGAAATACCTCTCTAGGTCAGTGTATGTGGACCCTATGTCAATAGACTTGGGCTATGTCGATTCTTTATTTGTATGGACGTCTTAAGGTTAAAAATAAGCTTAGTGTTTTGGATATAAATTTGTCACTCATTTTACAGAAATAGTCATGCCATAAATTATGTTTAAGCATTCGTCATTTATCCTTTATACTAACGCTTTCTTCACCATTGTTATGTTTATATTTAGGGTTTACTGATCCCAGTCGAGTCTAGATTATTCAGGGATGAAGTTGTACAGTACACAATTTATTTTCTCTCAGATATACACTTCTTTCCAAGTTTGGTTTTATATAATAAAGCGATTCCATTCATTTCACATATCTACACTTTAACAGTTTGTTTTAAAGTCACTTCTAGACGTTATCTCGACACCATGGTATGGAATCGTCACAGTCGCGTGACAGACGTGTCAGAACATGTTATAAGCCTCTCTCTGTCCTAACCTACATCACATGATAATACATTTAGAATGATAACCTAGGGCCATGGTCATCTGTATATCTGTGATGTGGAGTAGTGCTTGGTAGTTCTGTAAGAGAATCGACTTAGTATAGAACACTTGAGAACAGATTTCCATTTTCCCAGTTTACCCCTTGATTTCATTTCATTCACTATCTTGAGCAAGTCTACATCTATACAGTGATAAAACCATAGCATAGGATTCTTTTTATTTTAGTTAGTGGCTGAACAGCAGTCTATACTGACCTCGCTACGAGAAGCACACTTTATTGACTTAAGTTTGAGTCTTTTGTCATTCAGTAGGTCAAAACCACCAAGGTGTATTTACTCGGTTAAAGTAAACACCTCATGTATTCGGGAGTTCATTCGTCTCTCTGCTCAGCCTCTAGCTCTTGCTTTGACCAAGTTGCAGTCGTCTTTTCACTGTACGTTGTCATGGTTCACTAGAGTGATCTTGTAGGTAATAAGACTGAGAAAAGTGAATAACATAGCTGTCTAGGCGTCAAGTGAGGTATTGGACGAGGAAACGAGATTTTAGATAGCGCGCCTTTTAGTGGGGTGATACAGTCACGTGATAGATCGTGTCTGAACATGCTCAAATAAAATAATGCGAGTCTTAAATGAAGAACAGCTTTAATGTTGACAGTTTTTTACCTCTGCTTAACTTTTCTTTCATTTCACACTAGTGTTCACTTTCATATGAATTTTCCTATGGAAGGGGATGTGTGCCAAAAATGAATTCGTGTACTTTCGTAACTTGCAAGATGTAACATGTCGTTCTCAACCATGCAATTCTTGAAAAGACAAGTCTAATCGTGCAAAACTAACATTTCAATCCTGTAATCCTCAACTTGTTGTTCTCAACTTTACAAAGTTGAAATGTAATTCTAGAAATGTCAAAGACAATACCCGATTTTATATCTTGAATAAGAGTAATATTCACCATAAGCATTGCTGAAAGTTACGTTTTACAAATGGAAAATTAAGAGTTGTGAAAACAGCTTTTGAAAACAGACTTTTGCTTTTCGAGTTTTACACGATTTCGCATGGACGGGGGATGTGTGCCAAAAATGATATGCTATGCTTGATTCGTTAAAGCAGACACGTTTACTTTTTGTGAGCGGCTGACCTGGCTAACCGAATCAAATACCTAAATGGCAGAATAACTGGCCAATTTACATTTGAAGCATATTTTCTTCCAGATATTGCTACCTGGACTATTGTTGAATTTTATATAAAATGGACATAAAAATGAAACAAAAATAGTCCACTTAAATGACAATAAATGTAAGGCTGCATTGAATATTCTTATATTAGTTTAAGTGAGTATATGAAATTTGAATTTGAAGCGATAACTATGTATAGTTTGGTGTATATATGTACAATTCCTTTGAATTTTAATGCTATTAAAGTAGCAATATATACAATACTCCTTTAACCTCACCGATTTTGGCATATATTTATTTAATAAACCAATTTTAGTACGAGTAAAAAGGTTTTTAAAATCCATACATTTTCTTCATTGCGATATTATATACCAAAATAGATTTAGAAATTTCTTTCGTTAAAGTTAATTCAATTTTAAGTTACATTCACTTACATGTACCTCATTTGATTTGTTTAGATTTACAAACATCGTGGTTGTGCTTCTCACTTTCAAACATAAAAGCAAGCGTCAGTCATCATAAAAATCGCATTTCTATTCATTTCTAAAACGTGATATATTTAAGTACCAGTATAGCACTCTCTACTACGGAACCTAGAGGGACACTGAATGAATTTTATTTTGATATTTTTAAATCGTGGTCACAAACAGTAGATTTTAAGTATTAGTTGGTCATTTTGTTGTTTAAGACCTTTTTATTTGAATAAAAAGTTACAATTAAGTCTATGAAACCTATCCTACGCTGTTTGTCGTTCATATCTCATTCCTTATTCAATATTTCATTTTACGAGATACATGAAAGAACACTACGCATATGATTTTTTGTAACAAAGAATGGTGTTTCCAAAAGACATACTCAGTTTGCAAATACTATATAAAATTGTCCAACAATGCACCAAGTATATTTGCTTTGGTTACTCTTTCGTGAGTTCAATCAAAAAGGATTTATCAATAACCAATTACAATTTCACAATCACTTATGATAAACGTGTATATCATAACTACCAGTATAACACTTTAATTTATACCTATCTAATACTTCGCCTTGCCCTAAACCTTTGTGTTTGAACCACCTTGATCAGTAAGAAGATGGTCAACAACACATATAAATTGACGTGTAACATTTTAGATTGTTATCAATTTAAAAAAGATAAAATCAAGAAACAAGAAAATTTTCGAATTTTCGAAATTTTCTATGTTAACAAGCTACATGTACTTTATTACTTAAACCTCTTTCAACCCAAACCTTCTTTGTAAACCTCGGTTTCAATAACCCTCAACTAACTATATACCCATCTGTTACAAACCCCAACCCCGTGCCCCGTACCCTCTAAACATCACTTGTTTACATAAACTTATGTTATTGTATAGCAAACCATAACCCTCGCCTTGCCCTATCCCTCTGGTTATTATTCCGTTCCATTACACTTTCCAAAACGGCTCAGAGCTGAGAAATTATGATAGCTCTTAACGCTCATTTTATGACAAGATAGCGTGCACATTCTTGAATAAAAGAAATACTAATATATTGCAATGCGCTTATTTCTTCAGAAGTTGTTGTTGAAACAGTCTGATATCTACTACAATATAGGGTGTACTTTATAATGGGCTTTGGTATGTTACGGTATATGTATTTTGACGGATGAACATCTTTATATCTTGAACTTCTATTAACATTTGAATATTAACACTGTTATGAAAATCTAGACTTAATAAAAGAAAAAATTGGTTGATTGGATTAGATAAATGATGAAATTATTAGAATAATTATAGATGCATGCTGTGCAGATAGATAGCTGCCAGCCTTTTGGATTAATATTCTGTATTCAATGCAAGCTATGCACATGTTTACTCTATAGAATGTATTTAAGTGGTATTTATGCATAGAAGACCATGCTGTTTGTTTGATTCTTTTTCAAAGATAAATATATTTTTTATTCTAGGAAAATGGTCCTTGGATGAAACATATGATATAGATGCATTATAAATAGTGACTTTATAACATAAATTTTGATGAGTCAAACTTTCATCAAAGCAAAAGATATATAAAACTGTAAAAATATATTAAGTGTATAGTAAATCTTAAGGATTTTGATTATAATATATTACACATGCGTAGTTTTAACATGCATGTTTATTTTAAGTGATAGTGAAATTATTAATGGGTTATTGATAAATTCTGTTGTATTGAATACTTTATAGAGTAGCCAAATTAAATATACTTGGTTGACAATGTAATATTTGTGCATACTGAGTTCGTTTTTTGGAAACACAATTCTTTGGATCCATCACTTGGCCTTGATTGCATTGGATAGAACTTATATAAGTCTTTCTAGTTGAACATGTCATATGCATAGTGCTCTTTCATCTATCTCGTAAAGTGAAATGTTTAATAAGGAATGAGATATGAACGACAAACAGCGTAAGACAGGTTTATTGACTTACTGATAACGTTTCATTCCAATAAAAAAAATTGTTTTGGAGAACACACACAAATAAATGACCAAAATTGATATATTCGTTAACATAGCCATTGTAGAGAGGTTATGATTTGAAAAAAATTACCTTCATTAAGAGGGAAGCAGAACCTCCAGATTTATTTTCGGTCTTACACCCCTACCCTTTCTTTGAGGGGCTTAAAGCACCAATCATAACCTCTCTGCTACGTTTTATCTCTCAACAAATTGGCCGACTCATACTGAAAATCTAATGATTAACATAAGTCGTGGCCACGACATATTTCGTGGCCAAGACATATCATCTCGTGGCCAAAACTTAATACCTCGTGGCTACGACTTACTATCATTCAATGTCCCCTCCACGGTTCCGTACTCTCCCGACATAGGCAGATGAAGTCATGAAATGTTGATACAGCTTCTCTTCTAACTACCCGAAATCAATGGGTTCTGGCAGTTTCCCCCGGAGGAAAAAAATTGCATTACAATCCATTTTAATTTCTTTATCACATGACAACGCTTCTCGCAAGGAAATCGTAGTTCATTTCACTATACTTCACCATGTATCAATAGCCAAATTGATGATTTTAAAACAGCGTTCGCTGATTGCACAAATAATTTTGATTGCCTCAAATCAGGCATCTCCCATTTTATCCCACAAAGTCGGCGTAAAACAACAGGGGCTGTATCGTATTTCATGACTTGGTCTGCCTCTGTGGGGATAGAATGCCAATATAGTGGCATACAAATATTACCCTCACAACATTAACAATAACTTGGATTACTTTAATCAGTGAAGATCCGAGTAGAGCTCACATAGCCATGCTCCCCAATTTGTTCAAAGAATTTCAAACAGTAAAATTGATAAACATTGTTTAAAGTTGTATGATAGTTGAGTATACAGTCTTAAAGATAAGTCATTGTGTCAGTCTCCTTTGCACTGAAAGCACATAATTAATTATCTCCATTAATATATTTTACCATTAAAAGGTTACATCTGGGGATAGTGGTTGACGTTTGTTTCAAGCTTGAGGTAGTCATCATGAATATTCTACGAGATGTGCTGAGGACAAAATAGTTTCCTTGAGTCACTTTGTTAGTCATATTTCCCAAAGAAACCACAGAAAAGAAAATTGACATATTGTTTAACTTTCGAAAGGCATATCCAAAATGATTATTGACATGTGTAGCAAATAGGGTGAAGCGGAGATGAATATTTCAGATAATATGATCTGGACAAAGAAATTTATTATCGAATAATCTTTTTTGTCCTATATCCATGGAAACTGCAAAAACAAAAATAACTTGTTAGTCTAACCCTGGAAAGGCAAATCTAGGGATAACGTTTGATAAGTGTATGAAGTGTGGTGAAGCTAGCAGGTAAATATATATATAGTTGTTGAGATATTCTCCGGACAAATTTTGTGACGGTCAGACAGAAGGATGGACGGACAGATTGAACGCTGTATACTCCTGCTTACTCTTAATACGTATATTGGTCAGTTATTCTGTCATTTAGGTATTTGTTTCGGTTAGCCAGGTCAGCCGCTTACAAAAAGTAAACGTGTTCCTTTTTCGTGCCTGTTGCAGAATCAGCGTGCACCGGTCAAATGTCTGCTTTAACGAATCAAGCATAGCATATCATTTTTGGCACACATCCCCCGTCAATGCGAAATCGTGTAAAACTCGAAAAGCAAAAGTCTGTTTTCAAAAGCTGATTTTACAACTCTTAATTTTCCATTTGTAAAACGTAACTTTCAGCAATGCTTATTGTGAATATTACTCTTATTCAAGATATAAAATCTAGATCTACATTTCAACTTTGTAAAGTTGAGAACAACAAGTTGAGTTTTACAGGATTAAAATGTTAGTTTTGTCTTTTCAAGAATTGTATGGTTAAGAACGACATGTTACATCTTGCAAGTTACGAAAGTACATGAATTCATTTTTGGCACACATCCCCTTCCATATTTTCCATGCAAGATATTTACCTATACCATTTAAAAAATAGCATGAAACTGACCTCTCTATTTTCTGCTGTTAAGAACCAAACCTTATTGATACAGCGAGAGGCTTTTGTTATTCAGTAGGTCAAAACCTTCACTAAAGCTATAAGCAAACAGCGGTGTACCTACGCCTCAACGCTGAGTCAACCTCAACCTCAACCGAAACCTCAACCGAAACGACAACAGCAATCTCAACAGCAATCTCAACCTCAAGCTGGGGAACAGCAAGCATAAGACAAAGTTGGATTGAGTTACCTCCAAACTCTCGAAATAACTTTCAATAGCTAAATATCCAAGAACAGTTAATCAAACGATTCTAACATTTAAAATACGTATACATATCTCAAATCATAAAACTTTGAAATAAATCAACTTTATAACTTTTGTTTTCGAATTTGTGTATTTTACTTTTAATTACTAGTTGCCATGTAGAACATTTTACCATACAACAACGGGATAGCTGGCTAGCCGGCTCGATTAGTCGGAAAGCCTCTTTAACTCCACGGCTGGTCGAACCCTAGACCCGCAATAGCTCGCTCACGCTCCAGGGATTTCATTGTCTCATACAATAGAGCAAATTGAAAGAACTTCTCCTCCCTACAGGAAACAATGGTTCTTTAGAAAAGGGGATTATCTTCCATTCAAACTCGGAGGAGAAATCCATTCTCTTCATTATCTTCTCAGTTTTTCACTACTTTTATTTCAATTTAGCAGCATTTTATTTATACTTTTGTTTTCAGGAAAAACAACACTTTTTGTAATCTTTTAAGTAAAAGTTGAAGGATTTATTTGGTACCTTAAAGGCAGCCTGCGCCTCAGGGGTGCTGGCGTCAAACTCGTCATCAAACACCTGACTTCCTCTGCAGTCTACAGACGAAAAGTGGCACCCGCTGAGATCTCGTTCTTTCAGCCCCCACACGAGATAAATCGAGATGAATTGGTCTACCTCGTTTGGCACGAAGGAGTAGAGGTTCCGGTGGATTGCTTTGGCGTAGTTATGAGATTTCCGGTACAGTTGTAGCTAAACAAAAGGTATTTGGTAAAGTATTTTATGGCCTTCTCTAGTTATTGACCTCCAATTTTTTGAGATGATTGAAATAAAAACGAGATCTTTATTTCATTAAACCTCACATTAGTCACACATTTCCTTGCCAAAAATTTAAATGAGGCCTAATGCGAGCCAAATTGCAAAAAGTCTTGATCAAATCAGGCCAAGTCAAATGATCTCGTATCACCAATTTACATTCGTCCCTGAGACACAAATTTTATTTTCTAATGATAATAGAATAGTAATTAGATATTTTTGACCAATAAAATGTTATTAAGTCTTAAGATTAGGTTGAGTTATTGTTGCGTGCCAATGTCCGCTTTTTGTTCATAAAACAAGACTGAAACATGTTATTGTCATATATTGAAATGTCAAGATAAAGTAACAGTCCTTTCAGGGTATTTATTGTTGAAACAAAATTCAAGGGGACAGTTCAGTTTATGCATATAATGTTAAAAATACATGTTTATAACAAAGATTTTGATTTATATTTGACAACTAAATACAGAAGAGCGCACCAGCGAATTTTGTTTCCACAGAAAGTATACAGTGATAGGATTGTCCCTGCTACGTTCACCATTTATTAAGATTGTCATATTTGACCCCAACAACAAATGTGTTTGTTAAAGTGTTCTTGTGAACCATCAACAAAACAAGCTTCAAGGAAAGGTTATTTTGATCGTCGTTTATAAGCATGTGTGTTTGAAGAATTAAAATTTATTCATCACGGTATTTCCAACATATTTTCCAAAAACTTCCGAAGTAAAGACATTGTGTCCTATAATAAGCAATTATGACCAAAAAATATGCAAACAAAACACATGTAGTACGATATAAAAGAAATTGTACCCCATACTTACTAATTATACTCGAATTAAATTTTTTTTAAACTCGTATTCAATGATTCTAAATTATCGTTAATATGACTATTATGATTTAGGATAGCCATACCTGTTCACTTTCAGGTACAAGTCTAGATGTTTCGTATCCAAAAAATCCAACGATGCTTAAAAACAAGCAAATAATAACCCATTTTGCATACGTATTTGTCACCAACCTAAAATGGTAGTCCCTAAAGTATCTAACGACGATTGGCCGTTTCTTTCCAACGGCTTCCTGGGGCTTTGTTTCACAGTGGCCGTTGGCAAGGCGATTGTTCACGCCTAATTTTATTTCAGCTGATGATTCTTTCTTGTCGCAAACATTGCAACAACAGCAGTCGTATTTGTGAAAATATTTGTGATAAAACACGATAACTGTTGGAAAGAATATAATAACTGAAAGGTAGTTGATAATGACAAGAATCCCAGAAAAAATTCCGAAAGATTTAGTTGCAAGGAGCGGTGAAAATGCACTGGCTATGAACGCGCACATTGTTGTTACTGACGTCACAAGCATGCTCAGTGCAGACCTCCGGTAAGCGTCCGAGAGTCTATGAGCAAGAGACGGATAAGACTTAAAAGCTGTGGCCCTCCAGGAATCGTAGAACACAAACAGGTCATCGGCTCCGATAC
Organism: Steromphala cineraria; assembly: GCA_916613615.1. NCBI lineage: Eukaryota > Metazoa > Mollusca > Gastropoda > Trochida > Trochidae > Steromphala > Steromphala cineraria. The sequence continues at coordinate 15,406,671 of OU744724.1, read as the reverse complement.
CCAGCACGATGAAAATGGCGAGTATGTGGAAGAAGCCGAAGTATCTGAAGTCGAGGACTACCCTGTAGATGAGGTTGGTGCCGAGGAAGCTTGAGAGTATGCTGTAGACGGCGAGAGAGGTGATGAAGATGGAGCGGGTGTGGTAGCACATGAAGGACCAGATGAAGACAACACTCCCGATAGCAAGCATCATGTCCAGCATGGCCTGTTCGCGGACATCCGCCAGCATCATGTCGTAGTTGAAGTAGAGGAACTCGAACTGACTCAGGTCTTTGAACTTCTCCAGACTGGGTTTCAGATAGTCTTTGAAATAGATCTTTATCTCGTCTATGTAGGATTTGACGTTTTTGACAGGTCCTCCTAGAAGAAGGAGAGATCGTGTAAGCGATGCGGACACCTTGCTTTGTGATATGACATGCTTCAGGGCTTGAGTGTACTGGAATATACCCTTCGTCTCGTTGGTGACGGATGCCAAATAGAGGACAGCTGCTATGTTATCAAAATTGGAATCGTTGAAAGTCACATTGATGTGAGCATACGTTCCGTCAAAGAATCGCAAAACGGACAAGGGTTTCATACACATATCAACACCAGAAACCTTCATCAACTGACAGTAATTGTCGTAGTTCTTAGACTCTGTAACCGCAGCCTCGATATCCCGTATCTTCATCAGATGCGATCTGTCGAATATATTTCCGGTTCCAGTGTCATAGATCATCTCCACACCTTCTTCCGGTGCGTACCGATATGTCGGGATGTTCATGTAACTCAAGACCCGATGCACTCTACCCGTGTAGTAGTTACGGTACCGGAAAGCGAAATCCCGTCCGTAGTAAGGCCTATCCGCTAGCTGCAGTGGAAGTGTCTCAAAGTTGGTCGGGAAGAGGTCATATCCGGCCAGAAGGAGACTACCCGATATCACACCCAACAACACGTGACCTGTAAGTGCTAACGCTGCAATGAAGATACAATGTTACGATGAAGGTCCTTTTGTAGCTTATTTAAAGAAAGATTCCAAATCTAAACTCATTTTATGAGAGAATCAAAGGAAATATATGGACAACAACTTTTCATTCATGGCATGCGTATGCGAATCATGTGTTCTTTAATGCCATTTATATAATAGGCTAATAATCTTTTTAGTTTATTTGTTTTAAGAGGCAAAAGAATTAATGAAGTTCGTCGTGCGAAACCGTATTATAGCTGGAAAGCAAGGGAAGTAACTCTGCTCGTTAAGACAGAAGCTAACTCGTTAGTTTCGCATTGTCCCTGATTATTCAACTTTGTATAAAGATATTAATCAATTATGAACTGAAGTATTCTTCAATAGATAGAGAATGATCGTTTCTATTTTTGATGGTTCTTTTGATAAGAATATTCTAATTATTAAAATGTGGGACCACTTGGTATCGCTGTCATCGTGACATGTGGTCCTATATTTCCTGGTGCGTGCATGTTGAATCTTAGGATGCTAAAACCGAAACAGTATTGGGTGCTTTGCACTATAAATAAATAATATAAAATGTAATATACATGTTTCAGGTGAAATAACCAAAAATAGGAACTGTTTTTATGGTTATGCACGTGAACAGAAGTCTCTTTTTTAAATCGGCCAAACTCAGCTATAGCTCATGAATATTAATGAGAACACGTCTGTCATCGGTTGCAGATGGGAACAGGCCACACATCATAGCTAATTTGCATATGCAATCACAGTTTCATTGGTTGAAATACTTGATTCGTACAGGCCAGGTCAAAGTGCAATAAAATTAGCATAATCTACAGCTTTCAAAATCAACTACCATCGAAACATTTACTAGGAGGTGAAATTTCAACAAGAAATGTTGCATATATTGGTAAATATTAATACAATAAGTGCTTTCTTATCTTTAATAACATTAAACTGGTGGGAAAATGAATAATGTTTCGTTGACTGTATTTATGTCATTTATGTTTCAAATCATAGAGTCTCCTATTAGGGAGAATGTTGGGTGGTCCCACATTTTCAAAATCATAATATGTCGTATGTATAAGAGTTTGGGGAAAATTATCAATGGTTCAAGTAAATTGATTTTGGTTGTAATTAGGCTTGAATTGTTTTGGTTTATTTTATAGTATGAAATTTAGTAAATGTGGGACCACTGTTTCAAACACATTTTCAACTCAAAATATATCGTATGCTTGTAGGAAAAATTATTAATGCTTCAATTATATTGATTTTGGTTGACATCTTTTTACATGGTTGTTTTTTAACATTTACATAATATTTCTGAAACGTTTCCATCATTATTTTGATGAAATTGATGGGAAAGAGACATTAATTGTGACGGTCAAAGAAGTAATTGAAATGTTGATGGGAACAATATTATAATATAGTAATTTTCCCTTCTGAAGTTATTTTAATAATTTTACATCGCTTTCAAAATATTACTCAGTTTCCTAATTTTCCATATTCATACTATTTCTTACAAGTTTCCATTTATTAATTTGAATTATTGTCTCGTTTCTTAATTATAGCAAATAAACCAACATTTATAAACTCTAATTTTTGTTATCTATCACCGCCATGTGATTTTTGTAATATTTGTTTTCCTGGTAAATGTGGGACCACAATCTCAAACTCTATAAGGAGTGTGGTCCAAGATACGGCAACAAAGGCCGTAGCTCTGTGTGAGGGAAACAAGATCAGAGTTATTTCCCTTCCCCTCTCGCGAACCAGATATAATACGGTTTCGCCGTTCGCCGCCTACCAAAGGATAGACCAGGTCTGTTTGCAACCAGTTTGCAGTAGAAGAAAGGTTCCGAACCCTTGTCTGTCCCTGACTGTTTCGTCTCTCTCAAGTTGGGGGAGTTGAGTTGCGTCGTCCCGGAAGTCCCATTTATGGCGCCGATCCTGACGTCACTGACGTCATTTGTTGACAGTGTATGCGGCGTTATCACTATGGAGGGCGGATTAGCCTTGTTTGTCAGCTTGAACAAAATAACACGCACCTGATAAAGGACAGTTTGGGAAGGACCCGGTGTAGAGGTGTCGTTCAGCAAGTTTCTGACTTTAATCTAGAGCTGTCTTATTTTTCATATATACAGTACCCCCCTTCCAAAATCTTATACCTGAAATGGCAGTATTTTTAGTTTCGTGAATCAATCAATCACCAAAACAATTTTGAACGCCGGCTTAGCGAATAATGTGGTCCAATGTATGAATTTGAGCTCACAAGGACATCGTTCCTCCAAATCAAGAAATGTTTAGCACGTTTTTAGGGGGTATATAAGGTGATGTCAGGAAAATGAAAATTAATAGTTACAATTGAATGACAAGGTATTTAAACTAAATGGAGCAGTAATAATTCAAATATATAACGTAAAGTTTGGCTATGTGATTCCTTTTTCTTACACAAAATGAATAAAAGGTGTTCACACAAAATGGCCGCCAACAGATTTTATGTGAATGTTTATAATTTTTCCTCTGATTATTGTTGATTGACTTGTGTAATGAGATTTTTGACACTGTCAAAATAATACATTTAGCAAAAGCTTACAATTATCACTGAAAAATTCAAAATATAAAATTATCAAAAAATTGGATACTGCCCCTTTAATCTCGACTTTATCTAAAAATAATGTTTACACTGACTACCTGTAATTTCTTATAACACCGATTATGTTCCCGGTAGAGCGGGGTATCTACTGACAATGTATGCGATAATATATCATGTGAATTTATATCCGACCAGAAAGACATTTAGTCGCGTCGTGTGGCCAGGTATACTATTGTTTTAACATTTATAAACTTATAATTTAACTGAAATACACATGGATTCGTTGTAGTTATGCCTCTAATCATAATATAATAACTACCTATATCGATATCTACTCAAAGATAAAGTAACTGGAAGTCCGGTGAGGAACAGTGGCTATTACATATCCATGTAAATATATAATAGTCAACTTGTATGTTTTAACATTACGCGTAAGAAAACCATCAGCATATTCGATACTTCTTGGTCGCGTTGAGTGTGTTTCGTATCTTATCAGAAATGTTTTCATTTGTCCTAGAAGTACTGTTATTTCACAACAACCACTTGTACTCTATGCCAAGTTTTAGGATTTTTAAATATTTTATGAATGTGTCTTTAACACGTTTACCTTAAGTCATTAACGTATCAATAAGTTGATATGGTAAAATACTAAAAGACATAAGAATGACTAACCTGTTCTGAAGCCATGTTATTAGCATTTAGTACTTAAAGCTAAATGGCTTTATGACAGGGATATCGAGGTTTATTTACATATATTATTTACTTCCGCTTCCCTCGCGCACCCAACTAATTATATCTGCTACGTCATAATGTTACGTCATATGACGTCACATCTTCACTTTCATTCTTCGCGCCGCCATCACATCTTCCCTTAACTTACTACCACTTATTTTAGTATATAATACCACCGCCTCGTACCTGGGATAGGGGCAAAGCAGCCAAGACAGGGGATTTCGACGAGGAAAACTGGTAAGACCAAAACTAATGCTAACTCTCATACCCCATCGGCGCAAGTGCAAATTCATTCAAATTCCTTGATTGACACTGTTTCTTTGAGTTCTGGTTTAGTAGCAACAGGTACACGAGCGCCGGCAGGTGAGACCAATGCCGAACTCAGGGAAAACCGTATGGACGGCATATCGCAGCAGTTGGGAAATATCCTCGCTTTACTCAACAGCTCGTTGTCAAAGAATCAAGGGGAAGGGCCGTCAACATCGCATGAGGTAAGGAGCGATAACAATTATTACAATGACAATGCTTCAAATAACCCCCTTGTGTCTTTTGACAGTGTCCCCCGCGAGGGTTTCCCCAATAATGACGTCACAGTCCGTACAACCAGTCAGAGCGGCGGTGATTCCCTTAGCTTCGATGCGGAGGTCATTAATGCTCACGTCAAGCAATCGGTGCGGGAAAAGATCTGGAAGGGTGAATTTATTGAATTGTCGACGTTATGTCCTAATGTCCATTCAGATAAGGATGCTCAATTCCCAATGGAACTAGATGCGTCGGGTCACGTGAAGTTGACTCCATCAAGCAAAGTAAGTAGTAAGCATTTGGGCATCGGGGCCTGGACATCTGCTTTCCACATTTTCATGAGTACATATGTTGTTAAACATGCTTCTCAGTCTACTTTTCAGGGTATGTTGGCCTACATTGAGGCTATTAGAAATGCTGCCATGAGGTTCCGGGGTGATGGCTGGACAAACTACGATGAGCAGTTCCGTCATGGCATGGCGAGAGATCCTTCACGATCGTGGTCGAAGATCGACGGTGAACTATGGCTCAAGTATATGACTCCACAACCAACCCGGTACCAGCAGGGGGACAGGGGCGGACGGTCAACAGGTCAGTACCTTGGGGGCACACGCGACAATCCATGCTGGGACTTCAACAGGTCACAATGCACAAGATCTGAATGTAAGTTTCAACACAAGTGCTCTAAATGTTCCCAACCCCACCCTGCTTATTCATGCTTTCGAGGCAAAGGGGGGCAACGACCCCCCAAGACCTCAACCCCAAACCAGCACCCAACTCCTATGCGCTATGGCACCAACCCCAGTACTGCTAAATAAAATTACCCCCTTGTTCCATGCCTACATGAGTGTTAACATGTCACATGCTATTTCTCTTTTACAAGGCTTTCAGTTTGGTTTTGGGTTAGAATTCTCGGTCTACGTTCACCTAGATGGTCAGGCAATCTCAGTCCTGGATCCAAAGATGCAATTAATTGTACAAAGTAAGTTAAACTCAGAATCAAAGCTTCGACGGATCGCTGGCCCATTTAGGCAATCACCGTTTCCCAACTTTCAAGTGTCGCCCATCGGCTTGGTACCAAAGAAAAAGAAAGATTTGTACAACTCAGAAGGTAAGCATGCGGATGATTTCCGATTAATCCACCATCTCTCTTATCCACAAGGCAAATCAATAAACGACCACATTGATCAACAGTCCTGTTCAGTCACATATGCTAGCTTTGACGAAGCAGTACACATGATTCAGCAACTAGGACCGAATGCTGAGCTAGCAAAGTTCGACATCAAATCTGCTTTCAGGATCATGCCGGTCGACTCGGTATTCAATTTCAAGGTGCGTATTACTTTGACAAATGTTTGCCTTTTGGTTGTTCAATATCATGCTCTGTATTTGAAAAATTTAGCACCTTTTTGCAGTGGCACGTCTTGAGTCGGTTACCCAACAAACAACTGATGCATTACCTGGACGACTTCCTCACAGGGGGGGGCGACACAGGTCCGGGGATTTGTGAACACAATCTAAGGACATGCTTGACAGCCTTTTCCGACCTTGGTGTACCAATCGCCCATGAAAAAACAGTCGGCCCAGCGACATGCTTGACATTCCTTGGTCTGGAGATTGACACAGTGAACATGCAGGTTAGAATACCAGCAGGTAAGATCGACGAGGTTTATCAAGACATACAATCTCTGCTTTCCTCAGGCAAAGCCAAGGTGACTAGGAAGTTACTTCAGTCACTGGTGGGTACACTCAACTTTCTGTGTCATGCTATACCTATGGGCAGACCATTTTGTCGGAGATTCATCGACGCATATAGCAAGGTAAGGCATCAATCACATCACATTCTCCTCACGCATGCCTTGAGGGATGATTTGAAAATATGGCTTACTTTCCTTGACAATTTCAATGGTGTATCTGTGTTTCAGGATAAGCTATGGCTGGACAGCCCTCACCTTCAGCTGTTTACAGATGCAGCAAGTACAGCAGGCTTCGGGGCCTAGTTCCAGGGACGTTGGGTGAATGGACCATGGCCAGATTCTTGGGTGAAAGATGGTTGGACCAAGGACATGACTCTGTTGGAGATCTTTCCTATAGTACTAGCAGTAAGACTATGGGGTAACTGTTTCGCAAACAAGAAAGTGCTCTTCTTCTGCGACAATCAAGCAGTAGTAGCCATCATCAACAAGCAAACATGTAAGGTACCCCATATCATGTCCCTTGTGAGACAGTTAGTCCTCCTTTGTCTCTCTCGCAACATATGGTTTAAGGCAAAATACATCAATACCACACAAAATGTAATTGCAGATGCTTTGTCGAGATTTCAGTGGCACCGGTTCCGGGCAGCAGCACCAACAGCGGAGACACAACCATACCCACTTCCAGACAACCTTTGGACCATCTGACAAGGGAGGCTGACCGATTGCTACACCTGTCGTTAGCTGACAACACATGGTCGACCTACCAGGCAGGGGTCGAGGCACTGATGGCTTTCAGGACATCACAAGGGATCCCACAAATATGGCCAGTACCCTTAGATCATCTTGTTAATTTTATGGCAAGTTTATCAATAAGGGGCCTTTCCCCCAGCACAGTAAGAACCTACATTACTGGTATTGCCACATGGCACAAACTCAGTGATATGGCAGACAACACGGAACATTTTGTAATTTCCAAGTTGTTACAAGGTATGTATAAAGACAGCCCAAGACGAGATGTGCGCAAACCGATCACACTTGAACTGTTACAGGTAATTGTTACAAATCTAAGGTCAGTATGCACTTCATCATATGAATCTTCCCTGTTCGAAGCTGTATTTTGTCTGGCATTCTTTGGATTTTTCCGGGTAAGTGAGTTGGTTAAAACTGGACCACAAAACTCTGGCTGTCGGGCTGAAGATGTCACCATTAAAGACAGCAAGCTATTAATCACTCTCCGTCACTCAAAGTAGGATCGAATGGCAAGAGGTATAACAAGTAGCATCTCAAATTCTCCAACTCACAATTTGTGTCCAGTAGCGGCATATACAAGATACTTGGGGAAACGCGCTACAGGAGCACAACAGGCTTTTGTGCACTTTGACCAGAGTCCTCTTACAAGGTATCAGTTTCAAGCCGTCTTAAAGAAATCCTTAGCATTCAGCGGGATTGACACTTCAGCCTACACCTCTCATTCTTTCAGGATCGGAGCAGCTACTACGGCAGCATGTAAGGGTGTAAGTTCAGAGCTTATTCAACACTTTGGTCGGTGGGGATCTGAGTGTTACAAAACCTACATACGTATCCCATTTTTCATTTAATGATGTTACCCCCTTTTTACTGTATTGTTCAATTTCCTTCTGTAAGTGCTTGTGTGTTGCAGTTTGGTCAATTGGGTCAAGCCACCTGGCAAGGGCATGTCGGCAGCAGGGCCATGCTCTGGACAGGGAGGACATCCTCTGGCTGGCGAGGGGAGGTATGCAATGGGAGGAGCTGCGCCGGGTGGTCGACCATCAACTTGACAGGATGACCGAGCAGCCAAAGGCCGTGATCATACATCTCGGCTCCAACGACCTCGGTCAGGTCACCACCTGCGAGCTGTTTCACGAGATGGAAACAGCATTGCTCAGAATCAAGCTCCTCCTCCCAACGACGGTCATCATCTGGTCGGACATCCTTCCCCGCCGCTACTGGCACATGGCCAGATGTCCAATGAAGATCGAGAGAGCACGGGCTAAGCTTAATAGGAGGGTTGGCAATATGGTCCGAGGATTAGGGGGTGTTCAGGTCTGCCACCCCCAGTTCAACTCTAGGGATAGGGCCCTATATGCTTTTGATGGGGTCCACCTATCAAGAAGGGGCATGACCATTTTTACTGACAACCTGGCCAAAACCTTGGATCCCCTCTCAGCAAAGTAAATCCCCCCCCCCCCTTTTTGTTTTCTTAATTTTTCGTTATGATTAATAGCTACCGAAAGTAAAGCGGGCAGGCTTTCCTACTTTCCGCGCATGGCCTGGGTGTGGGGTAGCACTTTGGTGCTTATGGCGGGGTGCTTTTGGGCTGCTGTTATATTTGGCTGCACGTCTAAATTCTCACTGTTAGGGTCTTCTGCTTTACAACGGGGTCAGGTTTATCCACTCTGCTTTACAGCAGGTGTCTAGGGTTTGCTATACAGCATACAGTTGGCTTGGTAACGGTAGTTGCCCTGGCGCTAATTCCTCATTAATTTAGGTGCCTGGCAGCGGTAGCGCCATGGCAAGGATTAAACTTAGTAACGGTAGTTACTAGGGCAGCAACTAACAGGGCAGCGGTAGCTGCAAGTGCATATTTATTATCAATTCAGCAGCCTGTGAGCACCCCACCCCCATTTAACCCACTTCTCTCTTCCTTATTTATTTCTTCAACGAGGTATCTCCTGTTATAAATACAGGACAAATCCACTTGATGATAGGGAATAGCCGGTTCTGCATCAACTGGCGCCAGGCTATTAAAAGCCATGACAGTTTTGCCCCACCCAACGAAGTTTTAATAGAACCACGTCATTGTGGTGTAATACCTGACCTATAATTAGTAACGGATTGCCCCATGTCTAACAAGAAGACATGGTCATCAACATCCCCCGCCAAATAAGTTTTCATCAAAGCTCCCAATATTTTCCTAAAGGGGCTGTAACTCTGTAAAGTAATTGCATTTACCTTATTTTTGAACTCCATCAAGGTATTGATACCCTGAAGACACCGTGCAAGTGTATGTTGTTATTCTATCTTAAATAGTTTTTGAGAAAAGCTGTCCCCTTTGAGGACATCTTAGAACAGAGTCCAAAACACGAAACACAGGCAATAACTCCATAAAAACTAATTTTGCGGTTCTGATTTTCGAACTCCATCAAAGTATTGATACATTGAGGACACACAGCAAGTTTGGTTATTCTATCTTAAATAGTTTCTGAGAAAAGTTGTCCCCTTTGACGACACCCTCGAACAGAGTCCAAAAACACGAAAAAAGGGAAATAACTCCTTAAAAAATATTTTTGCGATTCTGATTTTCGAACTCCATCAAGGTATTGATACCCTGGAGACACACAGCAAATTTGGTTACCCTATCTTAAATAGATTCTGAGAAAAGCTGTCCCCTTTAACTCTGCCGGACGGATGCACGGACGCACGGACGGAGCCCAAACCTATATAAATTCAGACTTTGAAATGTAAACGATATGCTCGATTCTGATTGGATCTTACAAGGTCATGTGATCGGTTTACATTTCAATGAACCCTAAATCGCAGGTTATACAAAATAACTTTCAGTAAATGAAGTTTATACGATATCGTGCCGGAACTACATTTCTCGGGGATTCCCCTGATCTTACAGCCACATTCCAGTCTGACCCCAGCCTTGATGGTCATCACTGAGACTCCCTTTCTACAAATAATATTTTCTGTTTTTTAGCAACGGTCGCCCTAATAATCTGTTTTTGATGTTTGAAGAATAAACATTAAGTTGTAAATAAATCAAGTTGTACATGTTCATCTCCGGTCACAGAAATGAGGATAGTGGGCAAAGTTAAACAATGTAATGTACATCATTTCAAAAGCATGAGTTGAGCTCCATCCTAAATGACCTGACTTGCGACAACACAGTTTCAAGGCACCCCATTCCATGCACAACAAATAGTGTCGTGGCACGCTCTCTGCCTTCATAGACAGTTTCGAGGCCCCCGATGATCAAAACGATGTTGCCGTGTTTGAAAACATGTACTCCTCATTGTCAATGACAGTGTCTAACATCGGCGGGCCTGCAATTGGCATTATTTCTCGAGGGACTTTAAATAACTTTATGTTTACATTCATTGTCAAACAAACAACCCAACTTTCCCAAGCACGTCGAGCTTTTAGAGCTGATACTCTACACTCGATACAGGACAGTATAAATACGCGAGTGCAAATTGTTAATTCTGGAATATTCAAATCAAACTTTACATATTTTTTAGTTTTTTTCCCAAAACATTTTATTGTTTTCAACATGATACCCATAAAGGATTATTTGTGGAAGAAAAAAGTGAAATTTTTCCTTTTTGGTTATGAACTTTTTTTGCATGCGCTTGAACCCGGTAGAGACTCGCCTTAGTCCAACTGATATCTAGGTCAGTGCGACAAGCAGCTTAGAAGTTACTACAGAATCGCGTTTCGAATGATATAAAAACAACTTTTGGCTTTAAATACAAAGTGGAATTTATAAGAAATGAATTTCTACGTCGTGGCGGGGGATAAAAATAACCCGTGAGGCGTTCTGTGAATCAGTGTGAGACAAGCTTTTTGAATTGGTTATATATAGTCAAACAAGAAGATGTATGGCCTTAACAGCAAAATCTGGTATAACTTATACAGGTAACAAATGTTGAATGTAATGAATAATTGAATATATAGGAACCCCCATAGGCTCTTTTTGAACTCTGGCCAAGTCACAACGAGAATTCAAGTAGGTCAGCCCAGTGACCTAGTCACTCAAGCAAACAGGGGGAGGTTGTGTTAACATACTCCGTGCTTGGTGTGAGTCAATATGCGACTGTTCACGATATGTGTTACAGCCTATTTGAATTTGTTATAGTCAAACAAAAAGATGTATGGCTTAAGCAGTAAAATCTGGTCGCAATGCCGCCACCGCCGCCGCCGCAAAGCAACCATGGAGAGTCTTTAAAGTTTATCATTTTATCTAGTCTCTAGTCTATCTATTCCCTATAATCATGAAATGGCAGTATTTTTAGTTACGTGAATCAATCAATCACCAAAACAATTTTGAATGCCGGCTAAGCGAATAATGTGGTCCAATGTATGAATTTGAGCTCACAAGGACATCGTTCCTCCAAATCAAGAAATGTTAAGCACGTTTTTAGGGGGTATATAAGGTGATGTCAGGAAAATGAAAATTAATAGTTCCAACTAAAGGACAATGTATTTAAACTAAATGGAGCGGTAATAATTCAAATATATAATGTAAAGTTGAGCCATACGATTCCCTTTTCTTACACAAAATGAATTAAAGGTGTTCACACAAAAATGTCCGCCAATGGAATTTATGAGAATCTTCATACTTTGTCCTCTGACTATGGATGATTGGCTAGTGTAATGAGATTTTTGACACTGTCAAAATAATACATTTAACATTAACTAACAATAATCAGTGAACAATTTTAAATATAAAATTACCAAAAAAGTGCTACTGCCCCTTTAAAGGGACATTAAGTGTTTTATTGTTTTTAATACAACATTTTATTCAAAACACCTATGAATTATATCAATCGGTAGATAAATCTTTTAACTACAATTAGATATATGAGAGTATGCTTACAAATCACAATAAGTCGATGTTATTATGTTCAAAAGACATTTTTTGTAACCGGAAGCGCGCGCTAGTGAATTGTGATGTCATTGAGCAGATTTCCAGTATTTGCGTACTACGTCAGCTCGCCTATTATCAGTCGCAATATCAATATATTACTATCAAATACCAACAATTTGGTAACCAGAGAATAGTAAATTATTTAAAGATTATGTTAATACTGACTAACCAATTAACATAACCATCTTCTAAACATTCCATGTAGCTTTTCTTTTCCTTTTCATCTGTGTTTACATTCATTGTGTAAGCAGACTACGACATGGATATATAAATTCGTAACCAAACGAACTCGTAATGGAAACGTTTCCTCATTTTATTTACAAGTTTCGATAATTCAACATTAATTTCGTCGAAATATGTAACCATTACTATGTTGACACGTAGATAATACTAAACATGAACAAAAAACTGCAAATAACTTTCTTGTCGATATCATATTAGACATATTCGAAATTTCTATGCAAATTAGGCAGTTCTTCTTGCCGTTAAGGACCGAGTTATTATAACTAAATTCGTCATCGGTTGGTATTTTAATCAACTTATGTAAATTACTTCAACTTGTTCTTTTAAAATTCGAAAGATTATAAATTATATCAGGAATATTCTTTCACGTGACTCTACAGTCAGCCATATACGGAAGAGCGACTGCACAACTCGACTTATCAAACCATTTGAGGTCTGTAATCCACGTGATTTTGACTCTGAATTTTGATTTCATATCTATAAAATAATGTTTGGAAGCTAAATATTTATTGACAATATATTGAGGGTAAATATAGAATACTTTTACACATTGAGATAATTTCAAAATCAGAAAATGCGATGTATGTTATAATGAGTGTATTTAGCCTAAATAGCCTTTATTGTTTCAGAAAGAATGCTTAAATGATAAACATATCACTAATGACCAATAAATGGACTGCGAATACGTGTTCGTCTTTTTGTTAAAGCACAAGTTTCTTTTCAGTACGAATTCCCGATGGGAAAACCTTATTTTTGGTACGAATTCATCCACAGCAAATATGACCACAATGCTTTGCGAGAGAAAGTTATAAACTCGATCTATTTATATCCTGGGGAAACACCTCTTCTAATTATTTCAAATTCTAAGCTTATTTCAAGTTAAACTAATCGGTGATAATTTGTGTGTATATGTTTCAATGATATAGATTTTTAGCCATGTTCTTGTATCAAAACACTTAATGTCCCTTTAATCTCTACTTAATTCAACAAACGTCTTTATCTAAAAAAAATGTTTACACTACCTGTAATTTCTTATAACACCGATTATGTTCCCGGTAGACCACGGTATCTACTGACAATGTATGCGATAATATATCATGTGAATTTATATCCGACCAGAAAGACAATTAGTCGCGTCGTGTGGCCAGGTATACTATTGTTTTAACATTTATAAACTTATAATTTAACTGAAATACACAGGGTTTCGTTGTAGTTATGCCTCTAATCATAATATAATAACTACCTATATCGATTTAAACCTAAATTAATCGTCAATAGTCGTATGTTCGGCTCTAAAAACTCGTCAATATCCAAGGGAAAATCGTCAATATCTATAATAAAACGTCAATATTTGGTTGTTACTCGTCAATAGTCAATAACCTAGCAGCCATCAGAACCACGCGCACCTTGAGTTGCACGTGAAAATTACACCTCAACTGAAATACGTGCTGCACGCGCCACGGGTTGCCTGCAGTTGAATGAGTACACCTTGGGAGAGAACTTGCTTTCAGAGGAAATAAAATGAAGATTTCTGTTTAAATCTCCTGATTTTTCCAAAAACAGATTTTCTTTTAAATTTCACCTAAAAGCATTTTTTTCTGTTCAAACGTTATTTTATATATCAGAATTGAAACATAGTCATCGTTGTATTCTCAGACTAGTGACACGGGTATAAATGAAGCAATGATGGACAGAAAACTTGGGAGATAACGCACGTAAAATTATTAATGGCAACCTCAAATAAAATGATAAAAGTTTTTTGATACATACAAATAGTTTAGTTATGCAGATTGTCTTACATCGGCTATAATTTTGAATTTTAACTAATAGAAATGAAATGATATTTGGCGTTTATTCATTACTGGATTGATAATGCAGTTCCTACTTACGTTTTCTCAACTAGGCCTTATGATTGCATTGCAAAAATATAATTTATATATATTTCTAAGAGGCAAAATTGCTTTATTAGCTTATTACGTCACTATCAGCAATGAGTTGTTGAATACATGTAGTAGTTTATTTCATGCTGTAAACATAAGTAAACCATGTACTTCTTTCAGTTATTATTTGAATTCAATATCATATAAAGTATGCACAATAGGGGACATAAGATAGATGTATAGATTATTTTAATTAAACAACTCCTTTTACCGGATCGTACTGAGATTACACGTCATAACTTGCATCAGAGACATGCATACATTTCGACTTCGAAATAAGAGTGAGGCGTAAAACGGCACGTTTTTCTTTCCTGTAAACTCATATATTTGAGGGAATTTTAAAAAACTGACGGTAACAAAATTTGGGAAATGTTATTGTGAGTTAGAATTTAGAATTCAAATTTCAACTTTGTTGAAAAAAAAGAAGCAATCGCAAAAGCATTTTTTTCTATTAATACTATAGTTTTGTATTTCTGTATTTACACAACAAGCTTTTGTATCGAGTGTATAATCTTTAAAATACACTAGAACTTAAAATCTAATGTTTAAGATGATTGATGTTTATTTTTTTAACATATGGCATGCAAGTTGCTGTGGTTTCTCTCTGAGCTTTTCAGCTCTTTTCTCCTACTTCAGCAGGGTTGTTTTAAATCTACAACACAATACGATAAAAATGATAAAATAGGGATGTTTCATAAAGAGTTTAATTGCTTTCAAAATGAAACCTGTTAAGTATTAAGCATGCATGAGAGCAACAAAATAAAAAAAGTCTTCAAAAGGATAACACCTCAGAAACAGAAAAAATTCACATAAAATATATTATATTGAGCATTTGAATCGCTCAACACTGCCTCTCAAATCTTTCTTCGGGTCCATTACCCCCATAACCTTCCGGACTACGGAATGAATAGCAAAAAACAATAGAAAAGGGCAATGAACTCTAAAATACATGTTGAAATACATTGACATACATATTCTTAATATGGTACCGAGTTGAAATTTTAATGCTTATTGTCATTTTGTTCAGTAAGGTGTTTTTGAAAGATTAATAGGAGAGTTAATCGCGTTTTCTGACAGCTTGTTATGATTTTAAATATAACGTTGGATGGCGGATGTGACGTCACGGGAGGTGGACGTATTCTTCACGAGGTGAAATGAACTGAACGAAATTTTCCCTGTTATGGTGGAAATTCTATGAAGATAAAGGAATAAAATATGAGATTTATGTGGTGAAACACTCCTTTAATACGTTTTACGTACGTAATGGATTGGATGGTGTAATTTCCATTGGATATTTAGAGATTGAACTGGACATCAATCAAGGCTCAAACAATTCGTCCATCAAAAACTGTAAGTGATTTTGAATGTTCATTATTCATGGCTGAAACTCCTTCAAATAGTAAAAGATTACGCGACGAAGTATTTTCATCCCCTGATATCCATTCTGAAGTTGAAAATAAAAGACTGTGTCAATTTTCATCAGATACCGACGCCTCCGTGTCAGAACTAGATTTGACAGACATGAGTTTTGATTCAACAAATATGAAAGACTCCTCCCCTAAACCGTCCGATGATGTTTTCGTTGATAACATGGTTAAAGCTTTACAATCGGAAGAGGTAATTGCGAGTCTAACGGCAGTATTTACATCAATAATGACACCCATGTTCGACGCAGCAATTGGTCCCATTAAAAAGTCTAATTCTGAGCTCAGAACCGACGTTACAGTCCTGCAGGATGATGTCAGTCAAGTCAAACAAGAACTAGCCGACATTAAATACCAAATGGACCGGAACCAACAGTATTCCCGCCGAAATAATCTGAGGGTAACTGGGATTATGGAGAAAGAAGGGGAGTGTACAGATGACTTAATTTTGGACATAGCCAAAAAGCTCGGCGTTGATATGGAGTCCAGAGATATGGACGCAAGTCATAGAGTTCCGAGAACTCGTACCGTCGACACTCCAGCCCACCGCCCCATCTTGATCCGATTTGTCAGTAACGCCAATAAACGTGCATTGCTTGCGAAACGTAGGGATCTGAAGTCCATCACCACACCCGGAAACCGACGTATTTACATTAATGAGGATCTAACGCGAACAAGGGCTCAACTTGCAAAAAAGGCACGTGAGCTTGTGAGTGAGAAAAAGGCTGAGGTCATTCTCATTAAACTCCTCGACGGGAGCGTCAAGAAGATCGCTAATGATAAACATTACGACGATGTCATTGAGTGCCTTAAACTGAAAATGACATTCAACTGAAGCCAAATTTCAAAAGACAATAATTGAAATTTCACAATGGACTTGTACCGTTGGTAAAATATTGACTTTTTAGTCTAGTATTGATCAGTTGATGAATACATGCATGTTTGTCACTTTTCACAACAAAGCATAAGCAAACACTTCATGTGTCAAATTCTCGAAAACATTTCTTGTTCTTACTGATTTATTTTTATATTGTTCTAAAGAATTGGGGATTTTTTGTGTGTGAAATAAATTCCGCTTATTTTTGTTTTGGATTAATCAATTTGAGTCTATTGATATACAAAACAACATAATACCATAGAGTATGGAGGTAAAAGTTACATTTCTCACAATTTCCTCCTTATGTGCAAACAGGAGTTACCAATTTCGAAAGTAGTTCTTTGTTATACATTGCAATTTCGTTGAATCTAAGAATTGGACATTTCTTTTTTTCTTCTCCTTTATATATATATATATTATTATTTAAAAAAAATTATATTTGCATTATTGTTTGTATGAAATAATTATATGTCTGATCATTTTACGTGTAAATTTGAGTTTGTTGGAGTCGAACACATTCAAACAAACCTGAGTTAATTTACTCGTTTTTACATCATTATGAAATTCTTTTTCAAGTCAACATATTTGAGAACAATTGAGAATAGATATAAACAGAACGAAATCTTTGATACATAGCATTGATGCCATTGTCAGCACCCCACACACATTATCCTAACACTTCTTTCAGTGAACTAAAATTACCTCAATATATCACTACTCACATATGGTGTTGTTGTTTTTCTAATCCACAAAATCCAGATTACATCCACATATTTAATAATCGTCTCCGTCTCCACTCACACACGTTAGTCTCTTCATGCACGCACCTCGCATGATCTCGTGCAGCACGTGCAAACAGTTCTCTGACGTTAGGTTGTTTATGTTTACATTATAGGCAATTGACGTATACTTATACAATTTCATACTCATAATATGTAACTATTTCCACCTTAACAGGGGTTCCTTTCTTTTCGTTCTTACACTCAAGATTGGTTTTATTTTTACTTTTTCCTTTCTTCTTGTTCTTATGGTAAAATATGAATGTTGCCTTTTACGTTATACGCACATCTCCAATGTTGATGACTTTGATGTAAGCTGTTCGAACAGTTTAATCGCCTTTGTTTACATGATTGCTATGTCACTCATTCTTTACATGAACCACGAAACACTTCTATTTAAAGCATCCTGCAAACCCACGCCTTTTATTTCAAACATTGATCCAATTGATTACGGATGATTGATATCTCTCAATATAGACAAAGGGTGGGTTTGTTTGCAAGTAGAATGCACACCAAATCTGCCAATGCGTTCTGTTTGTTCTGTTTCAAAACCCGCGGGACGTGCCTGTACAAAATAGACATTTTACTTATATTTCTATATCTAATATGTATCTTAGTTTGTGGTGATGTCCATCCCAATCCTGGTCCGAAAAATACTAAATTCCCTAAAATATTGCATTTAAACGTAAGAAGTATCATCAACAAATTAGATGTTTTGGAAGCAGAATTTCGCGAGTATGACGTCTTATGTTTTACCGAAACTTGGTTGCACAGTGGAATTCATGATAATGACGTCATTTTACGCGGCTTTCATCAACCAATCAGGAAAGATCGCGCTGGTCGTGGAGGTGGGGTCGCTATTTATATCCGTAACAATCTCATCATTGAACAATTACCGGATCTTGAATTACCAGGTCTTGAGGCAGTATGGATTAAGCTAAGATTTAAATCCCGTAACTATTTAATTGGAAATTTGTACCGAGCTAACAAAAGTAATGAATATTGGAATTTGATAGAAGACGCATTTGGAAATGCTATGGACCTCAATTTGCCAACAATCATTGTTGGCGATTTCAATATTGACATGTACTCTGAAGGCAAACGATTAGTAAATTCATTAGAACTGCAATTCGGCCTCACTCAAATCATATCTGAACCGACCAGAATAACACAGTCCTCGGCTACTTTGATAGATTTAATTTTTGTATCTGGCTTGAACTTTGTAGCAGAGTCGGGTGTCCTGGACCCGGTATGCAGTGACCACTGTCCAATTTATATCACTATATGCCATAATCTATCACGCCCAATTTCATTCAAGCGCAAAATATACTATTACGACTTATGTGATACATAGAGAATACTAAACGAATGGTAATGTGATAACATTTTTAAGCAACGAGTGTATAGAATTGGTATCAGACGAACGAAAGTGAGTCTGATACCAAATTCTATTCACGAGTTGCTTAAAAATGTTATCACATTACCATGAGTTTAGTATTTTATTTATTACTCAACCCTCTATCAATATTTATGTGAATAAATCGTCAAACAAGAATCAGCTGACTTTGAACAATCGGTAAACCAGCGTATGAATTTCCGTGAGTCAAAATAAAATAGTTCGCTGTTATTTGGATGTTTACACATGCCATACGCGTATAAACATGATACAAAATATATTGGTGAAAAAACCTATTTCATTATCCAATGATGCATTGAAATTTTACCCTAAAAAGCAACGAAAACTGTCAACACATCATGCACTCGAAACGTGACGTCATCAGATCGCCAAGTGACGTCATCGGAATGTGTCCTGTTTCTAGGTCATGTTATGTAGTTTTGCAAACTTGGTGAACAGTGTCAACGGCAGAGCGGGTTGATTGATTGATTACATTGACATGAGTTACTGGATTGTTGATAGGAACCGGGAGATAGAACTTGGGTAATGGTAGTTCCACGATAACATGTTCAGGGTGTGTGCTTGTGGAGGGGAAAGCGACGGTTTGGGTGGTAATGAAGCAAGTCGAAGCGCCATTTTTATGTTCTGAGTAGGCAGATGAGGATACACCGCTTGCGACGGTACAGAAGGTGGATAGGTGAAGTGATCAAACGAATGATGGATTTGTTCTGGTTAGTACGTATAGGATAATGCATGTAATTTTTTTTTAAACTGCTAAGATAATATTTTTTTACATAAATTAACATTTTGTTGAATGTAAAATTTGACAGTCGCCACTTATAAGTCACGTGATTGGACAATGTCATGTGACGTTCGAAAGTAGTTCCGTTTGTTTGCACGAGATGGTAACACACATGTGTGTTACCAACTCATTGTTATCTAATGAGTGATCTCACCACGGTTGAGTAATAAAATCGGCTTAATAGACCATCTAAAAAATATTAATTGGAAATCTACACTCATTGATCAGTTCGTTAATTCAAATGTCAATAAGTTTACTAAACTTTTTTCCGAAGTTTGTGATAGATTTATTCCCAACAGGACAATTAACATTAGAGAAAACGATTCACCATGGATGAATCATGACATTCGATGCCTTATCATTAAACGTAATCGTCAGCATAAAAGGGCAAAAAGAAGAAATACAGACGCATGTTGGTCAAAATTCCGCAAGTTACGTAACGATGTTGTTAACTCAATTAGAATGGCAAAAAGAAAATATGAAGCTAAGTTGGAAGAAAAGATGAATTCGGAATTTGGTACCAAAACTTGGTGGAAATTAATAAAAATGTATACAAGTAAGAACAAAAGAAGTTCACTTTTTCCCCCTATAGTGAAAGACAACGTTGTCTATGATGAAGATCAAGATATAGCAAATGTTCTGAATAATTACTTTGTTGAGCAAGCTACTGTTTCAGAACCCGATCGCGCAACTCCTCAAATATATCGATATGATAATTCGTTATCTGAAATAATCCTCGGAAAGAATGAGGTGAAAGACATTCTCTTATCACTTGATATTGCCAAATCATGTGGGCCGGACGGTATCGGTAATCGTATTTTAAAACTCTGTGCGGAAAGCGTATCTTTTCCCCTTGTAAAACTTTTCAACGATTCCCTGAACGATTGTCTGTTCCCATCTTGTTGGAAAGAATCATATGTTGTTCCGATTTATAAAAAAGGTAACAAAAATGAGTGTGCTAATTATCGGCCTGTAGCATTGACAAGTTGCATTGCAAAAGTTTTTGAAAAATGTATCTTCAAACATGTATTCAACTTCCTACTAGATAACAACTTATTATCAAGTCTCCAGTCCGGTTTCATGCCAGGAGATTCGACGGTCAATCAACTCGTTTATCTATATAACGCAATAAGTAAAGCCCTCGATGATGGTAAAGAAGTCCGTGCTGTCTTCTGTGACATTAGCAAAGCTTTCGATAAGGTATGGCACAAAGGCCTCATTTGCAAACTTGAATCGTACGGAATACGGGGTAAATTATTAAATTGGTTTCAGAGCTATCTAGAAAACCGAGTGCAACGAGTTGTAATAAATGGGTCTAAATCTGATTGCCGCTATGTCTCTGCCGGAGTACCCCAGGGATCTGTTCTCGGCCCCCTACTATTTATAATTTATATAAATGACATTGTTAACGACATTGAGAGCCATATTCGACTTTTCGCAGACGACACATCACTATATATCATTGTTGAAAATCCAAATAAAGCTGCCCAAGTTCTGAACACTGATCTCAAGAGAATAAACGATTGGGCAAAATCCTGGCAAGTTTCCTTCAATCCAACCAAGACTGAGTCAATGATATTCTCCCGTAAATTAAATAAAGATTCTCACCCAGATTTGCTCATGAATGATACAGTCATTAAAGAAGTTAATAGTCACAAACATTTAGGTTTAACTATGCAAGCTAACTGTAATTGGCAAGAGCATATCAATGAGATTGACATGAAAGTGTCACCGATGATAAACTGCCTAAGAAGTTTGAAATATAAACTATCTAGAAAAACATTACAAACAATGTATAGACATTTTATTTTGCCTCAATTTGATTATTGTTCACTGATCTGGGACAACTGCTTTCACAACCAGGCTATGATTTTGGAAAACTTACATCTCGACGCGTTACGTACGATATGCGGGGCGGTCCGTGGCACTAGTCACAGTAAATTATACAATGAAACGCAATCTATACCGCTATCGGAGAGACGTTATCAACAACGACTGTCATTTTTCTACAAAATGGTAAATAACTTAACACCGACTTACCTAAATGAACTTGTGCCGCCCACATTAGGTGAAGCAACGCATCGGGATTTTAGAGATGCAAAAAACTTAAAACTTTGAGTTGTCGGACATCTCATTATAAAAAGACTTTCATACCAAGAACCATTGTTGATTGGAATTCTATTCCGCCGGAAAAAAGAAATGAAAATAACATGATTAATTTTAAAGCCGGTTTTTCCCAACACAACGATATCCACTTTGACTTAAATCAAGGCTCTAGAACCTCTCAAATAAACCATAGCCGTCTGAGACTCCAATGCTCAAATCTAAACTCCCACAGGTTCCTAAGGCATATCTCAGAAACCCCCGAGTGTTCATGCGGCCACATGTATGAAGACCCTGAACATTTCTTTTTTATTTGCAGTAATTTTATTGCCCTTAGAAATAATATGTATTTTTACAGTCGTAGGTACGACATTAAATCTATCATGTTTGGAAATCCTACAGCAACCATCCGAGAAAATTCTAAACTTTTGGAATCTATTCATTGCTACATCGAACAAACTGGCAGATTTGGTAAACATTAAGTTAGATCAATTATTGTTCTTAAATGAGTGATCTTATTAGGTCTTCAAGACAAAGTCGTGAAGACCTATTGTTATTATCCGATTTCTTCAAGTTCTTTTCCTTATTATTTGTACTTTTTTTGTGACAGAGCTACAGCCGAAACGGCTGCTCCAAATTCAACCAAACTTGGCATGCAGATACCCCTTACCCTCGAATCGACGTGCGAAGCTTTTGGGCAAAATCGTCTCGTACATTAAAGGTCCAGTTCGAATCCAAAATCGAAAATTTAACATTGATTTTTTTTTCAAAATGCACTTAGAGACTTAATTTTTTTTTTAAAAGAAGCGCAACGAAAAATAATGAAAAAAAGGAAATCAGGACAAATTCGCAGGTCACGTGCTTTGGCCGCCATTTTGCTTTTAGTGCAATTTTCACCATTTCCGACCCCACCCGCCTTTGACAATCTTCTCCTCTGAAGATACTTGCACTAGAGAGCTGAAATTCATACTGAATGTAGCTGAGGTATTGTTTTCTTGAAATCGTAAAGTTGTAAGACCTAACCTTAATACTTTTTGTGCTGTGACCTTTCAAAGTTGACCAAAATCGAAAAATCGCCAACTTCAAGGGCAGATTTCTCAAAAACCGGACCTTAGAATTCAATGATTTTTGCATGAGAGTTAGACATTGGCAAGGTCTTCAAGATAAAAGAATAAAATCGATCGCGAACAGTCATTTCCGGTCCTGAGGAAGGGTCAAACTTTGCATTTTGGAAAACGGGTGTTTTGGTGGGTATGTTTGAAAAACTCTTGTAAACCAACGACACATGATAAATACTTGTTCTATATATCAAATGAAAGATAAAAAATCATACAATCTTGGATAAATCTCATTAAAATTAGATTAAACATTAACATTGAATTTCGGAGCATTTAAATGTGGTCAATCCTACTTTCGTTTTGAATGATTATGATACATTTATGATTGAAAAACTGTAGTTCATTGGCAATAAAACACTAGGTAATGCTTTATCTATCATCAGGCAGCAGCAAAACTTTATAACCTGAGATGATTCATGTTTGCAGCCATGTTGAATTTTCTGTAAAGGCTTAAACGTTGAATATCAAGTGAAATATGGTAATTTGGATAATGTATTAGTTACTGTTTACCTCTTAGACAAAAAGCCATGTGAAGGTCAAACAGTATGTGAAGGTCAAACAGGAATCTTGAAGACCTAAGTACTGCCGCGGCAGTCCTAGTTAAACACTATTTTTATATTGTATCCTATGTTCGGAATGTGCTTATCTACATGATGTTATCATTCGCAAGTTATATTTGTATTCTGATGAGGACACGCATTTAAATAAGCCTATGGCTTGTTTGCGTGTCCTAATTCATGTATCATTAACATGAATAAATATGTTTAAACCACATATAACGTTAATTAGCTGTTAATGTCAATACTGGCACTGAAACTGTACACGTATTATTTATTATCTGTTCCCTAATAGTTATACATATAGTGACATTAAAACAGACAATGATTTTCAAAAATCACGTTTGTTATTCAGTCCTAAAATTTGGCGCCTGTTACATATGCTGTTTCTGACGAGTTCGTTTGTTGAATTTGATGTCAGTTTCACAGTTGCTGTGACAACGCACGTGCATCCCGTGTGTGACAGGGTGAGGTCTACTACTTCCTACTGGCTTCGGCTGGAGGGATATCTCTTTGGCCGAACAGGTAGAGCGTAGGACTCTCAACCCGGAGGTCCCGGGTTTGAATCCCGCGTGGACATGACACTATTGGATTTTCTCTCCTGCTACAATTAGCGCCCAACGTCGGCCGGGACTATTCCTTAATGTCAAATCACCTTTAAGTCCTTCATAAATCATTCATCCTTCATGGGCATATCTCTCGAATGCTTGAGGACGAGTCACTTCGAATGCTTGACTCGAGGACGAGTCACTTCGTGGAGGGGGTGAATGTGACAGGGTGAGGTCTACTACTTCCTACTGGCTTCGGCTGGAGGGATATCTCTTTGGCCGAACAGGTAGAGCGTAGGACTCTCAACCCGGAGGTCCCGGGTTCGAATCCCGCGTGGACATGAAACTATTGGATTTTCTCTCCTGCTACACGTGCAAATTGCTTTGAAGGTTTGTTTAATCTCGCATTGATATGAGCTATATAATGTCTCTAAATGTGTGGCAAATATGATAATTTGTGGAGAATTATTATATATTTTATGCATCACTAGGTCTTGTTGTGAACAAAATGTTTTATTTCAACACATGTAGCCGTTCAACTTATCCGTTGAGTAACATAATAATGCACGCCAAAAACCATGTTTTTCTATATCCATGATTACCTTTCGTAACGATTTAATGTATGACTTACAATTCCAATTAGTAAAAGACATATTTGTTCTTGTAAAATAAGAAAATTGTGAATTGCACGTCTACTTTATAGACTTTCGTATAGAGTCCGCTATTTCATAGATTCTGTTAGTAGTGAATAGTAGTGAAACAACGAAACTACATTAGTAAAATGAAACCAACATCAACTTACATATGTTACATTTATGGCATAACATGATTTTTCTTGGGGGCATTTTCAGTTACGGTGTTGTTCCTTGAGCGTAGCTGTTGAAAATGACATTGAGCTCACGTGATTTCTTTTTATAAGCCGTCATTAGGTAAAAACTCGTCAATAGTAAACAGGGACGTGTGTGGCGAGGTTCACGTGCAAGTTGTGCTTTAACTCAAACCGGTTTCGAATTTAGGTTTAAGTAGAATAGACTCCTCAAACTCGTCATTAGTTGTGCACGAGGTTTAGTCTGAGGGCTAACGCCCTCAGACTAAACCTCGTGCACAACTAATGACGAGTTTTCGGAGTCTATTCTTTACATCTACGTAAAGAATAGACTCCTAACGCCCTCAGACTAAACCTCGTGCACAACTAATGACGAGTTTGAGGAGACTATTCTACTAAAACCTAAATTCGAAACGGTTTGAGTTAACGCACAACTTGCACGTGAACCTCGCAATACACGTCCCTGTTTTCCCCTAATGACGACTTATAAAAAGCAATTACGTGAGCTCAATGTCATTTTCAACAGCAACACTCAAGGAACAACACCAAGCAAAATCATGTTATGCCATAAATGTGACATTTGTAAGTTAGTGTTGGTTTCATTTTACTAATGTTATTTTGTTGTTTTTCTACTATTCACTACTAACATAATCTATTATATAGAAGTCTCCATACGCAATCATGTGAAGTAGACGTGCAAATGACAATTTTCTTATTTTAAGAGAACAAATATGTCTTTTACTAAAAGCTGTTCGCCACTTAAATAGGAATCGTAAGTCATACATTAATGTCATTAAATCGTTACGAAAGATAATCATGGATATAGAAAAACATGTTTTTTGGCGTGCATTCTTATGTTACTCAACGAATAAGTTGAACGGCTACATGTATTGAAATAACAAATTTTGTTCACAAAAAGGCCTAGTGATGCATAACATATATAAAAATCCGCCAAAAATTAAAATATTTGCCACACATTTAGAGACATGATTTAGTCAATGTCAATAGAGATTAAACAACCTTCAAAGCAATTTGCACAGGATGCACGTGCGTTGTCACAGCAACTGTGAAATTGACAACAAATACAACAAACGAACTCGTCAGAAACAGCATTTTGTAACAGGCGCTTAATTTAAGGACTGAATAACAAACCTTTTTTTTTTTAAATCAATGTATATTTTACAGTATTTTGTAAAGTTTGCGTGACAGTATTTAGATTAACAGCTCATTAACATTATATTTAAAATTATTACAAGGTGTCAAAAAAGGCGATTTACTGTCCTGTCAATCTTACAAAAACATCTTACTGAACAAAATGACTATTAAGCATAAAAATTTCATCTCTGTGCCATGTAAAAATTATGTATGTCAATGTATTTTTCATCATGTTTTTAAGGGTTAGTTCCCTATTTTTATTGCTTTTTGCTATTCACTCCGTAAACCGGAAGGTTGTGGGGGTTAGGGACCCGAAGGAAGAGTTGAGAGTCACTCTTGAACGATTAAAATGCTCAATATTATATATTTTACGTGAATTATTGAAGTTTCTGAGGTATCTTTTTAAGAATTTTATGATTTTATTGCTCTTATACTTAATACTTTAAAAATCATAAAACTCTTTATGAAACACCTCTATTTCATCTTTTTATCGCATTGTGTTGTAGATGTAAAACAACCCTACTGAAGTAGGAGAAAAGAGCCGAAAAGCTCAGAAAGAAACCACAGCGAAATGCATGGCATATGTAAAATAATAAACATCAATCATCTTAAACATTAAATTTTAAGTTCTTGTGTATTTTACAGATTAATACACTCGCTACAAAAGCGTGTAAATGCAGAACTAAAGTATTAACGAAAATAGAAAAACATGCTTTTGCGATTATTTCTTTTTTTAACAAAGTTGAAGTTAGAGTTCCCTCAAATGTATGAGAAATACGTGTCGTTTTACGCCTCGCACTTATTTCGAAATAATTTCACACTCTGAAGTTTACACATATCCTCGAACGTTGATTGGTCTAGGGCATAGTCATGTGATCGAAGATTCATCGATTCATTTCCCATGAACTCACAAAAACAGTGTTCATACTTGTGTGAACGTTGACCGAAACTACTTTTATTCTCTGTCCAACATCAAACCAAATGTTATTCAAGAATTTGTTAGTAAAAATTACAATCGGAATTGTAATTATAGCTTTGTTTTCCAAGTAGATTATTTTGATTTGAAAACATTCACTTTAATCATTTATTTTAGATCATTTGATAGGCTAATAATTTATTGCAAAAAAGTAGATCTGATCGAACGGAACGAGATGAATATTTACATTACGGTCATTATTGAGTACTGTAAAGCGTAACAAAGACAGTCTTCATACTCACGATGTATACACAAGAGATGAATATTATCGATAGAGCAGTTACATGTCACTATAATTACTGTTGTTTACATATTTTGACGAAGATACCCCTGCAAATGGCGGCCAGCATGACACGACGTCTAATGCATAAATGTAAGGCAGATAACTCTGATCTCTTGTCCTTGCAAGAAGGGATTTTATACAAGTTTGCGCTCCATTTAGAAATTCTTAGTGCATCATGTTATCTTATCTCATATATAACACAGACATATTTTGATATATATTCAGTTTCTTTTCAAATTGGGATTATTTCTGGTCGCATTTCGCAGTGCTACTCGTTCAAAGGAAAAAAATAGTATTCATATCACTCCGCCGTTCCATTCCATATATGGTGCGAAATTATAAGAATTGAATGTCAGTTTGTGTGTTTGCATTGGAAAATGAAGGATGTAAAAGCTACATTCAAACTTTCATGTGAACCCGCTCGCAAGCTCGCTGGGTTCACACAAGTTTGAATGTAGCTTTTACATCGTTCATTTTCCAGTGCAAACACACAAACTGACATTCAATTCTTAAATGTATGTCTCTTATGCAAGTCATGTATGTAAACAAGCTGTAATCTCAGTACGATCCGGTCAAAGGGGTTGTTTAATTTACACTTATCTATACAGCTATCTTATGTCCCCTATTATTTATTCTTTATATAATATTGAAT
Organism: Steromphala cineraria; assembly: GCA_916613615.1. Lineage (NCBI taxonomy): Eukaryota > Metazoa > Mollusca > Gastropoda > Trochida > Trochidae > Steromphala > Steromphala cineraria. The sequence goes on along the minus strand of OU744724.1, from coordinate 15,378,828 downwards.
TCAAATTATAACTGAAAGAAGTCTATGCATGGTTTACTTATTTTTAGCATGTTATAAACTATAGTACTCATTGCTGATAGTGACGTAATAGGTTAGATCGTGTTTTCAAATGTCTTCCAATATGAAATTTGAAGCAATTTTACCTCAAAGAAAGATATATGAATTATATTTTTGCAATGCAGTCATAAGGCCTAGTTGAGAAAAAAACATAGTTATTTCAACACAAATTAGTACTACATTTTCAATCAAGTGATATAATAAACGCCAAATATCATTTCATTTCTATTTCCGTGAGTTAAAATTCAAAATTATAGCCGATGTAAGACAATCTGTATTACTAAACTATTTGTATGTATCAAAAAGCTTTTATCATTTTATTTGAGGTTGCCCATTTTAATATCATGTGCGCTATCTCAAAACTTTTTTGTCAATCATTGCTTCATTTATACCCGTGTCTGAGAGTACAACGATTACAATGGTTCAATTCTGATATATACAAAATGTTTGAACGGGAAAATTTGCTTTTAGGTAAAATTTGAAAGAAAATCTGTTATTGGAAAACCCATTAGATTTAAACAGAAATCTAAATTTTTACTTCCCCCTGAAAACAAGTTCTCTCCAAGGGTGAACCCATTCAACTGCAGGCAACTCGTGGCACGTGCAGCACGTATTTCAGTGGAGGTGTAATCAGCACGTGCAACTCAAGGTACGCGTGGTTCTGATGTCTGTTAGGTAATTGACTATTGACGAGTAACAACCAAATATTGACGTTTCAGCATATATATTGACGATTTTGTCTTGGATATTGACGAGTTTTTACAGCCCAAGATACGACTATTGACGATTAATTTAGGTTTAATCAAAGATAAAGTAACTGGAAGTTTGGTGAGGAACAGTGGCTATTACATATCCATGTAAAGATATAATAGTCAACTTGTATGTTATAAGATTACGTGTGAGAATACAATCAGCATATTCGACACTTCTTGGTCGCGTTGAGCCTGTTTCGTATCTTATCAGAAATGTTTTCATTTGTCCTAGGAGTACGGTCATTTCACAACAACCACTTGGACTCTATGCCAAGTTTTTAGGATTTTTAAATATTTTTACGAATGTGTCTTTAACACGTTTACCTTAAGTCATTAACGTATCAATAAGTTGATATGGTAAAATACTAAAAGACATAAGAATGACTAACCTGTTCTGAAGCCATGTTACATCACAGAATCATGTAGCGTGCTAACTAATAGAATCAACCTGCCAGTCGAGGCCGAAGGCGACTGGCAGGTTGATTCTATTTATAGCACGTTACATACTCCTGTGGTTACATACAGGACAAATCCACGTATAGTTAGTAACGGATTGCCCCATGTCTATAAATAACCCGTGAGGCGTTCTGTGAATCAGTGTGAGAATAGCCGGTTCTGCATCAACTGCATCCTCGGTTACCCAGGGTTTTGTATATGTTCCGTTACTCTCTACTATACCAACCCTGGGACTCTTCATCAGGAAAACTGTACTCAAATTACCCGCCCTTGGCTGGCGTTACGAAATCAGTAGCCAATGAAAATGCTCGATATGATAAGACGGAAATAGCGAAGGGAGATAATTGATGTTGGATTGCTTACAAAATGGCCGCGCCCAGGTGGTGCGCGCTTTGCAACGAAGCAATCGGGAAAAAGACCTACAGAGTCATCGAAAAGAACACAGTCTTCGTGAAATACATGTCTGAGATAAGTGCCCCCACTTCTGGGTATCTGTGTAACTCGTGTGTCACAAGATTCAACCGATTAGAGAAGATCGATTTCGACATCAACACCAAAGTTGAAAGACTAAAACAAGCCCGTGCAGAATTAGTGTTATCGTTAGTGAAGACACACCACGCAAAGCAAGAAAGCGATTAATTCGACACACGCCTACACCAAAAGCAGTTAAGAAAGTGTCAACAGAGAAAGACGAGACGAGCCAGGCTAGAGGAGCGGTACCCATCGCCAGCAAGAAGAAACTTTCTTTCGATTCTGCCTCTGGAGTAATTACAGGTGTCGTGGAAGTCAAAACAACCGAATAAAGGGGCGTACAGACGCACATAGATATTCACCCGAAAGAGGAATTTGACGTGAAGGTAATATATTTCAACTTTTGTGATAATATGAAATTATGAGAATTTTCTACCTCAGCTTGTAGATCTTTTTTGACATTAAGAGGGCTCATTACTTTAATTAAATAGATTTGTATGATTTATATTTCTTGCTTTTTAAATCAATATAGTGTAAACTTTAAATTTTACTGTTACGTAGTGTAACAGTGTGAAATACATGTATAAACATTGTGTAAGTCTGTTTTTGCCCATTCATTCTACCTCACAACTTTTATAGATTTTATCTTATTTTCAGTTGATTGTGGTGCAGTCTGGAAAGATAAAAACAAAAATAGTTCGAGACAACTTCACAAAAGGTGTTATTGACAAATGTGTTCTACAACCGTGGTGCAAAGGCTCTAGTAAACTGTATCAAAGGAGAAAAAGCATATGCTCGAGCTCTTCTTGAGACAGTTTGTTGTGTTTTACGACAGGAAGTATGCAACCTATGCCGCTACGACAAGACGTTCCTCAGAGGTTTATCTCTACACTTTGACACGTTCAGTTGGGTTGACATATGGGAAGAACTGAAACTGGAAGCTCCGAGCCTTCATGCTGTTTTTAGAACAGGTACGTTCTTATGTTGGGTTGGGGGGTGGACACCCCATATTTCAGAAGTGGGGGGACAAGGCCCCCTGGTTCCGACGCCTATGTATTTTCTTCAATTTAAGTCTTTAGAATGTACTCTGGTTATCAATACCAATAAAATGTTGAATGAGCTAAAAAGTTTAATTTCACAAATTGCGTAGTCGTGAGTGATGATGTTTAAGTTTGCCAGGAGCTGAATACTGAATTCATGTTACTGATAAGTCATATTGATATTGACAGTTTTTTCCGCAATTATCAATATCAACTATTTACTTCAAATTGAATATTCTTCACCCAGACAATATATAGTTGATTATATTGAACTTTTTCATACTTTCAGTGCATCTCTTTAATGAATCACTTAGGGATATCGGTATCACCAACAGTCCTGCTAAAGAAAAGAAGAGCCATTGCAACCACACACAAAGCAGCAGTTCTTGAATTAATAAAGACTGATGAGGAGGATACAAGTTCAGTACTCCAAAAAGTGCCTTCATTTGAAATCCTTGGTGACAATTTGGATCTTTTGGTTACACCAGGGCATATGACAGCAGAAAGACAGAGAAAAGGTTGGCACTGGGTTTTCCATCCTCGGTCACCCAGGGCTAAATATAGATTCCGATACTCTCCACTATACCACCCCTGGGACTCTTCATCAGGAAAATCTGTACTCAAATTACCCGCCCTTGACTTGGCTAAGCCAATCAAAGCGCTACGCAGCTTACCCCTGCGAACCAATGAAAAATCGCTTAACATCTTACTTCGGTTATTCATTAAAAATGGCCGATATCAGCTTCAAAGACGTGTGCGAAAGATTTGGAATCGAGAAACTCAGTGAAACACAGGAGAAAGCGTTACGAGCCTTGCATAAAGGAAAGGGTGTGTTTGTGTCCATTTTGTGTCTTATTGTTACCGTTGTCTCAATTATGTTGTTGTTTATTTTGTTGATTAATTAGTTCACATATATATATCCCACTCTCTGTCCATGTCATTATGCTTAAAAACGATACAAGAAGCTGTATCGAAACGTCGTGTACTCAGAATAAAGAAGTTGTTATCCATAAAATATTCGTCCTTATGTAACCATTGACGTGTTGTGTAATTTATGCGACAGTTCACATGTGGGTGAACAATACCTGCCCTTGTTGAGACGAATCGATCTGAGAGATGGGCCTAATTATTATTTCCAACAGCTATGGTTCTTACCAGTAATTTTGAAAGATACCGATGAAATAGAAGTGTGTATAAAGTGTGCAGAAGGAAGCCCTCATTCATTTCTGAAAGAGTCTGTGAATATATCACTTGTGCTTCGACGTTATCCTTTCCTTGGTTGACAGAAACTTGACACTGTGAAATGGAAACAGCAACAACAAGGACAGATGGAAGCAAGTATAAAAATAATAGATAGTGAAATGACTTCATTAGTCCCTGACAGTCCATGCAGTTGATTTTGTAAAGGCCAGTGTGAGGTACCCCAACTCTATCTGACCTGAATGAACTGGGGATACTAAATATTTGAAGATGTATCATCTTGTTATTTATTGTTTGATCTGATCGTCTTTGTACCTAACAAGCTTTACTTATACAATTATCTGTGCTCAGCTCTATATACAAATACTGTTATTTTCAATGTAAGTGACATGTTCGTTCATGTTTTAGTTGACCCTTCTCACCGCAAACGCCTTTTCACCTCACTTTAGACATGGGGATAAACATAACCTCCCCCTGTTTGCTTGAGTGACTTGGTCACTGGGCTGACCTAATTGAATTCTCGCTGTGACTTGGCCAGTGTTCATAAAGAGCCTATGGGGATTCCTATATATATTCAATTATTCATTACATTCAACATGTGTTACCTGTATAAGTTATACCAGATTTTACTGTTAAGGCCATACATCTTCTTGTTTGGCTATATAACCCATTCAAAAAGCTTTTCTCACACTGATTCACAGAACGCCTTACGGGTAATTTTCTAACTATAGGTCAGGTATTACACCACAATGACGTGGTTCTATTAAAACTTCGTGGCCGGCGTTCAAGTGGGGCAAAACTGTCATGGCTATTAATAGCCTGGCGCCAGTTGATGCAGAACCGGCTATTCCCTATCATCATCCACTCACGTCATGTTGTTATTCAAAATTGCATCTCGTTTTCAATGTTACAATTATACCGTTAACACACTACAAGAAGTCAATGTCGGTGCTTGAATCTCGCCTTTGTCTCTGCATTATTACGGGTGGGACGTAGCCTGGTATCCAACCAGTCACTGGCGGGGTCACGGGGTCATGGGGTCACCTGGTTAAAGGTAATCTTTCGCGAGTTTCTTTCTTCTTCTTTCTTCTGGTTTTATGGTTTATCCGTCATTTTTCACACCTTTTAATTTTCACGTGTATTATAATAAAATGTTAGACAAGAACAATATTGCTAATTTTAAGTAAAGAATCTGCAATGGGAGAAAGTGGGGAGTTACCTCCCTTGAAAGAGAGCATAGGTGGCGCGTCGAATGTATTGGTCCTCATTTCGCATTCAAAGTTTTGCGACGCGAAAGTATGAAATTTTGACTGTGTCATTGGTGACAGTGTTTTCAGCAATATTCTGTATATATTTCTAAAAGGTCAGCAAACTTTGTCAGTGTTTTTTATTAAAGATTACCGAAATGATTATCCTACATTGGTATGTGAAGGTTTTGTTACGATGTTTCAATCTATATCCTCGAATGTTCGAAGTTCGTGTCTTCAACCATCAAAGTTGAATTCCACTTCAATGAATGAACTTCACTCAAGTTTTTAAGCTTTACATAAAGATTTAAGCATGTTTAAATAATTGACAAATTCAAATTCATACTTACATACATTTTTACAATAAAAATTGGAGATGGTACCTGCCATGGTGATTGACTCTTTATGAATAAATAAAAATACGATTCAGGTAAGTATGAGAATATTAAATTTGAGTTTAAGTTGATTAATTTGCTGCCAATTATTTACATCATGTCACTGTTAGATAATGGACGGTTGATGCAGAAATACTTTTTTGTTAGTTTATCATTTCTATTTTATAGTTTAAATATATTTAGGCATATACTGATTTGGCAGATAATCTTCCAACCATTCAAACCAGACCGTTTTATGCTTATTTGTTGACAATGTTAAGAAATAAATAATTTGTTGATACATTATGAGCATATTAATAAATAATTCATAATAAAACTAATACATTATGACACTTATATATGCTGTTGTAGTTCATGCATTCGCGCTGGTGGGCTTTACTTAACAACGTTAATGATTTTGAGTGTTAAACTGTTAAAACTTGAACACGAACATACTTGAAATTAAGTGAGAATAATCCTGTACTTATCACATTCATGTTTATTTGGGAAAGTATTTCGCTACCACAATAAAGTATCCCGATAGGATTGACCTTTTTACAGCTGCACAAAAAAACATTCCTATCAGAATCTTTATCTATTTATATCAACAACACAAACTAACCCCCCAAAAATGAAAATTAGAAACTTGACATGAAAAATGAACACAATATTGAGCTCACTTTCAACAACAGTCGTATCTCTGCAAATAGAAAACAATTTTTAGCTCATCTGGCCTGTAAGGCCCGATGGGCTTATGGCATGGCATGTTGTCCGGCGTCCGTCCGTCCGTCCGTCCGTCCGTCCGTCCGTAAACTTTGTGGAATTTCGACTTCTTCTCTAGAACCATAAGGCCTAGAAAGCTGAAACTTTGTGTGCAGACTCCTTGGCTAGTGAGGATTATAAATTATAACTTTGGTGGCCCTCTGACCCCTAATAAGGGCCACAGGGGCCACGCCCTAAAAACCTATTTTCATCTTCTTCTCCAGAACCATAAGGCATGGAAAGCTGAAACTTTGTGTGCAGACTCCTTGGCTAGTGAGGATTATAAATTGTAGCTTTGGTGGCCCTGTAACCCCTAAAAAGGGCCACAGGGCCCACCCCCTAAAAACCTATTTTCATCTTCTTCTCCAGAACCATGAGGCCTAGAAAGCTGAAACTTTGTGTGCAGACTCCTTGGCTAGTGAGGATTATAAATTGTAGCTTTGGTGGCCCTGTAACCCCTAAAAAGGGCCACAGGGGCCATGCCCTAAAAACCTATTTTCATCTTCTTCTCCAGAACCATAAGGCCTAGAAAGCTGAAACTTTGTGTGCAGACTCCTTGGCTAGTGAGGATTATAAATTGTGGCTTTGGTGGCCCTGTAACCCTAAAAAGGGCCACAGGGGCCACGCCCTAAAAACCTATTTTCATCTTCTTCTCCAGAACCATAAGGCGTAGAATACTGAAACTTTGTGTGCAGACTCCTTGACTAGTGAGGATTATAAATTGTAGCTTTGGTGGCCCTGTAACCCCTAAAAAGGGCCACAGGGGCCATGCCCTAAAAACCTATTTTCATCTTCTTCTCCAGAACCATAAGGCCTAGAAAGCTGAAACTTTGTGTGCAGACTCCTTGGCTAGTGAGGATTATAAATTGTAGCATTGGTGGCCCTGTAACCCCTAATAAGGGCCACAGGGGCCACGCCCTAAAAACCTATTTTCATCTTCTTCTCCAGAACCATAAGGCGTAGAATACTGAAACTTTGTGTGCAGACTCCTTGGCTAGTGAGGATTATAAATTGTAACTTTGGTGGCCCTCTGACCCCTAATAAGGGCCACAGGGGCCACGCCCTAAAAACCTATTTTCATCTTCTTCTCCAGAACCATAAGGCATGGAAAGCTGAAACTTTGTGTGCAGACTCCTTGACTAGTGAGGATTATAAAGTGTAGCTTTGGTGGCCCTGTAACCCCTAAAAAGGGCTACAGGGGCCACCCCCTAAAAACCTATTTTCATCTTCTTCTCCAGAACCATGAGGCCTAGAAAGCTGAAACTTTGTGTGCAGACTCCTTGGCTAGTGAGGATTATAAATTGTAGCTTTGGTGGCCCTGTAACCCCTAATAAGGGCCACAGGGGCCACGCCCTAAAAACCTATTTTCATCTTCTTCTCCAGAACCATAAGGCATGGAAAGCTGAAACTTTGTGTGCAGACTCCTTGACTAGTGAGGATTATAAATTGTAGCTTTGGTGGCCCTGTAACCCCTAAAAAGGGCTACAGGGGCCACCCCCTAAAAACCTATTTTCATCTTCTTCTCCAGAACCATGAGGCCTAGAAAGCTGAAACTTTGTGTGCAGACTCCTTGGCTAGTGAGGATTATAAATTGTAGCTTTGGTGGCCCTGTAACTCCTAAAAAGGGCCACAGGGGCCACCCCCTAAAAACCTATTTTCATCTTCTTCTCCAGAACCATGAGGCCTAGAAAGCTGAAACTTTGTGTGCAGACTCCTTGGCTAGTGAGGATTATAAATTGTAGCTTTGGTGGCCCTGTAACTCCTAAAAAGGGCCACAGGGGCCACCCCCTAAAAACCTATTTTCATCTTCTTCTCCAGAACCATGAGGCCTAGAAAGCTGAAACTTTGTGTGCAGACTCCTTGGCTAGTGAGGATTATAAATTGTAGCTTTGGTGGCCCTGTAACCCCTAAAAAAGGCCACAGGGGCCACGCCCTAAAAACTTATTTTCATCTTCTTCTCCAGAACCATAAGGCGTAGAATACTGAAACTTTGTGTGCAGACTCCTTGGCTAGTGAGGATTATAAATTGTAGCTTTGGTGGCCCTGTAACTCCTAAAAAGGGCCACAGGGGCCACCCCCTAAAAACCTATTTTCATCTTCTTCTCCAGAACCATGAGGCCTAGAAAGCTGAAACTTTGTGTGCAGACTCCTTGGCTAGTGAGGATTATAAATTGTAGCTTTGGTGGCCCTGTAACTCCTAAAAAGGGCCACAGGGGCCACCCCCTAAAAACCTATTTTCATCTTCTTCTCCAGAACCATGAGGCCTAGAAAGCTGAAACTTTGTGTGCAGACTCCTTGGCTAGTGAGGATTATAAATTGTAGCTTTGGTGGCCCTGTAACCCCTAAAAAGGGCCACAGGGGCCACGCCCTAAAAACCTATTTTCATCTTCTTCTCCAGAACCATAAGGCGTAGAATACTGAAACTTTGTGTGCAGACTCCTTGGCTAGTGAGGATTATAAATTGTAGCTTTGGTGGCCCTCTGACCCCTAATAAGGGCCACAGGGGCCACGCCCTAAAAACCTATTTTCATCTTCTTCTCCAGAACCATAAGGCATGGAAAGCTGAAACTTTGTGTGCAGACTCCATGACTAGTGAGGATTATAAAGTGTAGCTTTGGTGGCCCTGTAACCCCTAAAAAGGGCTACAGGGGCCACCCCCTAAAAACCTATTTTCATCTTCTTCTCCAGAACCATGAGGCCTAGAAAGCTGAAACTTTGTGTGCAGACTCCTTGGCTAGTAAGGATTATAAATTGTAGCTTTGGTGGCCCTCTGACCCCTAATAAGGGCCACAGGGGCCACGCCCTAAAAACCTATTTTCATCTTCTTCTCCAGAACCATAAGGCATGGAAAGCTGAAACTTTGTGTGCAGACTCCTTGACTAGTGAGGATTATAAATTGTAGCTTTGGTGGCCCTGTAACCCCTAAAAAGGGCTACAGGGGCCACCCCCTAAAAACCTATTTTCATCTTCTTCTCCAGAACCATGAGGCCTAGAAAGCTGAAACTTTGTGTGCAGACTCCTTGGCTAGTGAGGATTATAAATTGTAGCTTTGGTGGCCCTGTAACCCCTAATAAGGGCCACAGGGGCCACGCCCTAAAAACCTATTTTCATCTTCTTCTCCAGAACCATAAGGCATGGAAAGCTGAAACTTTGTGTGCAGACTCCTTGACTAGTGAGGATTATAAATTGTAGCTTTGGTGGCCCTGTAACCCCTAAAAAGGGCTACAGGGGCCACCCCCTAAAAACCTATTTTCATCTTCTTCTCCAGAACCATGAGGCCTAGAAAGCTGAAACTTTGTGTGCAGACTCCTTGGCTAGTGAGGATTATAAATTGTAGCTTTGGTGGCCCTGTAACTCCTAAAAAGGGCCACAGGGGCCACCCCCTAAAAACCTATTTTCATCTTCTTCTCCAGAACCATGAGGCCTAGAAAGCTGAAACTTTGTGTGCAGACTCCTTGGCTAGTGAGGATTATAAATTGTAGCTTTGGTGGCCCTGTAACTCCTAAAAAGGGCCACAGGGGCCACCCCCTAAAAACCTATTTTCATCTTCTTCTCCAGAACCATGAGGCCTAGAAAGCTGAAACTTTGTGTGCAGACTCCTTGGCTAGTGAGGATTATAAATTGTAGCTTTGGTGGCCCTGTAACCCCTAAAAAGGGCCACAGGGGCCACGCCCTAAAAACTTATTTTCATCTTCTTCTCCAGAACCATAAGGCGTAGAATACTGAAACTTTGTGTGCAGACTCCTTGGCTAGTGAGGATTATAAATTGTAGCTTTGGTGGCCCTGTAACTCCTAAAAAGGGCCACAGGGGCCACCCCCTAAAAACCTATTTTCATCTGCTTCTCCAGAACCATGAGGCCTAGAAAGCTGAAACTTTGTGTGCAGACTCCTTGGCTAGTGAGGATTATAAATTGTAGCTTTGGTGGCCCTGTAACTCCTAAAAAGGGCCACAGGGGCCACCCCCTAAAAACCTATTTTCATCTTCTTCTCCAGAACCATGAGGCCTAGAAAGCTGAAACTTTGTGTGCAGACTCCTTGGCTAGTGAGGATTATAAATTGTAGCTTTGGTGGCCCTGTAACCCCTAAAAAGGGCCACAGGGGCCACGCCCTAAAAACCTATTTTCATCTTCTTCTCCAGAACCATAAGGCGTAGAATACTGAAACTTTGTGTGCAGACTCCTTGGCTAGTGAGGATTATAAATTGTAGCTTTGGTGGCCCTCTGACCCCTAATAAGGGCCACAGGGGCCACGCCCTAAAAACCTATTTTCATCTTCTTCTCCAGAACCATAAGGCATGGAAAGCTGAAACTTTGTGTGCAGACTCCTTGACTAGTGAGGATTATAAATTGTAGCTTTGGTGGCCCTGTAACCCCTAAAAAGGGCTACAGGGGCCACCCCCTAAAAACCTATTTTCATCTTCTTCTCCAGAACCATGAGGCCTAGAAAGCTGAAACTTTGTGTGCAGACTCCATGACTAGTGAGGATTATAAAGTGTAGCTTTGGTGGCCCTGTAACCCCTAAAAAGGGCTACAGGGGCCACCCCCTAAAAACCTATTTTCATCTTCTTCTCCAGAACCATGAGGCCTAGAAAGCTGAAACTTTGTGTGCAGACTCCTTGGCTAGTGAGGATTATAAATTGTAGCTTTGGTGGCCCTCTGACCCCTAATAAGGGCCACAGGGGCCACGCCCTAAAAACCTATTTTCATCTTCTTCTCCAGAACCATAAGGCATGGAAAGCTGAAACTTTGTGTGCAGACTCCTTGACTAGTGAGGATTATAAATTGTAGCTTTGGTGGCCCTGTAACCCCTAAAAAGGGCTACAGGGGCCACCCCCTAAAAACCTATTTTCATCTTCTTCTCCAGAACCATGAGGCCTAGAAAGCTGAAACTTTGTGTGCAGACTCCTTGGCTAGTGAGGATTATAAATTGTAGCTTTGGTGGCCCTGTAACCCCTAAAAAGGGCCACAGGGGCCTAGCCCTAAAAATATATTTTCATCTTCTTCTCCAGAACCATGAGGCCTAGAAAGCTGAAACTTTGTGTGCAGACTCCTTGGCTAGTGAGGATTATAAATTGTAGCTTTGGTGGCCCTGTAACCCTAAAAAGGGCCACAGGGGCCACCCGCTGAAAACCTATTTTCATCTTCTTCTCCAGAACCATGAGGCCTAGAAAGTTGAAACTTTGTGTGCAGACTCCTTGGCTAGTGAGGATTATAAATTGTAGCTTTGGTGGCCCTGTAACCCCTAAAAAGGGCCACAGGGGCCATGCCCTAAAAATCTATTTTCATCTTCTTCTCCAGAACCATGAGGCCTAGAAAGCTGAAACTTTGTGTGCAGACTCCTTGACTAGTGAGGATTATAAATTGTAGCTTTGGTGGCCCTGTAACCCCTAATAAGGGCTACAGGGGCCACCCCCTAAAAACCTATTTTCATCTTCTTCTCCAGAACCATGAGGCCTAGAAAGCTGAAACTTTGTGTGCAGACTCCTTGGCTAGTGAGGATTATAGATTGTAGCTTTGGTGGCCCTGTAACCCCTAAAAAGGGCTACAGGGGCCACCCCCTAAAAACCTATTTTCATCTTCTTCTCCAGAACCATGAGGCCTAGAAAGCTGAAACTTTGTGTGCAGACTCCTTGGCTAGTGAGGATTATAAATTGTAGCTTTGGTGGCCCTCTGACCCCTAATAAGGGCCACAGGGGCCACGCCCTAAAAACCTATTTTCATCTTCTTCTCCAGAACCATAAGGCATGGAAAGCTGAAACTTTGTGTGCAGACTCCTTGACTAGTGAGGATTATAAATTGTAGCTTTGGTGGCCCTGTAACCCCTAATAAGGGCTACAGGGGCCACCCGCTAAAAACCTATTTTCATCTTCTTCTCCAGAACCATGAGGCCTAGAAAGCTGAAACTTTGTGTGCAGACTCCTTGGCTAGTGAGGATTATAGATTGTAGCTTTGGTGGCCCTGTAACCCCTAAAAAGGGCTACAGGGGCCACCCCCTAAAAACCTATTTTCATCTTCTTCTCCAGAACCATGAGGCCTAGAAAGCTGAAACTTTGTGTGCAGACTCCTTGGCTAGTGAGGATTATAAATTGTAGCTTTGGTGGCCCTGTAACCCCTAAAAAGGGCCACAGGGGCCATGCCCTAAAAATCTATTTTCATCTTCTTCTCCAGACAATGAGGCCTAGAAAGCTGAAACTTTGTGTGCAGACTCCTTGGCTAGTGAGGGTTATAATTTGTAGCTTTGGTGGCCCTGTAACCCCTAAAAAGGGCAGCAGGGGCCACGCCCTAAAAACCTATTTTCATCTTCTTCTCCAGAACCATAAGGCGTAGAAAGCTGAAACTTTGTGTGCAGACTCCTCGACTAGTGAGGATTATAAATTGTAGCTTTGGTGGCCCTGTAACCCCTAAAAAGGGCTACAGGGGCCACGCCCTAAAAACCTATTTTCATCTTCTTCTCCAGAACCATAAGGCATGGAAAGCTGAAACTTTGTGTGCATACTCCTTGACTAGTGAGGATTATAAATTGTAACTTTGGTGGCCCTCTGACCCCTAATAAGGGCCACAGGGGCCACGCCCTAAAAACCTATTTTCATCTTCTTCTCCAGAACCATAAGGCATGGAAAGCTGAAACTTTGTGTGCAGACTCCTTGACTAGTGAGGATTATAAATTGTAGCTTTGGTGGCCCTGTAACCCCTAATAAGGGCTACAGGGGCCACCCCCTAAAAACCTATTTCCATCTTCTTCTCAAGAACCATGAGGCCTAGAAAGCTGAAACTTTGTGTGCAGACTCCTTGGCTAGTGAGGATTATAAATTGTAGCTTTGGTGGCCCTGTAACCCCTAAAAAGGGCCACAGGGGCCACCCCCTAAAAACCTATTTTCATCTTCTTCTCCAGAACCATAAGGCGTAGAAAGCTGAAACTTTGTGTGCAGACTCCTTGACTAGTGAGATTATAAATTGTAGCTTTGGTGGCCCTGTAACCCCTAATAAGGGCTACAGGGGCCACGTCCTAAAAACCTATTTTCATCTTCTCCAGAACCATAAGGCATGGAAAGCTGAAACTTTGTGTGCAGACTCCTTGACTAGTGAGGATTATAAATTGTAGCTTTGGTGGCCCTGTAACCCCTAATAAGGGCTACAGGGGCCACTCGCTAAAAACCTATTTTCATCTTCTTCTCCAGACAATGAGGCCTTGAAAGCTGAAACTGTGTGTGCAGACTCCTTGGCTAGTGAGGATTATAAATTGTAGCTTTGGTGGCCCTGTAACCCCTAAAAAGGGCCACAGGGGCCACGCCCTAAAAACCTATTTTCATCTTCTTCTCCAAAACCATAAGGCGAAGAAAGCTGAAACTTTGTGTGCAGACTCCTTGACTAGTGAGGATTATAAATTGTAGCTTTGGTGGCCCTGTAACCCCTAATAAGGGCTACAGGGGCCACGCCCTAAAAACCTATTTTCATCTTCTTCTCCAGAACCATGAGGGCTAGAAAGCTGAAACTTTGTGTGCAGACTCCTTGGCTAGTGAGGATTATAAATTGTAACTTTGGTGGCCCTCTGACCCCTAATAAGGGCCACAGGGGCCACGCCCTAAAAACCTATTTTCATCTTCTTCTCCAGAACCATAAGGCATGGAAAGCTGAAACTTTGTGTGCAGACTCCTTGGCTAGTGAGGATTATAAATTGTAGCTTTGGTGGCCCTGTAACCCCTAATAAGGGCTACAGGGGCCACCCCCTAAAAACCTATTTCCATCTTCTTCTCCAGAACCATGAGGCCTAGAAAGCTGAAACTTTGTGTGCAGACTCCTTGGCTAGTGAGGATTATAAATTGTAGCTTTGGTGGCCCTGTAACCCCTAAAAAGGGCAACAGGGGCCACCCCCTAAAAACCTATTTTCATCTTCTGCTCCAGAACCATGAGGCCTAGAAAGCTGAAACTTTGTGTGCAGACTCCTTGGCTAGTGAGGATTATAAATTGTAGCTTTGGTGGCCATGTAACCCCTAAAAAAGGCCACAGGGGCCACACCCTAAAATCCTATTTTCATCTTCTTCTCCAGAACCATAAGGCGTAGAAAGCTGAAACTTTCTGTACAGACTCCTTGGCTAGTGGGGATAATAAATTGTAGCTTTTGTGGCCCTGTAACCCCTAAAAAGGGCCACAGGGGCCATGCCCTAAAAATCTATTTTCATCTTCTTCTCCAGAACCATAAGGCCTAGAAAGCTGAAACTTTGTGTGCAGACTCCTTGGCTAGTGAGGATTATAAATTGTAGCTTTGGTGGCCCTGTAACCCCTAAAAAGGGCCACAGGGGCCACGCCCTAAAAACCTATTTTCATCTTCTTCTCCAGAACCATAAGGCGTAGAAAGCTGAAACTTTCTGTACAGACTCCTTGGCTAGTGGGGATAATAAATTGTAGCTTTGGTGGCCCTGTAACCCCTAAAAAGGGCCACAGGGGCCATGCCCTAAAAATCTATTTTCATCTTCTTCTCCAGAACCATAAGGCATGGAAAGCTGAAACTTTGTGTGCAGACTCCTTGACTAGTGAGGATTATAAATTGTAGCTTTGGTGGCCCTGTAACCCCTAATAAGGGCTACAGGGGCCACCCGCTAAAAACCTATTTTCATCTTCTTCTCCAGAACCATGAGGCCTAGAAAGCTGAAACTTTGTGTGCAGACTCCTTGGTTAGTGAGGATTATAGATTGTAGCTTTGGTGGCCCTGTAACCCCTAAAAAGGGCTACAGGGGCCACGCCCTAAAAACCTATTTTCATCTTCTTCTCCAGAACCATGAGGCCTAGAAAGCTGAAACTTTGTGTGCAGACTCCTTGGCTAGTGAGGATTATAAATTGTAGCTTTGGTGGCCCTCTGACCCCTAATAAGGGCCACAGGGGCCACGCCCTAAAAACCTATTTTCATCTTCTTCTCCAGAACCATAAGGCATGGAAAGCTGAAACTTTGTGTGCAGACTCCTTGGCTAGTGAGGATTATAAATTGTAGCTTTGGTGGCCCTGTAACCCCTAAAAAGGGCCACAGGGGCCACCCCCTAAAAACCTATTTTCATCTTCTGCTCCAGAACCATGATGCCTAGAAAGCTGAAACTTTGTGTGCAGACTCCTTGGCTAGTGAGGATTATAAATTGTAGCTTTGGTGGCCCTGTAACCCCTAAAAAAGGCCACAGGGGCCACACCCTAAAATCCTATTTTCATCTTCTTCTCCAGAACCATAAGGCGTAGAAAGCTGAAACTTTCTGTACAGACTCCTTGGCTAGTGGGGATAATAAATTGTAGCTTTGGTGGCCCTGTAACCCCTAAAAAGGGCCACAGGGGCCATGCCCTAAAAATCTATTTTCATCTTCTTCTCCAGAACCATAAGGCCTAGAAAGCTGAAACTTTGTGTGCAGACTCCTTGGCTAGTGAGGATTATAAATTGTAGCTTTGGTGGCCCTGTAACCCCTAAAAAGGGCCACAGGGGCCACGCCCTAAAAACCTATTTTCATCTTCTTCTCCAGAACCATAAGGCGTAGAAAGCTGAAACTTTCTGTACAGACTCCTTGGCTAGTGGGGATAATAAATTGTAGCTTTGCTGGCCCTGTAACCCCTAAAAAGGGCCACAGGGGCCATGCCCTAAAAATCTATTTTCATCTTCTTCTCCAGAACCATAAGGCATGGAAAGCTGAAACTTTGTGTGCAGACTCCTTGACTAGTGAGGATTATAAATTGTAGCTTTGGTGGCCCTGTAACCCCAAATAAGGGCTACAGGGGCCACCCGCTAAAAACCTATTTTCATCTTCTTCTCCAGAACCATGAGGCCTAGAAAGCTGAAACTTTGTGTGCAGACTCCTTGGCTAGTGAGGATTATAGATTGTAGCTTTGGTGGCCCTGTAACCCCTAAAAAGGGCTACAGGGGCCACCCCCTAAAAAACTATTTTCATCTTCTTCTCCAGACAATGAGGCCTAGAAAGCTGAAACTTTGTGTGCAGACTCCTTGGCTAGTGAGGGTTATAAATTGTAGCTTTGGTGGCCCTGTAACCCCTAAAAAGGGCCACAGGGGCCACGCCCTAAAAACCTATTTTCATCTTCTCCTCCAGAACCATAAGGCGTAGAAAGTTGAAACTTTGTGTGCAGACTCCTCGACTAGTGAGGATTATAAATTGTAACTTTGGTGGCCCTCTGACCCCTAATAAGGGCCACAGGGGCCACGCCCTAAAAACCTATTTTCATCTTCTTCTCCAGAACCATAAGGCATGGAAAGCTGAAACTTTGTGTGCAGACTCCTTGACTAGTGAGGATTATAAATTGTAGCTTTGGTGGCCCTGTAACCCCTAATAAGGGATACAGGGGCCACCCCCTAAAAACCTATTTCCATCTTCTTCTCCAGAACTATGAGGCCTAGAAAGCTGAAACTTTGTGTGCAGACTCCTTGGCTAGTGAGGATTATAAATTGTAGCTTTGGTGGCCCTGTAACCCCTAAAAAGGGCCACAGGGGCCACCCCCTAAAAACCTATTTTCATCTTCTTCTCCAGAACCATAAGGCGTAGAAAGCTGAAACTTTGTGTGCAGACTCCTTGACTAGTGAGATTATAAATTGTAGCTTTGGTGGCCCTGTAACCCCTAATAAGGGCTACAGGGGCCAAGCCCTAAAAACCTATTTTCATCTTCTCCAGAACCATAAGGCATGGAAAGCTGAAACTTTGTGTGCAGACTCCTTGACTAGTGAGGATTATAAATTGTAGCTTTGGTGGCCCTGTAACCCCTAATAAGGGCTACAGGGGCCACTCGCTAAAAACCTATTTTGATCTTCTTCTCCAGACAATGAGGCCTTGAAAGCTGAAACTTTGTGTGCAGACTCCTTGGCTAGTGAGGATTATAAATTGTAGCTTTGGTGGCCCTGTAACCCCTAAAAAGGGCCACAGGGGCCACGCCCTAAAAACCTTTTTTCATCTTCTTCTCCAAAACCATAAGGCGAAGAAAGCTGAAACTTTGTGTGCAGACTCCTTGACTAGTGAGGATTATAAATTGTAGCTTTGGTGGCCCTCTGACCCCTAATAAGGGCCACAGGGGCCACGCCCTAAAAACCTATTTTCATCTTCTTCTCCAGAACCATAAGGCATGGAAAGCTGAAACTTTGTGTGCAGACTCCTTGGCTAGTGAGGATTATAAATTGTAGCTTTGGTGGCCCTGTAACCCCTAAAAAGGGCCACAGGGGCCACGCCCTAAAAACCTATTTTCATCTTCTTCTCCAGAACCATGAGGCCTAGAAAGCTGAAACTTTGTGTGCAGACTCCTTGGCTAGTGAGGATTATAAATTGTAGCTTTGGTGGCCATGTAACCCCTAAAAAAGGCCACAGGGGCCACACCCTAAAATCCTATTTTCATCTTCTTCTCCAGAACCATAAGGCGTAGAAAGCTGAAACTTTCTGTACAGACTCCTTGGCTAGTGGGGATAATAAATTGTAGCTTTTGTGGCCCTGTAACCCCTAAAAAGGGCCACAGGGGCCATGCCCTAAAAATCTATTTTCATCTTCTTCTCCAGAACCATAAGGCCTAGAAAGCTGAAACTTTGTGTGCAGACTCCTTGGCTAGTGAGGATTATAAATTGTAGCTTTGGTGGCCCTGTAACCCCTAAAAAGGGCCACAGGGGCCACGCCCTAAAAACCTATTTTCATCTTCTTCTCCAGAACCATAAGGCGTAGAAAGCTGAAACTTTCTGTACAGACTCCTTGGCTAGTGGGGATAATAAATTGTAGCTTTGGTGGCCCTGTAACCCCTAAAAAGGGCCACAGGGGCCATGCCCTAAAAATCTATTTTCATCTTCTTCTCCAGAACCATAAGGCATGGAAAGCTGAAACTTTGTGTGCAGACTCCTTGACTAGTGAGGATTATAAATTGTAGCTTTGGTGGCCCTGTAACCCCTAATAAGGGCTACAGGGGCCACCCGCTAAAAACCTATTTTCATCTTCTTCTCCAGAACCATGAGGCCTAGAAAGCTGAAACTTTGTGTGCAGACTCCTTGGTTAGTGAGGATTATAGATTGTAGCTTTGGTGGCCCTGTAACCCCTAAAAAGGGCTACAGGGGCCACCCCCTAAAAACCTATTTTCATCTTCTTCTCCAGAACCATGAGGCCTAGAAAGCTGAAACTTTGTGTGCAGACTCCTTGGCTAGTGAGGATTATAAATTGTAGCTTTGGTGGCCCTCTGACCCCTAATAAGGGCCACAGGGGCCACGCCCTAAAAACCTATTTTCATCTTCTTCTCCAGAACCATAAGGCATGGAAAGCTGAAACTTTGTGTGCAGACTCCTTGGCTAGTGAGGATTATAAATTGTAGCTTTGGTGGCCCTGTAACCCCTAAAAAGGGCCACAGGGGCCACCCCCTAAAAACCTATTTTCATCTTCTGCTCCAGAACCATGAGGCCTAGAAAGCTGAAACTTTGTGTGCAGACTCCTTGGCTAGTGAGGATTATAAATTGTAGCTTTGGTGGCCCTGTAACCCCTAAAAAAGGCCACAGGGGCCACACCCTAAAATCCTATTTTCATCTTCTTCTCCAGAACCATAAGGCGTAGAAAGCTGAAACTTTCTGTACAGACTCCTTGGCTAGTGGGGATAATAAATTGTAGCTTTGGTGGCCCTGTAACCCCTAAAAAGGGCCACAGGGGCCATGCCCTAAAAATCTATTTTCATCTTCTTCTCCAGAACCATAAGGCCTAGAAAGCTGAAACTTTGTGTGCAGACTCCTTGGCTAGTGAGGATTATAAATTGTAGCTTTGGTGGCCCTGTAACCCCTAAAAAGGGCCACAGGGGCCACGCCCTAAAAACCTATTTTCATCTTCTTCTCCAGAACCATAAGGCGTAGAAAGCTGAAACTTTCTGTACAGACTCCTTGGCTAGTGGGGATAATAAATTGTAGCTTTGCTGGCCCTGTAACCCCTAAAAAGGGCCACAGGGGCCATGCCCTAAAAATCTATTTTCATCTTCTTCTCCAGAACCATAAGGCATGGAAAGCTGAAACTTTGTGTGCAGACTCCTTGACTAGTGAGGATTATAAATTGTAGCTTTGGTGGCCCTGTTACCCCAAATAAGGGCTACAGGGGCCACCCGCTAAAAACCTATTTTCATCTTCTTCTCCAGAACCATGAGGCCTAGAAAGCTGAAACTTTGTGTGCAGACTCCTTGGCTAGTGAGGATTATAGATTGTAGCTTTGGTGGCCCTGTAACCCCTAAAAAGGGCTACAGGGGCCACCCCCTAAAAAACTATTTTCATCTTCTTCTCCAGACAATGAGGCCTAGAAAGCTGAAACTTTGTGTGCAGACTCCTTGGCTAGTGAGGGTTATAAATTGTAGCTTTGGTGGCCCTGTAACCCCTAAAAAGGGCCACAGGGGCCACACCCTAAAAACCTATTTTCATCTTCTCCTCCAGAACCATAAGGCGTAGAAAGTTGAAACTTTGTGTGCAGACTCCTTGGCTAGTGGGGATAATAAATTGTAGCTTTGGTGGCCCTGTAACCCCTAAAAAGGGCCACAGGGGCCATGCCCTAAAAATCTATTTTCATCTTCTTCTCCAGAACCATAAGGCCTAGAAAGCTGAAACTTTGTGGGCAGACTCCTTGGCTAGTGAGGATTATAAATTGTAGCTTTGGTGGCCCTGTAACCCCTAAAAAGGGCCACAGGGGCCACGCCCTAAAAACCTATTTTCATCTTCTTCTCCAGAACCATAAGGCGTAGAAAGCTGAAACTTTCTGTACAGACTCCTTGGCTAGTGGGGATAATAAATTGTAGCTTTGCTGGCCCTGTAACCCCTAAAAAGGGCCACAGGGGCCATGCCCTAAAAATCTATTTTCATCTTCTTCTCCAGAACCATAAGGCGTGGAAAGCTGAAACTTTGTGTGCAGACTCCTTGACTAGTGAGGATTATAAATTGTAGCTTTGGTGGCCCTGTAACCCCAAATAAGGGCTACAGGGGCCACCCGCTAAAAACCTATTTTCATCTTCTTCTCCAGAACCATGAGGCCTAGAAAGCTGAAACTTTGTGTGCAGACTCCTTGGCTAGTGAGGATTATAGATTGTAGCTTTGGTGGCCCTGTAACCCCTAAAAAGGGCTACAGGGGCCACCCCCTAAAAAACTATTTTCATCTTCTTCTCCAGACAATGAGGCCTAGAAAGCTGAAACTTTGTCTGCAGACTCCTTGGCTAGTGAGGGTTATAAATTGTAGCTTTGGTGGCCCTGTAACCCCTAAAAAGGGCCACAGGGGCCACGCCCTAAAAACCTATTTTCATCTTCTCCTCCAGAACCATAAGGCGTAGAAAGTTGAAACTTTGTGTGCAGACTCCTCGACTAGTGAGGATTATAAATTGTAACTTTGGTGGCCCTCTGACCCCTAATAAGAGCCACAGGGGCCACGCCCTAAAAACCTATTTTCATCTTCTTCTCCAGAACCATAAGGCATGGAAAGCTGAAACTTTGTGTGCAGACTCCTTGACTAGTGAGGATTATAAATTGTAGCTTTGGTGGCCCTGTAACCCCTAATAAGGGATACAGGGGCCACCCCCTAAAAACCTATTTCCATCTACTTCTCCAGAACTATGAGGCCTAGAAAGCTGAAACTTTGTGTGCAGACTCCTTGGCTAGTGAGGATTATAAATTGTAGCTTTGGTGGCCCTGTAACCCCTAAAAAGGGCCACAGGGGCCACCCCCTAAAAACCTATTTTCATCTTCTTCTCCAGAACCATAAGGCGTAGAAAGCTGAAACTTTGTGTGCAGACTCCTTGACTAGTGAGATTATAAATTGTAGCTTTGGTGGCCCTGTAACCCCTAAAAAGGGCTACAGGGGCCACCCCCTAAAAAACTATTTTCATCTTCTTCTCCAGACAATGAGGCCTAGAAAGCTGAAACTTTGTGTGCAGACTCCTTGGCTAGTGAGGGTTATAAATTGTAGCTTTGGTGGCCCTGTAACCCCTAAAAAGGGCCACAGGGGCCACGCCCTAAAAACCTATTTTCATCTTCTCCTCCAGAACCATAAGGCGTAGAAAGTTGAAACTTTGTGTGCAGACTCCTCGACTAGTGAGGATTATAAATTGTAACTTTGGTGGCCCTCTGACCCCTAATAAGAGCCACAGGGGCCACGCCCTAAAAACCTATTTTCATCTTCTTCTCCAGAACCATAAGGCATGGAAAGCTGAAACTTTGTGTGCAGACTCCTTGACTAGTGAGGATTATAAATTGTAGCTTTGGTGGCCCTGTAACCCCTAATAAGGGATACAGGGGCCACCCCCTAAAAACCTATTTCCATCTTCTTCTCCAGAACTATGAGGCCTAGAAAGCTGAAACTTTGTGTGCAGACTCCTTGGCTAGTGAGGATTATAAATTGTAGCTTTGGTGGCCCTGTAACCCCTAAAAAGGGCCACAGGGGCCACCCCCTAAAAACCTATTTTCATCTTCTTCTCCAGAACCATAAGGCGTAGAAAGCTGAAACTTTGTGTGCAGACTCCTTGACTAGTGAGATTATAAATTGTAGCTTTGGTGGCCCTGTAACCCCTAATAAGGGCTACAGGGGCCAAGCCCTAAAAACCTATTTTCATCTTCTCCAGAACCATAAGGCATGGAAAGCTGAAACTTTGTGTGCAGACTCCTTGACTAGTGAGGATTATAAATTGTAGCTTTGGTGGCCCTGTAACCCCTAATAAGGGCTACAGGGGCCACTCGCTAAAAACCTATTTTGATCTTCTTCTCCAGACAATGAGGCCTTGAAAGCTGAAACTTTGTGTGCAGACTCCTTGGCTAGTGAGGATTATAAATTGTAGCTTTGGTGGCCCTGTAACCCCTAAAAAGGGCCACAGGGGCCACGCCCTAAAAACCTATGTTCATCTTCTACTCCAAAACCATAAGGCGAAGAAAGCTGAAACTTTGTGTGCAGACTCCTTGACTAGTGAGGATTATAAATTGTAGCTTTGGTGGCCCTGTAACCCCTAATAAGGGCTACAGGGGCCACGCCCTAAAAACCTATTTTCATCTTCTTCTCCAGAACCATGAGGCCTAGAAAGCTGAAACTTTGTGTGCAGACTCCTTGGCTAGTGAGGATTATAAATTGTAACTTTGGTGGCCCTCTGACCCCTAATAAGGGCCACAGGGGCCACGCCCTAAAAACCTATTTTCATCTTCTTCTCCAGAACCATAAGGCATGGAAAGCTGAAACTTTGTGTGCAGACTCCTTGGCTAGTGAGGATTATAAATTGTAGCTTTGGTGGCCCTGTAACCCCTAATAAGGGCTACAGGGGCCACCCCCTAAAAACCTATTTCCATCTTCTTCTCCAGAACCATGAGGCCTAGAAAGCTGAAACTTTGTGTGCAGACTCCTTGGCTAGTGAGGATTATAAATTGTAGCTTTGGTGGCCCTGTAACCCCTAAAAAGGGCCACAGGGGCCACCCCCTAAAAACCTATTTTCATCTTCTGCTCCAGAACCATGAGGCCTAGAAAGCTGAAACTTTGTGTGCAGACTCCTTGTCTAGTGAGGATTATAAATTGTAGCTTTGGTGGCCCTGTAACCCCTAAAAAAGGCCACAGGGGCCACGCCCTAAAAACCTATTTTCATCTTCTTCTCCAGAACCATAAGGCGTAGAAAGCTGAAACTTTCTGTACAGACTCCTTGGCTAGTGGGGATAATAAATTGTAGCTTTGGTGGCCCTGTAACCCCTAAAAAGGGCCACAGGGGCCATGCCCTAAAAATCTATTTTCATCTTCTTCTCCAGAACCATAAGGCGTAGAAAGCTGAAACTTTGTGTGCAGACTCCTTGGCTAGTGAGGATTATAAATTGTAGCTTTGGTGGCCCTGTAACCCCTAAAAAGGGCCACAGGGGCCACGCCCTAAAAACCTATTTTCATCTTCTTCTCCAGAACCATAAAGCGTAGAATACTGAAACTTTGTGTGCAGACTCCTTGACTAGTGAGGATTATAAATTGTAGCTTTGGTGGCCCTGTAACCCCTAATAAGGGCTACAGGGGCCACCCCCTAAAAACCTATTTTCATCTTCTTCTCCAGAACCATGAGGCCTAGAAAGCTGAAACTTTGTGTGCAGACTCCTTGGCTAGTGAGGATTATAAATTGTAACTTTGGTGGCCCTCTGACCCCTAATAAGGGTCACAGGGGCCACGCCCTAAAAACCTATTTTCATCTTCTTCTCCAGAACCATAAGGCATGGAAAGCTGAAACTTTGTGTGCAGACTCCTTGGCTAGTGAGGATTATAAATTGTAGCTTTGGTGGCCCTGTAACCCCTAATAAGGGCTACAGGGGCCACCCCCTAAAAACCTATTTTCATCTTCTTCTCCAGAACCATGAGGCCTAGAAAGCTGAAACTTTGTGTGCAGACTCCTTGGCTAGTGAGGATTATAAATTGTAGCTTTGGTGGCCCTGTAACTCCTAAAAAGGGCCACAGGGGCCACCCCCTAAAAACCTATTTTCATCTTCTTCTCCAGAACCATGAGGCCTAGAAAGCTGAAACTTTGTGTGCAGACTCCTTGGCTAGTGAGGATTATAAATTGTAGCTTTGGTGGCCCTGTAACCCCTAAAAAGGGCCACAGGGGCCATGCCCTAAAAATATATTTTCATCTTCTTCTCCAGAACCATGAGGCCTAGAAAGCTGAAACTTTGTGTGCAGACTCCTTGGCTAGTGAGGATTTTTAATTGTAGCTTTGGTGGCCCTGTAACCCCTAAAAAGGGCCACAGGGGCCATGCCCTAAAAATATATTTTCATCTTCTTCTCCAGAACCATGAACCTTAATAAGGCCCACAGGGGCCACGCCCTAAAAACCTATTTTCATCTTCTTCTCCAGAAGCATAACTATTAAGGCCTAGAAAGCTGAAACTTCGTGTGCAGACTCCTTGACTAGTGAGGATTATGAATTGCAGTTTGGTGACCCTGTTGTCCCTAATAAAGGCAACAGGAACGTCCTTCAAATCTATTTTCATCTTCTTCTCTTGAAGTATAAGGCCTAGAAAACTTAAACTTGTCGCCTTTATACTTAATTTTATGATTGGTGACCCTGTGGCCTCTACAAAGGGGGAATCACATTGGCCACACTCTACAGCATTATTGCTGATGAAGCCTGATGAGCTACAGAGCCAATGGCTCTATTTTTTGTTTATTTAATGATGCAAACTCTCAGTTCTATTTATTTATATTATATATTTAATTCTTTATCTCCGAAAACACCCCATCTATAAACCCGTTTTGAGCTTTGCCATGGTCAAATGAGTTGAAGTTGAAATTTGAAAGTTAGGGAATATTTTACAGCTCATGCATGATTGATAAAACTCAGCTTTGTAATCTAAAGGTCTTAAGATGCATGTGTATATAGAAAGTTATTTTAAGTTGTATATGTATATGTATAAAGGCAATGAAATTACGATTTTATGTATAATACATTGGTAAGTAAGTTTTATAAGTCACCAACATATATTTTGATTGTAAAAGTAAAAACATCTTTTGACACTTGAACTTTTGAATAAAATTTGACAGTCATAATTCTTTTTAGCAAAACGGATGTTTAATAGCATAATTTATATTTTAAAAAAGCATTATAACGGCAACTCTATCATATCTTTCGCGGAAGACTGAAAAACAAGACACGTAGGCTTGAAAGATCAACGCTCAATTTACCTGGAATAATGTTAAAATTTGATTTAAGTACAACCAAGGTAAAACAGCATATAATAGATTGTTAAAGCTTGAACAAACTCGTATTTGCGTTTGAAAAGTGGACCAATGAAAATAAAATGTCTAAGATGTAAGCCAATGATCAGAATTGATGTGGACGAATTGATTGTGGTTAAAGATGAAATCACTTTCTATACTTCTCAATAGATTTTAATTTACTATCCCTATTAGGGTGCAAAATATTTCTTTCTGTCTTTAGTTTGTTGATTATGTTAAAATGTTTAGTAGTTGCACTAAACCGAGGTTGTGTAGATATTGGATATCAATAGTATAGTATCATTATCTCAATCCAAAATATTCGTTTCATGCGACCCAAAAAAATCCCCAACATTTAAAAAGTAAACATCCTTTGGTCAACGAAAGTGTAAATTTTACTCATTATCATGCTCCTTAGCTGCATCGATCTTAATTTTCATCTATTTGATAGAGGTTTGTCAGAAAACCGTGCCTGTTCCTGTGGTAAAATTCGGGAGGATCGTTTGTATTACTTCCTTTAGTCAATGAATGATTTTGATTGAACCAATACTTTTTCAAAATAATATTAATTTGCAAGTTATTCTTAGCGGCGACGAATCTATGTAATAAAGTGAAAACGAATCCATTGTAAAATTTGTTTATCATTTAATTGCCGATACTAGACGTTTTCGTAATTTTGGCAGGAGAAGATAACTCGCTACTGTTTTCCATTAAAGCTTTTGACTTTTGAAATAGATGATTTATTAGCCGGAGGATCGAAGAATAATGCTTCCTTCTTTAAAATATGAATTGACAAAACAAGCAAATATTTCATAAACATAAAAATGATATTCATAGTTTTCAGTTCAATGTGCATCTATAAGCGTGTGGCTTTATGTAACTATTATTACAAATATGTATGTTTGTCAGTGCACACGTCAGTGTGGCTTAGTCGGATACAGCGCCTTGGCAACAGCTATCAGTCGGCGTGACTCTTTATAGCAATGGGCTGTATTTAGTATGGATTGGCAACTATGTACAAACGTATAACAAAGAACACCAAATAATCTGCACTGGGTAATTACCACCAAACAGATATAACTCGACAAATGTCCCCCTTCGATACTAGAAGTAGTCTTCCAGATGATTGACTACATGCAGTATGAACGTTTCTATAACGAAAGTCTCCTATATAATAGTCGCCTGTATCACAGTTTCCTAGATAAGATATATTTCCTATATGGTAATTTCCTTTATAGTCTCCTAGTTCGTAGTATCCAAAGTAATAGTCTTGATATAGTATCCTATATGATATTCTCCTGAGCCTCCTTTATGATAGTCTCCTGAGTCTCCTATATGATAGTTTCTTGAGTCTCCTATATGGTAGTCTCCTGAGTCTCCTATATGGTAGTCTACTGAGTCTCCTATATGAGAGTCTCCTATATGAGAGTCTCCTATATGAGAGTCTCCTATATGATATTCTCCCGAGTCTCATATATGAGAGTCTCCTATATGATATTCTCCTGAGTCTCCTATATGAGTGTCTCCTATATGATAGTCTCCTGAGTCTCCTATATGATAGTCTACTGAGTCTCCTATATGAGAGTCTCCTATATGATAGTCTCCTATATGAGAGTCTCCTATATGGTAGTCTACTGAGTCTCCTATATGAGAGTCTCCTATATGATAGTCTCCCGAGTCTCATATATGAGAGTCTCCTACATGATAGTCTCCTGAGTCTCCTATATGATATTCTCCTGAGTCTCCTATATGAGAGTCTCCTATATGATATTCTCCTGAGTCTCCTATATGAGTGTCTCCTATATGATAGTCTCCTGAGTCTCCTATATGAGAGTCTTCTGAGTCTCCTATATGATAGTTTCTTGAGTCTCCTATATGAGAGTCTACTGAGTCTCCTATATCAGTGTCTCCTATATCAGAGTCTCCTATATGAGTGTCTCCTATATGATAGTCTCCTGAGTCTCCTATATGAGAATCTCCTATATGATAGTCTCCTGAGTCTCCTATATGATATTCTCCTGAGTCTCCTATATGAGTGTCTCCTATATGATAGTCTCCTGAGTCTCCTATATGAGAGTCTTCTGAGTCTCCTATATGATAGTTTCTTGAGTCTCCTATATGAGAGTCTACTGAGTCTCCTATATCAGAGTCTCCTATATCAGAGTCTCCTATATGAGTGTCTCCTATATGATAGTCTCCTGAGTCTCCTATATGAGAGTCTCCTATATGATATTCTCCCGAGTCTCCTATATGATAGTCTCCTGAGTCTCCTATATGATATTCTCCTGAGTCTCCTATATGAGTGTCTCCTATATGATAGTCTCCTGAGTCTCCTATATGAGAGTCTTCTGAGTCTCCTATATGAGTGTCTCCTAAATGAGTGTCTCCTATATGAGAGTCTCCTATATGATATTCTCCCGAGTCTCATATATGAGAGTCTCTTATATGATATTCTCCTGAGTCTCCTATATGATAGTCTCCTGAGTCTCCTATATGATAGTCTCCTGAGTCTCCTATATGAGTGTCTCCTATATGATAGTCTCCTGAGTCTCCTATATGATAGTCTCCTGAGTCTCCTATATGAGTGTCTCCTATATGATATTCTCCTGAGTCTCCTATATGATAGTCTCCTGAGTCTCCTATATGATAGTTTCTTGAGTCTCCTATATGAGAGTCTACTGAGTCTCCTATATGAGAGTCTCCTATATGATAGTTTCTTGAGTCTCCTATATGAGAGTCTTCTGAGTCTCCTATATGATAGTTTCTTGAGTCTCCTATATGAGAGTCTACTGAGTCTCCTATATGACAGTCTCCTATATCAGAGTCTCCTATATGAGTGTCTCCTATATGATAGTCTCCTGAGTCTCATATATGAGAGTCTCCTATATGATAGTCTCCTGAGTCTCCTATATGATATTCTCCTGAGTCTCCTATATGAGTGTCTCCTATATGATAGTCTCCTGAGTCTCCTATATGAGAGTCTTCTGAGTCTCCTATATGATAGTTTCTTGAGTCTCCTATATGAGAGTCTACTGAGTCTCCTATATGACAGTCTCCTATATCAGAGTCTCCTATATGAGTGTCTCCTATATGATAGTCTCCTGAGTCTCATATATGAGAGTCTCCTATATGATAGTCTCCTGAGTCTCCTATATGATATTCTCCTGAGTCTCCTATATGAGTGTCTCCTATATGATAGTCTCCTGAGTCTCCTATATGAGAGTCTTCTGAGTCTCCTATATGATAGTTTCTTGAGTCTCCTATATGAGAGTCTACTGAGTCTCCTATATCAGAGTCTCCTATATGAGAGTCTACTGAGTCTCCTATATGATAGTCTCCTATATGATATTCTCCTGAGTCTCATATATGAGAGTCTCCTATATGATATTCTCCCGAGTCTCATATATGAGAGTCTCTTATATGATATTCTCCTGAGTCTCCTATATGATAGTCTCCTGAGTCTCCTATATGATAGTTTCTTGAGTCTCCTATATGAGAGTCTACTGATTCTCCTATATGAGAGTCTCCTTTATGAGAGTCTCCTATATGAGAGTCTCCTATATGGTAGTCTACCGAGTCTCCTATATGAGAGTCTCCTATATGATAGTCTCCCGAGTCTCATATATGAGAGTCTCCTATATGATATTCTCCTGAGTCTCCTATATGAGTGTCTCCTATATGATAGTCTCCTGAGTCTCCTATATGAGAGTCTTCTGAGTCTCCTATATGATAGTTTCTTGAGTCTCCTGTATGAGAGTCTACTGAGTCTCCTATATGACAGTCTCCTATATCAGAGTCTCCTATATGATAGTTTCTTGAGTCTCCTATATGGTAGTCTCCTGAGTCTCCTATATGGTAGTCTACTGAGTCTCCTATATGAGAGTCTCCTATATGAGAGTCTCCTATATGAGAGTCTCCTATATGATATTCTCCCGAGTCTCATATATGAGAGTCTCCTATATGATATTCTCCTGAGTCTCCTATATGAGTGTCTCCTATATGATAGTCTCCTGAGTCTCCTATATGATAGTCTACTGAGTCTCCTATATGAGAGTCTCCTATATGATAGTCTCCTATATGAGAGTCTCCTATATGGTAGTCTACTGAGTCTCCTATATGAGAGTCTCCTATATGATAGTCTCCCGAGTCTCATATATGAGAGTCTCCTACATGATAGTCTCCTGAGTCTCCTATATGATATTCTCCTGAGTCTCCTATATGAGAGTCTCCTATATGATATTCTCCTGAGTCTCCTATATGAGTGTCTCCTATATGATAGTCTCCTGAGTCTCCTATATGAGAGTCTTCTGAGTCTCCTATATGATAGTTTCTTGAGTCTCCTATATGAGAGTCTACTGAGTCTCCTATATCAGTGTCTCCTATATCAGAGTCTCCTATATGAGTGTCTCCTATATGATAGTCTCCTGAGTCTCATATATGAGAATCTCCTATATGATAGTCTCCTGAGTCTCCTATATGATATTCTCCTGAGTCTCCTATATGAGTGTCTCCTATATGATAGTCTCCTGAGTCTCCTATATGAGAGTCTTCTGAGTCTCCTATATGATAGTTTCTTGAGTCTCCTATATGAGAGTCTACTGAGTCTCCTATATCAGAGTCTCCTATATCAGAGTCTCCTATATGAGTGTCTCCTATATGATAGTCTCCTGAGTCTCCTATATGAGAGTCTCCTATATGATATTCTCCCGAGTCTCCTATATGATAGTCTCCTGAGTCTCCTATATGATATTCTCCTGAGTCTCCTATATGAGTGTCTCCTATATGATAGTCTCCTGAGTCTCCTATATGAGAGTCTTCTGAGTCTCCTATATGAGTGTCTCCTATATGAGTGTCTCCTATATGAGAGTCTCCTATATGATATTCTCCCGAGTCTCATATATGAGAGTCTCTTATATGATATTCTCCTGAGTCTCCTATATGATAGTCTCCTGAGTCTCCTATATGATAGTCTCCTGAGTCTCCTATATGAGTGTCTCCTATATGATAGTCTCCTGAGTCTCCTATATGATAGTCTCCTGAGTCTCCTATATGAGTGTCTCCTATATGATATTCTCCTGAGTCTCCTATATGATAGTCTCCTGAGTCTCCTATATGATAGTTTCTTGAGTCTCCTATATGAGAGTCTACTGAGTCTCCTATATGAGAGTCTCCTATATGATAGTTTCTTGAGTCTCCTATATGAGAGTCTTCTGAGTCTCCTATATGATAGTTTCTTGAGTCTCCTATATGAGAGTCTACTGAGTCTCCTATATGACAGTCTCCTATATCAGAGTCTCCTATATGAGTGTCTCCTATATGATAGTCTCCTGAGTCTCATATATGAGAGTCTCCTATATGATAGTCTCCTGAGTCTCCTATATGATATTCTCCTGAGTCTCCTATATGAGTGTCTCCTATATGATAGTCTCCTGAGTCTCCTATATGAGAGTCTTCTGAGTCTCCTATATGATAGTTTCTTGAGTCTCCTATATGAGAGTCTACTGAGTCTCCTATATGACAGTCTCCTATATCAGAGTCTCCTATATGAGTGTCTCCTATATGATAGTCTCCTGAGTCTCATATATGAGAGTCTCCTATATGATAGTCTCCTGAGTCTCCTATATGATATTCTCCTGAGTCTCCTATATGAGTGTCTCCTATATGATAGTCTCCTGAGTCTCCTATATGAGAGTCTTCTGAGTCTCCTATATGATAGTTTCTTGAGTCTCCTATATCAGAGTCTACTGAGTCTCCTATATCAGAGTCTCCTATATGAGAGTCTACTGAGTCTCCTATATGATAGTCTCCTATATGATATTCTCCTGAGTCTCATATATGAGAGTCTCCTATATGATATTCTCCCGAGTCTCATATATGAGAGTCTCTTATATGATATTCTCCTGAGTCTCCTATATGATAGTCTCCTGAGTCTCCTATATGATAGTTTCTTGAGTCTCCTATATGAGAGTCTACTGATTCTCCTATATGAGAGTCTCCTATATGAGAGTCTCCTATATGGTAGTCTACCGAGTCTCCTATATGAGAGTCTCCTATATGATAGTCTCCCGAGTCTCATATATGAGAGTCTCCTATATGATATTCTCCTGAGTCTCCTATATGAGTGTCTCCTATATGATAGTCTCCTGAGTCTCCTATATGAGAGTCTTCTGAGTCTCCTATATGATAGTTTCTTGAGTCTCCTATATGAGAGTCTACTGAGTCTCCTATATGACAGTCTCCTATATCAGAGTCTCCTATATGAGAGTCTCCTATATGATATTCTCCTGAATCTCCTATATGAGTGTCTCCTATATGATAGTCTCCTGAGTCTCCTATATGAGAGTCTCCTATATGAGAGTCTCCTATATGAGAGTCTCCTATATGAGAGTCTCCTATATGATAGTCTCCTATATGATAGTCTCCTGAGTCTCCTATATGAGTGTCTCTTACATGATAGTCTCCTGAGTCTCCTATATGATAGTCTCCTGAGTCTCCTATATGATAGTCTCCTATATGAGTGTCTCCTACATGATAGTCTCCTGAGTCTCCTATATGAGAGTCTCCTATATGATAGTCTCCTGAGTCTCCTATATGAGAGTCATAACGACTCAAATGTAACATTCCATTCCGTCACTATATATCCCTTATGTTATTCAGCCTTTACATAATGAGGGTTTTGTTTGGAGTTAAGTTACATTTTCATGATGAGCAAGTAGGATTCCTTAAACATACCGAGAGAAATACATTATCAGTGTTATTTACGTTCACGGAATACTTGTGTGTGTCAGTGCGAACTTTTAGCGACACTCATTTACAATGTAAAATTTGATTTATGGAAATATTCATTGTTAATGGAAACATATTATGCTATATTCCATGAATATAATCAGGTTTTCACACTTTGTATTGTGTTTGATATATGTTAAAGGCCCTAAAGTTTGTTCAGTCCTATTATGAAAAAGCACTGAAGCATTTCACTAAAAAAAAAAAAAAAAATCTGGAAAATCCTTGTTTTCAAAATTATTTTGAGATGCTAACAATCAATATCGCTGGAGCTAGGATAAAGTTTGCCGTTATCCTAGATCAAATTGCCTTTCAGCTTGTGAATATTGTACAGTCCTACAGTCAACAACTATTAACCTGGTATGTCGAAAACAAGAATGAAAATAGCTGGAGACAATAATCAAACACCTATTGCTTTAAAAAATGAGGAATAATTATATCCTTAGCTGCTACATCTTCGTCAATATTGCCAAAAACGATATGTAAATAATTATCATAGCTTTATTTTGATTGTTAGCATCTCAAGGTATGTCATCTATTGAAAAACTTTTAGCTTTATCAAAACACGTTGGAGCCCTTATTGTCCAAGGACCACTCCCACAGAATACACCACGTGGTGTGGTTATCAGGTCAATATCAGAGGTTAACTATTTCGTATAACCAGGCGTGCGATGGTTATATTTATAACCTTACCTCTTCACATCCAATGTGCGTTTAGTCGATGTGTTCTCGGTTCGATACCACAAAAAAGTTCGGCTTCGCCTCACTTTTTTGTGGTATCGCACCTCGAGAGAACTTACAACCACTGTGTTTTCGGGTACGTCAAGGTACCTAACACCTTAAAGTGTTGACTTTGTATCAAGGACATATTTACGAAAATATACATAATATCAAAACAATTTTTGAAACGTAGTTTATTTACAGATTTAAAGATTATTTTACTTAAACATGCACCACATGGTGATATCATTTTGTTCTTTGTGCCGATCGAGATGAATGCAGACCTCAAGATCTTCTAGAATTTTCATCTTAACACTCCTACACCATTTCACGTCGTTCTTGATTAGCTGAAAAGCTTCAGCAAGTAGGACACAGAATCCAAGTGAACAATGTTTCGAATCCTGTGGCAAGCTAATGTTCCATTCATATGGTCTTTGTTGAATTATCCGTAATAAGGTCGACTTTAATGTTGTTGTGATAGTCAATCAAATGTCCATATGTAGTCCCTGAAACAAAAGTGTAACGTCAGTTGTTGAAATTTATCACCGGTGATCTTTGTAAATTGCCTATCGATGTTTGATTTAATTGCTTAATGTGGATCTCTCTCTAGGTATGAATATTTTTTTCTATGATCATTTCAAAACTTTTGAATCTGACTTTTGAGTAATGTTAGAGTATACTTTTTAATGGACCATTCATATTTTAAAGAAGAATGTCGAATAATGTGATTAATTGTAAATATTTCTCATGTACATATTTGATTAATATTGCTTTTGCCTTGTAATCTTTTAATGTCATTGGAGGAAATAAAGACATTCATTCATTCATTCATTACTAAACGATATTGAAAATAATAATTACATTAACAATCATTTTTCAACAGCAAAATGCTTAAATATAATTTGGTTGTTGACAGCTTGTTTATACAATGTAAACCCTCTGTAACATACTTCAGCATTTTCGTAGATCCACGCAAAAAATAACATTCAACAGCAAATACATGAATATACTTAAAAATTCAACTTACCTTTACTTCCGCCTGAAAAGGCCTTGAAACGCGGTCATAAATCTGTTCAAAACAAGAGACCACTTCATTTTCGTCTCCACCTTCATACCATGTGCTTTCGATTGTGTAAAGCTCGTGCGATATGATATTTACGTAAAATCCGTGCATCGCAAGATGAAATTGACAACGTCCGTGCAGCAACAACTTTTTCTTCAAAAAGAGGAAAATATTTGATGGACTGAATAGTGTATTAAACAAAGAATATCATTTGCCATAAATCACAACTTCTGTGACGTTTTTGACAAATTGTATTCACATTATTTAATTTCAGTACAATAAAGAATTTTGGTGTTTGTAAGTCGAAACAACTAAAACAGATTGCTTCTCCACCTTTAAGAGGGTCCGGCATCTGTGAGACCTGAGGAATTTGAATTTCAATCTTCCTTATAGACTATTAATTTAATCTTCCAGTAAGAGCAGACTATCAAACAACTCCCTTATACGACAAAAGACGTTAACCTAATAGTTTCTAGTAGTTTACCAGCATAGATTATTTTCTTAAAAAGGTATTTTATTTCCCAGAATTCAAAACTAAAATTAGCTGAAAAAAGTGTTGTGTAAAGACGAAAGAGTGTGTTTGAGATACACAGCCCCTGGTCTCTTAACATTCAATTACCCAGCTCTTGAAAAAGTTCCATTGAAATGCCCCTTAATTTGAGTGTGAGTACAGTGTATACTATAAAGGATCAAGACAGGTATTCAGTTATTAATTTACAGCGAAAGATTGACGTCTTATATTTGATGGACTGAATAGTGTATTAAACAAAGAATATCATTTGCCATAAATCACAACTTCTGTGACGTTTTTGACAAATTGTATTCACATTATTTAATTTCAGTACAATAAAGAATTTTGGTGTTTGTAAGTCGAAACAACTAAAACAGATTGCTTCTTGCTCAGATTTGTCTGATTGACAACATCGCCATGACATGCTCAATCTGCACGTGAAATTCGCGTATTGTGCAAATGGCATGTTAAGAAGTTTAGTGTATTTAAGTTTTACCTCATAACACGACTATCAAATAACTAAAATATTTGGTTGTTGTTCTACTTTTGTTAAAATACAAATTGGTAAAGCCATGTGGTGTATGTGAGATAATGACCACATCCTCGTGGCTATCGGAAAATAACCTTATCGCTGTCGCTTGAAGGTTATTTTCCGATAACCACTCGGCTGTAGGTCATTATCTCAACCATAGACTTGCATAAGTTTCCGTGTGAGGTGATCAGAATTTTCTATTTCGTATAGACCCTGCGCGTTGGGATATGTTGAAGCACATTGAAAGACTTTATTGGTCCTAAAATATTAAAATGTGCATCTGGAAAGACGGAAAAATTTACCACTGTTGCCATTGAAATGTCAAAGGGCAAAACTGGTTTTGTCAACGTTAGATTATAGTGCTTTAGTTTACGATGTACTGTAAGAGGCACTTTATCTCAACTTTCGATCCTTGTTCGTGTACAAATTTGTGACAGCATTCTTTTCATCTACAGTTTAGACCTAAATCTAAGATACTTTTATAATTGATGACTGTAAACATTTTGAGATATGTCATGATGACAAAACTAAACACATGTACATGTCAGACCCATAAACTCGGTTTTTATTTGTTTTTACATAAATAAATCTGTCATAAAATATTATACGGGTAAAATCATTAAATAACGATTTATAAATGGCTCGTTAAGGTCTCTGGTGCCGCATTGCTGCTGAAAGACTCCTGTGGAGTTATTGAAGATCTCTTCTTGCATATGTACTTCTTGATGAAGACTACGAAATCTCCCTGATCGTCATTTGGTCCAATGAGAGCGAGGAGAGTGACAAAAAGTCCCAAGGAAAATATAAGTGAAAATCCAATGGTACAAAACATAAATATCCCAAACTGAAAAAAGAATTGAATTTCTGCAAACAACATAAAAAAGGATGCCCCAAGAGTTGTACACGCTCCAGAAAATACTGACACGCCCATTGATTCAAGTGTGTCCTGGACACGTGACTTCCGGTCTTTGTGTTCAGATAGATGATATCCCTCCGCGAGATGAACAATGTAGTCCACAGAGAGCCCGACCACAAGGCACATGTTCAGGGACACTAAAACCTGGAACAGAAATGAAATGAAACGAAATCTAAAGAAGGAAATAATATTCACAATAACGTGTTTTGTCTAAAACAAAGGTCAACAGTGTAATCGCTGACTATAGGTGTTTTCGATACTTTTGATTATGCACATGGCCTTGTAAGAATATATAATATATCAATAGTAGTATACATAATTTCTAGTAATTTATAAACCATTTTCAATGCGGTTGTTAATTAAGGTTCCAATAATAGTTGCAGCCTTCGGTTTTATCATGTCATTACAATCGCTAATAGTACACTATGTAGTAGAAATGTTTTTCCAAATTATCAGAAGTGATAACATGATGGAATCATAACGTACCCCTAGTTTCCAGCCAGCGAGGGGGATGACTCCTATGACACAAACGGTGACGCACCCAATACAAACGGTTGCTAGGAAACCGATTATAAAGTTTTGAGTCGCTAAAGTCAATACGGGGAAGGCAAGACACAGGCCGACGACAATCCCAAGGATAGCGTTGTCAGCCAAAGCCTAAAGGGAGAAAAATCGTCATTTGTACATTGAATAGATAAGACTGCGCCACTGTCAGAAAAACATTAATGATGTAGATTACCTGTAACCAATAACCCTCGGTTGATATCGACGAAAACCCTTAACAAGATAAATGTGATATTTTACGAGAAAATGTATTGATTATTCAAATGCCGAACAATGGGTTCATATTTTCATATCTATCCTCTCCGATCTCAAACAAGTTACCTGAGAGTTTTGTTTTGGATTAAACAAGTGGTCAAAGATCATCACGAGTTATCTTTATTTAAGCCGTGAACTTTGTACATAATATTGAATCAACGTTGTAAAAGCATGCAGACATTCTGAACATCTCAACTAGTTTAATTAAATGTAGGTTATATATTAATTAATAACGACAATAACCCTTCTATGATGACCATTGTGAAACCTGTCAGAAGATAGGAAATCAACCGAGTTCCGAGAAATAAACGTTAAGCAATATTGACGCTGCCGGGATACAAACTCGTTTCAAGAGGAAGTTTCCTCTCCATAACATTTTGACCGCAGCAAAGATCTACGCATGTTCTGTTCCAAGTTAATCGCAGACAAAACCTTGTCTAACAGACTAATCAATCATCGCGTTAATAAAGCTGGATGGCAGTGATCATGTTTAACGATTGGTAAGCCGGAGTTACCGCCCCTAGCTACTGGCATCGAAAGTTTTGATGGAGACATCATGATTTGCTAGCTGAACTTACAGCAGACACGCTTGGCTGCGATCAGACGGTGGAATGAAAACTCCCTAATAAAATAAGTAAGTGTCCCTGTAGCGACACTATTCATAAACTTACAAGACTGATACCACTGCTTTACGTAATCGATGAATCTGATTGTGTTTATTTCTCCATTTAAAATTATATTTTTTATTTCCTCATTTGGCGTAAGTGATGAGAACCTACTTTTTAAAACGGAATGTCGTACGGACGTACCCTTGTCGGTTATATGACGTCATGGCAACAGACAAATCACGCATCCAAATGGGAAAGGCAGAGCGTGTTTGTATTAATGAAATATATGATTGTAAAGGATTCTGGTTAATGATGAAATGAAACCCTTCAAACTTTGATAAGTTGTAAACCATGTTAGACCTTATCTTGGATGTATACATATGACAGTGTTAACCCACCTTCTGAATGTAAACCCACTGCCATATCATCTTGACTGTCTGGAATCCACCTTTAAGAGGGTCCGGCATCTGTGAGACCTGAGGAATTTGAATTTCAATCTTCCTTATAGACTATTAATTTAATCTTCCAGTAAGAGCAGACTATCAAACAACTCCCTTATACGACAAAAGACGTTAACCTAATAGTTTCTAGTAGTTTACCAGCATAGATTATTTTCTTAAAAAGGTATTTTATTTCCCAGAAATCAAAACTAAAATTAGCTGAAAAAAGTGTTGTGTAAAGACGAAAGAGTGTGTTTGAGATACACAGCCCCTGGTCTCTTAACATTCAATTACCCAGCTCTTGAAAAAGTTCCATTGAAATGCCCCTTAATTTGAGTGTGAGTACAGTGTATACTATAAAGGATCAAGACAGGTATTCAGTTATTAATTTACAGCGAAAGATTGACGTCTTAAAGGAATATTGTTTGAAGTGGAGACTCGCAATTAACATTAAAAAGACGAAAATAATAGTATTCAAGAATGGAGGTAAAGTTGCAAAATGTGAAAAATGGTTTATTGGCGATAGCCAAATAGAAGTCGTATCCTATTATAAATACTTAGGACTTGTATTTTCTTGTAGAAATATGTTTTCAAAAGCATGTGAGACGCTTGCAATGCAGGCAGAAAGAGCAATCCACGTTATAAAACGTTTTATTTGTAAATATAAGAATCTGCCCATTGAGTCTTCATTCAAATTGTTTGATGGAAAAATCCAACCAATTCTGTTGTATGGATCAGAAGTTTGGGGGTTTAACAGTAACAAGAACATAGAAAAAGTACATACTAAATTCTGCAAATTTATTTTAAAATGTGGATATAAAGCCTCTAATAAGATTATTCTTGCTGAATGTGGACGTTTCCCTTTAGTTATCAATGCTCGCTGTCGAGCGATAGCATTCTGGATAAGATTAATCAGACAATCTCGTGATAGAATATCTAGAAACAGTTATGAACTTTTAAAGAGATTAGACGACACGGGCGATATAAACTGGACCTCATCTGTTCGTGAATTATTGTTCCAATGTGGTTTTGGCCACGTATGGATCGCACAGGATATTGGCGACAAAGATTCATTTTTAAGGTTGTTTAAGCAAAGATGTAAAGACATATATCAGCAGGAATGGTTCCATGATGTTCGTTCGTCTAGCTGTATTAGCTATTATGGCGAGTTTAAAACATTTATTAAACCTGAATTGTATCTGTCTTCTTTAACCTCAATTCATTTACGTAGAATTGTTACTTTGTTCAGATGTAATGGCCATAGTTTTAAGATAAAAGAAGCAAGATTCTCCAAACAACCAAATAACGAAATTACTGACTGTAACCATTGTAACCTCACAGAGGATGAATACCATGTACTTCTAGAATGTCCTCAATATTCATGTTTAAGATCTAAATATTTACCTCTGTATTTTTGTAAACAACCAACAAAAGACAAATTTAAAGCAATCTTAACAACAGACGATGTGCAGCTGTTATATAAACTATCTTTATTGATTTATCATATTGATCGTTCTAGATCAAAGTGCCAATATTTGTAAACCTTTGATGTTAAACGTTCTGTACGATGTGATATTGCATGGTAGCGCTGTTACTGTTTGAAACGTATTACTTTTCATTGTACCCTTGGTCTCCGGGCCATATATACCAATAAAATCTGTCTGTCTGTCTGTCAAGACAGGTATTATCTAAATGTTATATTTAATATCTATTATTTTTTTATAATATGAACTATTATTGAACATCTTTTCCAGGTAGGGGTTGTTTAATTAACCAAATGCCTTTGTGCAGGGGTATAATTGTCTCAGATAAGCGCGCACCTGTTTCTTCATGAACTCCTCCCAGCGTTCCACCACAGGTATTCCGTCCGAGTAGCTGAGAGACTGTCCGTTAAGTGTCGTGTTGATCTCTACCGCTATGTACTTGAGTCTGTTCCCAACTCTTGCAGTTGCTGTTTTAAGATATAATGTGAAATAATTTCTCAATAACTTCAGATCAAACCTATACGCTAAGAAGAACGAGTGATGTTCGGTCAGATTTTAATGAGTCTTCATGTCCTAGACTTCCAGACTGGTAATACCAAAGGTTTAGTGTTGTGCCAAATTGACATTTCACTAAATGATAAAAATGGGATATTTTAAACCCTTCACAATGTTGATTACATTCTGTTGTAAGTACAATATACAGGCACCTTCGAGTTAATTTTCAGAACATCAAACATATCCTGTTGCTTTCCAACTGAAATAAAATTATCATGGTCAAGAGTTAAGCATGTAGGATCTTAATCAGAATTGTGTTACCGAAATTACCAACGGATTTTTTATCAGACGAAAGGCATAATAAGGTGACATACACTAAATAAATCTAAGCAAGAAGGCCGGTTGTTGGATTACTTAATTACCAAAACATTGTTATGACCAAAGGGAGGATATTACGTACGCATCCCTTTGATTCGCTGTGTGAATGGACCGTCGACTTCGCCGAACAGTGGGTTAAACTGAGTGAAGTCCGCCGTCTGCCGCATACTGAACCCATCATACAGCCAATACGTCACTGGGATCTGGTTTTATAAGTTGATTTTTCACATTTTACACAAATTTGAAATATACAGATATTTTCTTATAACCAACTGTGGCGGATACTTTTCTATAGGGATTCAGACAATTTGTGAATCTCAAAAAGAGAAACCACCCCCCACACCCCTTTCCCTCTTCGTAAAAATGTTTTGGCTCAGCCACTGCGCAATCTTCATCCTAAACATTTTCGTCTGCAGTATTTTTAATAGCTCGACTTTACTTTGCAAGAGGAACCTTTTTTTTTTAAATGAAACTAGGGTAAATTTTTGAAATAAAAGTAAGCTTTGCTGTATAATTAAGACTTATTACAAATGCAATAGCTATCAAAATACGACCTTTTGAACAGTTAATCAATGACTCACACCCAGGTAGTTGCTGAAGCTACTGTTGAACCTATTCGAATGATACAGGGAGCTCTTTGCCGCAATGAAGCTGGCAGTCTTGTTCCAGTCCCACGGTAGGTCCAGTGACGTCACAGATGATGCAGGGTCGGTCTTAAAGTATACAGAAGAAAATGCAAGAAATGTTTGATGTTCGGCAGTTATTGCAGAATTTAAGAGGCTAATTTCTCATCATGGGGTTGTTGTCATTCACTTCAAAGTACTGCAAAAATCTTCAATACATCACTAAAGATGACTTCCGGGTTTGTCGTTTCATAAGTAGGATAATGTATGAACTCTCATATGATGGAGTACTGTAATAACCTTTTCCTACATCTTCCATGGATATATCTTGACTTGTCGCACGATTTTAACGCATCGGTAAAACAGTGGCAGGGATTTTTTAGTTGTAAGATTGGTATCAATCGATTTCCTAATAATGTATACCAGTAATCAATCTCTAATCATAAAAACACTATTATATTGTACATTGCAACAATACATCAATAAAACACGACCCTCGTATAACAACTGTACAATTCACACCAGTTATATCACACTACACACTGGTACACAAATAGAGAATCTTACCCAAGTGTCTTCTGATATCAAATATATCAACACAAGTTGATAAAAGTAACAAATATCCGAGCCTTGCCGAGGATATTTTACTTTATCAACGAGTGTTAATATATTTGATATCAGAAGACACGAGGGTGAGATTCTATTTATCATCCAAAATCATTTTCATCACATTTGCTTGAAAAATGTACATCTTTGAACACTGCATAACTCTAAAACTCCTAT
Source organism: Steromphala cineraria (assembly GCA_916613615.1). Taxonomy (NCBI): domain Eukaryota; kingdom Metazoa; phylum Mollusca; class Gastropoda; order Trochida; family Trochidae; genus Steromphala; species Steromphala cineraria. Next base: position 15,337,641 of record OU744724.1, on the reverse strand, counting down.
ACCAGTGATGTCATAGCACTGTGACGTCATGGTGTTCATGACGTGTTAGCATTGTGACGTCATTGTGTTTATGACGTCATATCATTGTGACGTCATTTCTGATGATGCAAAACGTTTGTGATGTCATGTCCTTTCTGTTGACAGGGCATTGTTCAAAATCTACTGTCAAAGCGATATCTCCTAGGAGATATCGCTTGATCGTCCACAAGCGATATCTCCTGTGGTACACAGTTTTGGATGATAAACTAATATACCTGTAAATAAGCCTCCATGTTGCGAGTGAAGCATGCGATCTCGGGTTGTCCCGTTATGACGTCACGCCGGATCTTGTACTCTTCGATCTGTTCGTCCGAGAAACTTGACAGTTCATCGCACAGCTTCTGAAAACCAAATTGTTTATTTCAATTAAGCAGCATTTTATTTATACTTATGTTTTCAGAAAAATATTTTTTTGTAATATTTTAAGAAATAGTTGAAGGATATATTTGGTACCTTAAAGGCAGCCTGCGCCTCAGGGGTGCTGGCGTCAAACTCGTCATCAAACACCTGACTTCCTCTGCAGTCTACAGACGAAAAGTGGCACCCGCTGAGATCTCGTTCTTTCAGCCCCCACACGAGATAAATCGAGATGAATTGGTCTACCTCGTTTGGCACGAAGGAGTAGAGGTTCCGGTGGATTGCTTTGGCGTAGTTATGAGATTTCTGGTATAGTTGTAGCTAAACAAAAGGTATTTGGTAAAGTATTTTATAGCCTTCTCTAGTTATTGACTTCCAATTTTTTGAGATGATTGAAATAAAAACGAGGTCTTTATTTCATGAAACCTCACATTACTATAGTCACGTATTTCCTTGCCAAAAGTTTGAATGAGGCCTAATGAGAGCCAAATTGCAAAAAGTCTTTATCAGATCAGGTCAAGTCAAATAATCTCGTATCACCAATTTACATTCGTCCCTGAGACACAAATTTTATTTTCTAATGATAATAGAATAATTATTCTATCTATGATAGAAGTGAAACGGATAATATAGAGGCTAGGTTGACTTAGACTGATGTTATAAAGTCTTAAAATAAGGTTGAGTTATTGTTGCGCGCCAATGTCCGGTTTCTGGTTCATAAAACAAGACTGAAACATGTTATAGTCATACATAAATAAATAAATAAATGTCAATAACTGAAATAGATATTTTTAGAAACATCCAGTACTTATCGATAGGGACAGTCCTTTCAGGGTATTTATTGTTGAAACAAAATTCAAGGGGACAGTTCAGTTTATGCATATCATGTTAACAATACATGTTTATAACAAAGATTTTGATTTATATTTGACAACTAAATACAGAAGAGCGCACAAGCGAATTTCGTTTCCACAGAAAGAATATTGTTTAGGATTGTCCCTGCTAAGTTCACCATTTATTAAGATTGTCATATTTGATCCCAACAACATATGTGTTTGTTACAGTGTTCTTATGAACCACCAACAAAACACGCTTCAAGGAAAGGTTATTTTGATCGTCGTTTATAAGCATGTTTGTTTGAAGAATTAAAATTTAAAACAATTTATTCATCAGGGCATTTCCTACATATTTTCCCACAAACTCACGAGGTTCCGAAGTTAAGACATTTTGTCCTATAATAACCAATTTTATGACCAAACATATGCAAACAAAACACATGTAATTCGATATGAAAGAAATTGTACCCCATACTTATTAATTATACTCGAATTAAATTTTTTTAAACTCTTATTGTTTCTAAATTATCGTTTATATGACTATTATGATTTAGGATAGCCATACCTGTTCGCTTTCAGGGACCAGTCGAGATGTCTCGTATCCAAAAAATCCAACGATGCTTAAAAACAAGCAAATAATAACCCATTTTGCATACTTATTTGTCACCAACCTAAAATGGTAGTCCCTAAAGTATCTAACGACGATTGGCCGTTTCTTTACCACGGCTTCCTGGGGCTTCGTTTCACAGTGGCCGTTGGCAAGGCGATTGTTCACGTCCAAATTTTTTTCAGCTGATGATTCTTTCTTGTCGCAAACATTGCAGCAACAGCAGTCGTATTTGTGAAAATATTTGTGATAAAACACAACAACTGTTGGGAAGAATATAATAACTGAAAGGTAGTTGATAATGACAAGAATCCCAGAAAAAATTCCAAATGATTTAGTTGCAAGGAGCGGTGAAACTGCACTGGCTATGAACGCGAACATTGTTGTTACTGACGTCACGAGCATGCTCAGTGCAGACTTCCGGTAAGCGTCCGAGAGTCTATGAGCAAGAGACGGATACGACTTAAAAGCTGTGGCCCTCCATGAATCGTAGAACACAAACAGGTCATCGGCTCCGATACCCAGCACGATGAATATGGCGAGTATGTGGAAGAAGCCGAAGTATCTGAAGTCGAGGACTACCCTGTAGATGAGGTTGGTGCCGAGGAAGCTTGAGAGGATGCTGTAGACGGCGAGAGAGGTGATAAAGATGGACCGGGTGTGGTAGCACATGAAGGACCAGATGAAGACAACACTCCCGATAGCAAGCATCATGTCCAGCATGGCCTGTTCACGGACATCCGCCAGCATCATGTCGTAGTTGAAGTAGAGGAACTCGAACTGACTCAGGTCTTTGAACTTCTCCAGACTGGGTTTCAGATTGTCTTTGAAGTAGATCTTTATCTCGTCTTTGTAGGATTTGACGTTTTTGACAGGTCTTCCAAGAAGAAGGAGAGATCGTGTAAGCGATGCGGACACCTTGCTTTGTGATATGACATGCTTTAGGGCGAGAGTGTACTGGAATATACCCTTCGTCTCATTGGTGACGGATGCCAAATGGAGGACAGCTGCTATGTTATCAAAATTGGAATCGTTGAAAGTCATATTGATGTGCGCATACGTTCCGTCAAAGAATCGCAAAACGGACAAGGGTTTCATACACATATCAACACCTGAAACCTTCATCAACTGACAGTAATTGTCGTAGTTCTTAGACTGGGTAATCGCAGCCTCGATATCCCGTATCTTCATCAGGTGCGATTTGTCGAATATATTTCCGGTTCCTGTGTCATAGATCATCTCCACACCTTCTCCCGGTGCGTACCGATATGTTGGGATGTTCATGTAACTCAAGACCCGAGGCACTCTACCCGTGTAGTTGTTACGATACCGGAAGGCGAAATCCCGTCCATAGTAAGGCCTATCCGCTAGCTGGAGCGGAAGTGTCTCAAAGTTCGTCGGGAAGAGGTCATATCCGGCCAGAAGGAGACTACCCGATATCACACCCAACAACACGTGGCCTGTAAGTGCTAACGCTGCAATGAAGATACAATGTTACAATGAAGGTTCTTTTGTAGCTTATTTAAAGAAAGATTTCAAACATATACTTATTTTATGAGAGAATCAAAGGAAATATATAATTATTATTTTTTGATAACAACTTTTCATTCATGGCATGCATATGCGAATTATATGTTCTTTAATGCCATTTAAATAACAGGCTTTATCTTTAAAGTATTCTTGTTTAAAGAGACAAAGAAATTAATAATGTTCGTCGCCTACCGAAGGAAAGACCAGGTCTGTTTGCAACCAGTTTGCAGTAGAAGAAAGGTTCCGAAACCTTGTCTGTCCCTGACTGTTTCGTCTCTCTCAAGTCGGAAGAGTTGAGTTGCGTCGCCCCGGAAGTCCCGTTTATGGAGCCGATCCTGACGTCACTGACGTCCTTTGTTGACAGTGTATGAGGCGTTATCACTATGGAGGGCGAATTAGCCTTGTTTGTTTGCTTGAACAAAATAACACGCACCTGATAAGGGACAGTTCGGATAGGACTGAGTGTTGTTCAGCAAGGTTCTGTCTTTAATCTATAGCTTATTTTTACATGTACAAAATACATGTACCCCACTTCTGAACACTTATACCTGAGATGGCAACGTTTTTAGCTTCACCAAAACAATTTTGAACGCCGGGTAAGCGAATAATGTGGTCAAATATATGAATTTAAGCTAACAAGGAAATCGTTCCACCAGATTAAGAAATGTTAATCTCTTGTTAATTCTACAAACTTCTATATCTAAAAATAATGCTTATACTACATGTAGTTTCTTATATTTATAACACCGATTATGTTCCCGGTAGACAGCGGTATTTACTGACAATGTATGCGTTAATATATCAATCTGAAATAATGTCCGACCAGGAAGGCATTTAGTCGAGTCGTGTGGCCAGGTGTGCTCTTATTTTAACATTTATAACCTTACAGTTTGACTGCAGTACACAATGATTCGTTGTAGTTATGCCTCTAATCATAATATAAAAACTACCTATATCGATATCTACTCAAAGATATAGTGGAAGCACGGTGGTTCCCTGTGAGTAACAGTGCCTATTACTATAACGTTATGCACGGACATATCAATGTACATATATAATTATCAACTTGTATGTTATAAGATTACGAGTAAGAATACAATCAGCATATTCGATACTTCTTGGTCGCGTTGACCCTGTTTGGTATCTTATCAGAAATGTTTTCATTTGTCCTAGGAGTACTGTCATTTCACAACAACCACTAGTACTCTATACCAAGTTTCAGGATTGTTTAATATTTTATGAATATGTCTTGAACAAGTTTACCATAAGTCATTAACGTATCAATAAGTTGATATGGTAAAATACTAAAAGACATAAGAATGACTAACCTGTTCTGAAGCCATGTTATCTTCACGACAAATCCACTCACGTCGTGTTGTTATTCAAAATTGCATGTCGTTTCAATGTTACAATTATTCCTTTAACGCACAAGAAGTCTTTGTCGGTGCTTGAATCTCGCCTTTGTCTCTGCATTATTACGGGTGGGACGAAGCCTGGTATCCAACCAGTCACTGGCGGGGTCACGGGGTCATTGGGTCATGGGTTCGCCTGGTTAAAGGTAATCTTTCTCGAGTTTGATTTCTTCTGGTTCTATGGATTGTTGCGTCATTTTTCACACCTTTTAATTTTCACTTGTATTATAATAAAATGTTACGACAAGAACAATATTGATAATTTTAAGACAAGAATCTGCATTTAAAGCTTTTGACTTTTGAAATAGATGATTTTAAAATTAGCCGGAGGATCGAAGAATAATACTTCCTTCTTTAAAATATGAATTCATGATGTTTTAAACATATGACAAAACAAGCAAATATTTCATAAACATTAAAGTGATATTCATAGTTTTTACTTCGGTGTGCATTTCTATTAGCGTTCGGGATTAGTTAACTATTATTACAAAATAGGAATATCTGCCAGGATATTATATTATATTATAATTTTTGTGAATTTAGTTTGTTCAATGTAAAGCAAATGCCTTTAATCCTACGGTCGAGCTCGCAGTGCACACTTTAAGCGCTTGACTCATAACTTCCTGTATCAGAGATAACAGCTAATTTATCGTTTACTGTAATACGTGTACGTCAGTGTGGCTTAGTCGGATACAGCACCTTAGCAACAGCTGTCAGTCTGCATGTCTCTTTATAGCAACGGGCTGTTTAAAGTATGGATTGGCAACTGTGTACAAACGTTTAACAAAGAACACGAGAGAATCTACCCTGGGTACTGAGTTACCACCAAACAGATATAACACGACAAACGACCCCTTCGATACTATGGTAGTCTTCTAGATGATAGACTCCAGTATGAAAGTTTCCAAAACGATAGTCTCCTATATAATAGTCGCCTGTTTCACAGTTTCCTAGATAATAGTCGCCTAGATAAAAGACTCCTTTATGATAATTTCCTATATAGATCATAGTCTCCTAGATTATAGTCTCATATATGATAGTTTCCTAGATATAGTCTCCCATATGTTTGTCTCCTAGAAATCAGTCTCCTTTATGATAGTCTCTCTAGATATTGTCTCCTTTATGATAGTTTCCTATAAGATAGTCTCCTTTATGATAGTTTCCTATAAGATAGTCTCCTGATTATCCTAGATATTAGTCTACTTTATGATAGTCTCTCTAGATATAGTCTCCTATATGAGTCTTCTGAGTCTCCTAGGTCATAGTCTCCTTAATAATAGATAATAAATAGATTTAAATAATAGTATCCAAGATAATTGCTACATAGAAAATATACTACCTAGGATAACAAACAACAACAATATACCACCAGACACTTTACAGATTTTCAATTTGGAAGTCTCACTTGTTATATTTTATGCTCTCTGTTTGCTACAAAGACAATCACAACGAGGAAAATTCTTCAACCCTGAAACAATTCACATTAGCCTTGCTGCAAATGAATTTAAACAAGTGGAGCTATTGCAACATCAATGTATCATGCCTTTTAGATTTCATTTCATGTTCTAAAACCCAACTGAAGAAATTAGATTAAAATATACATTGTAAGGTCTTCTTAGAAATTAAGTACAAAAATATAACGAAAGACACGGCCTCACATACAGTTTAGATTCTTGTTAAGTAAACCGTCTGTGTTCATTGGTGTTACGCAAAAATACTCTTTCTTTATGTTGTGCCTTTAAACAACCGTATAGACTAGCATATAGAGTCCCTAAAGACAGAGATCATAACTTATCTTTAAATTTTAATTTTGGATTTGAAATAAATAAAAAGGAGTCCTGAAAGGTTCTTCCTAAAACTGAGGCATCTAAACTGCCAACATTTTCTAGACTTAAGAAGGCTCCTTTCAATTTGTTTACTTAAGGGTCTAGATAACAGATTATCATCTGTGAAGCCGCACAAACTCAGGAATAGTCTATAATGGCGTTTCTTGTTTGTGCTTTTATTTGTAATCTAATTAAATGAGATGATTTAAAGCCCACTTAAGTTTTCAAAAACAGAATTTAGAAAGTAATTACATTATGTGTTTGTCAAGTTGGTTATAACTTGTATAAAACGTTTAAGTTTAACCTTGCTGTAACTGGCTGCGGAAGTTTCAAACATGTTGAAACCGTGTGGACAACGGTGTGGACAATCTTAATGTGAATAAAAACCTTACCAATCGAACTTTATTAATTTTATCACGACAGTTCTAGTCATAGAAAGCTCAAGTGCAATATCTTGTTTGGACTATTGCAATAAGAATTCACTGGTGTGGTTATCAATCATACATGTCGACCAATAGTTTTCTGTGAAAGTTGAGCTTATCAGTTTACTTATCAGTAACTGTCAATAACGAATACTTACTTACAGCTTGGAATTAACACAACTTCGCTCTGACAAAGATTAAAAACATTACAGCTTACCTTAGCGCAAAGGGCTTGATAAGCCGTTTCCCTTTTAGTTTTACTAAGACAAGACTCCGTCAACTTAAAATTAACACGAGGGACATTTTCGACTAGACATGTAATTGAGTTTCAGAACGACACTCGACAGTCTTATTGGTAGCACACGAAAAGCGTGCAGCACGTGCAAAGTAGTGTCCGCTGAAGCTTTATATTAAATAATTATATATATACAGTTCATATAGACTCAGTATCATAGCATGCTTTTACATTCGCTGCAATCTAAATAAATTTAGATCAAAAGCTTCTTTTATTAGGCAATATTAACAAATATATATTTATATATTGATATATCAATCTAAGGTATTTGAACAACTTTTTACATGATGTAAATATACGATGCTCTTTTTATATATGATATGTCGTGATGCTTGCATTTAACGTTCAGTTTCACAATCATGAAGTAAATAAGTTTAATTTTATTCAATGGAAGGTTTTGAGCTTCATTTAACAAGCTTTCAAGTTTGCATGTTTGTCCAATTCTTTGAAGCACTCATAAAATATTTGTTATTTGCTATATCTATGATATGGCGACGGTTTGCAAAACGTCCTGAATGTACCTCTAAAATTACACTATCTATAACTCTTTAAATATCGTATCGTATAACATTTAGGACTTTAGTTCGATTACCATAGCACGCCGATAATCGCTGGAATGCCCAAACGAACTCACTCGATTTTCATATAATTGACGCTTTAAGATGGGTATGCTAAATCAATTAATCTAAATAAATTCAGATCGTCAGTTCAATATTTGAAAACAGAATGACCCTATAAAAACCTGATTACGCAAAATTAATACATTTCATATAAGCTTATAATGTGTTTGCACGTATCCAAGCTAAAGTATCACTGTCGTGTACCAGGTAGGGAGGGGACTAATAGCAATGGCGGACGGGATAGGTCAACAGAGGTAGGTGTCTGCTTTCAGTGCTCCCTTCTCCTAATCGACGAAGTTTAGATGGCCACCTTTAACTGTGGTAATCAGGGATAGAATCTTAAATACATTCCCTATGAGTTTTGGTTCACAAACTGCAAGAAATGTGCGTATTTAAGATGTCAAGTTGATGTTTATCTCACTTTCATTTTCGAAGCGGAGGGGAGACTTTTAAATGCCCTTTTTCATGCCCTTAACGACCCTTATTATATTAAAGAAGCACTGTCACTCCGAACTCTGTACACCTGACTGACAATTGCTGTTTATTTTGTATTGTACGTGGGCCTAAGGCCTTTTTGCGAAATAAACTTGATTGATTGATTGATCATCAATCTTTTCGTTTACAAATGATTGAAAGAAGGGTTTCTCTATTCTTTTCTGCAGAATTTACCGTTGCTGCCGTTGTCAAATCACTGCAAAACAGCCGCAACACATTATAGATCACTGCGTACCACCCATTACAAACAATTGAAAATAGAAATAGAATGTTTAGAGCCGTCAAGTGGAAAAATTAGACTATCAAATAGTTCCATATGATATATTATAGGCATCGACGAGACTTTCAATGTTGACGATGAGTCACTTGACTTGTGCATCACCAAGTCCGTAGATGCAACTGTGCTCAATCTCTCATTAGACCCAGAAAGCCTTTTTGCTAAAAAATTGAAATGTTCAACGCCACCATCAGCAAAATGTGATTTAACAACGGCAGCAACGAAAACGTTCTCCGGGTAAGTTCTGAAAAAAAAAGAGAAACCTCTATTTCACTCATTTGTAAATGAAAAGGTTGATGATAATGCTCATGAAACTAGATTACGTCTTCTGTGGATTTCATTTGGCTAACTTTACAAAGGAGTTTGTGTATTACCATGGGTATTGTCTCAACTACAGTATTCAATTTAAAAGTGATGTCCCCTCCCTATCCAAACGTGTCCCCTCCATATCCAAAAATGTCCCTTCCCTACCCGACTTTTTGGGTTCACTCCGCCGATTATTCGGCGAGTCCACTCCGCTGCCATGTTGATTTGTTATTTTGTCAATAACTTCGTAGTTTCTGAACCAAATCAGTTCAAATTGCACAGAAATCTTTATTATAACCAAACACTGATATGCGCGACAACATGTATGAGATTCAGGGTCGTTAAGGGCATGAAAAAAGGCATTTAAAAGTCTCCCCTCCGCTTCGAAAATGAAAGTGAGATAAACATCAACTTGACATCTTAAATACGCACATTTCTTGCAGTTTGTGAACCAAAACTCATAGGGAATGTATTTAAGATTCTATCCCTGATTACCACAGTTAAAGGTGGCCATCTAAACTTCGTCGATTAGGAGAAGGGAGCACTGAAAGCAGACACCTACCTCTGTTGACCTATCCCGTCCGCAATTGCTATTAGTCCCCTCCCTACCTGGTACACGACAGTGAGTATAGCCTCATAAAAATCACTGAGTGGAATATGGTTTGAAATATACCTCTGACTTTACCTACAGAAGAAGCTCATACTTTCCCTCATGCAGTCCTTGAATGTTTTTCAGAATTTTTCTAACAGATAATTACTCTTACTATATCATTAAAAATGACATTACATTTGGCTTCTTCTGTTAAAAAAAATTTACAACCTCATGCACAAATGCCAAAGATTGACCATTCAAATGTTATAATTGAATTGAGAGAGGTCGTTACCCTGAGTTCAATTGACAAAATGGCTACTGACCGTATAATAGCCTATTTCTATAGGGGAGGGGGGTATTTCATCAGTTCTTAAATAATTATTATCTCATGTGGATGTATCCGCTTAGTAATACGCTTTCATTTAATCCCGTCGCCGCTTTCACGTAATCATAGTGACATTTAATTCCACCAACCTGATCTTTTAATTTCATTCTTTGATGGCCTTTTTATCCATGATTGACCAAAATAACATTTTCGTTTTAATACCAATTTGTATTAAATTAATCGGACCTTAACTAAGAAATGGTTTATTTGTTATTAAAGTTTTTACGTGATCCAATAGACACAGCAATTTGTACCACATTGCCCTTTTATTCCTTAGATATTTTATCGATTTGATTATCCCGACGTATTTACAGATATATAGAACATTAACGTTTTCCTATAACAAATTGAAAAACAAATCTCTAGATGATTAAAGGCACAATAAAAACTTATTAGAATAACATTGATGAAAGAAGATTTGTCCTAAAAATGCTTCTGCATGACATTTTTGGCTTATCGCCAAATTCTTATGGTCTGAATGAAACACACAAAACGAAATAGAACATTGATATAAAGCAACATCATTATTCCTTAATAAATGAAATACTAAACATCAACATTTTAGCTCGTTTAACCCGTTTCTAAAATCAGTCATGCCTGTAGAAGTAAAATTTACATTTCATACGTTCATTTTAAATGTGTATGCAAGTGTCTACATGTAAACACTGCCCATAGTGCCAAACGTATACGCTTCCTAGTTCCTACGGTTTACAAATGTATATACGCTTCCTACGGTGTCCAAATATATAGGCTACGGTGTCAAAATATATACGCTTCCTACGGTTTCCAAATGTACACGCTTCCTACAGTGTCCAAATGTACACGCTTCCTACAGTGTCCAAATATATACGCTTCCTACAGCGTCCAAACTTATACGCTTCCTACAGTGTCCAAACATATACGCTTCCTACGCTGTCCAAATGCTTATGCTTCCTATGATGTCCAAATATATACGCTTCCTACGGTGTCCAAATATATACGCTTCCTAAGGTGTCCAAACTTATACGGTTCCTACGGTGTCCAAACTTATACGGTTCCTACGGTGTCAAAACATATACGCTTCCTACGGTGTCCAAATGTATACGCTTCCTACGACGTCCAAATATATACGCTTCCTAAGGTGTCCAAACTTATACGGTTTCTACGGCGTCTAAACTTATACGGTTCCTACGGTGTCCAAACAAATACGCTTCCTACGGTGTCCAAATGGATACGCTTCCTACGATGTCCAATGTATTACCCATTCTACGATGTCCAAATGAATACGCTTCCATGTGTCTACATTTAAACACTGCCTATAGTGTCCAAACGTGTACGCTTCCTACGGTGTCCAAATGTATACGCGTGTCCGAATGTGTACGCTTCCTAAGGTGTCCAAACTTATATGCTTCCTACAGTGTCCAAACATATACGCTTCCTACGCTGTCCAAATGCATATGCTTCCTATCTGTCCAAATATATACGCTTCCTACGGTGTCCAAATATATACGTTTCCTAAGGTGTCCAAATGTATACGCTTCCTACGGTGTCCAAACTTATATGCTTCCTATGGTGTCCAAATGTATATGCTTCCTACGATGTCCAAATGTATACGCTTCCTACGATGTCCAAATATATACGCTTCCTACGGTGTCCAAATGTATATGCTTCCTACGATGTCCAAATATATACGTTTCTACGATGTCAAAATGTATACCCATTCTACGATATCCAAATGTATACGCTTCCATGTGTCTACATTTAAACACTGCCCATAGTGTCCAAACGTATACGCTTCCTACGGTGTCCAAATGTATACGCGTGTCCGAATGTGTACGCTTCCTAAGGTGTCCAAATGTATACGCGTGTCCGAATGTGTACGCTTCCTAAGGTGTCCAAATCTGTACGCTTCCTACGGACAGATTGATCCTTTTTTTATTACAAATGACATATTATCACTTTGCATGACAGTTTGCAATAAATCATATTATTGGAAGCAAAATTATAAACAAAAACTATGGGGATATACAATATTAGAACGAAAACCTATTTTTGTTATATATCTTTGTCAATCTGACACTGTTAGAGTTCAAACTCGCTTTCATAAACAAGGATTATATATCTATTTTCTACTGGAAGATTATACTACTTGTCTATTTCAATTATAAAAACCTCGAGAGTTTGAATTTACATGCAACAATACCATTATCCTTCATCGTTTATAAACATTTATCATAGATTGGATGTGAGAAATCTTTTTAAAACAGCCAGCCACAAACACTAAGTATATAGACCTTTTAACCATAAAACTACCAAGGCATCGCTGTAATTTCAATAAAACGGTGGTTATGCCGATGATTCATTCAAATTCTCTCAGACATGTGAAAACATGTCTAGTCTTCAATTAAGTGGTTATTCGATGTAAGATGATTTCGCTAGAGCTTCTCAGTTCTTTGACATAAATTATTTAAAGTTTAAATTACATTACTTTTAAAAGTCGTACACCTTATATTTTACAATGAGTCATTTGTATTTCTCCTTATCATTTTGTGTAGCTCGAATCTGTTTTCATTACAGCTGTCTGTAAAAAAAATGCAACGTCGTCGTTTTCAAAACTTAAAATATCTGTGAGCTTGTTGTGGTGATGATTCATCAGATACCTGGCACGATTTAAAACAGTGGCCTCGAAAATATCACATTTGTTTCTATAATTTACAAAAACTCCGTAAACAAGTCATTAAAGATACTGTAATGATTTTCATGACATATTTTGCCTTTTGATACAAATTTGAAAACCATATATGGCATAAATTCCAAACATTTCACATAGTCATTCGTAAATGAAGTTGACTAATTTCTAAATGACAAAGGATGAATGCACATGTCGTTCAATTTATGTAAATATATAAAATACCACCAACTATCGCTATGTTTACCTTCATACCATTACTTTGGTTTGTAAATTTGATACTTAAATATTTACATTGCCGTTTGGTGGCATGGTGACATTAGACAAAACAGACAGCAAATGCGGGCGCGGATCGCCCATAGGGTGTGTTACCCGTTTTATTATTGGAAAGAATGAGAGAGTGAAGGGTGATTCTCTGGCTCACAATTACATTAATCAGGTAAGAGTAAAATGACTTGTGATGTCACCAAGGGAAAAAGAATTATTAAAAATATGATCACCAACACTACCTATTACGATTTGGTACAAAGTTAGGAAAGGAAATGTGATAGATACAAGCTCATAAAATGACTTAATTTACTGATGGGTAACATGTATACTACCAAATATTTAACAAATGAACAACTTGCTTGAATTTATTCACCCGTGAGATTTCACAAACCTTAGAATACTTCAAACATAAACATCCCGCTGCAGTTATTCTCCGATGAGAACTCCCAAAGCTTAAAATCTCTCAAATATAACAACCTACTGCAATTCATTCACCGGTGGCAAATCACTAACTTTGAAATGTCTCAAATTTGAACAACCTCTGTATCTTACAAAGACAGGTGTAAACAAAACATAATAAGGTGAGGAGGTAATCTCATGCTTCTGAATACCACAGGTGCTAATTGTCTTGACAGTTTCAAAATGTCATATAAATTAGACAGACAGACAGACAGACAGAAATATTTTATTTGATTGTCACTCGCCAGTTACATGTTAAAAACAGTATGTATTTAGAAAAACTATTTTTTTTTAAATGACAACCAGTCGCGTAGGGCTTATGAGACACTAGTCTTAAAATATCAATTGTGTTAACAACATTGAGCTTTGTATCCATGGTAGGCAAAGGTGGAACATTCCACTTTTCCAATAGGGTGAGGGCTGTTTAACTTTAAGCTACTGGTGCATGTAGATGTTTTGATAAGACTATTGTCATTCTTAAATGTATGCATTAGTGCACGTGACCATTTCAAATGGGTGAATCCATAGACGACAGGATGCAATTTAGATATAATTTAGATCGACCGTTCTATCATATGTAAAATTAATGCATTATTACCTTACATGAACTTACTGTTTATTTATATCTTATATATGATTGGCAAGCATCTGTACTTCCAATGGAATTCAATTCTTGGAACTGTTAAAAATCATTTCACCAGTTTCAAGGTAGGTCAGAAGTATATGTAAGATTGGTACCTGGAACCCTTAGTGATTCCTACTAGTAACAGTCTTGACAGTCTCTTCTGGAAAATGAAACTTAGTTGAAGATACGTCTAGGGTGCCAAAAAGGATGCAAATTTCCACAGAAGCGTGTTTTACAAGCCAATCTGCCATTTCATATAAAAGAGGTGAAAAGGAAATGTCCTTTGATGATTATGGTAAAATAAGATACTATCGTGGTGTCATATCACGTTGCCACAAGTAATTACCTGATTTGAATTAATTAGGTTAAGATACTTTTTTCAGATTTTAAAATTCGATCCGAATTCCAACTTGACTCAAACATGATCCGAAATGCAATATCTTCCTAATTTCAAATGTAAAACAAACATGGCATTTTAAAATTCCTTTTATTAACATAGTAATATTCCTTTTTAAGAGTAGTCGTTACTGTTTTAATGACAGAAAATCTATATAAAAGAGACGCATTATAACGCATTATTATAATTATGACAATCACCGCATATTCTTATTTATGATTTTAGGGGGACCTATCCATCTTAGTATAACAATTCTATAACACCATGTGGGATTAAGAGGTTAAAGTGACATTTTCCGATGTTTCACTACACGTTTTTGAATTTCGACAAAATAGTTTAAAACCCTCAAAAACATATTCTAACTCATGTGATATCAACCTTGAATACATATAATTATGTAATTACCAAATCGCATATTTAAATTATAAGTACAAATTGAAACTGTTTCTTTATTGCCTTAACATTGATTTTAAAATAGTATGACATAGTAGTACTTTTCTACCACTCAAATGTGCGATGGAATTATGTAAGATAATCTTTTAACATTTAGTTCAAAGATAATGTCATGTGTTTATTGAAAATTTATAGTTGATAATCTAATGGCGTGTACATAGCATCTTGGCATTTTGCGATATTTGAAGACGTATTATATTGACATCAAACATTATTCAACGTATTTTAGGAATATCATGAAAAATATGACGTATTTATAATCGAGACACATATTCCATGCACTCCTTGATAACAGAAAACATTGCCACAAACAGCATTGCGAGGTCATGAAGCTTATATTGGACATTTTATTCTTGCTTTAAAGGGGCAGTAGCACGTTTTTTTAAAAATGTTATATTTTCGACGTTTCACTGATTATTGTACGTTAAAGCTAATTATATTATTTTGATAGTGTCAAAAATCTCATTACACAAACCAATCATCCATAGTCCGAGAACAAATTATAGAGATTCACATAAAGTCCATTGGCGGCCATTTTTGTGTGAACACCTTTAATTCATTTTGTGTAAGAAAAAGGATTCGCATGGCTGAACGTAAATTATAAATTTGATTTATAACTTCTTCATTCAGTTGAAATACATTGTCTTTTCTGACATCAACTTACATTCCCCCTAAAAACGTGCTACTGTCCCTTTAATGTTACTTTTCACATCTGGGAGTTCCTATTTTAGACGTGAAGCTGCGCACCTTAAGTTTGTTAACGTACTAGTGTTTCCTTGTGCAAATATCATGTAATATGGGATTCGTTAGGACGTCAGTCATATACCTCCAGGAGCACTGACAAAAGATTACAATTTAAATGTAATTTACTTTTAAATGTTTGGGATCGCCTGGACAGTGTTAAAAATGTCGTAGTCTGGCATGGTAAAATAGAAAGGTGGGGTCATATTTTTATATATTTGTATGTATTTAGATATTTATATAGACTGTCTGAGACCAAAATCAGCACCATCACATTGACTTTATGCAAAGGAACAAATATGACTTTTGTCACAAGCTGTTCCGCACTTATGAAGGATTTTTAGACAAAAATCAAAAATAATATTTTTGAAATTTTTACCTCTGGTCACTTTAATGACCTGGAATTCTTTACGGGTAACTGTTAGATATGGCATATGGATATGATAATGCAAAATGAATATTAACTTATGAAGTGAAATTGCAAGAATATCCGTTTAGTTTTCGGAATGCTATGTTGCCTCAAAGACATTCCAAGATACATGATATTTGCACTAGAAAACGCAGGTAAGTGAACAGCCTTTAGGTACGCAGCTGTAGATATACATTTATTATCTTTTTATCATAACACCGCGTGAAGAAACAACAGTGAGCTTATTTCATTTTCTAAAAATGTTGAATTCGTTAAAACGTGTTTTCGAAAAACGTGTTTGTTGGAATTTGATATGAATAAACTAAAATACATTACAACATCGCATGATGTATTTCACAGACACGCAGATGTTAAGATTAAATAGTGCACTGAATATTTTTGACAACTTAACTTTGGCAATTTCAAGTAACAACTTTATCGTTACAATGTCTTGAGATGTTGTATTGTCATTTCGACATTCAAACCGTTTGAAGTAAGGAAGAGTGTTTTTATCCGAGCCTTGCTTTAAAAAGACTTTATCCACTCAACACCAGGCTTTTAGTTCAGATACCAAGGTACTCGATGAACACCTGAAGGATGAACATCGACTCTTCAGTCTCCGGTTAAATATAAAAAAAGTAGTATTTTTGGTCGCCTATATGTACATGTTTGAGAAGCAGTATTCGCACTTGGCTAGATTAATTTTACAATGGCTACACTCGTTTCATCCTTCCTTTAAGAGATGACCAAGAGAATCTTCAGTACCTGCTGATGACCTCTACTGTGATTATTCTGAGGCCATATAATCGACAGACTAATCTTCGAAGAGTAAAGTTGGATATCAAATTACCCTTATAAACATGCGACAAATAGTAATCGGATCTATGTGAGCATCCTGCTACATCAGCGTATAATATGTCTCCGCGTCATGCTACAACCTATCCCCTGATATCCTCCTATAGTATTCTTCCGTATCGCTTACGGGTGGTAACTCAGCGCTATTTATAGCCTTTCTGTTTTCAGTCAAACTATTTCGAACTCCATACATTGTTGTCTAGTGATGTTGCACGTGGAAATCTAAGAGCGCGCAATTTTGAGCTCAGCGGGAGCCTGCAATGAGAATCAGATTTGTTATCTAATAGCACTCCCATTGCTTCATTTGAATCACGAGGTGATCACGCGGAACGAAGCCAAGAAACCAGTTTGCCGCTATCGCTGAAAGGGTAATATCATTTGATTGGCCTGCTATATATAGCGATACGACAGAATACTATAGGAGGATATCAGGGTACGTGCAAATCTAAGAGCGCGCAATTTTGAGCTCAGCGGGAGCCTGCAATGAGAATCAGGATATCAGGATATCAGGGGATAGGTTGTAGCATAACGCGGAAAGATATACGCTGATGTAGCAGGATGCTATGTGAGAGGGTTGATACTTTTGTACATATATATATTCAACAAAATAAGTTAATAACCGTTTTCAATATTTAGCTATATATAGCTCATACAATAATGTTTATATTGAGTATTTTGGCTGTCTTTTAATTTAGTTTTTCAGTTTATAACTCTTGCTACCAATCAAATTCTAGTAAAAGTTACAAAGTACTTAAAGTAACATTTCGATCATTTTGATAAGTGATGCAAATACAATTTGTGAAGAGTACATGTCACAATAATATTCTTAAATATAACAGTAAATGACCTCTTAGGTCACTGACCCTCTAACCTCTGATCCTGACCCTCTGGGTAAATAACAGGTTGTTCAAGTTGCTATATACAAATGTTATGGCGGTTTCCTTTTTTTTCAAGTTTTTTTTTTGTCACAAGTGATTTTACTCTAAAAATATTATTATGACGATTGGTGTAAGACGGACCCACTAGTAAATGGTAAAGGATGATGGTCACTGATGAAGTGTTTTTTTTAAGAATTGTGCGTTTTAAAGCATAATCTGTGTAACGAAGTGAGAATTGAGTCATTTGTAATTAGCAGACTTTTAGAAAAAATAGAAAACGCAGTGTTTCAAACTAAGTTGTTGAAAGAAACAAGAAACAGTCCCTCAAATTAAGCCTTCAAACATGATGTGACTGGTTTATAGTGGCAACAGATGTTTCTAGAAGATTTGTGGTACCAGCACGGACTTTCATTGAATCGATCTGTTGGGTAACTAAAACATTGATTGCTAAGCTCATTATCTTGTTTGTCTGCAAACAGGTCCGGAATACAATGGCTCTATATTTCAGCAACATGTCATTTCGGGTTTACACTATCAAGCCCATTTGTCACCAAGGGCCATATTGAATCAATGTTTTATGTTCCCGAAGATGGGATGTCAATCTGAGGAATTAGTAAATGACAGGAATAACGTTCCCTGCATCCATGTGTTATGGGATGCCAAACTGAGAATTTAATTAATTACAGGAATACCCTCTCCAACCTCAGACCCCGGGGCGATAAACAAACAACTCAATGCTGGTGATTGACGATATTCGATCGGTAATTGTTAACGCCCGATTCCTCTTGAAGCCCCTGTAACAAGCCCTGATTAGCAGCCTGAATGAACGACTTCCATATGAATAATAGAAACGCTTTCAGTTTGTGGTTACATTGGCAACGCTTCGATCGATGGGAGAGTCAAAGTGGAGGGATGCTTGGCAGAAATGAACGATTGGTAATAATCATGTCTTCGTACATTCAAACTGCATTCCATGCCACATAAACATTCAACAAGCAAGATCTTCTCTCATGGATTATCGATCTAAAGTCTTGTTCCTCGAAAGCTTGCACTGATCGATAGTGGAACCTGACACCCTGCAAATAAATGGAATCGTCTGATGGCAGAGTCCAATGATTGTCTTGGAGTATACAAACTCGGCAGCAGTGTCTGAATATTATATTGGAACATTTACGCTGGTGAGTCGCTGACCGGAGTTGATGCAGCAACCTCACTGACGGTGACGACGTTGAGAGTAAACTTGGTGCCTGCAAACTGACCACAATGCAGCTGACCAGTGTCCTAGCTCTCGTCCTTATCCCCGCTGGTAAGATTTCTCTACATCTTCATGACGTCCACTTTCTAGATCTGCGTCATTGGGATGGAATGTTTTGATGATCAATGTCAAAAGAGGATGTCAATCTGAATAGAAAAAAATATAGGATTCTATTGATATTTGTACATGGTGTTATATTTGTAACGTGTTCATGTTATTATCGGGGATATGATAATGGAAAGTCATATGAATTGCAAAATAAAGGATTCTAGTATGAAAATATGTACATTATGGTTTTAAAACCTTTATGGTTTATTGAAAAGTCAATTCTGTTTACCACGCTTACCACGAGTACTTTCCAAAAGAGGAAGTATGATTTCTTAATAATGGTATGAACATATGTAAATGTAGGGTAATTTAAAAGCCTTTATGGTTTATTAATTATGATTAATGCATTGGCTGCATACTGACAACATATGCTGTCATAAGAAATGCTATATCCCCTGATTAGAATGTGAACAATTACTTTTGTAATGAAATGAGATAGATTATAAATAGTGAACATTTTAAATACGTGAATACATTGTAAAGACTGTTTAGTAAAAGGCCCCCTAACATAAAACAAAGAATTTATATCATGGAAAGCTGTAAACATCCTTGTTAAAACTTAGTCCCATCATTATAGATCACGTGTAGAATCTTTGAGTTTCTAACCTGTCGTGGATCAAGTTCTTGTACCGAAAATACCGCTTTACGTGTTATCAGATACCAAATCATGTGGATAACACAGAAAACAGCTAGGGGAGGCCTAGTTTGCGTCATCTTCTTCCGGTGTACTAAGAGAGGTTTCTTACTATCAGAGCTAATAGGTGTCTTTAGCACAAACTTATCAGAAACATCCTCATGTTTGATAAACTAATAACGATACATTTATTTTTGACTTTTGACAATTGTTGAATTACTACTGCACACAGAGTAGTCATTGTTGTGTAATTTGCTGGCATAACATAAACAAACGTATTTTGTTGCGTTTACCGTTACATTGTCGAATAAGGAATTTCACACTGGTAACTCTGTTCTCGTATTTATTATAATTCACCAAGAACAAAATATATATATATTATCAGCTTTTTTATTGCAGACATTATCATATGCAGCTAATTTAGCTAATTATCAAATCAATATTATGAAATCAACAGGATAGTTCCACAATGTTTAAAAAAATATTGTTTCTCCTCTAAGCAACGTCTTAAACCCTACGGTACTTACATTCCGTCTTTGTAGGGGAACTTTTGTTTACTGTTTATCGATATTTGAGTTCATTAAAGTGTGTTTCTAAATACGTTCAATATACATTCCCGGGGAGACGTGAGATCGATCAAGCGTCACGTGATCAATCATTTATTAAATTGAATCAATACATCCTCTTTGAGGCGAACTGGTCTGGTAAACATGTATATTGGTTAAGACAGAAGACTATTTTTATATTTGTAGAATTATCAACTGAAGAAAATATCATGTTATTTTGGCTCTCTCTGTATTGTTTATTTTAGTGTTCTGAAATAGGAAATCCTTATTTTGAGAATTTCATATTAAGGTAGATGTTTAAAACGAGTTGTTTGATCCTTTCGAATATTTTCAGTGACATTTAATTTAAAAAATCAAATATTGATTAAAAGCGTCTTATGTCTGTATGCAGCAAACAACATGCTTATTGTATATTGTTTTGCCTATATAATACACAACCTCACTGTACTGAATCGACACTGTCAACCAAAGGTCAATATTACTTTGAAAACAGTGAAAAATGATATTTCGATTTTTTTTCCTGTAATTAATTGTTGTTCATACGTGCGGACGCGTATTAGTGTCATGGTGAAAAATTCTGTAGAACCATCTCCTTCGTAGGTGATAGTAGGTGTTGAGTAATAACTACTAATAAGTTCCACGTAGGAGATACTATCTCCAACGTAGGAGATGCTAAGTCCTACGTAGGAGAAACTATCTGCTACGTAGGAGATGCTAGGTCCTACATGTACGTAGGAGAAACTATATCCTACGTAGGAGATACTAAGCCCTACGTAGGATATACTATCGTGACGCTAATACGCTTCCGTACATATGCCAGTTGATCTTTAAGAGCATACTTTATAAAATATATTACAGATATTTGAACTTGGTTGATAGTTGGTTGTACAGTTTCAAGTTCTTAAAAGCGACTTTCCAATTATTTTTGTTTGAAGAAGTAACACGTCGTATTGAACAAATATTTTCCCTAGTTACAGTTGAAAGTTCAAATCAAGTTCTTGGTGTATATTATTTCCAAGATTTTTATATTTGTTGGATGTGGGGTACGAAGAAGATGAAGATAAGATTATGCATATACAACCTTTTTTATAGCAAGATCTGAATTAAAAAGTTGTGTATCCATAATATTATCTTCCTCTTCTTCGAACACATTGACGTTTAGACTCTAACGGCCCTGTTTTGTTGATATATGTCATTACGGTACTTCAGTTACAGCATTTTCGATTTCATCGATCATTGGGCGATCAGTTTTTAATGAGGAAGTATCCTGTAGATCATGTACCCATGCAATCTTGTATATTTCCTCTTTGCCTCACTGTTATATAATGAGTTCGAAAATAACATTTTACGAAATGATAGTTTGCTTGTCAGTTGTTCTTTGTCATTATTATCATTTCTTTCGTAATGAAAATTTTAATTTTTTTCAAAGTGCAAGTAAATCTTTAATGTCAAACCATATTATGCGCCTAAATATTAATGATGTCGTAGTTATAATTAATGAAAATGACTATGAATCCCTAAAGATATTAACGGATAAAGTGGCGAGTTATAGTAACCCTTTGTAAATATTTGTTTTCATAAAAAGTAAAAACTATGAAAGATAATTGGAACATTATCATCCATGCTTATAACTAATTAAGTTAACAGAGGTCCGAAATAACAGTATATAGATCATTTGCTACTGACATGATGTCGTTATTCTTCAACTTTTTATTGGTAAAATAGATTTTCACGTACGTCGTCAATATTTGATGGAAACCATAGACATAGTTGATGATTAGTCGATAGTATGACCTTTACAGACATTGAACTCAACGGGAAAGTAACATTTCGAATATGATCTTCCCTTCAAAGGCTTCTACCAATTCTTTCCCCACAGAGGCAGCTCAGTCATACCTGAGTTAGCCTCTGTTCTATTACGCCAAGATCCTGGGGTTCCGGTAGATTACCCTAGCGGTAAAAAGTTGTAACTTAAAATATCTCCCTTATTTGCAGCCAATGAAACACCTTTTGGATATCCATGACTCGGGGAGTTCTTAACGGTCGTATAGTGACATGGAAAATATTATGTCTTTACCTGTATTTTTCAATAATAGTGTGAGCGGGAGACTATTTAAAAATCAGATATGGATAGGGTTTATCATTAGATAGAAATTCGGGTATGACTGAGTTACCTCTGTGGGGAGAGAATGGCTTCTACCCAGCTTTCCGCATAGTGTACCTACACAAAATATACACAGTACCTACTAAATTTATAGCATTCCTTTTGAAGTAGAATTCATTCATAGCGGGATCGATAGTTGGATGAATAGGGGCCTGATATAAACAATGGTTTTAAAGTAAGATAAATTTTAAAAAAACAAATGTCTTATTAAAAAAAGTCACGTTGAAGACAAATTCAGAAAGTAGTTTTCGTATAACTTTTATCTAAGCGTAACCCAGAAAGACATACCCACAGTCACTAAACAAAAGTAGGAAAATCTTCGCAAGAAATATACGACTTTAAAGATAAGATCATATCTGCAGAAGCTAACTACAGACTTAATTTTTTTTTTTTTTTATCTATTCATAGTTTTGATAAAACTTAACCGTCAAGAAAACGTCAGCAATAATGCATCAACGAATTAGAGTCGACGATAATGTCAGAGACATCTTGAAATCAATACCATATTCAAAATTTACTTTGTGAGACTTGATGTTATAAACTCATTTTTTAAATTGATAACATCAACTTTAAAGGATCAAACCTCGATATGTTAAGTTGCCCTAAACTCTAACAAAACATACATGCTTATTTAAGACATTAATAAAACAATGCAGGTTTATTTTTCAATGAAGATAAAATAACACCCTGTGGGGAATACCACCTAGCAGTTATATGGAAACAGGTTACGTAACGATTAGAATTACTATCAAATAACATTGTATCTTCTATACTTGCTTAAGACAAGTTTCCATAATGAAGTGCGAGGATGTCCTATTTTAAAATGCGAATCGCGACTAATTTACCTTAAATTTTTACAGTCACTTAACTGAACCGATTAGTTCATAATTACACTTTTCATCTACAATTAGTTCGTCTTCATCAATTTTTCACCATCGTTTGGCTTTGTGTTTCAAACACTCGTTTTGACCTTTTAAATACACATTCAACGTAAAGGGGCAGTAGCACGTGTTTTGATAATGTTATATTTTAAATTTTTCACTGATAATTGTATGTTAATGATAAATGTATCAATTTGATAGTGTCAAAAATCTCATAACACAAACGAATTATCCATAGTCAGAGGACAAAGTAGGAAGATTCACCTAAATTCCATGGGCGGCCATTTTGTGTGAACACCTTTAATTCATTTTGTGTTAGAAAAAGTAATCGCAATGCTAAACTTCACATTATTTATTTGAAGTATTACTGCACCAATTAGTTTAAATCATTGTCTTTCTATTGGCACCATAAATTTTCATTTTTCTGAAATCGCCTTATATTCCCCCTAAAATGTGCTACTGCCCCTTTAAAATGCATGTCATATTATACTGGAATCGACTGAGAGAGTCTTTAATGAAGACGAAGGTAGTGTAAAGATTGCAAATATATTTGTTGCATACATACTTTTAATTTGAACACTATGTCATTATATGGTGAAAGTAAATGAGAGTGATAGTGTAATTTATTTTTAAATAAATATGGTGCATACATTTTTCAAACTTAAACCTTTTATTGATCAACGTTAAACCATAAAAGATTGGTCATAAATTTTCACCTTCAAAGACTTCCATACACTCTGGTTAAAGAGCAAAGTCAGCATTTTTTAATGATTTTTGTCTAAGGTGCCTATGGAGTTAGAGAGCACGGGACGTTGTTATTGATTGCATCTAGTTAAAAGAAGCAATGTTACATGCCGGACCGATTCCAATAGAGCAGGTGCTCGTAGCTTCATGGAACTCTTTAACTTGAGGAGTGAATTTCCCTTGATACCAACCTCTAACATGGACAATTCATTTTCTGCTCTTATGTTCTCGTAGTCCGAGTAACATACAAATGTTAATTGTCCAACTGTTCTGTGCTAGTTACATGCTAGACATGCTCAGAGCACACATATATTCTATCAATACCCTGAAGAAATATCGAAGTGTTCGCGCTACCTCGTAGGCACAGGCATTCCTCTGAGCAGGTTCAATTTGTACAGCTTGCAGACTGTGAAATGCCTTGCCCAGATACACAACAATGTATACAGCCCATGTCACAAATTTTAATTGCCCATCGAGATTCGAACCTGGTCCATTGGCGTGAGGGACCGACATGCTAACAGACCTCCACTTTGAGTGTCTATCTGGTATATATTACTAATCACAGGGACGTGTGATGTTTACAAAGAACACTAGGTGCTAGAATGTCGGCATGAGCTTTTTTGCCATTGACCCATTGAGTACTTCATTTATTTGTAAGCTAAAAAAAGTGTTTTATTTATCCCAGTATGAAATCCTCTGGGAACAGGGATACTTTTGAAGTGTTTGGCAGATAAATACTAGAAATAAGTACATGGAGTTAAAGCTTTTCGTATATTTTCTCATATTTACGAATATGTGATGTTTCAAATCTTTTTGAGTTTGATTTAGAAATGAAAGATCGAACGTGTTTGCCTTAGCGTTATACAAACACTCCTATCAACTGTGATTCATAAATTATACTTGTTAAAATGGCATATTATTGTATCTAACTTGATGTTCAAC
The DNA here is from genome assembly GCA_916613615.1 of Steromphala cineraria. NCBI lineage: Eukaryota > Metazoa > Mollusca > Gastropoda > Trochida > Trochidae > Steromphala > Steromphala cineraria. The sequence continues at coordinate 15,312,593 of OU744724.1, read as the reverse complement.
ATGATTGACAATGTAAGAAAGGGGAGATACAATAACAAAATAGTGTCATTACAGTATTTGTAACAACCCAAATGGAACCCAACGTGCATATAGCAACTGACAATGTAGGAAAGTGGAGATATAATAACAAAATAGTGTGACTTCAGTATTTACAACAACACAATGAAACCCCACGCGTGTTAATAGCCATTATCTCTGGTCACACATGCTATGAATTACAATAAGTATGTAGAAGACTGCGACTCCCAGCTAGCACTATGGTAAACGAGCAGTTCACTCCCTCCCTCCAGCTCATCAGTCTGTCTGTCCACAGAGAGGGGTTGTCATCACGGACTTTAATCACCATCTGTTTGCTCAGACACCACCAACTGATTGTCAGGCGGTAGAGGTGTCCCTCGCTGAGATCAGACATCAACTACACCGGAACACTTGCTGTAACCCTACCCGGGAGTCGATATCTCATTATGGACCTGTACATGGGAAACCCATCAGCAAACAATAATCTTGTGCCAATCTCAACTGTTCTCTTCAGCATATAGATTTGGGGTACCCTGACCTTGAAACTGATATGTAATATGTTCATATCTTGAAAGTGGTACAGCAAACAACGAGATCTCGCGATCGGGTACATCGTGGTATTTATATAACTCAGTTGAACCAGAGACTCTATATACAGGTTATACTTGTATAATGTCTCTGGTTGAACTCGCCAACAGCCCTTGCATCAACTTCAAACTGATGCGGGTCTTGGTTTTACTCTTATGCAAAGACTTTGTGGTTATTGTGAATGTCACCCTGACCATGGCAGTTCAATGTATAATGAAACTGATTTTGTTTTATTTGGCAATTGATTCAGAGACGACTCCGTCTTGTTTACACGGTGAATCGAACTCATTAGTAAACAACTTGTACTCCCAAGCATATGCTACACCTACCTTGACAATCCAGCAAGGCTCCCAGCTACATCGGTGTTTTCTTTTAAAATATTTATGCAGAAATACACCAGCTTCCGCTAGTCGATACAAAAGGCAAATCTTAACTTTTAATCTCAAGCAAACAATTTGTAAGTAATATTAAATTAAATCTGACGTTGTCAATTCAATATAATGTTTAATAAACATTATGCAAAAAGAACCCAATATCTTGTTTAAATGATGGACACGTTACCAAATAAAATCCGACGCAATCTTTATTGTACTCGCAATCAAACATTTTCGGGCATTGTCAATGTCAATCTGACTTTGCCAATTAAACACGATTTTAAGTTTTCATAAATAACATCATTTTGACCGAATGTAGATGCAGACAAATGATCTCTGATATACATGGTGGGCATTTTATAAACAATAGTCTGATACAAATCTTCTTGTTCTACCAAAGCATACAATTTGTAAATAATGTCTAAATAAATATAATACCGGTTACCTTCACCCGTTTAGAAATTTAGCAAGATTCTAATTGCGATGGACTAATTTTATTGTTTTTAGAAATTAATCCAGAACAAAACCAACATCTCGTGATGTGATATGAGCGTGGGCTGGAGGGAAGTAGATTATCGCGCTGACATGATACCCAAAGGGCTTCAGATGTCACTTTTTGTGTTTCTGCGCTGCTAGTTAATTTACCTCTTGACAACTATGGCGATATAAAGTACGGACCGCAATGTGATTGAAAGTAGATGACTGCGATCATGCCGATGACGACCTTATTATATTCCACAGGAAACTTCGTATAGGTGACCTTTAAAAGAAGCCCATTGGAACGAAGGTCATTTGTGAGATTGAGAACAAAACTCACCTCAAACAAGAAGAGCCTTCATCAACATTGATATATGCGTTTGCAAAGTAACCTAATTTGTAAAAGCAAAAGTAGAGAAAAATACGTGAAAGCACAGGCTGACGTAATTTTTACCACGGAATGAATGGTAAAACTCATCTCTCAGAACGAAAAGGACACTCATATGACAGATCACATTAATTAAACTAAGCATGGTGCTATTAAGTAACCCGCCGCTATGTCTTAATTTCCGGTGTTACATACTACTCCCACATGATACTTCCGGTCTCGAGTCTCGTACACTTCTCAAATATCTTGCTGATGTATTCTCCAGAATATATCGCTCAGAGAATAGCCGAACAGCTCCCCGAGACGAAGGAGAAGTCAAGGTTTTAACGTATAATGACATTCGGCAGATGTGAAAAGCATGGGAATGCAAGCAACGACGTGGGTAAAACGACATCTCGGGGGATAACGCGAGATGAGAGCAATGGACAACGGATCCAGTTTAGCAGCCAATCTTATTACTGTACAGAATTACCTTCCTGATTACCAGCAAGAGAGGTATTGATGCCTGGAGAAGGCAATTAGCAAGCACAGAGGAGGGGGTGTGTGTATTGAAGAGCATCCACACAAACACATGCCCATGATCAATGATAGAGTGATGTAAGATCCCTTATTCATGACTTGCATCTCGACCCTGACAAGTTGTGGATTCTGAACTCGAACCTGCTTGATCAGTCTTATCACGCCCATTGCTCAGTTTCATTAGCAAATTATTTTGGCTTCTTGTCTAACTTACAGATTGCTTTTCATAATGTTGAAAACCTTACCTTTTTCCTGGTTTAAACATTGAAATCTTTTTTCTAAAAATGCAAATCTAAATAAGAAAGAAGGGAGCTATTTTTGAATTTCCTGTGTCCATGAGACGTCTTTCAAACATTTATGATATAGAAATTTATATAAACATAAACATTTAAAGCTGAATATAATTGTTCGGATTTGGAGTTTGCGAAAAGGTCAGATCATCATTAGGAGAAATCCAAAATGTTATTGATAGTTGAAGAGATATTAAACACGATGATTCTTTTTTTGTAATGTTGATTACTTGAAAGATGATTTTAATGAGTTATACGAACAAGGTGATATAGCTTAAAACTGGTATCATTCTTTGATAAAGAACAAAAACAAATTGTCAGATGATTTGTCTTCCTTCTTCATCTACGAGTTCTGAAAGAAATCTATCGCAACTTTATTTTTTTACCGACTCGTAATAATGTCACGAGGCGTTTTTGCTTTTCTGTGATTGTAATAGATTCCTCCAGTTCATGGGTAGGTCTATTCAAATTTCAGGTGGTGAAAAGGCTAATAAACTAACCATTTGAACTTACAATTTTGTATGCAAATCAAATATTTTGATCATTATATCATCATTTAAATCAAGCGTACACCTTATTTATAGCATCCATTGATAAAACATTCTTAGAAAACTACATTCTCCTATGCGTAAGTTACAAAACTTTCATAAAAAAAAGTTATCTAAGGTCAAGGAAAGATAAAGAATGTTGCAACAGGAAATCTAGTGTACATCCTCTGGTTTCCTATATATGTAGTTCTGTTTAAAGTTTTCTAATGTTGTTATTATGATATTTAGCTTTTTTAATGTTAGAAAATGATAAAACATGGTGTATTTCCTATTCCAGTTCTGTCCGCGCCCGCTGTGATACATGACAAGAATGGAGACAGCGACACAACGAATAAGGTAAAGAACCTTTACGAAACTTTTATTGATGGCACTTGATAACACACGATATTGCTTATGTGCACTACCAATAAGTATTCACCCATCAACCCACATAATATATCTTTCTTTGTTAATAATTGCTTACGACGTTGGCGTGTCAGGTAAAGTTTAGGATCGATGCCAGGGTCTTTTTGTTAATACTCTTTTAGTGTTCTATTCACATTATGCGTAATTTTATGAATAATCGATATTTTTTCGACAAATCGACAATTTCTCCTTTCTCTTGTTTTAGTATGGAGACATTAGTATGGGACGATGGTTAATCTTTAGAAACACGCGTAGACAGTTATACATTTTGAAACATAGCTTTATTTGAAAATCAAATCTAGAGCAATTCAAATGCAATGATAAGTAAAGTGTTCAAACATACTCACAAAAAAAGCATGTAAATGTATATATTAGACAGTTTGTATAAACAGGAATGCTCCTTAAAATGTTGTTGTCCAAATACTCGAATAGGAGTCTCTCATAGACTTTACTGGTCAGCAAACGGAGATGATTTCATTACAAACCACATTTCACTCGATTTGCTTCATAAGACCCCAGGATAACAATTACGTATACAATAATTGGTATGGGCAATGATTATGTTCATTCAGATACAATTCTCAGAGCCTTCAGCAAGTTTATCACCATGGTAATACACAAACTAGAATTGATGTTTGGTTTGAAGTACCAAGCTGTATTGATCAAAATGAAGCATAAGTCTAGAAGAATACAAAAGCTTAGATAACTTCCCTGTTGACGCTAGAGATGATGTATAAACACCATGGGTATGGAGTCTTTGGGGGCATTTATGAGTTCAATACCCTTCATAAGCACATAAGTAACGTCTGTATTGTAAGCACGACGTTTCAAAACATAACCCTACTAATACAAGACCAATTCTATGGATAACAACTTCTTTATTGATTTCTCACGCCGGCTGATTCTTGTCCCTTCTTCTGTTGTTGATTTCTCACGACGAAGGGGCAAGAATTGGCTAATATTTGTATTGTATTATCACACCAACTTCTAAATGCCTTTGAAGAATATCATATGCCGACTACTTCAACTTTTACTCTTGGTCAGGCAGTAAGCTTCTATTCCGAGACAACGTGATTTTCAAAGTAAACATTATAACTTGTTATACAAAAATACTGCTGTTATTAACATGAGCATGAGCTGGTTAAAATTACAACCTTTATTTCTCCCGGACTTAGTTGATTATCCACTTGAAATAACTTATTTGTCCTTCTCACCGAACGTTCTTTTCACTCGGTTAAGCAATTCCATTTCTACAAAATGTTTCAAAATTTTCTTCTTTTAGTAGAAGGATGTTTAAATCATTTCCCACTCTTACATTTAAAGTTATCAGTATAATTTGATATCTTTGAAGAGACATTTTCCAAAACAGTTTGCTTTACGACTCAGAAAGAGTCACTTTCCAAAACAGCTTGGTTTACGACTCAGATATATAAAAACCATTTGTATTCTGTCTGTTTCATTATGAATATAGTTTTCTGTCAGAAAGATTGATTTATTTAAAAATTCAAAACTATTAAGGTCAATGGCTATTTGTAGTATATCGATATTAAATATATATATGTATTTTCTCCTCTTTGTGAATTTTGCTAGGTTTTGTGAACTGGGAATGTTTTCGTTGCAATACAGTGCAACATGTTTGTGATTGTCTTGTTAAATTTGAGTTGATTAGGTAGGTTGACGTACTTCAACAGCGGGGAAATTTGTTATTGATCCGGCGAGTGAAATGGAATTTAATGAGGAGATTCACTTTTGACGATGCTCGTTAATGCTTTTGTAATGTAACTTCTACCATTATAGCTTCCCTGATGCTTGTATTATAGTTTTTAAGCCATTTCATAACATCTGTTAAATGTCATAAAAATGTATTGGAACTATTTCCTCAAAGCCGGTAGATTGTAGGATTTTTGCATAATTTCAAAAATGTTAAGCATAATTATATTCATACATACATTTTACAAAGACAATGTTTTGTATTTATGTTAACAAATACGTTACCGTCTCAAACCTTTATATTCAATTTTGTCATACGTTAGAACATGCTTCTTAAGACATGTCTTAGTTACGAGAGCTTCGAAAATCTAGAGCCTGGATATATGTGAGTGCTTATTGCAATATTGACACAAGATGGAGGTCTTTATCATTTCTAATTACACTTCTATGATTAGTATGTCATTCTTGTAGACAATATACGGTCGTGTAACTGTAACCTGGAGAAGGAAGAAGGTTACTTCCGACATAAGTTATTTAGTTTTTACATGGTATTGAAATAAGTAAACTATGTTTTACATTTCCCCTTGAGTAAACAAATCAGGCAGCTTCTAATGATAGTTGGTATATACATTGAATGTATGTGATGTGTGGTAGACACATTGCATAAACAACACTCAGTCATGATTAGTATTGGACATGTTATACGCACATTAATCACAACATCAGTGACACATATTGCATATTACTATTGTACATGCGATGTCACATCGTAATATGTTGTAGGGTTCTATCGATATCTTGTTAGACTTTGTTAGCATGTCTATGTGAAAAATATTATTTATTTAATGATTTCCCCCAAAATAGGTGGGTTTATTAGGCGTAATTTCATTTCTCATTTTATGTTACTTGAGTTCTTGTTAGTGGAGAGGGATAAGATATAATTTCATTTAAAATTGCATTTTAAATGATAAAACTTTTAATTTATAGCATTGACATCCATGAAGTATTTCAGTCGGATTGTAAATATTTTCTCTAAAATGTGAAACACAAATTTCCCTAAACATAATCCTGATTATGGTTGACGTAGTAACACCAGCCCAAGATTTATGTTGTCAAATATAGTTGGCTGTAAACGTAAAAACAAGATATTGATAATGACAAGAAAATTAACAAACAACAAAACCGAACTATCAAAAAGCTTATTCTTTCTAAATAAACAATCGATCATTATTTCCGTACTGTATTCACGCCTGTAGAACATTTACATTGATAGTTTAGATATACATGAATACGTATTTAGGTATTAAAGTGACATGACATGTTTTCTATAAATCAATCCATTATGGATATACACGGCAAGAGTTAGTAATGTATATTGATTTTTCCAGCTCATAAGACTGTAGAACTTAATCATATATAAATGATAAGAAGCTGCAAATATGAATTCAAATGCAATATGCTGGTGTCCTGGAACCCCTTTACATATAGTTAGATATATAATGCCATCATGGCTAAAAGAGAAAGAAACGGCACCATTAGGACTTTCATTACCAACAGCGGACTTTGAAAGGGGGCAAGGTGAACTATTGAAAGGAAGGGGTCAACTCGAAAATTGTTTTTACGTCCTTCGTTGTCAAACAATCGAAACAAAGGGGGAACTGAACATTGTCTTAGGTTCACGTCCAGCTCAATATGAAGGCTTCCTACAACTTCCACGATCACATTGGCCGGTACTGACCAGTGATGAGTATATCTGCGATCTAGTAGCGCGACAGATGATCCACCATCATTTTGACATATACGTGGAGACCACTCTCATCTCTACAGAAACTCTCATCTATCTGCCTTCAACTGGACCTGTGATCAATAACCATTAACTTCTCATCTCTTTCTGGCTCGATAAACTGAGATTACCATTCCTATAAGAGTGCCGATTATGTTGTTAGGAGGACGTTCATTTTCAAGTGTCTCAATTATCAAGAAATGGAATATCTATACACCAATCGTCGTTTGTTTATCCACTTCTATTGAAGAGAAGATAATTGTTTTTGCTCCAACACACATAGCATTATTAATTATGCAATGCACACTAATTATAAACTCTCATTTACCTTCGCCCTACAAGTTAAATTTCTTTTATCTTAAAATCATAGTATATGTTATTATTAGCTTTTAATGTTTCGAAGATAAACGAAATTTCAAGTTTTAATGCACATTTTGCGTTTGTAATATGTTCCTTTTTAAGCAAAACACGTTAAGCATTTCTTCCATATCTTTCTGCACATTAATAAATATGTACTGAGATAATACTCTCATAAAGCCCGTGGTGATATCCATTTATTTCCCTAGAGAAGAATTCGTCGACTTGTAAAGTTGCTTAATCTATGTTGATTTCTTTTTGGTTAATGTTATTGGATTTATTTGGGACATGATTGCTTACAAAACTACTGCAAATCTACTTAGCAATGCATTCTATTCTCAAAAGGACAATCAATGTATCTCTGGTTTGTCAGAGCAAGAAACAGATTGTCCAAGATTCACGTTCTTGGGATTGCTGAGATGAAATTGCAACAGTACAGAAACTGATTATTCACTAAACATAAAACAAAGACCGGAAAAGGTTTATTTCGATTTTATAAGCCAACGGTCCGGGTACAAAAGAGAATATTAGTAATAAAGTATAAGGCTTCCCAAGAAGAAGTTGTTATGCTGAGAAATCAGAGCTTTTGTTTTGGATAAACAACTTCTTGATTCTGTTAAAACCATGTTTCTACATAGATTCCTTTATCGTTGACATCACTTGCTCGACAAAAACATGATAATCTATACTGAACGTCGATATCACAAAATAATGAATCTGTTTACGCACAATAACAATTGCCCTTTTGTTAACATTAGGTCTTCAAAAGTGGGACAGAATCAGCAATTAAATATCTAGTTGCCTACAGGGGTTTCCAATCCTGTAAATAATTAATAAGTATCCATTACTGTTGGTCTACTCGAAGTATGGTATTGAGTCAAACGTATTTCCAAAATGAAACAACTGTCAATGCTTTTGTATGTTTGCCTAATTATCTTATAATTGAGAAGTACTGTTGTTATGAAGGTAATACAATGATATCCATAAGGACAGAAATGATTTCTTTGAAAGTACTGTAAGTGTCAACCCCTTTAATGATTCGAGTTAGATCCAAATAGAGTACTTGGTACATTTACGTCAAAGAATTCTTTTAACAAAACAATTCACTTGTCAGTGTAACATTTGTTTTCCTTTTCATTAGATCGCTTTCCCCCTGAGAGAACGTGTCACATGCCCTTAAAGAACACCACCCTATTGTTTAGCGCCATTGTAATCATTTCCCTTTGAGAGAGAGTTGCTAGCTATTCCAGTCACGATGATAACTGGGATGTCCGTGATGACGTCAGTAGCTAGAATGATTGAATTACTCGCCTTTTCTGCTTAGTCTCCAGGCCATGCACTCCGGATAATAACCACGAGGAGATATGATACACAATACACTAGGCATTTGATAGTATGATACCCTGTAGTCGGATTCATATTCGGTTGTAAAGCTATAGTAATTTATTGTAGGGCTGTGTTCTTTGAAAACACTGAAGTACGTTAGCGTGGGGAAAGCGATCAAATTTCAAGAACTATGAACTAAATTTTGATAACATAAGATAGTATTATGAACTACAGTTTATTTCCTTGGGATATTTACTGAACTTGTGAATATGGAGGTTTTAATAATGTCCAAAATCACATTGACATACACAAGTGAGCAGAAGGTTTGACAAAACGCAATCCTATTCGTTTTAAGATAATTCTAAACGTCCACGCACTGTTTTCAGTGACTGATTTTTCCTAATCGTTATGTATAATTCACAAACATCAACTTATAGTTCAATCTAACGAAAGAAAGGCTCATTAAAATCGGAAGGATATTCATATAACAAGATTAAAAATAGAAGTCTTTAAGCAAGTTTTGTCTACGTATTCTCCAAAACACATATGGCAAGAAATGTCTTACATATAAAAAGAACTCAAATAAAAACCTAAGCCTACTATTCCCTAATGCCTCTGGACATCAATGTTGGAACGTTTTTTGGATTTTGAAAAAACATACGAAATAATGCCATAGGGCGATTTGACATTTCGAATGTCTAAATTCGAGGCTATTCGAGGTTAAGTGGTGTTATTGATTTGGTGGGTTTCTATACATTAGGAGGAACTCTGTAAGCTATGGCGTTCATTAGATGAATTGCTGGATTTTAAGATCGCAGAAACTTCCTCTGAGCATCTGCTTGGGTAAGTTTGTAAACAAAATGTGTAGGCCATAGAATTATGTCAGACATATTGGCATATTGACATCCCTGTAGTTAATTACTTCCATCATGAGCGAGGTGCTACGTTCACTGAGATGGGTAGATGTCATTTTAGTTGTACCCCGCTCTAAGAATATTAACTTATCTCATAGCAACATATGTTATTGTAGGAAGAAATCCAACATCACCTTCCCAGGGCATTGCGATAAAACCTGCACTTACAGTTCAGTATTGCAATGCACGAAGCGTTTGTTGAATCCCTTTCGTCAAACCTCTTTTAGGATAATTTCCGGGCACTTAACACAAGCTGACAAAGATAAGAACTAAATACATGCATTGTCAATGAAACATATGTATCAGTATGAGCTGGCTCATTGTCATCGTTACAATTCGACGAGAAAGCGCAAGAATTTTATGAATCGAGAAAATAGAAGTGGTATTAAACATCATGATTGAGCAAAAAACTGTTCAAATTTGTACATTGGACAGACATATAATATTTGGGTGAAAAATAATTGTATTTATATCTATATCTATATCTATACAAAATGAAGTTTCGTTGAATCTGGCAGATAGAAATGATCAATGTATTCACTCAACAACAATGGAACACGTTCTCCTCAACGATTACTATAATGGCACGATGGAAATGACTTCACAGCAAGCTTTCAACAAGCAAATTACCTTTGTATTTCAAAGCTTATTGATTTCTAGTTAAAGAGAGCTGAAGGATTCTATTCAAGCTTGCCAATCTTACTGGGTCAAGGAGGGGTTTCTGTACGGAAATGAGCCAGGGTGACTCAAGGGTTCTAGCCCTGTGTTGAAGGACTTTCCTCGGCAACGATGATAAATCAACCTTGTTTAGATTTAACCCATAAACGTTTATTTCACTTGATAACAGGAATCTCGGTGACATTGAACTGCGAAATATTTAAGAGGTTTTGGCCTTAAAGTATGTTAATTATCTTATTCATTTCGACGTTCTGTACACATAAGCAAACAATAGAGAGAATTCATACCTAGCGACATTACTAATGAACCACACTGAGGTAATCTACCACATAACATTTTTTGAAAACATACACGTACTTTGGTTCTAATTAAGTTCTAAATGTCCGGAAGGAATAACCGTGACTTTTATTTCCAATGAACTGAAATACACGACAAAGGTTTTCAAATAATCTAAATATAAAAAGACAACAGATAATTGCAACAGCATTGTTTACACTGTATGTAAGAAATCAACTAAGTAAGTTATACATTGAATAAGAATAATTCGTCCTCTGGTCTCAGTTCAGGGAGTCTAAGGTTGTCATGTTATGCAGTTTCCGATAATCAGTATTTTTTGTGTACATCAAACGGGGTCTTTTTTTATCCCGTAGAGACTTCGAAAGTCTTCATTTTATTATTGATACCAGGTAAATAGTAAAGAAAAATAAGTATCTTATTGTATTGGTTTAAATATAAAGTGAGTGCATTTCCCCAAGGTCGCCTACATATTTGAGTGCGAAAGTACCTTTAGTCGTTGACCAGATGGCCATTATTCTAACAAGGCTGAGTGAAATCAGAAATCCGAATAAAATCTAAAATGTGATATTTATAATGCAGAATCTGCAGAATATTCATAAGATAAATGGAATCTGCTCCGGTAATCTATGGATGACAGAAATCTGTTTCATAACTTGAAATATGTCCAACCCTTCAACATATGTTGTCAGAGTTACCCATAAACCTTGTTGTTATTCAAAATGCTGCTCCAAACAGACAACTATTCCCAGGGGTCATATCTCTTTGAGAGTTATGTGTTGTGCATTTGTTCACTCCATAATCATACAAGACGTGAGTTGCTTTTGGCATAAAAACCTGAAATCAATACTTAAAAAACTGATAATTCAATTTTTATTATTTATTTAGCATTAATGCTTTGTTAGTGTCCTTGATTAAGTCGAATAGGTAATTTTGAAATGATTTCGAGGTTTACAACATTCGATTTTCAAGATTCCCTGTTTACGTAAATATTGTGACGTCAAAAAAAATAGTTCCATAATTTCAAGGTCTCCTAAAACTTAACTTAAATTACAACTCTGACCTTTTATTATTTATTCCTCAGAACACCAAAGCTAGAATTTAGTTTTTGATTTCTAAAAAAAAACAAGAAATAATGCCATAGGGCCATTTGACATTAAAAGTCGGACGACTCGTGGTTAAGTGGTGTTATTGATTTAGGGGGTTTCTACAAGAGCAAGAACTCTGTAAGCTATGGCTTTCACTTAGATGAATTGCTGGTACCATCAACTCTACAACAGTAATTTTATAGTCTGTCTGATATTCCATGTATAGATACACAGCTTCCTGCTTCCAACATGCCTTAGGTTCCTTCTTCAGCTTCCAACATGCCTTAGGTTCCTTCTTCAGCTTCCAACATGCCTTAGGTTCCTTCTTCAGCTTCCAACATGCCTTAGGTTCCTTCTTCAGCTTCCAACATGCCTTAGGTTCCTTCTTCAGCTTCCAACATGCCTTAGGTTCCATCGTCAGACACACACTGAAGTGAGGTGATTTGGGTCCATCCCACTTATATAATAATACTGTCACTAATCTAACATCCCCTTCTCACAGACGAAGCTCAAGTCACATGATCCCTGGTGCGGTATTCATATAAGCAAAGTTTTACTTGTTTACCGAACCAGATTCGTTCTCGAATAAAAATATGTTTAAACCATAAGATCCCGATCCTACCTCTCTTGCCATAAGAACTGTTTTCGGTTTATAAAGAAGTGAACATAAAAAGATGCAATCAATTATGGTTTTGCATCAACGACGCTATTAAAAAAAGGAACGATTTTAAAGTCATTTCCGGTTGCTTGAGAAAAACTAGTATATATCCAAATATGTCTTTTACCCTTTGAATCTTCTTACAAAGAATTTTACAGCAAGAACAATAGTCTTGGTCAGAATAAAAAGTAAACTCGAATGACCCCAAAGTTTTGTAAAGATCTAAAACTTCAGTGAAGATCACCTAGAGAATTTAGCTTAATGCAGCCGGCCTTCCAAAAATCAATTTCGACAGCCACAGAGGTCCTAAAGTTACTTTCGATTGGGCCGACTGCAAGGACACTCGCACTCGACGCTCTGTAATGACTATTTTCCGTGCTATTCCTCATTAGTTGAATAGAAATCATTTTCCAAACGATAATGACATTAAATGAGATCTTTAATGTTACTACAAAATATGTAACAAAAGTTCCTACCACAGTCGAGATCACTTGTGTGAGATTAGGTGACATCTACATTGTATATTTCGCTTAAATCAAATCGTCATAAGGCAATTGCATCAGTTAATGAGTCTTCGAGCAGAGCTCATAACACTATCTCGACAAAAGGTGATGACCTGAAATTGTCATGACGTTATCATGCTGATGATTTCACAATGATGTGACCTCACTGCTGAAGAGTTGTTACTTTAATCAACTCGTTTCAATATATTTGATATCAGAAGACACTTTAGTGAGATTTTCTATTTTTTATTGTATCGATATGTATGCATTGGTCCTTATATACTCAAAACTAGTACAGTTTACTGCTTAATTACGGGTTATTATGCCGCTAAGTTGTTGACTAGTTTACCATTATTCTATCACAACTGAATTAAATGGAAAGAATTTAAGATCCAACATAACAATGTTCCGACTAATTTCACCTGCAGAATATTCATAGGATACAATCTGAATCTGCTCCGGTTATCTTTGGATGACAGAAATCTGTTTCATAACTTGAAATATGTCCAACCCTTCATCATCTGTTGTCAGAGTTACCCATAAACCTTGTTGTTATTCCAAATCCTGCTCCAAACAAACAACTTTTTCCCCAGGCTCGATTTTTTGTTTTTAAAGTTATGTTTTGTGCATTTGCTAAGTCTATTACCACGAAAATTGTGAGTTGCTTTAGGCATAAATACTAGGCGGATAATCTAATCGTTTCAATTTTGGGATATGAGTTTGGCGTCAGCTGGGATATCAGTGTTGATATCAGCTTGGATATCAGTGTTGATATCAGCTGGGATGTTAGTGTTGATGTTGACGTCAGCTGGAGATATCAGTGTTGACGTCAGCTGGAGATATCAATGTAGATATCAGCGTGTATATAAGTGTTGTTATCATCTGGGATATCAGCGATGCAGTCAGCTCGGATATCAGTATTGATATCAGGTGGGGATATCAGTGTTTTTATCACCTGGGGTATTCTTTGTTACACGGTGTTTTGAAGGGATGTACGGTACTGTAATACCCTTGTAGATTTGTCATATTTCCTTCGGTGCAAGACCATTGTAGAGATTGTATTTCCTTTATAGCAGCCGAAGGAAATCTACAAGAGTCTTGTGAAACGTTATGAAAACTGTTCGCAGTTTACCGTCAGTTGTTAGGGGAGACAACTCAAAAATATCCGAATTGAAAAAAAGTTGTTAATAAATAAAAGAAGAAATATGTGCTGGCGCAGACAAAACTAGCAATATGCTCACTTTGAATTCTCCCCAAGTACTAGTGTTTGTTAATGTAAAATTTGATGCTTTTATTACGAGTGATTAGCCGTTTTACTTCCGCATTTCATCTAAGGTCAAGGTCATCCGTCTGACCCGTTTGATTGTCACAGGACTGTTTTCATACCCTGCCCAATCTGCGGCTGCGTATGCATTGGCTATTGACCAATCAGAATTCTACAGATTTATCTAAAGAGTAATATAGGGTTTATATCAGCTGGGGATATAAGTATTGACGTCAGCTTGATTGTAAGTGTTGGTATCAGCTGCTTCGTATGATTTTTTACTCTCATTTGTTGCTGAGTTCAGGCAATACAATCCAAATAATGTCCTTGAGGAAGATGTCATTGCCTAGCCGATGCTTTTATTTATAATGGGGAAATAAAATCCCAGTAAAACGACAGGGAAATGGGAAAAATCATGATTGAATGTAGATGATCATTCCGTGAAAAAAAGTTTTATACACCTTGATTTTGGTTCACTTCCGTTTCAATGAAAGGTTATAACGTTTAATGTTTAACGTTTCGTTTTTCCGTTTTTCAAAAACCTCTGAATACAGTTAGGTCAACATAACCCGCTTGAGAACCTCAGTTGATAAATGCCAATACTCCGACAGATTTCAATTGTAAACATTTAAATTAAATCGAAATAAAATCGAATGTCAATGAAAAACAACTTTTGCATCGTTTAATGCTACAGAATGTGCTATTTTAACATCATGTTCACCTGATCAAAGCCAAACGTGAGGAGTCAATTTTCATCGTAATTTGCACCTTGGCCACAGGAACATCCATCCTCTTGTTCAACCATTGTTATCAGTCTCGTTTGTCTGAGGTTTGCTTGTTACTTTCGTCACGAAGTCAGTAGGGATATCAGTGGTGACGTCAGCTGCTCGTATGATTTGATTACTCTCCTTTGTTGCTGAATTTCCCTGGAATACACTCCATACTGTGTCTTAAGGGAAATTTTTATTATCTTAGCTTGTTCCCTAATTGGGATTTATATCTTATTAAAACTGCAGGAAAATTGGAACATAATTGAGTTAAGATGTTTTAAATACTCCTAATTGCAAGCAAATGTTATCAATACCTATCGTTTAAATTTTGTCAATATATCATCGTTTTAGTAATAAAACTCTCTTAGTAATCTTTGAAACACGGCAGTTAGTAATACAATTTTCGGGTAATTTGGGGTCGTTTAGATTCTCCATAAGAGTCTCTGTGTGTCTATATGTATATGTTTACTTTACATGTTATGTAGGTAGTATATGTATATGTCTGTAGGTTTAACAATAAATATTCGGTTGACCTTCAGAATATACGTATCAAATTGATAACAATATTATATTCCTGTCAGCCATGTCAGTTTCAAAGGAATATCAATCAAGGTGGTCCAATAATGACGTATTTAGCAAGTAATGTTGTTGTAGAACAGCAAATGTCAGAACATTGAGATATGATATGTATAAGGTCAGATATTTACATACCAAAGTGTCAGATTAACGTGTCGGATAACAAATTCAAAAGCTTTCACGTTCCACTTGCATGTTGCAATCGTTGGATATAATTCATTAGGCAACCAACACTATTGACATCTACTTAATTACATTGTCACATGCACAAAATATGGAATAAAAAGTTTAAGGTCTTAGACTTTCCGGATTAAACACCTGTGTCTTATGCTTGCTGAAGGCTTGTTTGAATATCATTTTGCAATATAAACAAAGCAGTAATTAATGATAATTCAGCAATTCAGTCGAATGTCCAGATGCTGTACATGGTATCACCCCTGGGATTATTCATCAGGAACATATGTACTGACATTACCCGCCCTTGATACATGTTATAAATCAATTACCCAATGTATGGGTTTGACCATATTCTCTCTCCACAGAGGCAACTCAGTCATACCTGAATTAGCTAATTCAGGTATGACTGAGTTGCCTCTGTGGGGAGAGAATGGGGTTTGACATGTGATTATTGAAATATGTGTATTTGGCGCGTGCTCAGGAAGTAGAATAGAAGGAAACCTTGTCACCTGGTAGACTGAGAAAACAAAAGTGTGGTAAGAGCAGGAATTGCAAGTCAATATCCTCAATTCAAGACCAATGCGTCTTGTTTCATTTCTTTTAAGAAGGTTAAATCGATGAAGTAATTTCCTTGGATAAAACGAATCAGGGATAACTTTAGTACCTATTTTGGTTTATGAAAAGTTCCCAGGGGTGCTATAGTATAGAGCATCATGACATTTAGTCCTGGGGTACCATGGATGCAACTCCGCTTGAAGATCTGCACGTTAAGCTTTCAGCACCATAACTAAAGATCCGTTCAAGAGTATGTTCATATATTGTATCTAACATATTATTGAAATAATTCAGGACCAATGCGATGTTTGTGACCTTGACGTTATTTATAAAGTGAAGCTGGAAGTCCCACTTGCTTGTGGAGTTTTAAGATTGAATAAGGAAATAAATGTTATTTACAAGATTCTCATCACTTTCTCAGAGAATAAGCTACCTTGACATTGTTGAGTATTGAAGGTCAAGTCTTGTTAGACTTGAGTTGGTTTTTTTTAAATCAACATCGAAATTTAAATTTAGCATAAACTGTGACAAATACATTTTTCATTTCATATTTGATTAAAAATTTATGAAATAAAAATCATAAACTTTATATGTATAGATACACCTTGTATTCCTGCTATAACTATAAGGAAGATATATATATACCTCAATGTTAGAAACCACATCACTTTAGATCTTGAAGACAGACTCGGAAGGCACTTGAAGTGTCGCCATTTTCAATAAACTCTTCCCCGATCAATAAGTCTCTGAGTCTTGAAAGCACTCTCCAAATGAAACAATCAGAAATCTACATTATCGGCCTATTGGAATAACAGACGCATCTGATTTGGTGAATTTGGTTTGAATTCATTCTCCATCAAACCCAGCTATCAGTCTGGAATTATGTTACAGTTGAATCGCTGCTAACCATTAGAGTGGAATTAAAGAGATCTATTAATGGTTTTCAAAACGATGATGCATTCTATAGAGCGGTTCTGTCATGAGGAAAAAGCGATTAAAGCTTCATGATATTCAGCATAATGTATAGAGACAGTTCAGTTGGAAATAGTTAAATTTGTTTGATGGACACAGCTCTATTGAAAATACTGAGATCTTAGGAGAAGGACGCCCGATAATTTCAAATATAGATACATCAATTTACTGTGTCTGGGCTTTTGCATTTAGGAAAGGTCACTGAAACGAATGACGTCATCACTGGACGTACACTGGGTGAGGTGGGGTGGTATGGGTTTTATTATTACCGCTTTCAAGAGTATTTCACTTATATCGCGGCTATCGTGGCTATGTATTGCGGTGAAACCTGCGAGCATCGGCTGGAACTCGCGAACCATGGGTAGTACTACGCTGAAATTCAGCAATAAAGAAATGCACCCAAATATGACTGCGTGCAGAACAGTTCTCTATTGCAGACAAATTTGTCGAGCTCCTGGATTCGAACCACGGACCTCCTGATCCGAAGCCGAATGCGCTAACCACTGCGCTATCTCGCCCCCTGGACGTACACTGTATGGTTGTTACCATATATGAACACATTTTGTGAGGATTTGCAATATGGTGTTAAATAAGATTATAAATTGATAATTATATATACGCAACACAATTTTTTTTAAATCTTTTGGCAGCAAAATATAGAAATATAAATGCGTAACGAGATAGGTTTGATAAATATCCCGATAAACAATCTTCATTAGGAAATAACCACGACGGTATCTTGATAACTTAATAGTATTATGATCAGATGAAGTGTTAAATTAGAGCATCGCTCTTATTATGGTACACCTAAAACGTCTAATAGTTATGATATACAAGGGGAAAAGCATCACGGTTATTGGTCATAATCATATCACTCTTGATATTGAACACCTTGGAACGTTCAACTTTCCAAGAAGTAAGCAGTTAAAGAGCAACTCATTTGTCATTTGATGAAGAAGCAGCGAATATTGCTAAACCGTCACATTAAACGCTTATCGGCCTTGTTAAGTACCAATATGAAGGTATAAAGTTGCGATAATGATCGAAAACTGGCCAGCAGCCAGAAAAACAAATGGGAGTTGAAAGTGTTTTACCGACTGTATAAGTAGTATCTACGTCAACTTCCATGTTTGTAGAAAGCCGTTTTTGGATTTTTATGAGTGAAAAAACAGTATTATTCATAAAGTTTTCATTTAGGAATGAAAAGTTGAGCTCTTTTAAACTTATATCACCACATGTTTCGTGTATATTCGTTTGAAAGCAAACTAATATGACATGTTTATCATGGAGTGGCTCTTTAAGAGATGTGGTCCTCCAGCAATGGAAAGAAGCTCTATCGATCCCAGCCTTTTCCCTGAAAGGAGATTGAGCGATCCTTGATATAATTGAAATCAATTTGGATGAATGGAATAGATTTACCCTAATTTGTCAGCAGAGATTGGAATCACGTCTATGGTTAATTGTTCCTTTGGAAAACCTTTGCCTATGTATGCCACTTCTAAATGTCGTTCTAAGACCTGTTATGTTCCGTTCTATTCTGACATTTCTCCATTTCAGGCCATTATTTTGATTTTGTGGGGGCCTGTCTTTTCGATAACGAGTTGAACCAAATGCTGCTCCAGTATTAATTAAGAGAACTTTATTTGTCAAATAGATATGCAGGTTTGGTTAGCACCTCAAAAATATTTTTATCTTAAACAACTAAGCATTAAATAGATATAAAAACAACAGATCATTTGAACGGTTTATTTAATCAAGAAATGATTATTCGTGTCAAAACCTCTATCCCCAGTGAGTTCAGGACTAAAACAGCAAATGATCATATCAAAGCAATCATACAACAATGCTATTTTCTTGATTAATGTTCATCATTTCACATATTTGTTCTTTGTCCGAACATGACATTACTGCATGAGGCATTAGACCAGTCGTACATGACGGAACTCTAGTGTGATTTCAATCTATTATTTCCAATAACTGTCTGTGCATATGGAACATGGTATTCACTTAGAATTCCGTCATATTAACGATTTAAAACTGATCTTGTTAAATGAGTAATGCAATGACTGTAACTTAAGTAGCATGACACCCTCGTATCTTCCTATAACACTAACGAGCCACGGCTTCGTTATTTCGTTCTATCCCCACAGATTTGGCTCGAGTTATAACATTCCGATCTGCTATTCGTTGAGCAGTTCTATAGTTTTCAGCACATTCTCATAAAGGTCAAATTTGCACCAGAGAGTATTTGAAAAATTTCAGTCAATGAAAACACTTCTTGCATGAAAAGCTTACATGTTGTTACAGACGCCTATTAACCGTGTTAAGTGCACTTTCGAATGAAGTCTATTTTTCCCCGGAGCTTACGTAAATAACTCTCTGGCTTTAGAAATGATTAGTTTTAAAACAGCATCGCTGATTGAACGACTAACTCTAATTTCATCCAAAAAGACTTCCTCTTTTCTGGTCCACAACCTGCTCTAATAATAGCAGATGTTAGATGAGGATTTGATCACTTGAGGTACCTCTGATGGTAGAGAATGCCATTATTTAAGAAATGGAGTGTCACTCGGCCATTACTCACTACGTCGTAAAGATGGAGACCTTGGTAATGATACGGGGCACGACAACCCCTAGTTCCTCTAACAAAGCAACGCGACCATTCTTGGAGCAGTAATTGGCATGGGTTTCTACTAGTTAGTCATCGCGCTGACGGTAATTGACCCGAAGTGGGTCGAATGGCTGTACACCGGAAGTGCCTATGTCACGCCACCTGGCGGGAAAGGGGATAATAATGAGGACTACCGTTGCTTTGCAAACGGAATGGTTTTACTTTTAGAAACGTGAGTCTGTTATCAACTGTCACAAATTACTCTCATTAGTGGATTGTCGTGCAGCGGACGTTTTGGTGTCTACGTAGTTTCTCAGTTGAACATTAACCTTGAGGTTAGTTCAGTCTATCCCTCGTCCCTGATATAGACGACCAGGCTTAGTGCTCATATTACAAATCAGTCCCCGATCCCAGTAGTCAAGATTGGTAAATCTATCATATATCATGTATATTAACCAAATTTGGAAATAGATCTAT
Organism: Steromphala cineraria; assembly: GCA_916613615.1. NCBI lineage: Eukaryota > Metazoa > Mollusca > Gastropoda > Trochida > Trochidae > Steromphala > Steromphala cineraria. The sequence goes on along the minus strand of OU744724.1, from coordinate 15,292,273 downwards.
CATACCAAGATTTAATCACGGATTAATACCTTGCAGATAATCATCAATTTTCACTGTGTATTCGTAAAATTAACTTCGCACTTTGGTGGATAAATTTACGGTTATATATTTTCCGATATGAATATGTTCATATCAGTGTGATTTCCTATGTAAACAACAATTTGTTACTAAGTCTATATATCTGAATGTGTCCAAGTCTTCATGTCATCTGACATTAGGATCAGAGAGAGAACTTCTTTATCATAACATGTATATATTCATTTATATTTACCTATTTAGATAGATTATAGCATATACGGATATATTATACATGTATGTCTAATGCAGGTCAATGTCGAAACAAATAGGGAAAATCTTTAAGAGATATTAAACTACATCATGAAAATCTAAGGTGGAAATAACAAACACAGATCAGATATGTCTTTCATAGCAAAGAAAGCAATAAATTATAAGTGGATAGGCTTAAATATTTTCTCTGTAATGCATTAAGGTACTTACATATAATATATTCCGATTCATCCCTTTCAATCCCCATGATTCCACAGCCTATTACTATTTTGCACAACTACATGTATAATATTAAAATGTTATAAATGCCTCTTACAATATTTCACAATAAATTTAGATTACTCTTCTTCAAATCCAATTATCTTAAATCATAGTTAACATAGGGTTTCGTAAAGCCAAAACAACATAGGGTTTAAATAAGTGACTTCCTAATATGAACTAAATGCATTAAGTTTTATTCGAACCTGATGCACGAACGCATATAAGTAGCTATTCAAAATTGAAACTTTAAAAAACTAAGAAATTAGGTGTTCAAGTGTAAACCAATAAAATATAAAATTAAGAGTTCAGAACAAGAGATGAAATAAAAGATAATAAACATGTCGTATCACTAGAAATCAAAAGATTGCTGCAAGTGTTTATATTTACAGTTACCTTGTATTAGACATTGAAGCCGTTGAAGGATACTAATTACTTTAGAGAAACCTGGTATGTGTTGTATGATTTGAAGCCTCTAGCGATTAGACTATTGTTTGTCTGATACCCAAGCCTTATAAATACACAATATATGAACTTTGGTGCATAAACAGAAATGTTTTTTTCAATATGCTGGACAAATAAGACTAATATTGCTCTATCAGTTATACATTAAGTAACTATCACTGCGATTTATGTAAATATAATTAGACTATGAAAAGGCCTTAAAAATAAATATTTTGAAAGGAAATTAGAAGGGAACCGCATAAGAGAGACAATATTTCTTAATTTTATGTTCTATAGCGTTATAATGACCACGTGAATTATATAACGCATTCGGAAACAAAACTGGTCTTTACGCGAGTTATTGTGTTTTGTAAAGGAGTACCGTAATATAAATATATAAATAAGGGAGGCTTGTCTTATAGGGGCATATATGTTTCTCCTTTCAATTATTGTCAATAAATAAATCATTCATTTGCTTCCTGATTTATAAATATATACCATATGCAGAGGACAGTAACTGTTCTACGTGAGACGATTTTATTGTTTCTATATCTGCGTAATTACGGGATGTTTCTCTCGAATCATACTATTACTGAGTCCCGAAGTAAGACTTCGTCAATTTCTGTCCAGTCTGTAATTTCAGCACATTTAGAGAATCTTTTAGTGATTTAAAGGCTTCCTCTGGGATAATAGACCAACGAAACTGGTGGATCGTAAAGATGAAATTGACTGTCCTAATTCAGATGTTATCAGAGGTTGTTCCGGTGGATGATGTTTATATTTTGGGTTTAATAGTCCGGTCAATTTAAGGTTCGACCCACTAAAATTGCAACAGAAACAAATTCAACTGTTTTGTGAACAACATAACCTACTTAATAACATATACAAAGTTTAGGAAGTTATATGAAGGGGAACATTTTAAAAAAATTAAATGAAAATTCATGAATTTTAGCGATATTTTACCGCATATTTTGAAAATTAGGTATTTTTCTATTTTTTTCTTCTTTCTTCTTCACAGTAACTTATATATCAAATGAAAGCTTAAACCATGACGTTTTCAGAAATGTAATTGTGTTTTATATACAGTAGTAACTGTTCGAGTTATTGCAATTTTTAGCCTGACAGGATTAGTGGATTATGTTGAGAAAATCGGGTAATGTGATATCGTATGTATATGATCATAAGCTCAATTTTCTGAGTAATTATACTTTACTCTTGAGAGGAAGATCCTTTTAAATTTCATTTTTTACAGTATTTCATCTCCATTAGGTAGTATGGATCGTTCCTAAACTGTTTAATTGGAGATTTTGTGATAGGGAAGATGATAAATCGGTTGTTGCGATCTAGGAGTATTTGATAAATCATTAGAGATGTAGACGAAATCAATAAAGTTTGCCATGAAGTGACGCCAGAAGATTGAAAGATAACTTGAAAGTCGAATTCTGCGATCGATTTCTTTCATTCACCCTACCACTTGCATTCACCGAGAAAAAAACTGTAAATTGATACTGTTATTTCCGCTTCAGGGTCCGTCTGACACGCTGCAGCTGGATCAAACCGGGTTCAACAACCATCAACCAATCATAAACCTTCAAAACAGCGAGCCAAGGAGAGGTCAGAGTGAATTCGCTGCGGAGAAAAATGGCGGACCGGAAGTGAAGCGTTCAGAACGTGTTGACGTTAAAGACGAGGTTGATGTGGAAGATGAATCCGTGTCTAAAAACATGGAACTTGCGGACGAGGAGGTGAAGGCAGTGCTGAAGACCTTCTTCCGAAACCTCAAGCGTCACCCAGAGATTGTTGAGGATATCCTGGAACGTGAGAAACATTACTTTTTGGGCATGTTTTAAAAAAGTTAAAAAAAACTCTTATTCATCTTCTTTTTGGGTGTTTTCGTACTTTGGACTTGTATTTAATTTTTCGGCTATTCAACAATATTATATATTTGCCTTTTACTGAAAAAAATCAATTCTATGTGCGGGTCCACGCATTCCAGGCGGATTTGTTGAAACAAATTTTCCCCAAGGCTTCTTGATTTCTTTTGAACGTACTCGGTAAACATTCGAATCTGTGACCACCTGTTTCTTAAACAAACTATCCAAAGAGTTTGATTAAACTGTGAGATATGAAATTGTCATAATAACGTATTTACTAGTATTCTTCTGAAGTATCTGATAATTACAGATATGGCACTAGAGAAGAAATTGAACAAATGCGATGAAACTGCATATCCAAACCTACGCTCGTACAGTTTGAAGCACATCATGAGTCTCGTAAATAATATTATCCTATTCCAAAAGCAAGATTCTATGTTAATTTCAGCAAATGAGTATAAAAATTGTGCCAACGATTGGTCGCACCATGTGCCAATAGCTGGCCGATCAAAAGAACTTCTTTTTATTAGTAGGAGATGAGACGAGCATTGCTGACAGTTCGATCATTGCCATGACGCCATGGCTTACATTTTTCCAAAAGTTACTCAACCTTTGATATTTGTAACTGTAACAATTAGATGAGAGCACATCAGATAAACTATATAACATACTTACAGATGTTCGACAATCACATTATTAGTTATACATGCTCTGCTGTCAACCTGACGATTGTTTGAACCAGTCGCCTGGAATCTTCACGATCGTCAGATAAACTGATTTGCCACTGCCACCAGGTGGCGCTGTTATGTGAGCAGACGACAATCTAGTTGAGCAGACGACAATCTGGTTGAGTGAACGACACGACCTTTTGATCACTCTCAGAATAACAGACAATTTAACAAATGTTTAGAGAAATGATGTTCTTGAAATTGGTTAATAATGTTTGTCAATCACATAACAATCCGGTTTTAGTGAAAATAAGATGTCATTGCATATGACTAATTAAGATGAAATGACCGTTGGTGTATGCACATTGACGCCATTCTACGTCACAAGCACAAGGAGAAATAACTCAAAGTTCCCCCAGACGTCGGAGAAATCACTAATAGGTGAACCAGACGTTAATACTCCTAGATGAAAACATAATGTCGCCATTTTACTTTCTGCGTCACGATAAATTAAATAAAAGGAATGAATACAATAACAATTAGGTAGGAATTCTATTCAAATTGATTTTCCAAAAATGACTGTGTGTCTTTGAGCTATTCAAAGCCAAACAAACTCTTTAGCCATATTAATGGCTACTCTGCTCCTTGTTTGTTTTAGATTGTTCACAAGTTTTATATTTCAGCTGTCAATAAACAGAAGCGCTAGCACATTACGTTTTCCCCATCATATTTCGATAAACGGTACTGTACAATGCTTCGAATGAATCTGAATCAATGGAACAGAAGAATAAGTTTATCAATGGTAATGAAAGTCGAAGCAAAGCCAAGTTGATGCATTTTTAATGTTTATTTCTCAATCCATTATCATAATACTAAGCATAACCAAGAGGTGAAATGTTTTCAGGAGAGGGAGCCAAGTTGATGGCGGGGCAAGTTCAAGAAGGGGGTGAGGAGGAACAGCATGATGAGGACAACCAATCATCGCCCGAGGAGAGTGAGGAGCGCCACCTAGCGGAGGAAGACAACACTGGCAGTCTTCCTCTTGATATCTCCGACTTTCAAAAACCTAGCCCTCAGCTTAATAAGGTATACACAAAAATGAGATGACGAAAGCTAGTGTTTTTTTAGTTAGAAAATGTGCTTGTTGCTGTTGTACATCTTACAATACTTTGACACTCATCTTTTCAAGTTTGACGACGTTTTGATCACAAAAGAGATTGTGCTCGTTAATGAATTAATATTCTGTTAATGCAAATTGTACATTATCGTGTTAAGTTTTGATCGGCCCAAGAAATCATGTTCGAGAACCCCAACTATTATTGTACGCTAAACTCTAAGTGTAGCTATCAACAGTGGACGAATGACGTCTGGTAAGCTATAAATGCAGCAATGTGAATCAAAACGTCGTTATAAAATGTTTTAGAATTGAACAGTTGTTTGTAATAAAAAAATATATACTTAGAAATATAAATATGAAGTTATCAAATATAAACTTACACGAGCATATTTTAATAACACGTTTCTTTTACTCTCGGTATTCCAATTTCAAATCCAAACTACGACCATTGTTGTTTTGGGGTTTTTGTAAAAATATCAAACACATTAATCAGATTTCCATTATATGAACTATGAAATATTTCTATTTGTCTCTGAATGCTCATAATGAGTTTACTTCATTAAAACAGTGACTCTGGATTCAGTAGAAAATCCCTGCCAAATTGATTCCACAAACTAACCAGTTGGCCAACCTCTGAGTAAGCACATTCTCGAAAATGGCAAAATAAAACGATAAGTCAGTTGGCAACTTTGTCACGCAGAGAGTGTGAATCTTGCAAAAGAAATTAAATTTCCGAAGGGCTGTATCCGGCAAAGGCTTACTCCAGATGAACGATAATTGAAAACCATTGCAAAGATTAAGTTAAATCCTACAAACGACATATTCATCATCTTCTTTGTAACCAAAAACGCAGTGGTTGACGGGCTTTTAGGAAATACTGTCTTCACGTGGGATTGAAGCCAACCTCTTTTTTATTGTTTAATTGAATAACTTCTGGCGTTGACCTTAATGCGAAAGGGAGAAAAATGAACCTCTTGGGAGTTGTCATTTTGGTTGGAGTTGGTTGCAGAATTTTACTTGTTTTTCATATCGTTGACAAATGTAAATATCGTAAAACTTCAAATATATTCTTCTCATGTTAAGAAAACCTAAAACATTTAGAAGAGGTCACATTTTTGTGTTATTTATACAACACAAATTTGTCTAATTTCATGTAGAGAGAAAAAACCCAAAATAGTCGTTGGGTTATAAGTCATTGTCAATGGTAAAATGCTATTATCTACACTTCCATCATCAATATAAAAGTTATTTATGTCTCTATAGCTTATTCATTGTTTACGTAATATACGTTTTATCATTTTGTTCATATACACGATTTAAGTTAGACTCAAACAAAATTTCTGATTAGAAGTGAACTCTTTTGCATGTTGGACCTTGCTAAAGTGAAGTGAATTAAAACTTACATTTGTGGGATAGTGACAGAAATAAGCATATTGATAAAGAATATAAATTATATACTTTGACAGTGTCCATCTACACCGAAAGACGTATTCATGTCCAATAGAAGTAACAAGGTAATCTAAATTGAACATGAGTTTTTAAACAAGAACACATTTTCCTCATCAATTACATGGAGTATTTAAATGTTTACATCATTCCATTTTTCTAATTTTAGGTTCCGAAACAAGTGGAGAAGAAGGCGGGTCCATTTTCTGGTCAACCACAATTTATATACAGTGAGTTGATCTTTGACATTTAGAAAAACTTCGTGAAGCTTTCTTGTGTAACTGACGAGAAGTCTTGGGTCTGTGAACTTCATCATCGGGCTTTGGGGAACAAGGATCGGTTTATGAACACTAGTTAATTCTGTTAATTGAATAGTAAATATAGTATTTCCAAGATGGTTTGAAAATGTTAACTGTTGCTGTTGATCATGAACCCTATCTTTCATAAGAAGATTAAATAATATTCTGTGCAAGATAAGCCAATAACAGTTCATTCCAATACACCAATACGATATAAATAAAGTGAGATCAACAGATGTATGTTTGAGGCCATACTGTAGGATTCATTGTACAACCTGTTTGTGACGCGAAATGCGTCAACTCTATGCACACGAAAAGTCAACGGGACGACATACAAATATTAAATCGACTGTATAACAAATGGAACTGTCGATCTAAGTTTAGATAGATTGCATATGACTATCATGATAATCACTTTAGATGTCTGTGCTCAATGACAATGGTCTGGTTACATCTTCCAGAGTCGCCCATGAGGAACACGAAAGAGCGGGATGAGTTGACGGCTCGCAGTATGAACAACCCTGCCAACAACATCGTTGTGAGCGACAACAACCCCGCCAACAACATCGACAACACCGGCACACCAGAGCAAATGGACATCGGTAACGCCATTCCAGTCATCCACCAGACTGAACCAAAGGAAGATCCCACTGATGATGTATGTAGATATTCATTTTCTTGAAGGGGAAGTAGCACGGTTAAAGATAAATGAAATAAAACGAAACTAAATTTTCCAAATGAAAACTAGCAGGTTTATTGAAAAATATTGCTTCACAAATAAATAATGGAGATGTCAACTGGATTATTATCAGAGGGTTATACTTCTCTTTCTCAACCGGATTTTTCGCAACCGTAGAAGAAATTATAAAATCTCAAACAAAAATTACTACTTGCCATTTGTGTGTGAACACCTTTTAGAGTTACGAAAGGGATTAACGTTAAACATGTTAGGTTCATTTTGAATTGCTACGTTTGATTTTAAAATTCCGTAACTTCATTTTCGTTTCGTGAGATCCCTCTTTTCCCTAAAAAACGTACTGCTTCTCTCTCAACTTCCATCGCTCAATTCAATTGAAGAATCAGATATAGAATATAGAATTCTTCGTTGAGTTAAATTTGCTATTCGCAGTCGTACCCACGAGGCACTGCTAAACGAATGGTGAAAGCTCACTGTAATTGAATGATACCTAGTACGCTTACTGTAATTGAAGAGATAAAATTATAATTACCGTTGTTTTAGGTTGCTTCAGTTTGTACAGTGCTACGACACTGCGGTGAAGTTTTAATAAAAGTCAAACCATTTTGGATTTATTCTTAACACACATTTTTTAATATAACTATGTTTACAATTACCGCAGATCATTTAGGCAAATAAGATTGAATTTCAACACACAGAAACCTTGAAACCGAAGAGCTATTAAATAACAACAATACAATTTGACCTCCGAGGCAATTTCCGCACGGTTGTTATTTTCTTTTTATTAAAAGAAGAAAATACACTCATAAAACGCAAAAATACTTAAAGTCCATAAACGCAGGTAGTGACAATTTAATTGTAGAAGTGACTTTAAATATGAACTTTGTTTTTGTGTAATGTTTAGTCAGTCATTTCGATTAACTAACTGTGTAACCTTATTTATCATTTGCCCGACCTTTAAAAGAATGCTCATAGCTGGATATCCGATTTCACTTGTCATATAACTTTTCCTACCTCATGTATACTTTATATGTATGCTACAGTGACACATTAAATCTAAGTCGGTTTTGTAATATTTAAATAGAACTATAAAAATAAGCTAAAATATTAAATGTTTAGTTCAATTCATATGGCTAAACGTACATGTTCATCCCAAAAGGCAATATTCAATGCTAATGTAAGATGTATCAAGCAATATGGGATTGAATTTCAACAAATAACCTTAGGTAAAGGCATCTTCCAAGTCATTTACATCTCTTGACAAATCTTGATGTTCTCAATGTCAGTATCAAGTGAATATTCAGCCCCATCCTAGACATGGCACGTTGACAATTGACACAGGGTACGCGGTGGCAAATTATTGACATGTGAAATGCCCGGATGTTCCTCAGACAAATCGAAGGTCGATTTAGAAGACATCATTTCATTATTTCCAAACTTTAAAAAGTACAGGGCTGCAAACCTGACAGACCCTGTAAGACAACGGAACGAGAGGATAGAGCTTTGATGGGGCTCATTAGGCGCCGATCGTGGGAATTAAGCACATTGTTGAGGCACCACTGGTTACCAGGGAGAACTATCTCTTGCAAGAATGACCGTTACCGCGAAGACTGGAGATTGTCTCCAGCTCATAAAGCAGCAAGACTTGCCTGGTGTGTTCTCTGGCACAATGCATCTTGGAGGAGCGATTCATTTTCTGACCAACGTAGGTTTTTACTGGAAATGATGAATAAGGCAAAGACAAACTGCAAAGGTTCCGCAACATTCAGGAGACCGTTCTTTTTGTAGGAGGGTCAGTATAGGTATGGGATGCATTTCAATGAATTGTATGATGGACGTCATTACCATTCGAGGGAACCTCAATCGTCTTCGGTACCAACAAGAGATCCTTGACAGGACTGTCATCCCGCATTTTGATAAAATGCTCTCAGCACAAGACGCATCTTCATGGATGACAAAGTTAGGCTACACAGAGCCTGTGCCGTTATCCAAGTTTTGCAACCGGTTGGGGCGATTTCATGGCCAGCAAAGAGCCCGGTTATAAATCCTTTTTCGGCCGACGTGTCCTACAACGTTATCCCCCTATCAAAACATTCAACTAATTTGATGAGGAATGAATAGAATTCCTCAGAATCAAATCCTGAGAATGAACGAGGAATTAAGGGGCGTCTGGAATCGTTCGTGCACACTAAACATTGATGGAAAGGCTGTACTCGGAAGGAAATTAAGTTAACTTGACAATGTTTTTTTTTCAATCATATCATTGTTTACATCTGTGCTATTTGGCAATTAACTAAAAACGACAATGAAATGTATGTGTTTATTGTGTTATGACATTCACTATGTTATTGGTCATTAAGGTTACTTCGCCAGAAAAAAAATAGCAGTGTTGCTTGATTAATTTTTATACGTATTTATGTCATTCACATGATGCAACTAATCCATATATTTGGTCGCTGTGTATCATTGTTCATAAGGTTCCAAAATTACGTTTGAGTCATCATAGAGCGTCAATGTCCGATTTTCGATCACGGCTTGAACCCATTTGCGGGAGACATATATATATGTATATATAAAGTTATCTTCGTTATCTATAGTTCAGTGATTTTGAAATGCTACGTTTCTGGCTCAAAAGTAAAAAAAAGAAACTTAAATTGTTATGTCATACTACTAGCGTCGTTGGTCATTCACATTTTAACTAGTTAAAGGTATTTTAATGTCTACTTCGTTGATTAATTACATGTTTTCATTGCCAAAAAAGTTGCACAAAGGTTCTAGCAACAGATATCAGACATCTTCAGCTTTGCTTATGGTAATGAACAGAACACTTGAAAGTGTGAGTGCGTGGTTCACACCGCTCGCTTAGTTAGTCTTAATTGGCGTCCTACTGAAATCATTAAATACTAATATGTTTACTACTTCCTTGCAATAATTGTCCTTGTTAGGCAATCGGCAAAGACACGAGAACGCACAAATCGAAATTATGATATGATTGACAATATTCATGAGCAACAGAAAAACATAAATAATACAGTCTAATGATTTAAACCAGATGTAACAGTATCTGTTTATACCAGAGGGTGGGGTTATTTGTAATAATGACTTTTCAACCATATCTGTTTATACCAGAGGGTGGGGTTATTTGTAATAATGACCATTCATCCATATCTGTTTATACCAGAGGGTGGGGTTATTTGTAATAATGACCTTTCAACCATATCTGTTTATACCAGAGGGTGGGGTTATTTGTAATGATGACCTCTCAGCTATCAACATGTATTATTTAACAGAACAGCAAGCTTCCATCGCCCTGAAGCAAACCAAGTAATTATATTATGTAAATTGAGCGCAAAGGGAAATCACAATATGCCCGATTTCTTGTAGTAATCAATCCATAAAAGAATGGTAGATGAACTCAAATGAACTCTGCTCAATAACATTGCCACTTCCAATCAGCTAATGAGTTACGATCTGCCAAATTATATTTATTTATGTGCACAGGGAATAAGAACACTAATTCTAGATTTTCGAGTTCATTTAAGAGGAGCAATTTCTTTAAAGTGTCACTCCGTTAATTGTTGGAATCACATATTTCTAACACAATCAATGGTGTTATTTTCGAGAAGCACTGACTGATTGCTATAAGAGCCAAAAATGTCATTTTAAGGCTAATGCATTCTCTCCCAACAGAGGCAACTCAGTCATACCTGAATTAGCCTCTGTTCTATTACGGCTAACATACGGGATAGAAAGGTAGAAATCTGATTGGAGGCAATCGAAGTTAGTTGTGCAATCAGCGACGCCGTTTCAAAAGTGGTCATTCGCAAAAGTTCGGCTATTCCCGTGTGGATCCGCATCAAAGGGAGATAACTCTTTCTTCTACAAAACAATCGCTTTTTACCTTCGCATTGGTTTTTATTTGGTGAATTATTAAAATAAAATTAATCATAAAACGAAGAACAATTTACACAATTATATAACAATATGTTTCTAATGAAAAACCCTATACATATTTGATTTTGAAATAGTTTCCCTCTCTGAGACTCACACTGTTAATGAAAAAGAAACCTAAAGGCATAATTCTTTTGAAAGTCACTGAGCGACCGTTGAGTATTCCCGAAGTCGTGGACATCCAAAAGGTGTTTTCATTGGCTGCAAATAAGGGAGATATCTCAAGTTACAACTTTTTGCCGCTAGGGCGATCTGCCGGAACCCCAGGATTTTGGCGTAATGGAACAGAGGCTAACTGGGGTATGATTGAGTTGCTAATGGGGACCGCCGCTAACGGCTGAAATATTGCCTTAGCCGCGTTAAGCCATAACTCACTCACTCACTTACTCGCTAATGGGGATAGAGACAAAACATAAAGGTATAAAATAGTTATTCTGATCGAAAACCAAACGCGTGTCAATTAGTCAAATGTGATTTTCGAAAATTATCCAGGTAGAAGTTGAAGTGTTTGAGACGATATGTGAATGGCATGATATTTGTGTTTATGACAAGTAAATGTATATGGAAGCAATTCATATGAAATTTGATATCTCAATTTATAAAAAAGTCAAAGTATGACTCTTCCGGTTGCAGTAAAAGAGAAACATCTGTGTAGATAGTAACTCTATAATAAAACAAATTTACCTTATATGCATGGTTAAACATCTCAACGTTTGCCCACATAATCGCTTTTATGTTGAGATTTACATACCTTTCAAATTAAACGGAATCTGTGACAAAGATAAGAATTGAAAAAATGTCTATCTGCTACATAGAAAAACGTGTGTCATGGTTGCGCAAATGGCAGGGTTGTTTGGCCGTAGCATTTTATTTCCATATAGGTAACATGTTTCACTTTGTTTAGATACATTTTATGATTGACTAAATATTGATTGAAAGTTAATGTCTTATTCAAACCAATTGCAACTACTTAAATTCATCAACAAAATTGAGAAAATATTGAAAGGCAGTAAAAATAAAGCACTTGTTTTTTTTAATTATTTGGCGTAGTTTTTCTTTGAAAAGTAATATCCTGTTTCAAAAGCACCTGAATGCGTTTTTACAAATGAACAGTTTTATGATACATTAAAATCAATAACAAGTTATTACAGTGCCTTTGCAAAATCAAATGGAACTTTTGTGATGTCAGCTAAGTAATGTAACTATGCTTTTAGCTTGAAATAATAACAGATGCATCATCTACTTCAGACAGAGTACGAGTTAGCTGTTAATGGGACGTCAAGTAATTTATAACTTATATTACAACATAAACTTCTCCTTAAACAATATAGGAGGCAATGCAGCACACATCTACGATCGTTTTTGTGTGTTTTACACTGTATAAGCATCTATGTGAAAAAGTATTTCAGTCGATAAGCCGAGTTTAAGACGATATTTTCTATTTTCGGAGAGCCAACTTAAAGAATAAAAATCACAAAAGGTAATGGAAATACAATATATAATATTTCATAATCGATGAACTTCTTTTAATCTATTTCAGTAAGTTAAAAGTCACAGGATACGTTAAGGCCGCTAAATAGAAATTTTAACGTAATAATATTCAAACACGATAGTGCCTTTTGTAGTTTGCAAATTCGTCTACATCAATGTCATCAATTTATTGATTCGACCCCACTGAGGTTCATTGTGTATTCTTGTGTAAAACCAGATGCGATTTTCAATTAACATATGTGGTTAATCAGTGACATAATTCATAAAGGTTGACCAAATGATCTCATCTTTATTCATTTAACCAAATAAATTATTCAAAATGCCTTTATTCTAATGTATCAATGCTAATCGATTTGTACAGTGACACTATCAAGTTAGAGAGTCGAGATTATGATCGACAAACGGACAAAATTAGACGTAATTTAAGAATGGATATGTACATTAGGATCTGTGTCGAGACGTCGCCATCAAAAAATAAAGAATTTGATTTTCCTTAAAGTAATCTTCCTTATTGGTAATTTAAAGGGGCAGTAGCACGTTTTAGGGGGAATATAAGGTGATGTCAAGAAAATGAAAATTATTGGTTCCAATTGAAAGACAACGCATTTAAACTAAATGGAGCAGTTATAATTCAGATATATAATGTAAAGATTAGCCATGCGATTCCTTTTTCTTACACAAAATTAATTAAAGGTGTTCACACAAAATGGCCGCCCATGGATTTTAGGTGAATCTTCATACTTTGACCTCTGACTATGGATAATTGGTTCGTGTTTTTGACCCTATCTAAAAATACATTCATAATAACGTACAATTATCAGTGAAAATATTAAAATACAAAATTATCAAAAAACGTGCTACTGCCCCTTTAAGAGACCTAACGAAACAGCGAGTGGAACAGTTAGTAGGAAAATAGGTTATATCATTAGTATCCATGGTAATAGGAATATATTACTAGTATAAATGGTAATTTGGCGTGTGATTATGGCTTCTGCGCTTATAAGACGGGGTTTAATTGATTGCAAACAGTACTAGTTATCATTTGTAATGTGGTAATATCATGTGATATGAATATCACCATAAAGTCCATGTAGATTTATATCAAAGGCAAATTTTACATAAATATCATGGAAAATGTCTTTGATGGCTCAAATAACAACATGGACAATGACAAAAGTATAAAACCTGTTTCTCCGATTAACGAACCAGCTAAGTATTAGTATGTACAATAGTTTGACCTCAAGCACTGTTCTTATTATCATTGCAGGCGGAAGCTCTTCTAACAAATATCCAAGAGGGCGATGATATCAATATGGCAGAGTTGGAGCAAGCAGAAGAGGAATATAGTCGAGAACATCCCTTCATGAACACTCTGCCTATCTTTCCCGTTCAACCAACCAACCAGGAGGAATCTCAAGTTGAGTCTGATGAAGAACAAGCCGTGGAACTCTCCGAGGAGGAGGGAAAGAGTGCAGAAGCAGACGACAAAGAACCTCAATCAAAGAGATCCAAACCAAAAGTGACGTCAGGTGAGGGGAGTAAGGAGACTGAGACTGATTCCGGTTCCGATGAGTCTGAAGAGAAGTGGGCGGAGACTCAGGTTGATGAGAATACCTCGGATGAGTCGGAAGGGAGTCAGGACGTTCAGAAGGCCTGGCGGGAGCTTCATCCTGACCCATACTACTATTATTACAACGAAAATGAAGTGAAGGACGAGAACGACCAACTAAACGCCTCAGAGGAAGGAGAGGAGGAAGACAATAACGAAGGTCAAGATAGTGATGAAATGGAACTGCAGAAGATCTCACAGGAAGCAGGCATGGATGAGGAGGAAGAAGAAGCTGCGTCAGACGACAGTAAGGAGCAAAGCGTCGAGGAGGAAACAGAAGACACTGACGAACCGGAAGTCGATGAACCGGAAGACGATGACGTCATCAATAACAGTCACCTGGCAGACGAAACTGAAGACAAAACTGCCCAGATTTCAGAGGCAGCCGAAGCAGTCAAGAAAAACCACAATACTGTGGACAAAAATGAGGTGAGGATATGAAAATGCTACGAATCATAACAAACTTTGCAAATTCATCATGGTAACGAGGACTAAGGTTCATATAGAAATATTAATTACTTAGTGTATCCGTGACTGATAATGAAAAGGATCTAGGTGATTTCTCAGGTTTCATCTATCATCATGAATATAACTAGGATGATTATTTATTCTCATGCGACCATAAAGTTGGACCAAGGGTGTGTTAACAATTGATGATTCATCGAAATATGATGGATTTGAAACATTTTCAAAGAATAACAGTGTACGGGCAAAAAAAATGCTAAAACCTGTTTGATATCAATTTAAACTCAGATACAGAAATGTATCCTATCAAATCAGACGTGACCTTCACCCCTACACCTCATCCTTCACATTGGTCCGGTGTTATATCACAGTTTCCTCGGCTAACTACTCGATAGGTCATGTGACCTTTGTAGCGGCTCGTCTTGTGTACGAGTCGGATGTATACTTGGCCAGGCGTCTCCTCGCTCCAGAGGGATCGATTATCCCTACCTCGGGCTACTTTTCTCACCTGGTCGCTGATTAGCATTTTACTTATTTAAGATCAACTGTGGAATTATCTTGTGCAGATAAGAAAACCTGTTAATTGATTTTTTTGTGGTTGTGTCTTACAGATATTCTGCAACATTTCAGAACATACATAATGAGGGAATTTCAAAACACCAAATGGGAAAACCAAACATGTTCTTACAAACAATTGGCTGGCTGGATAACGATATAACCAATACTAGTCGCCTAAGAGTGTTAAAGGCCTGATATACGAGAAAGTATCATTTTCATCTTAAATAAGCCATGTTTCCAAGAAGGGGATACTGTGCATAACATTGTCTCTGAACTCTGACTTTACATCTTGATGGGAATTTTAAGGACATGAGGGTTGTCATTAGCCTTTGAATTGATTCATTATTATCTGTGATTCAAAAATAATTCTTAAGACTATATTCTGTTGTTTCTTTTAACAGGCTGATCTGTTGGCACTCTTCCGGAATTCACAACAAAAAACGGCGAACCTACCAGTGGCTGGCCCGCCTATGTAAGAAGATCCGGAAGTGACGTCAGATTGATCTAGAATGAGGCTTAACAGAAGAATTATAACAATATAATTATAATAATAACAAACAATTGTTTCGATTAACAGAAATTCTTTTAATTTGATTTCAGGTATTTCTATTTCTTATTTTTGAATGTTATTTTCATTGTATAAATTGGAATTTGTATATAAAAAGTTTAAATTGAAAATACTTAGTGTAGTTTAGGATGTCTGTAAGCTTTTAATTATTTTAAATTTATTGTCGACTTTTCATTCGTTTTTAGTCCAATACGTCCTTGAGCTTTTTCCTGATCTTAATCACGATCTAAATTATGAAACCCTTGTCATAACATAGAATACACAATCGCCAATGAAGTACGTAAATCTGCACTGAGTTGTAGCGTGAAATGCATACTTATGACTAAGAACACTCACAACACGGAATGTCCTCTTTAACTGTATGTCAAACTAAGACGTTTATTTTATTGATAGTTATATATTACTGCATATGCCTTCTCTGCTCCTGTCATACTGTAGTTTTCACTGTTTACCCACCATGAAAAGAATCATAATAAACATACAATCATCATTCTCATAGACATAACTAATGGAAGCATGGTCGAGATTTCGACCAATGGCCCGTGTATAAAATGTGGTATCGATGCGCACGTGTGTTTATGTTAGACCTTATTTAGGTAGATGAATTACTGGCCTCTCACATCATAACAATAGTTAAGCATAAAATGTTTTAAAGCCTCTCCATTAACCTGTGTCCTTCTAGCTAAGGATTCTGCGTGGTCTATAATGTGTTTAAACCACGATAGATAATGAATAGTCAAGACTGAGTTAAACAATGGGACATACGAGTAGATTACTTCATTTACTCAATTCAGGGACTTGGCCCGATATGATAATTTTGTAGTTGTCTAAGTTATGATTGTAATCTTAATGAGCCTTTTTCCCACACAATTTACAAATATGTTTTATTTAGGCATTAGCATTATAAGAATATATTTTACCGCTATATTATTAATTGATAGCCCCAAGTGTCTCCCTTTCTTAGAGACGAAGTTTTTTTAAGCTAACGACACAGTGACTTTTTTAGGGTTTCCTGGTAATGAGGGCACAAATCAAATTAGTAATGATATAATGTTGCAATGTGGTATGTGAATCACCAAGCTGAAGTCTATGTCAGTCATTGTCTTGTAGCCCGGTGAGATTAGGTGAGTGGCCTGGCGGCGTGCCTTCCTCGGTTCTAGGTTCGGATCTTATTAACCAGAGAGTCATTCAACTGTGCTTTGATAGATGGCGTTTAACATATAACGTTGCAATATTAATATTTAATACCTTAACTTACTTATTAAGCATAGCAGTTACTTTGAGATGTTCTTCACTTTATAGCGTTTATCATCCCTTAGTTAATCTGTCCGATCATGTTTTACATGAAAACCACATATCAATCTTTGGTTATCTATTCATTTGTTTTAGTAAGGTTAAGACAATGATTGGTCCTGTTGTTACCGTTTTGTTAAAAGAAGTTTATATGTTAATATTATCCTCTATATAACCTAGGCATAAAGTAAGCGATAACGATTTTTCTAATTTTATACCAGCCTTTCTATTAAACCCCCAATCTGCTTTTTCGTCTAGAGCTGTGAATATGGCTACACCGGGCTTCTCCATCTGTGATAATAAATGCTTATACCAATGTTCTGTAGATAAACACTCGTTTGTTGTTGTTTCCACCAATAAAAATCCTTCAGATACTATTTCATCTTTCTTTATTCTTGTTAGTTATGTTATCAACCCACCTACGCATGCGCAAAGAGAGTTGTCAAAATGATAATAGTAATATTCTCTCCTTGGCAAACCAATTTTTGAAGCTGAAATGCTGATAAAACGTCGTACCGAAGTAGCTTAACCCTTGGGAAAATATGAAGTATGATTTGGTGACATTAAAGAAGTTTTGGAAATTTACTCCCCTTGGCGTTTATAAATATACACACTTAATTTCGCTGAAATGATGGAGTGAAACTACAAAGACAATCTGAAACATTTATACTTACTGTGAAGAAATGGTCAACATCAGCCCTTGCACCCATATGCAGTATTGAAAAGTTTGATATTACCGAAAGTTATCATCCCTTCAGATTCCAAATAAAACCTTCATAAAAAAATCCGAAATTTATAAAATTAATTTGGCAAGTAAACAAAATAAAATAATTTAAAAAAGTGTTACCAAATCAACTGAAAATTGGAGCTTAAAGTGTACAACATCTAAAAAATAAAATCAGATCGAAGTAAATTGTATGGGTTTAGATGTTATTAAAAAATATAGACATTGGCTCTGTAGCTCATCTAGAGCTATCGTTCTGTACAGAAGTGGGGAGCTAGCTTCTTCTATTTCTTAGCTAGGTGGGGGTTGGGGTGGTTGAGCAAGCTCAGGTGCCTGCAGATTATTGTAAATGCGTAATATTTTTTTCTGTTGTTTTAGTCTTCGTCACATACCTTTTGTAGCCTAATGCATTGTTATGAAATATTATTAAAAATCGTTTATATCTAAGTTGGAAGTATAAACATATTTGGCAATGAATAAGTGTCTTAATTCACTACTACCTCCAATACTACGACCCCTTAAAGGGACAGTAGCACGTTTTTTGAACATTTTATATTTCCAATTGTTCACTGATAATTGTATGTTAATGCTAAATGTATTATTTTGATAGTGTCAAAAATCTCATTACACAAACCAACCATGCATAGTCAGAGAACAAATTATGAGGTATCACATAAAGTCCATCGGCTGCCATTTTTGTGTGAACACCTTTAATTCATTTTGTGCCACGGTAAGCAAAGGAAGTCGCATGTGTGAACTTTGCATTGTATATTTGATTTATTACTGCTTCATTTAGCATACATTGTCTTTCAATTGGAACCATTTTTTTCATTTTCCTGATGTCACCTCATATTCCCTCAAACACGTGCTACTGCCCCTTTAAAGTCTTCTTCTGATCCGCCATTCTCTTTTCAATTACTGTGGCTATGGCTGTAACCAATCGCTGACAAAAACACATTTACATTTGCAAAATAGCTTTGAGTGATTAGAGTTATTAACAAAGATAATATAAACGATGGATTTGCTAAGTGATCACCGTTGCCCTTTTCAATTCACAAACTTTAAATGATGGCTTGTTATCAACAACCTTTATAGAATTGCAAATTGCAAAAGAAAGGAATTGGCATTTATCTAATCTAATCATGTTTTTACATTAAAAGACAGCTTTCAAATGTAAGAAGTATACTTCTTTAAAAAATGTAGATTTATCAAATTTCTGAGAAGACAAATAAATACACCGAAAATAAAAACAACCATTAAAGACAGGATGACAAGGCTGTATGTACAGCTGCATCTCGAAATATTGTTCACTTGATTTTCTTAGTGCAAATATCATGAAATTTGTCATCTTTTAAACCTGTGTAGCAAGGGAAAACAAAACATATGTTTTTATTTTGCAAGTTGTTTCTATATGTGCTATACCAACATACTGTTTCACCAGTTTCCTAAAACACTTTTGGTGGGTCGTTGAAGTGGCCGATGTCAAAGTACGACTTTTGATCTGTGAAATCTGAAGTAAATCAGATAATCAATGACTCCATAAACATAGCTTATTTATTTTCCGAAGTTCTGAAACATGCCCAAACCTAACGAGTTCATTGTTATTAACTGGCGCTTATCACTTTTAAACTGAAACATCGCAAACAATCTAATATTAATGTTGTCAGCTAAATTGGCAATGACAAAGTTGAACCTAAACTTTTATTTCTAAAAGTTGTAATTGAGCAATACTCATTGATTTTTGTAAAACTTACAAAAATAGCGTTGTCGTGACCTTTGCGCTGCTTAATCACGAGACAGTATTTTTCATAACTGTGCACAATGATTGTTGGTCAATATTTAGTGATAAATCACTTAAAGCCACCAAACAGCGTAACCAAAATATCGCTTAACTCCTCTGAAAAAAGTTTTTAAAAAACTTTTTACAAAAATTGCTTTCAGAGAGGTAATGAGGATTTCTGACAACCCTGGAACACAAGAACAGTTGCCTGTTCACTGTATCTGTATCTGTAACTTTAGACCACCGCTAACGTTGTTTCTTATTCACGTCAATGACACCAAACATCAAAGGTCGGCATGTTGTGATGCGTTCATATGCTCTAGGAGCCTGAGCAGGTGTAATCAGAACTCGCTCATCGACTGGGAAATGATACTAGGTTATTGGCCAATAAACATTGTCATATGGTTAATTAAATTCGTGATAAAAACGTCAAGATTACAATGTAATGGTAAAATTTATCTGCGATATTTTAAAATCGTTGTTCGCAGTTAGATAGACCAGTAGGTGAACGAACTTATGGATGCAGCTGTAGAGAGACGTCAACCAATCGGTGTTGTTTTGAATTTCATTCTCATTAGGCGTGGTGTAATTTGGAAAACACATCTATCACTCGACGTTTATTAAAGAGCCACTCCGTGATTTATATGTCATATTATTAAGATTTTGATTGGATACGAATGTCACGTGTGATGATATTAGTTCAAAAGATTTCATCTATTAATCCCTAAATGATAAATATATGATAAAAAAGTTATGGAAATTTATAAACACCATAATAAATACAAAGAAGAGGAAGAAGTTACAAGTTATCTAGCTTATTAAACACTACCAACTCCTTTTTATTCTTCTATCAAGTAAGATTCACAAAATGTATATGACTCAAAACAATGGCTCTTCAAGAAATGATATTTTCAACATATTGTCGTAAAATACCAAGGACTACCAAAAGCATAAGAAACACAAATACATTTTAGAGTAAAATAAGCATGAAATTGTTGGCAACTCCATTTCAATGCATGGACTTATGTTGATGTATTTTATCAGATGTTGTGAACAATTTGTGTACAAATTAACATGAGATAAAAGACAGTTGGTCAAATAAATTAGAACAAAATTTTAAAAACTAATGCATTGTAAAATTCTGAGCAACAAGGACTGTGATATCATACTCTTAGCACCAATATCATGTTCGTAGGGGGTAAATTCTTTCTTGTTTTGTTATGCTTTTTCCTGAATTGCGATAAAAGTACAATAGATAGCCCCGACACTCAATTTCATCTTTCTAGTAACTCATTAACATCATCGAGAACACTCTTCTGCATGCCAATCCTTGATGTCATTAATCTACCAGAATGACAAAGCTCTTCACCATAATGCCAGGATAGTCCAAGACCTCAAGGTAGCACGACTCTGAATATCTCGAATGGCCAAATGACAGTCCAGATTTTAACCCCATCGAGCACGCCATGGATTCAATCTGTCGGCGTATTTCCCAAAGAAATCAGCCCATCACCAAGGTCTGAGAACTCAGAGAAGCTGTTGTAGACGTATGGAAAAATCTTCAGTGACACTTCTTTCGTTTATTGACGACATATAAATGTAAGCTAGATGACGTTGTGTCAAGAAGTGTTACAGCCTATCGGCCAATATACACACTACCGATCTTTCAGTTAGTTTTAATATGTAATATATTCAAGAACCTTCTACACTATCATTAAAATTATGAAATCGGCATTGACATTTTTCACTAAATGTGTATACATGCATGTTCACGACCTTTTGTATTGATTTGACGCGCTATCCTCTCTATATTAAATGTTCTTAATTGTCTGTCCTTGAAGTAAGTCAAACTTTCATAAATTTTCATTCACAAGCCACACCACATCATACACATGTAACACACACCTGAAAATTCTTTTTGCTTTAGAATTTACTATCAGTTTCACAGGTCAGAAAGGCGTAAGCGCTCCCCAGGAATAACACTTTAAAACCCATTCCATTTCCAGCACTCACGAAGTTGAACTCGACACCACTATATGGACCTCTTATTACAGAACCAAGGGTGCCATTTGCGGTTTCGTAACGGTTCCAAGAACACAATCAACTCTTGTAACAGTGGCACCGTCCATTACATATAATCAATACAAACCGGAGGGTCACATTGATAATCCTTTTCGCTAAATTTGAAGTCAATAAGTAACAAAGAGAGTTCACCATCACATTTAATCAATACAAACAGAAGGGTCACTTTGATAATCTTTTTCCCTAACTTTGAATTCGAAGTCACTAGTAAGTAACAAAGAGAGTTCATTATTTCAGAAAATTTCGAGTACCTGGATGTACGAGTGAATGTGGCGTCAGATAGTGACCAATTAGAGGCACTAATTGGATATCAGTTAATGCTAACACCTGTATGACGATAATAACCACTTGCATCGAAAGTTATCATTGGCATTTCAACTGTTTGGTATCATGGTAGTATTGTAAATATGATGCGAGCGTGCACACGAGGAGACAAGACCGTTCCAAACTAACTTAGATTACAATGCTCAGGGTGATGAGACGCGGAGTGCAAATTAGCAGGTATCAGGAATATATTGAATATCCCTTATATAAGGCTACCAGGAAGAACGAAACTATTATATTCAGGAACTACAACAATACCAGGAATCTGGAACTGGAAACCTCTAGCACCGTCACTCTTCCTGTTCTCCGGACTATTTTTCGTAATTACCTTTTCCTCGGAGGTCATGGGTATTATTCAAGTAATATCCATCTGATTAGTGTAATTGTGAGCACAATGACCAAGCTTCACAGGAAATAAGGAATAAATATCCCTCCTTAATATCTATACTTTAACAAGTAGATGTTCAGTGTTCAATGAAAGACAAACCTTACTTTTTAAAATGACCGCGGGATGTTTTATCCACAACAAATCCTCATTAAAATGATTGTATTGGCATAAACTACCAGGAGTCATGGAGACACTTTTGTTATTCCTTGTATGTATTGTGTAAGTTTGAGAAAATAAAACACATAATTAGGTGTTACTGTGTGTAAAATCGCAATAGCTTTCTGTCTCAAATCACAACTTAAACTGGAGCCCTTGTCTGTTTAGCTCATCAGGTATTTCTGGTTTTATCTCTGAGGTTTATCGCTGATATCAGAACAGAAAACTCAAGGGTCAACAGCAAGTCATAAAACTGACAGTTTGGAAACTTGCGCTCCACCACCTCAATACACAACTGCCAAGCATATCCTGCAGAATTCCTGAGAGAAGAAACAGGAAGTTACATAGTAGCTTCTTTCTTTTGTTCGAGAATTCATTTCATACTATCTCGTACTGCCTATGGAATACACATGGTCATCAGGCATATGGGGTATTCATTAAGTACACCCTCATGTTTCTTTTGCCAAGACAAGACACTCACAAACGTGCAGCTAAAATCGAAATTAATAACCTGTAGGCTTCAGGTACAATAAGTTAACCATTTGGTCAGTTGATATATTCAATGTTTTTCATGGCCTGATGATTAAACATTTCCGTTGAATTTGAACATTTCTTACATCGTTGATATCAAATGTATTATGTTATAAAAAACTCATTTCTTGTTTATTATAAACAACTCACTTCTTGTTTATTTGTTATTGATAACTCATATCTTGCTTATTATTATGGACAACTCATTACTTGTTTATGTGTTAGAGCCAATTAATTCCTTGTCCGATGTGTTGTTGACATTCATGTCTTGCTTATAAATATGTTTTAGACAACTCCTTTAAGTCCTATGTGTTGTATTGTTGCTGTTTAGGCTAACTTTCCATAACAATTACTGGTAGTAAAAACTTTTTTCTCAAAGGTAGGCATTGTCAATACTGGTTTTAATTGTGTTTCAATCATGCTATGACTCATCAGTCTGTGAGATCTTTTACTATGCAATCACAATTGAATGACAATCACAACCTCACTTTAACTTAAAAACTATTAAAACATTTACTTGCTTAAACAAAATTTTATTTCACAAAGAATATGTATGATATAAACAATAGGTTCAGGTAAATATATATGAAAACATTGACTAACATTAACATAACATGATGATTGCACAAGCCCATATACAGACTTCACAGATGCATAAACATTATACAGTAACAAGCAGTTTCAACTTTAATAGGCATTAAACCCACCTAGAAAGATTTTCTAGATGACAACTTCTTTGTTGAGAAAATCACAAGGTTTATCGACATGCTTCCTCCTTTGTCAATGATAAAAAAGCAGTTGTTATCCAGAAATTTTATATTTCTGACATATATATCTTCTTAATCCCCTTCACAGACCTGACTAAAGGCCATATACAAATTTTTGTTCAATCAATGTTTATCTTGTTTAATTTCCCCATTTTATTGTTTTTGCAAAATGATCTAAAGAGTGATGAACATCAATTTATTCAAACTAGAATGGCATGTAACAACTTCAAGCTGCCATTTAAGTGTGAATCTTTAGGCAAAAAAAGATAATCTTCATTTAACTTGGTTCTTTGAGACAGGGATATTGACATAGAAAAAGATGTTGCGATTGGTTAGAATTGTTGACTTTTTTTAGTTATCCTTTTTTCTACAGTGCCTTTCATAACCAGCATTCATTTATCCAAGAACAATGATCTTCAAATACCATTCATATTGGTCTCAAAGACCAAGAGGCGTTAAGTCCTTACTCACTCACTCACTCTCAAAGGGTTTGATTCTGGGATCAAAGATTTGAGAAATAATATTCTTTTTAAAAAAATAAAAAAACTTCTTTAATTTGACATTTGTTTCCATTTAACTAGAAACTTCGAAACACTAGAAATGCCATGAAATTTAGCACATGATTTTTTAATAAAAATAAATACTATATATGTATTACTTGATTTTTATAACTTATTGGTCTCATTAATTGTGATGACTATTTGTAAAAGAACCTACAATATGAGGGCAATGATATACAATTAATAGAAAATGTTGAATGGTGATGTCATAAATACTTGTTTAAAAATTCAGAATTCTGTGTTTAATCTGTGTTGACATCCTGCTACATATGCCTGATATATATATATGCAAATGCCCATGCTATAAGAAACCAGCCTATCAAATGACTCACTTGTGGCAGTACCTGAATGTAAGGACCAGTAAGTTCATGATTGCTTGAGGTTTTTTGCATCAAGACATTTTATTGGATAAAAAATTACTTGCCCTACAAATGTCCATGAATAACCAACTGTCGCCTATAAGAGGCATTTGGTGTGGTAGATATCAGGGAATTGATGTAGCAGGACGCCAAAATGTTTAGATTGCACTCTGACCAACAACAATATTCATAGAATGTATTTCAATATAAAGGCAGAGTTTCTTAATCAACATTATGTGTAGCTTCAATGGAGGATCCAGGGAAATGTGTCTGTGGATCTGTCGGGGGGCTCACTCCTCATTTTGATTTATTCAAAAAGGGTGACACCAGGCCACACTCACCCCGTCCAAAATTTGTTGAACAATGATTGATATGATAACACCCAGTATTGAATTTCCAGAATGCAAGTGTACAGTCAGTATGTTTTTGGAATGTGATCATTTCAGTTCTTTAAGCTTGTTGGCGATCCTGGCAGTCTTGAAGTCAGCACGCAGTTGAACGAAGGAGAGAACCACAGAGTCTTCTATCTGTTGCTGTAAGTAAAGAATATGATGAGCACAGGGGTTCTAAAATTGCTCAACATGAATTATATTCATGTATTTTTTCTCAGTTTAGATGTTAAGAGATTTTTTTATGAATAAGCAGTGATATATGACCTGCTACCTTCAAGGATTTGCTACCATGAAGTATTGTGAGTCCAAGCAGAGTCCCTCAATAAAAAAACAAATAATAGCACGAAAAAGATCTTTGCTTCTCGGGACTTGCAAGTTTAATTTTGAGAGTCCTTTCCAAAATGTTATAGGTATTTGATGCAGGACTCAAAGGTTAATTTATCACTGAAGAAGTATAATTCTCTCAGTCTATTAAAATGATACATATTCAGTGATTGGGAAAGGCAGGGGCGCCATGGGCCATTGTGCACATTGGATGAAAAAATGTACAGTCCCATCACAATTTTGATGTTATTATAATGAGCAATGGCCCATTTGAAGTTCAGAAAATTACCAAAAGCCATGAAAATGGCCCATTCTGAGAAATCTCTAAGGTGTCTTTCCCAATCCCTGCATATTCAGTAAATACTACACCTAACCAACCATAATCCAACTCACCAACTGCTCGTCATCTCGGACGACCTTGAGGTTCTCTGGGACCACCACCAGCAGGTTACAGAGGGCGTGCAGTTTCCCGAACAGCTCCGTCACTAGCGGCACCTTGAACTCTTCCTTCCCACACTTCCGGTACTCGTTCACATCGCAAATCACCAACATAGCACCTGGTAAATATACAGGATAAATGTTTAAATGCATAACTGTAAGATTGAAAGATCTCTGTGTTGACGTTGCAGATCACCAACATAGCACCTGGTAAATACATAGGATAAACAATAAGGATAAATGTTAAAACACATTATTCATTAATTCAATAATGATGCTTCATTTGATAAATAACATTTAGACAAAAGACATAATGATAGCACAACTCCTTCAATGGAATAAGATTTTACCAAAATGTGATAAAACCTGGAAAAAATACTCTCTTCTTTAATCCTTATGCAATTCAAATGGCTTAAGATCTTTCTATAAAATTGGTAACCATCTATCAAAGTCATGACTTGCTGTGAATTTCAAACAGGTTTCTACTGGCCCAATCAATCAGTGACAGAAAAATCATTGATTCTCTAAAGAGAAGGGCTTACGCTGCTCCTTCAGATTCTTCCACAGTTAGAAGTGATTTTTTAATCAATGAGAACAACCATTAACCCTTTAACTGGTCCCTTTGGACATCTATAAAACTAGAACCATGGGCTCTGCAGCTCATCAGGTATTGCATTATCATACAAATATTACATTGGTGCCACACCAATATCTTTAGAAATGTGACAGGGAAATTTAGAATTCATAGTCTCCATCATTCAAAGATGATATCATAAAGAAATGACTCTTTTGTTTCTTGTTTCTATCTAAAGAGCTACTTTTTTTCCATCATACATTATTTTTACTTGATACAAATGTAAATGGCATAATTCATTAAATGAATCCAAAACTCTTACACATTCATCTCAAAATGGCAAATTAACAATAAAAACTTGTCAGTCATTTATGATCGCCAAAAGCAAATTCACACATCCCATTTACATTGATACTAGTTAAATAAGCTATCAAACATCATCAACTTGTAACTATTATTCTGAATGCTTCGGATTAGTTTCCAAAATTACGTTTGACTGATTGATGTGTGTAATTTTCAGGATTTAGATCTTAGCGTTCTACAGGCCTCAGCCAATTGGGCATTTCTTCATGACCTTGACCTTTGTCATTCAAGGTCATGAAGAAATGCACAATTGGCTGAGGCCTGAATAATAATGTTAATAGTTAGAATAAAGCATTTTTGTTACACCATGCTTAAAGGGGAACTAGTACTTCGAGGCTTTCACACCTGATCGACCAGCAGTTACGTAATGCCATAGCCGAGGAAAGAGGTCACGTGACACGGACTGGGCGCCGGCCAAATGAATTCCCCTTTATGACATGCGGTCGTTGATTGGCTGAATCATTATCTTGTTCCTATCCCTATTTAATACCGTTATTGTTATGTACCCCAATTATCTGTAAAGATAAAGGTAATAAAAGAATCTGAATCTGAATCTATCGAGCAATGAGCTGTTTTGTCTTAGAGAAATGTTTTCGAATCTAAAATGACCCAACGGAATAGAATTGAACAATCATTATGTTTTATCAGATGAAACAAAATTAACACTCATTGTCGTGTAGCTTCAGATTTTTTAATTCTGTATAGTATAGTTTTATAACCAAAATGTTTTATACAATCTTCATTTATGCTTAAATAACATCACAACAGTACAGTATTGAATAAGTTGGTTTAAACATATATATGCATGTTAAGGTGATCGGAAAAAAAGTAACAGGAAAAAAAGTAAGGTTCATCATACATGAAATAGGATACGCAAACAACCAATAGGCTTATTCAAATGCGTGTCCTTCAGAAAACAAAGATAATTTGCGGATAATAACATCATATCGATGAACACAATCCGTACATAGGTAACAATTTGAAAAATAGTTTTTAAAGAGATCACTCATTTTAGAATAATAATCGGTCTTGAATAACTTCAACAACTTGTTTTGAACTGGCAGAATCCTCTTCTTACATGTGAGTGCTCCCGTTCAATTGTGTATTTCTTTTAAGATAACAGAATAAATAGCTTTTTTTCCTACGGCAATGTTCTAATTTTCTGGCTGCAGCCTCAGATAAAAAATAAATCAAAGTTAAGTCAAGAGAGTCTATTAATTTTGTTGATAAATTGGTGTAATAGTTAAATGTTACTGTTTTCCCAGATAGTCAGATAGATAGTTGTCGAATAAAATCATCCTTATGTCAAATCAAACTTCAATACTAGGCATACCCAGTAACATCTGCAAACTTATTACGTACCAAAAATTAAAACATTCACTCATATATCTTCGTGAGTTTATCATGAGGTAATGGACAAATTTTAGAGTTCAATATCACATGCCAAGTCGATGAAAAATGTCCGTTGAGGATAAAATGGTGTTGTTGGGTTGGAGTTTAACGTCTTCTTTCAGCTTACGGTGATGTCGCCGACGTGGATTGAGGATAAAAGGTTGATTATAAGATTATAGGTAAAAACGTCCTCGGGGGAAAAAAAGTACCAGAAAAAAAAGTCCACAGGAAAGAGTCCTTTTATCGTAAAAACAGATTACATTGATCTTGACATCAAAGTTTTTGTAAATAAAAGTACCGAGGGTACAGAAGCTCACCTTAAAAAGAATGATGTGGTAATATAGTTTAATTGTGTAACCATATTTTATATGATAATTGATTATGGCTGCCATCATGATTTTTGTATCTTTTAAAATGCTAGTCTTCTGTTGGAAAAAATTAGAGCACGAACAAACATTAATACAAGAATGTTATTAAATCATGATTTGTTAACAAGCAGTAGGTTTTTGTATAACTTTTTTGTATATCTATGGCTGAATTGGTGACCATCTTGTATTTTTTAATCTTCAAAATGTTACTTATATGTGGGCATCCATATTAATTTCATTATCTTGATTGGTTTAGGAGTATTCATTTAAATGTCAATCAATAATAACAGGTTTTGTGACTCTTGAAGTCAAGAAATAGTCCCGAAAATCTCAAGAATTCTTTCTTAAAAGTACTTGTACAGTACTCTGACCAAAGTTTTCAAACACAATCACAACAGTCAACAAACTGGTTAATCCAATGTTAGATTAGTCACACTCTCAACTTCCAAAGAACTAAAAAAAGATGCACATAAACATTTGGAATATATCCCTCTGACACAAATCACAAATTCAGCTAGTGATAAGTCCAATTGCCAAAGTAAACTGTCCAGGTCAATGTCTCATGTGAATCTAACTGAAGATTTCTGAATATCTTAAATCTTGACATATGTTAGTGCAATCTGATTGGTCAGAATAGGCTAGCCACATGGGGGTTTATGCTAATTACTAGATATGATGACCTGTGATGACCTCTTGCACCTGCATGTAGCTTATGTAACTTATCCTATTATGTAAGTTACTGTTATTCCATAATGTGAGTGTCTTCCCCTTAATTCAGTATGCAATACAGATATTAAGAGGGGAGTTGCAGGAGAGGGGCTGGAGGATAGGAGGGGAAAGGAGGGATAGAACAGAGGTTTGCAATGGAAGGACATGAGAGGAAAGGGGAGGAGGGGAAGGGGGGATAGAAGGGGTGGGGGGTAGAAGAGAGGTTTGCAATGGAAGGACAGGAGAGGAAAGGGGTAGAAGAGAGGTTTGCTATAGAAATAATCTGGAGGTCAACTCAGTAATATGTTTATTGAAGTATTTTAATAATAATTGCATGGAAACAACAGTTAGTGTTGAGAGTGAACAAATTTAATCATTTTAAATGCTTTTGAAAAGGATTTGTTTGAATTGAATGATCATAATAATTATCTAGATAATCATCATTCAGATCGTAATCAGATCCCTCACTGGCTATGTTATTTGGCCTTTTATGAAGTGTCAGGAATTATGTAACCCACTGATATCATTATATGTTTTATTTAAAAGGATTTATTATTAATATTAATAGAATACAAGTATACTTTTCATAAAGTCAATTTATATACTTTCCATAAAGTCCATTGCTTAGACATAATAATTGCCATACATCATTATGTTGTATTTATCAATTAAGTAAAGATAACTAAGCAACATACAAGCAGGCATGGCTGCTAGCCCCAGATCCTTAAGGAGATTGTAGCAATTTGTGGATTTGGCTTTGTGTATTTGGAGAAGAATAGTGTGCTGAGCATGTAAACCTGAACTCTGGCTAAGCCCTTATGTGTGGTATTTAAAAACTTGACGGGAGAGAACATGCATTGTTGTGAAAAATATATATAATTTCACAAAACATAGTTAGCTTATGTCCTAAATTGATTTTGTGTCAAGAAGAACTTCTGTTAGATATAGAAATGGTACAAATATGAGTTAACACAGGAAATGGAACCTGATACAAAATAACTCTTTCCACATCAACTTATCATGAAGATTGCTAAACACAAAACTTATTGATGACAACTTTTGTGTAAGTTGTTATTCTTAGAAAGAACATATCACTGTCATGAGATTACAAGTCTAATTTCCATAACTCTTATTGCATACACATGGCCATATAGCATATTGCTCTGCAATATCAATTGGGTCAGGTTGATTATGCAACAGACTAGCAGCTGACACTGTGATGCTAGCAGCCTGTATCAGGATGTGTATTAGAATAGCATTGTGGACTCTACAGGCATATCTGAACTCTGGTTGACCCCTAATGTGTGGTATTTAAAGGAATTTAAGGGAGATACCATTGTTTAAAATTTAACATGATGTTTAATGTGATTGGGTTTTTGCAGCTAGTTGCCATGAAGATTTTAAGCAAATTAATTAATTATGGTTGTCTTATATCTTAATTTTTTTTTAAAAACACTTAAAATTATAGAACAACTTGCATGACAATCTTAAATATTCCATATTCAAGATAATATTATGATTAGTAAGTTCAAATTAGAGAATTTATTTGATGCAAGTGATCACTTGATGAAAGCTTAAAATTGAATAATAATGATGTGTCATTGCAGCTGAAAAGTCAATATGGCTGCTTTTGTGGCCATCTTGGATTCTCAAAACTGAAACGTCTACCTTTCTGTGCAGAATCACTATAACATACTACAATTTAGAAAGTATATCTAGATTGGTTTAGGAGAAGTAGTCTTTTTCATGAAATCTAATTGAAAATTCAATATGGCTGCCATGGCGGCCATCTTGGATTCTCAAAACTGAAACGTCTACGTTTCTGTGAGGAATCACCATGGGTATATCATACTACAATTTCAGAATGATATCTGGATTTGTTTAGGAGGAGTAGTCTTTTTCGTGAAATCTAATTGAAAATTCAATATGGCTGCCATGGCGGCCATCTTGGATTCTCAAAACTGAAACGTCTACCTTTCTGTGAGGAATCACCATTGGTATAACATACTACATTTTCAGAATGATATCTGGATTTGTTTAGGAGGAGTAGTCTTTTTCGTGAAATCTAATTGAAAATTCAATATGGCTGCCATGGCGGCCATCTTGGATTCTCAAAACTGAAACGTCTACCTTTCTGTGAGGAATCACCATGGGTATAACATACTACAATTTCAGAATGATATCTGGATTCGTTTAGGAGGAGTAGTCTTTTTCCTGAAAGTTTACGGACGGACGGACAGACAGACAGACGGACGGACGGACGGACAGACAGACGGACGACGGACGAAGCGCCATGACATAAGCTCACATTTACTTTGTAAAGGTGAGCTAAAAATGCATCCTTGAGTATTAGTAATTGAAAACTATGTTTGGTTTAACTGACAAAGTAATCTTTGCAATTGATATTGTAAAGAAAGTATGAAGTGTTTATGTATAATGACTTTAAATACATGATTTAAATTATTAGATTTAGCCATGAAGGATGTTACGATAACTAATTAAGGATTAAAATTGAGAGCTTGTAATTGTATTGAAGAACTCAACGACTTGAATGTGTGATTTTGGCTGACTGGATCAAAGCAGTTTCTGCATTGTCATGTGAGTTTAGCTGAGTTAATCAAAGAAGGCTACTCTATCAGGAGATGCGAGAACTAACAATGTTTGCGAAGGGTGGAACACCAAGTTCTTCAACTTGGTTGGGCACCACCACCCAAGTGCCTGGCGAACCATCGATTGGTTCAAAAATGATAAATTTGTTGATGTTTTGTTTAAATATTAATGTGATTCAGAAATGTCACAAACATCACGATATCATAAATGTATGTTGAATCATATACAAAGTACATGTAAATAAACTTATTAATCAAAATCTTTGGTTTTTACAAATAGGACTTTTTTCCGAGGACTTTTTTCCGATTTTAACCGATTATAACCTTTCATAAAGATTTGTTTATGAATGTGCGTTGCTGTTGTTAAATTGAGTTAAGATTTAATCTTTGTCTAAATGTTTCAAATAGATCAAATATTTATCATCTTTCTTTAACAGGTATCATAAACAGTAATGTCTCCTCGGATTTGTTTAATTGTGAGGATAATAAAATACATCATGATATTTGTAATCACTGTAATCACACCCAATACGTTGATAAAATATACATCTCGTTAGTACCGGCACCTTAGTACCACCTTATCTATCTCTGTAATTTTCTTTTATGACGACCGGACACCTGTCATTTTATACGTTGTGTATCTATAGCAATGAAAGTGCGAAATGTCTAGTCGTATGACGTAAACAGTGACATAACTGTCCGGGCACTAACTAGCTTGTCATCACAATAGGCGACAGATTGTCTGGCCTAGTGACCAACGAATTTGTACATAACAGTGACCGCCGACTGTCTTGGTATCTTACTGCAGACCGAATGTCTAGACTAGTGACTAACGTATTCGTACATGGCAGTGACCGCCAATTGTCCTGGCACCTTTCTGCAGACAAAATGTTAACCAATGATATTGAAGAATAATATCCGACTAATGAAAAGAAGAAAAAGAATGTAAATTTATTTCATAGGACTCCCCTCGATCACTATATGTTAGACCTTGATGGATCATGTATGATGTTAACAAATGCAGCGGATCATATACTAAATACTTCTAGCAGGTATGTTTTTTTCTTGTTCATACGAGTTAAGGAAATCCCCCCCCCCCTTCATTCAATATTTCGTACAAAATTATGATAAGATGAAAGAGAAGCAACCATACCTTTGTGTAGGTTTACTCGTAGAGGAAACGGGTTCGTAGATGTGATTTTTACAGATTCGTAATGAAAAACAGTTTCGACAAATTGTGTAATAAGTTCATATAAGCAATAAATTATCATTGTAAATTGTACATCCAATGTATCGATGAATCGACCATCGATGTTATGTCTTGTATAAATGAACTGAGTAGATACTTTGTAAATATTACATCAAAGTATATAATATATATTCACAATATTAAATGAAAATTTGAAGACCTCTACGAAGCTTTTTTCCCTGAAAAAATCGGTCTCTACGAACATTTTTATCTACGAAACCGCTGGTCCCCATACCATGCTAGACTAGGTTGCTGCGCAGTTAAAAAAGCACAGAGTAGGCAGCGCGCTGATCGAGATTTACGACCCTCTCGGGGCCTCAATAATAAAACACTGGAAGTGAAAAATTAAAGTTGGAGACCCCCTTTAAGTTTTGACCTTACTGTGGATTGTAGCAGAAACCTTTTAAAAACATTTTACTTTGCTATACAAAGTTAGAACTTCATAGCACAAAAACTTCTCAAGGAATATTTCAGGGATTTTTTAACTCGTGAACTTGACCTTTGACCTTGAAAGTAAACATGTCAAAATAATTCCCCCAGGCATTTGCAGTGAGTTGATTAGGAGTTCACTATACAATGTCAATTAGCTTTAAACTGATACTTTCTAGCAACAGTCAGTACTTCTCGGTCAAATAACACTATCAATATATTTTGTCATGTATGACCCAAAACAATTCACAGAGTGGCTCTGTAAGAGTCATTAGAAGGTTTGAAAAAGATCATGAGTGATGGTTATTGAAACAGTGGGTATTTCGGGTAAAGGAACAGCTAAAGAGGAACAGAAGGATGATTTATCAGGTAAACAAGGGGATATTGAAGAGAAAATATATGTTACCAATTGCTGGGCAATTTTGTAGTTCTACAAAACATGTTTTGTTACGCTAGGGGATCTATTTACCTTCCTCAACCAATTTAAAGTATTGATTATAAATAATTTGGTCTAGTAGTGAGATGTTTGACCCTCAAGATTTTTCAGTTGACATAAACTAAAATCAATGGGGAAAATTTGTAAAAATAAAATTTCATTAAAGTGTTTGCCAGAAACATGGCGATGTCCCTTGTTGCTTATAATGAAACTGAGATACATGTTTTAGTTTTCTTAGTTTCGTAGGAAACATGCCCTTTATATTAGTATGACATCAAAGATTTTGTTGATAATTTCAGATACTATAAGCTGTAGCAAAAACAAGATTTCAAATGTGGTGTCACTGTCTTTTATCATCCCAATGTGAACTGCCACTAAATTCGAACATGGGGTGCAACAGTTTAAACAATATCACATTAATAAAAACCTTGATAGCAGAACAGTGTAATAACATTGTAAAGAAAATGAGGTCAAGGTCTATATAATTTTGTTTTTGTATTCCCAATTTGTATACTGTCATCAAATTAGCAGTCACTTGGTTCAGGATCCCCTCCATTATCTACATTATCTCTGAAGACTGTCACTAAATTTGAAGATTTTTTGTTAAGTCAAAAACCGTCAAAGACTGTGGTGACCTTGGAAAGAAGTAAAGTGCAACATAAGGTACTTGTGTGCAAAAAAAAACTATTACTCATAGGATGTCATCAAATATGAAGTCTTTTTTTGTGACGGTTAATGAGACATCACAAACTATCATGTAAACAAGAGTTTAAAAAAGCTGTCAAGGTGCATTATGACCTTGACCTCATTTCTAAAACCAACTGGTGTCTGTGTAACCCCTATTAATTTCTCTTATCAAATATGAAGACTTTGATTGCAAAGCTACATGAGATATTGTGTAAACAAGCATCTGGACGTATGTGCGGACGTCGCTGAATACATTGTCCCCTGTTTGGCATTCTGGTGGAGGACAAAAAAAATAAAAAATGCTACAGCCCTTTTGAGGTACTTGGCATGTGAAACTGATTATCAAATTGTAATGGTTCCAATAAAAATACAAAATTGGTACTAATTTAAGAAGAGAAGTCTAGAAAGATACATACCCATTTCATTGTACTCAAACTTGAGGATATGTTCGTAGATGAGTCGATGGAGCCTCTTCCCCAGGTCGGTGAGGACGACCTCCACGTTCTTCCCGTCCAGACTCTTCTGAATCAGCTGAGCTTGGGCTCTCACAAACTTCACTACACGGCCACACGGCTACACAGAGAAAGAGACAAGTTGAGTACATAAGTAGATGGTTTGCCAACTTATTTATCAACACAGAATTTTGATGTAGAGCAAACAGATTATTTAAAAATAGAGCCATTGGCTCTGTAGCTCATCAGGCATCATATCAAGTTTGCTTTATACAGGCAAGATGAGCTAAAAATGAAACTGATGTAACTTATTGCAAAAAAACCTATAAAAAAATTACAAAACAAAATTTAATGTATTATTATTCAACACTTTCTAGATCGCCAATATCAGACAGTGAAAGAAGTCAATACTAAAATATCCAAGCAGAAATAAATTTGCCATAGACTGTCATCTAATGGAGAAAAATAGGTTTTTAAGATTGTGACCCCTGTGACCCTATTTGGGGTCATGGGGTCAACAAAGTTACAAATTAGAATCCCCATTGTCCAAGGAGTCTGCACATAGCAATATTAACTCTCTATACCTTTTGGAACTGGAGAAGAAGATGAGAATTGGTTTTTAAGGTTGTGACCCCTGTGACACTATTTGGGGTCATGGGGTCACGAAATCTACAATTAAGAATCCCGATTGGCCAAGGAGTCTGCACATATCATTTTCAACTCTATAGTCCTTTTAGTACTGGAGAAGAAGATGAAAATAGGTTTTTAAGGTTGTGACCCCTGTGACTCTATTTGGGGTCACAGGTTCACCAAAGTTACAAACTAGAATCCCCATTGTCCAAGGAGTCTGCACATATCACTTTCAACTCTCTAGTCCTTTTAGAACTGGAGAAGAAGATGAAAATAGGTTTTAAGGTTGTGACCCCTGTGACCCTATTTGGGGTCACAGGTTCACCAAAATATACAAATTAGAATCCCCAATGTCCAAGGAGTCTGCACATATCACTTTTAACTCTCTACTCCTTTTAGAACTGGAGAAGAAGATGAAAATAGGTATTTAAGGTTGTGACCCCTGTGACCCTATTTGGGATCACAGGGTCACCAAAGTTACAAATTAGAATCCCCATTGGCCAAGGAGTCTGCACATATCATTTTTAACTCTCTAGTCCTTCTGGAACTGGAGAAGAAGATGAAAATAGGTTTTTAAAGTTGTGACCCCTGTGACCCTATTTGGGGTCACAGGGTCACCAAAGTTACAATTAGAATCTCCATATGCTAAGGTACTTGTACACAAAATTTCAGCTCTCTAATGTGTATGGTTCATGAGAAGAAGTCGAAAGTGTCAAAAGTTTACGGACGGACGACGGACGACGGACGGACGGACGCCGGACGACGGGCCATGCCATAAGCCCATCTGGACTTTCAGTCCTGATGAGCTAAAAATGATAATATTTGTGATTTATTTAAATAGACAGAGATTATCATGCGAGTGTGTTTTCAGATATAAATATCCTGCATTAAGAGAAAACATTGATTGATTGATTGGTTAATTGATTGAAGGGAACCTACCGGGGAGAGCATAAGCATCTGATAGTCGTCTCCTTCTGGCTTGAAGTCGGATTTCTTCTGTTCAGTGTTCAGGATGTAGCGTGTCCATCCAACGATCGTGTTCAGCGACCTGATGCATAAAATATCAGTTTCATTAATTTGATAATGCTAATACTGATACGAAAATAATATATAAATTAAAGAGCCACAAAAATAATGCCAAAATCTTCATATGATTTGCTATTTTTATGAAATTACTGCTTGTAGGATAGAAAGAAAGTAATACAAGCGACACAGAGAAGCCTGCTGCTTGATACAAAACTGAAAACATACAACATGTGAACAGACCCAATATTCAAGGTGTAACTATGATAATAATAGCTATAAAACTATTGAATCATGCTCAATCGATATTGTTAATCAGGGTGTTCCTTAAGTTTTTCTGTTGTGCATAACATCCCATTTTCATGTACCAACCTGTCCAGCCCGGTATCAATCTTGTTCTCCATCGTCTCTCGCAGTTCTCGCTTTCTCTTCAAACAACTTGCATGTTTAGGCGACGATCTGAAATGAAATTGGATATAAATTCATAGAAAATATATCTGAAAATGGTATCTGATCTTTGTAACAATAGTAAGAATTATTTACGAATAGTAACATTTCTATATATGTAAATATCTAACTATATAAAAATACATTGAAGGATGCAAGAGTTTTCTCCCCTTATATACAAGAATCTTTAAATATCTTTCTGTCTATTCTGTGACATAATCATAACATCAATTCCAATCCTAACACATGATCTGCTGAAGTAACTTGATGATGTAAAAAATTTGTGTAGTCATGTAATTGCTGATTGCAGGGCATTGTACAAAATGTACTGTCGATACATTATCTTTTTAGGAGATATCCCTTGATCTTCCACAACCGATCTCTCCTGTGTAACACAGTTTTGGATGATAAATGTGTGTATATGCTATCAATACAATTGATTTTCTAAAATCATATATTAACAGAGTTTTACATAGTCAATCAAAACTGAGAGCCGAGGCCTCGGAGTATATGATTTTGGGAGTCCCTTTCTTATCTCAAGAGTCTTTAAAAATATTATGGATGTTTCATATTTGATAAATGTTTTAATACTATCCTGACATGAATTCCTACTGAAATGTGTCTGTCACTAAAAGATTGGATATTTTTATCAGAATAATACTGGGTCACAGAGGACCCATAAGATTATATTGGGGGGGGGGGGGGGTCCTCCTGACATTGGAAAGTTGAGTCACGTAAAACCCTGTATTAAGATAAGTAACAGTATAGTGCATTGTCCATGTCATTCCCCGAGGCTCTCTAAACATATGGAAGACTTACATAATGAGCGGCACGAGTCCGTCCATGAACTGCTTCTCAAACAGGTGGAAGAGAGTGTTAGCCTGTCTGATGACATCAAAGAAGTACACAGTGGGCTCCATCTTGGGTTCAGGCAGAGGGATTGCTGGATAAAGTCAAAAGGACAGAATCTTGGACTATTATGCTCAGAGTTGTTGGTTGCTTCCTAATCCACGAACATTTTACGATTGGGAAGAGCATGAAATTAAGCCTTGCTAACAGTCCAGAACCAGTTTCCTTTCATCAGGAAACGTAACTTCCAGAGGTTTTTCTTAATTTATGTCATATAAAGTTCCAATAAAAACCTGTTGGTAGAGTAATGTTTGACACTTTTTCATACACTGGCTTAATAAAATTGTTGATAATTGCTGCCTGCCTGTCATCCTATAGGTGATAAATCAGATACAACCATATGTTAAAGTGGTCTACATTTTGCCAGTAAAGCCTAAATTTTAAACATTGCTTAAGAATATCTTACAAACACAAATAGTGACGATAAAGCTAGACTGTTATTATTTGCTATTATTATCTAAAATGCCTACTGCATTCATGTTAGATTAATGATGAGCTTCCTTTCTTGTTTCTAAACTTAAAAATAGATATTTAGATGGAACAAATTAAATAAGGGGTGAAAAATAATTTGGTACAGAAATTAAGATTTTGTTTACGATATGAACAATAAAATAAAGTGAGTGAGTGAGTTGGAGTTTTACCGTTCTTGGGCAATATTTGTCATTATTGACAGACAATGGAATAAACGTACCTTGCAATGCCAAGTCTATTGCATAGTCTATATGTTCGGTGACTAGATACTGTACAAGAACATCAAATATCTTCACTGCATGGGCGGCAACATCACTGGAGGAGGACAACTGTAACAACAAGATAATTTCTTACTTGTGCTCACAATTAACATCATACAATCACTAACAAGCAGAACTTGAAGCCAGTCATTTGGTGACAGAGTAAATAACTTTCAACCATATTTCAGTTATTCAACATATTGATATTGCCATCAAAGATAGAACGGACAGATCAGAGAGCAAATGGATCGAAAGGATGAGGGAACAGAGCAAAAGAAAGGCATAGTTAGAGAAAGACAGTAGGTTTTAAAGACTTCAGATTGGTCTGGCCTTTACCCATCAACCTGTCCAGCTTTGGTGACCCTACAATGCAAGTTTTTCAGCTCTGCTCAGGAAACAAAATGATTACAGATTGTACAGATGGATTGACAGGGTAATTACTGAGGGATAACATTATGCCATGTATTGGGTATGCTTGCAAGCAAGGTCAAAGGACCAACAATTAAAAATGCATACCTATACAGGATTTATCAAAGCTTATATTCTAAAGAATTAAGATTTTCATGAAATGATAAAACATAATTGTTGAAAATATTTTTAATGTCTAAAGACCAAATAACAATAGAAACTTAAATTTAAACATAAATTGTTGATTTTGAAGGTGTATATCCTCTACAAAACAGTTGACTCACCACATGACATCGTTTGAAAGCAAGTTTAGTTTCCTGTAGAATGTTGATAGATTCCTCCTCGGACAAGAATGTTTCCCCTCCATAATCCTCGATTGTTGGACCAATGTTGATGTTTGCTTTTGTTACATTGCCTATCTTAGCTTGGATATCTCTTCTAAGGTCATGAATTCTAAAAAGATGTGAAATATAACCATCCTTAGTCAAAACTATCCTTCCTTATCCAAAGCATATTTAAATTTTCTCACTAATTACCAACAATGTATTTCTCATTTTCATAAAGGTAGTAGAAATACAATGGAGTTGGTTTATAAGTTAGATAAAACACCTTCCATCACAACTGATCCTTTTCTTTTGAGATATTTATACATGCTTAATGGATTACAGGTGTATTTTTATGAATGTTAGAGATATGCTTCTTTAATCATCAAAAGTGTTTAATTCTAAAAAAGTAATTGGAATAAAAGTACCGAGGGTACAGAAGCTCACCTTAAAATGAATGATGTGGTAAGATAGTTTAATTGTGTAACCATCTTTTATATGATAATTGATTATGGCTGCCATCATGATTTTTTTATCTTTTAAAATGCTATTCTTCTGTTGGAAACCACTAGAGCTTGAACAAACATTAATACAAGAATGATATAATCATGATTTGTTAACAAGCAGTAGGTTTTTGTATAACTTTTTTGTATATCTATGGCTGAATTGGTGACCATCTTGGACTTTTTAATCTTCAAAATGCTACTTTTATTATGTGGGCATCTGTATTAATTTCATTATGATATCTTGATTGGTTTGGGAGTATTCATTAAGTCACACTCTCAACTTCCAAAGAACTAAAAAGATGATGCACATAAACATTTGGAATAATGGAAATAATCTGGAGGTCAACTCAGTAATATCTTTATTGAAGTATCTTAACTAACAGAGAGAATTGGTGAGAAAGACTTTGTAAAATAAAATTTGTTCAGACAGCTGTTCAATGAATGCTGTTTTTAAGATGAATATTATATCTTTTATTAACATGACAAACAAAATAAAAGATAATTAGTTATTCATTAACCAAAATTTTCAATTTGGAATAAATTAATTGCATTGGAACAAAGGAGTAAAAAACCTTACAGTTAGTGTTGGGAGTGAACAAATTTAATCATTTTAAATGCTTTTGAAAAGGATTTGTTTGAATTGAACGATCATTATAATTATCTAGATAATCATTGTTCAGACCGTAATCAGATATAGATGATTAAAAAATTTATATTTATCCCTCCCTGGCTATGTTATTTGCCATATATGAAGTCTCAGGAATTATGTAACCCACTGATGGAGTGAACAACTTTTATCATTTTATGTTTTATTAAAAAGGATTTATTAAAACAGTCATGTCTCAGGCTGTTCGCAGATAAAGATGATTCATACATTTTTTTGTAACTGTATTTATAGTGTTGATAAATATTACAACAAGCGTATCAATACAAATATAATGACATTGATTTGATTGATCAGGAAATGTATTCTTTTCAATGAATTTCATGAAACCTAATTGAAAATTCAATATAATTGACATATTGACCATCTTGGATTCTTGATAATAAAATAAATGCGTCTTTGTCAGGAATCACTATATAAAAAAATACTCACTTTTCAGAATGATATCTTAATTGATTTAGTAGGAGTAGTACTTGGCCTGAAATCTAATTGAAAAATAATGACTTCTATGATGACATGTTGTTCCCAGAACCCCTTCAGCATGATATAATTATCATTAAGTTTTACAGGTATTTATAAAACACATGGTATTGGAACTGGAACCTGATACAAAATACCTCTATTATTAACTTATCATGTAGATTACTGTACATAAAAGCAGATTCTTGACTTGTTAATATTAACTCATCATGCAGATTGTTGTACACAAAAGCTGATTCTTGACTTGTTTAAATTGTTATTTGTAAAAAGTATTACTATTATTAGAATACAAGTATACTTTTCATAAAGACAATTTATATACTTTCCATAAAGTCCATTATGTTCTATTTATCAATTAGGTCAGGATTACTATGCAACATACAAGCAGGCAGGGCTGCTAGCCCAAGATCCTTAAGGAGAGTGTAGCAATTTGTGTATTTGGCTTTGTGTACGTATATTTGGAGAAGCAACCTAGTGTGCCGAGCATGTTAACCTGAACTCTGGCTAAGCCCTTATGTGTGGTATTAAAAGACTTGACGGGAGAGAACATGAATTGTTGTGAAAAATATATATAATTTCACAAAATATAGTTAGCTTATGTCCTAAATTGATTTTGTGTCAAGAAGAACTGCTGTTAGATATAGAAATGGTACAAATATGAGTTTTGTGCAAGTTGTTATTCTTAGAAAGAACATATCACTGTCATGAGAATACAAGTCTAATTTCCATAACTCTTATTGCATACACATGGCCATATAGCATAATGCTCTACCATATCAATTGGGTCAGGTTGATTATGCAACATGCTAGCAGCTGAGACTGTGATGCTAGCAGCCTGTATCGGGATGTGTATTAGAAATGCATAGTGGACTCAACAGGAATATCTGAACTCTGGTTGACCCCTTTTGTGTGGTATTTAAAGGAATATAAGGGAGATACCATTGTTTAAAATTCAACATGATGTTTAATGTCATTGGGTTTTTGCAGCTAGTTGCCATAAATTTTTTAAACAAATTAATTAATTATGTTTGTCTTTCTTCTTAATGTTTTAGAAACACTTAAAAATATAGAACAACTTGCATGACAATCTTAAATATTCCATATTCAAGATAATATTATGATTAGTAAGTTCAAATTAGAGAATTTATATGGTGCGAGTGATCACTTGATGAAAGCTTAAAATTTAGTAATAATGATGTGTCATCTGCAGCTGAAAAGTCAATATGGCTGCTATCGCGGCCGTCTTGGATTCTCAGAACTGAAACGTCTACCTTTGTGGGAGGAATCACTATAGGTATAACATACTACAATATGAAAATGATATCTAGATTGGTTTAGGAGAAGGAGTCATTTTCATGAAATCTAATTGAAAATTCAAAATGGCTGCCATGGCGGCCATATTGGATTCTCATAACTCAAACGTCTACCTTTCTGTGCGGAATCACCATAGTTATAACATACTACAATTTCAGAATGATATCTGCATTCGTTTAGGAGGAGTAGTCTTTTTCCTGAAATCTTATTGAAAATTCAATATGGCTGCCATGGCGGCCATCTTGGATTCTCAAAACTGAGACGTCTACCTTTCTGTGAGGAATCACCATGGGTATAACATACTACAATTTCAGAATGATATCTGCATTCGTTTAGGAGGAATAGTCTTTTTCCTGAAATCTAATTGAAAATTCAATATGGCTGCCATGGCGGCCATCTTGGATTCTCAAAACTGAAACGTCTACCTTTCTGTGAGGAATCACCATGGGTATAACATACTACAATTTCAGAATGATATCTGCATTCGTTTAGGAGGAGTAGTCTTTTTCCTGAAATCTAATTGAAAATTCAATATGGCTGCCATGGCGGCCATCTTGGATTCTCAAAACTGAGACGTCTACCTTTCTGTGAGGAATCACCATGGGTATAACATACTACAATTTCAGAATAATATCTGCATTCGTTTAGGAGGAGTAGTCTTTTTCCTGAAATCTAATTGAAAATTCAATATGGCTGCCATGGCGGCCATCTTGGATTCTCAAAACTGAAACGTCTACCTTTCTGTGAGGAATCACCATGGGTATAACATACTACAATTTCAGAATGATATCTGCATTCGTTTAGGAGGAGTAGTCTTTTTCCTGAAATCTAATTGAAAATTCAATATGGCTGCCATGGCGGCCATCTTGGATTCTCAAAACTGAGACGTCTACCATTCTGTGAGGAATCACCATGGGTATAACATATTAAAATTTCAGAATGATATCTGCATTCGTTTAGGAGGAGTAGTCTTTTTCCTGAAAGTTTACGGACAGACGGACAGACAGACGGACGACGGACGAAGCGCCATGACATAAGCTCACATTTACTTTGTAAAGGTGAGCTAAAAAAGGGAATTTGTTTATAAGTTGGATAAAACACCTACCCTCCAGACTGGATCTGTTTCTTCTGATGATCTTTAGTCTCGTAGTATTTCTGTAGATATCCACCACACCGCTCATGTAGGTACCTCGTCTCCATACTTGAATTGAGATTAATTTACAATTATAAAAGGCCTTGGACAAGATGAAAAAATTTGTCCCTACAAATACCGATAACAAAAACTGAATAAATACATGTACTAAAAGAGGACTTGCAGTGCTTTTGAACTTTCCCTCAAATTATTTTTCAGACAGGTGTCAAGCACCTTCTTTCACATGGAAGTTTTATTTGTTTAAGCATTTTGACAAAATTATGTCCCATATGTTTACTCATTATTTTCATAGAGGGGACAAAAGTCAGTTCATAGAGTGTCCTCTCAACCCCAAGGA
Source organism: Steromphala cineraria (assembly GCA_916613615.1). NCBI lineage: Eukaryota > Metazoa > Mollusca > Gastropoda > Trochida > Trochidae > Steromphala > Steromphala cineraria. The sequence goes on along the minus strand of OU744724.1, from coordinate 15,248,230 downwards.
AATTGGGGTTCAAATAACTGTTGTGTCATACCAAAAGACGGGTTAGTTGCTTCCTTGCTTGACACAATGTGAGTACACTTAACACCTTATAATATTTAAGACCTTTTCAAAGCTTTGTGTCAAATTTTAAGGTCTTTTACGACAGTGCTTGATTTAAGGCCTTTTTAAGGCAGGACATAAAATTCCAGGCCTTTTTCAGGCCTGTGCGCACCATGGCTTAGGAACAGAAACACTCTCTAACTAGAAATGCACTGTGACTGACGATGCTTACTCACACTTCAAATTATTAAAATGTACATGTACTGAGGACAATAAAGTGTTATCATCACAGAAGTGAAAGGATATTGACATGAGAGTTGGACTACAATCCTGAGAATTGTAATGACTGTGTGAGTGTACTTGTGATGAATCAGATGGTCACTCACTCGATGTAGCCGTTCAGATGAGACTGGAAGATCCCCTTTAGGAGCTTGTTCAAGAAGGAGCTGTCGTTACCCAGCTTAAACACGGACAGTTCAATTGTCAGCTCCTTCGTTCTGAAATAAAGTTTTTAATTTATGTATAAAACCATGCTAAACTGAGGTCCCAGAAGTAGTGAATAACATGATCTAGACAACTTCTTTGAGAGCCATTTTAGAAGTTTGAATGAGAATAATGCACAGGAATATATGGATGACAACTTCTTTGTTCATTGTATGTGACGTTTCGATACAGAATCTTGGGCATTATGATCTAGACACTGTAAAGTTGTCAGAATTAACAAGTGCCCTAAGAAATAGATGTTATAAACATATATCAAAAGTCATAAAAATAAAACACATGATTACAGTTGTCCTAAAGGCTTAACCTTCGAACTGAATCAGATAATTATAACTAGACATTAAGACTGTACAACACATTAAACATATGTCCTTTGAATCATATGTTGTGACCACATGACACTTTAAACCTGCCAATGTGTTTTTAAAACAAATTTGTAATACCTATTACAAAGTGGAGATTTGTCCTAAATACTAGGCATTAAACCTTAATATTAACATTATAAAGAATAGCAATCTAAATACAAGCTAATCCCTAGGTTTTTAATTGATTATTTGTGCAACAACATAACAAAGACGTGTCTTGATACAAACATTTATTTTGGAGCAAAACATGTGAAAACACATTTATGGGGGCTGACTCGGATGAAAAATAAAATTTATGAGTGGCCGTGATGACCTTTAGCTAAAAATGGAATGAATTTGCCTTGGGGGAGACAGCTATTTACTGGGTAATAGCTGAATGCCCATGGGGTGGTTACAGAGGAAATGGCAGTTGTGATTGGTGAGGGCAGCGCGAATGGCAGCTGTGATTGGTGAGGGCAGCGCGAATGGCAGCTGTGGTGGGAGGGAAACAGCGCGTAGACAGCTGTGATTGGTGGGGGCAGCGCGAATGGCAGCTGTGGTGGGAGGGTAACAGCGCGAATGGCAGCTGTGGTGGTTGGGTAATAGCGCGAATGGCAGCTGTGATTGGTGAGGGCATTGTGGTGGGTGGGTACCAGCGCGAATGGCAGCTGTGGTGGGAGGGTAACAGCGCGAATGGCAGCTGTAGTGGGAGGGTAACATGGAGTCAGCGCGAATGGCAGCTGTTTATTAAAAAGAGTAGGAGAGGAGAGAGTGGATGGCTGTGTGTTGAGGGATGGAAATGGAACTAGCGAGTCAGCCCCTAAGGTGAAGGAGGGGATGGAGGGTGGGCAGCGATAAACAAAGCTTGTATAGACAAAGGGTAAACAATAGAAAGAGGCAGAGGTCACGTGATCGTAACTTAAATAGAAAAAATATCTGTGACGTACTTCCGGTTACATGAAGATAGAAAACAATTAAGAAATTTAAAACGGAAATCTGTGACGTCACAGTGGCGGTTCTTGCTCTTGGGCGATGAACCCTCTGGGGTGTCTGGACTGGGGCGTCCTCGTTAATTTGTGGCCGATTGGCTTCGTACAGTTGTGCCATTGTTGACCGTGTCCAAGTTTGTGGCACGTGAAAGCCCATATCAGTGAGACGTTGCCTCAGATCAGTTCCAGTTAACCTCGGTGTGTCAGCGACTTGGCGCCTGTCATGGCTGACCCCGGGGAGGTCAGAGGTTGGAACTGCGTCCCTCTTCCTTTGATTCCCTGCTGAACGAGTACCGGAACGAAGCTGTCGTTGTGGTGGCATCGTGGGGACTTGCTTAGTCAAAATGCCAACTGAAGATTAGTTACCGATGATTGTTTGGCATGACGATTGGATACGATTTTGGTGCAAGATGAAGGCAGCGATAAACAAAGCTTGTATAGACAAAGGGTAAACAATAGAAAGAGGCAGAGGTCACGTGATCGTAACTTAAATAGAAAAAATATCTGTGACGTACTTCCGGTTACATGAAGATAGAAAACAATTAAGAAATTTAAAACGGACATCAAGTGTTATTAAACGTAAAACAATGGGAGAAATTAATACATGACAATAGCAATAGAAAAACAATAAATAGATATAGCATGTAATCTGTCGTTGCACAAACTAAAATTATTAATTTACATCTACAGTTGAGGCATACACTATCAAGAGATGGAATGGTTCAGGCAGTGATCACGTACCTCACATACAGGTCATTGAGATTCTTCAAGTACAGCCCTTGATCAGTTCTGTTATCTAGTTTGGATGATATGTGAATCTGAAATTAGTAATATATTAATTAAGTATATATCATAGCTTATTTCATTTGTAGATTATGTAATTTGATAACAATGGATTGTAAATCAACATCCAAGTAATAAAATTTGAAAATTAGAAGCAGATCAAATTTGGACAATCACCAGATAGTGTTTCTATAAAGTATGTACTGATATGTACACCATTTGTTAAAAGTCAAAATTTTACAAAGAGTTATTTCTCAAGCATAAGAAACAAAATTTTCTCTATTTTGGGCATATCTGCAAAACCTCATGAGGTCATAGAATTCCCTTAACCAATCGTAATTAGAAATAGTGTCAATCAAGTAACAACAAATACAATATATTTTCTAAAAACAAGTAACAGAACATGGGTCTATACAGGCTGTTGTCAGACCATATGGAGGGAAAGCAACCAAGTGCCTATCCCAGTGCAGAAATATTATGAAAACCTTTATTTCCCAGAACATGGTTGATTCAATCAGAATGGCCCAAGGTAAGTATGAGTAGGTTCACAATAACATAGATTATAATGTTGACAATAATTCCATAATGCAAGTGAACTTAAATAATCTTGAGACCATGCCATTTTCCCCACCTGGAGTTTGCCCTGGAAAATGCTCTGGACAAACTTGCCCATCACCATGTCCGGGTTGGAGAACACGTTGTTGATCAGTTCGCTTGTCCTCTGGCACAGCGGGTACACATCGTCAAAAACGTTCTCTTTTGTAAATGCGTGCTGCAAATAAGTGAATGAAATCTTTTTTACTGTTGTTTTGACAATATTTCACTATAGTCACTAGTTGCATTGCTGCATATAAGATTCAAGTTTTATTTTAAAATATTGATCATTGACGTCTATGAACTCCATGGTATTCTGATAATGTTATAATTGTCTCATATAATCATCATTTGATTTGAAATTGAATTGATAAAGAAACAACTATATTTATCTAGATGTAAATGGTTACAAAAAGTGTCAGGTTTCAAAATCAGCATTGCTCTGGCAGCTGATTAATAAGTGTTAAATAATAATTGATTGTCAGAATGACTAATTTGAATAGTTCAATTAAAGGTTGTCATTTAACTTGTCAATAAAGATAATATATTTAGAAGTATTCAATTATGATACCAACCATCTGGCTATCTCTGATGAAGGTGTCGATACACATCCCAAATGCCTGCAACAAGAACCTGTCATTTGACAACAATATCTGTACAAAATAAGTAATATGCAATCTAAACCACACATTGTCATGACATAACTTAATAGTGATGGTTCTGAAATTCAAAAAGACAGGTAATATCCTTCTATTTTTATAAGAATAAACGGTAATTTTAACTCTCAATGAAATATCATCTGAACCAACAATATGCATAAAAAGCGTCACATAAAGTTTACTCTGGTGTAACTAATGACGAACATTGTCCCTTGTTTTATTCTCAACTCCTAAGGAGTATGTAACCAAGCAGCCAATTTTGGTTTTTATAGTTATCAATTTGCCATCAGCTCCAATCCAGGTACCCAACTGTACTGAGGGATTAACGTTTTGTATAAAGTCCCCTTCCCAAGGTGAACCAAAAGTATTTGGAACTGGTGTCTCAGTGAAATTAACCTTCAGTTAAACTCTCAGTTTATCAAATTCATTATTGGGTAACCCACCAATCCAGTGAGCTGCGCTAAATGTTAATGAACGTCACTGAAAACAGTCAACTGAGCAATGCAGAGGACCATGTTTCACCACAATATTGGCTTACCTTGAAGTTTTGTAGAACACTGGCAACCCTTTTCATCTTGCGCTGGTCCCCCTCCTTCTGTGCCAGCTTAAACTCACCAATCAGCTCCTTCTCTATAGAGTCGTACTTCTCTGTCATTGGTTGAAAGTGATAATGATTATCTTCATAATATTTTCATTCCTAAGTCATAAAACCAACATGTTTTTTAGGGGATTTTTTTTTTTTTAAATGTATATTTGTAAACAAGTTCTAAATTAGAAGCAATAACAGAACTTTTTTCTTAACTTCTTTTTTGTAACATTAGCCTTCTAAACAATGTTTGAAAGTTAATAATGCATTTTAATTTTTCTTATTGCAAAAGGAGGAAAATTGCAAATGAAGTCATGTTTACCTGCTATTCTGCTACGAGCTTTATCAAATCTGTAAGCAGAAAATAGTTCGTCATTAAAAAACTTTGTCATAAAACATATTTCAAAAACATAAGCAGCCATTTCTGTGCTCCATAACAGAGCTGCAACATTATGATTAAAATGATCTATCAATCCTGGTGATTGCTAATAGACAGGAATTACAAATATTGATGACAGGAGCTTCAAATTACAGGAAACTAGACATTTGTTAAGGTTGGCTGTGCTAGAATAGTCAGGAATTTACAGGTTAAGGACTTTGTGGCATGTTTCTATTTTAGGTGAGGTGATTAAACAACTTTCACGAGTATTTCACTTATCAAGGCTACAAATATCATTGCAGGGAGCAAGCCCACAACACAATTGATGCTATGCACTTCAGTGAAACCTGCACACAGCAACTGGAACTAGCAAACCATGGGTGGTACTGCGCTGAATTAACCGTTACATTTCACTCAAACTGTGTGTATAACAACTATCTACTGCAGACAAAGTTGCCTACTATTTTAAATGACTTTCTCAATTTTGCTTTTCAATTATTGGCTTAAGTTAAATGTTCTTCAAAGGATAAAATTTCTCACTGGTCAACATGATTATCAGTGCTCATTCATTAAGTCTAGTTTTGGTCATGATAAATAAAAAATTCCAACAATGCAGAGAGAAGACTACAGACCTTCCACTGACTGGCAGCTCCAGAGCAATCAAGTGTAGTTTCTGAATAATATCGGCTGCATGCTGGAGCTATGATAGAGCAAACAGACATTTTAATCAACATTCCAAAGATGTCATCTGTCATTCCAATATCATAAAGGAAAAACATAACAGAAGTAAATGTAACTAACTAAATAAATAACCAATAGATATCATTAAAAAATACTCATGTTAAAATCCATCATAAAATTAGGTTTAATACGGAAGACACATTTTTACAATTTGACCATCCCACATACAGAGTTTCAATTATGCTAGTCTGTTTGTTTTTAAGTTCTTCTCTTGAATCAAAGTTCTAAGTTACATTTATATAGAAAACAACAAATATATAATTCTAACGAAGTTAAAAGTCTAAGAAGGCACATAGACACCTGCTGACTGATCCATATACCAAGTTTTATTTAGCTTGGTCTAACAGTTTTAACTTGCTCAATATGATTGGCAGACAGATGGATCAATTGAGGTACGGAAGCTATGACGATACCCCACAACTTATTTATCACTGGTTTCCGAGGGAAGAAAGAGTGGACACAATGATCAACAAAGAGAAATAAAGCATCTACCTGAGCAGGATCTGTAAGTACGAGAGACTTGAGAGGCTCGTCAGTGAGGAACTCAGACAGGTAGTTCATGAGTCTCTGAGCCTCCACCGCCCGGGCTCGCGGCGTATTCACTCCTTCTAGCTGGTCCCCTAGGTGCACCACATTCGTAGCAACATTACTGATTCGCTCGTCCAACTTTTGGAAATGTGTGTACAATGCCTGAAAATTTGGTAAAAAGCAAATATGCATCATATACAACACAAGTTCTTCAAAAGATTATAACAAGAATATTAATGATGAGAACTTGCATTTTCTCATAAACAATAAAATTTTCTGAAAGTTCCATTAAAGCTAAAATAACCAATTTTTTAACTGTGTTCAAAAGGTAATTAATTTAGTAATTAAAATGTTCAAGTCAAAGAACAGTCATGTGAGGGAAATTCCCCATCGAAAAACATAACCATGTGACAGAGAGTAATTTTGTTGTTGTAAATGACTTGATAATTTTACAAAATGCATATTCACATAAATACAGCATGAAAGAGAATTCTAAAACCTGTAGAAAACATTGTTTGCCAATAACAAATTATTAACGTATAATTAAAGCAAAACAATTCTTAAACCATTTTATGTATATTTTGTGAAGCCAATAATGTAAGTACTATTTCTCTTCATGAATGACTTAAAGCAATCTATCTAACTGTCAATCATTGTCAATTACCTGATTTTTCTTCTGAAGTTCAGACACTCTCTGCCAGTGTCTCTTCTCTTCTTCTTTACAGTTGTTTTCAAGCTTCTCGATCTTTCGCCCAACTGAAAGATTTTTCTCCTTCAGATCACGAATCATCTTCTCAAAGGTGTTGTGAAGCAGCATAGGATCGAAATCCTCAGGGCTCGTGTTCCGAGCTCTACTACCCATGGTCTTCCATGCCAATCTTTCCACAAACTCATGGACGCTGAAAGGCTCCTAGTGGTTTAAAAAGACAATGATAATTACAAAATTAATTATATTCAGTGATGTTATATCATCACTGTAAGATTTCATATAATTCAAGTCAATAAAATAATATTTTCCTCAGTGTCATATTGTGATCATCAACTTCCGTGAGTGAATAACAGGCTCTGGCACTGGCATACTAGAGACACTTGGTTTTCGGACATCTGATTGGTCAATACAGGATAGGGTCAAACACACCTTGTTTAACCAAAATAGTCATTTATTTTGTTAAACCAGCCTGTTAAATGAAAACAATTACAGTGCAAACAACAGCAATTTTAAAGATTATGTTATATTTTAAGCAATGTTTCATTTGTTAGTTGTTTTTCATTTTTTCGTCCCTTAAAGGATTTCAAAACCCCATTTTAAGTCAATTAACTTCATAATTATGGTGTGTTTTACGGATAAACACAACCCGCCATGATTTTACGTCAAATTTGCAATCCTGCCGCGTGCACTTACATTTGTATTCCGCCCGGCAAATCCGACTTGCCGACATGCAAAAAGATTGGCAGCTCTCGGCATCTTCCGTAATGTGACGTAATAGTAGCCTGTCAATCTCGGCCGGGCATGATGCACTGCAGTGCAAAGCCTGGGAAGACCGATGTCAAAGCTGTTTACAAACACGCTTTTGATTGATACTATTGTTGAGATTTATACATAAAATACTTACAACATATCTCAAAGCCAAAACCAACATAGTCATCAGCTCTCAAACATGTAAAGTAGTAAACGAAATTGACAGTTTTTTTACATTTTCGTTAAAAAAATTGTGCTGTCAAGTTGCCAATGACACAACGGTGTGACGATTCAAATATTTAGACTTTGTCTAGGTGTCTTTAAGTGTCATTTGGAAGCTTCGCCACCTCAAAATCAATTATCAAAAGTTCTTTAAAAAATAGTTATGCTGATAACACTTGCCATGTGTTTGTTGAGGTCTACTAGTAATTCCGATTTCGCTTTTGAGCACGGACAGTCATTGACACAGTGCTAAGATATTAGATTTAGATGATAAAAAAGAATATGATCTCCAATCGAATTTCCCCTTTACCTATTAGTGAATAGGTCTGTGTTTATATATTTTTATCATCATCGTTTATTAGGTCCAACGACGTCTTTGTAAACTCACGCCGAATAACTTTCCCTTCGCTCGTATGTAAACAACTACACGCCGCTGGATTCGTCAGGCTACTATTACGTCACTGGTTCTTGTGCTCATTAAAGTTCGGGATTCTTTTGTTCTCGCTCGGGAAAAGTGCCGCAGCAAGTTTGACGAAAGGGAAAAAAAATTTTGCGGGGCGATGTTGCAGGATGAGTTGTTTGATCAAAACAATATGTTTTAACTTCAAATATTTCGGAATGGGGTTTTAAAATCCTTTAACTTTATAACTTATTCTTGTTTATTGAATCCAATTTCCACTGATTATTGCTGTCATTTCTGACAAAACTAGATTAGGCCTAGTAAAAGTTAAAACTCTCTCTATCGTGTCAACTGCATGACGATGAAGTACAGTTTTCCATAGGGTCCTATATGTTTAGCCACAATCGCATAACATCAGGAGGCCATTCAATATTTGACATACCTGATCTAACTCCTCCAACGACATTCTATTGTTCTGCTTGCAGTAATTTATCAGTCAACAGTGCAAAGTTTCTATGCAAAATACTCCATTTTGACTGGTACTTCCGCCTGTTCCAAGGGAGATAACTCTACAAGACACGCCTCCTCAATTGTGGACCACAAAACATTATCTTTTTCCTTCCGTAAAACAAGACTTTTCGTTCTCGATTGGGGAAAATCTCTGGTAAAAACTGAAAAAAATGAAGTAATAACATTTATCTTTTAAATTTAATATGATATTTTTTCCAATGGTTTTGTAAAAGGAGGCAATGTTATAATATAAAAAGTTTCATTCATTTATTTATCTCTTTAATGAGGGTCCGATGAAATCAACATGAGCGATGACGAAAATTAGTGTACAAATGTACATGATTACTTTCTATGGAAAATAATGAATAGTACAATTTGATCCAAGAGTTACAGTCATAACATAGGTAGGTTTCTGCCTTCATTCAGTCTTGGACATGTAACGACGAACTCCTTATAATTATTCTTGTTTAGCTGAAACTTAAAAATAAGACAAAGCTCATTGACTTCGCTTGTGCCGAACTCTTAATATGAAAACGAGTAAGTTAATACATTTGTATTATCAGATGTCATGAATAGGTGATGGGTATTTGTAATTTCTATATCTATATCGAGGATCTTGTCATTTTGTTGAAGGTGGAAAACATGTCATATTTAATTTGTTGGGTTTTATAAAGGTTACAAATTTTCTATTTACATATTTTTTTCTGCTTCACGTGGATTAATCAGGACGTTGGTTGTATTAAATCCTTTGTGTCGTCGTTCAAATAAAGATGCATATCCATCGATCACCAGGAGTGGTTAGAAAACATTCGTACTTATCAAAAATTTTAACTCTATAAGCATTTTCTAAGCTATTTTCTCATTTGAAACTTATGTGTAAATAATAACAATGCCAGCGTGTCGTATTTCTTTATGTAGATTCTGCTGAGAAAACCCCTAATTTTCTTCCACTTAATCAGGTCGTAAGTATAATTTACCAAGACATGAGCGGTTATGTCCATATTGCATTACTACTCGTGTAAAGTCGGAATATCACATCTGTATTACCTGTCCTTTTTGTCACAGTTTGAGGAAATCCATTCTGCAGCATAACTAATTATGTAAAATTCATTCAGCTGTAAACTTCTAATAGTGAGGATGTTGTTAGATGTTTAGCCAAATATCCATTTCTATGAATGAAGAAACGGAATATTTGTTATAGACCTCACTAGATTAGATTTTATAGAATTGTATATTGAATATTTTTCATTTTATACGCATGGCGCTCCATGTCATTATCATCATGGTTCAATATGGAATGTATAATGGACCGATGGCCCCCATAAACATAAAGTAATAAACACATTCATTCACTGATTACATGTCTATTTTTATGAGGTAAACGTAACATAGATATATAACCAAAGAAGACACGAATTCATACAATTACAACCTACAAGTATTTTGTTAATTTATTTCATCGAACTACGAGAACAGTCAAAATTCTCCTATTGCATAAAAAATAATCTAGTCAAATATAATAGAATAGAACACCCTTGAATGTACTCGAGTTGTTTTCCTCTGACACGGACTTAGTGAAAGTGTGAATGGCTGGGTTCAGAATGGTTCAGTGGGTTTGTGCCCTGTAAACTCTTAACATCATTAAAAATCACCATCATCAAAAAGCATCTAATTTGCTTAGAACAAGATACAATAATCATATATAGTAGTTATTTTTCAGAACCTTTTAATTGTAGGTTTGCTAATGATTTGACAATATTCTAAAGCGAAAACCTGATACATACGGCAGGTAAATTGTGAAAAATTAATTATATTAGATTGATAGGTAATTAATTCATATTGAGGATGTTGTAAAAAATTATCGACAAAGTCTTTAATTATAATCATATGAACTCGTGCGACAGTACAACGCGATTATGAGAGGTGAGTGTCAGCCTTCATTGATATAGTAATTAAATAAAAATACAAAAACATGAAAGTCGGTATTTACGACAATGAACACCGTGAAACATGATTTCATGTAAAGAAGCTGAGCTGTTTGCGAGGCCGTTGGTTCCATCCTGTTTTAGTTATTAATTTATCAGAAAAAATGGTATTGCAATACTTTGTTAAAATATATATTTTAGATGAAAGTATTTTCAATGTAAAGCAAAAATCTGTAGCATTCGGTGTTAAGTGAATAAAATCATATATGCTGTCTTGTGAGGCCGGGGTAAAGATGTCTCACGCGCACCATTATAGGTCGTCATTATGCTCGCGATTAGGAATGAAACTTACCGTATTTCCTTAATTACACGACGGGCGTCTATTATTTTCAAAAGGTCTACATCATAGGCGTCTATATTTGAGGCAGGCTTCTATTCAAGGCAGGCGTCTTTTTCGTAAAAAGCGAAACCGTTTAGACTATTTTGTAAAAAAATCAGATAACTTAACCAAAAAGAAGCGTTTTTATATATTAAACTTGGTTTACGCGGCGTTTAATTAAGGCAGGCGTTTATTATTTTCAGAAAGTCTTATGCAAGGGCGTCTATTCGAGGCAGGCGTATATTCAAGGCAGGCGTGTAATTAAGGAAATACGGTACTCAAACAACCTCAAGAAAATCACCAAATCGTGGCCCTAATAACATTCTCTCAAAGTCAAGGAAGTAAAAACGTTAAACGGTGTCCTGTGTATACCAGCCGATGTGTACTTTCAAAACATAACATCCAGTGAAAGATCAAATGGTATAATTCCGATAAATATCCCGTATCATGTTTGGAAATAAAGGGATTTGATCCGTCAACTGATTGTACTCAGTCTCTTGGTCAGATTTGGATCAAATGACAAGATCACTTACACAGTCTTATTAAAATTAACTGTTCTCTTAGGAATAAAAAAGGAAAGTGACAAAAACATATTGACTCTGATGGGGCTCAAACTCCATCCAGTCGGACTTTCCTCTCTGCGTGGTGGAGAAGAAACCACTCATATACAACAGTAGGGGAGACCGGGGCAGGCACGTCCCCTTTTCACTAAAATATAAATAATGAGTTGTTTCTTTCGCAATATACTAGTGTACGTTTGTACATATATTGAACCATATCTTAACTTTATTGCAATAATTGTCGAAAGTGCCTAACGTTACTAGTTTGCCAATAGCTTTAAAGACAACGAGTTGAAAAACCGAACATGCCCCGCATCGGGGTAAGTTCGGTTTCCCTCAGGGGCAGGTTCGGCCATCCTTGGGAACAATCAGAACATGTTCAGCCTACAACAATTAAAGAGATGATAAGATGCTACTAATAGTATTCAATATTTGGGACAGAAAAAATACTACATTACTTTACAAAAACATATTTTATAAAGATATGGACTCAGTTCACTTTCTATTACCAAAAGAATTCGTAAGAGGAGGAGAAGAGAAGCCTACTATTCAAGGACCTTCAAGAGGGTCCTTTTGAGGAGGATGACCTTAAGAAAAATGGTTTCGAGGAGGACCTTAAAATTTTTGTGACCGTCCTCACGACCGAATGTGCCCCGCCTGTAATGACCGAACGTACCCCACAAACCACTGTTGCTCTTTTTTCTTTACTGCGAAAATACACAGACCTCGAACCAAAATAACTTGTTGGTTACATATACGTCTCGGCATGTTGGTTTATGCTCAATTAAGAACATATTCCTAAACATAGTCAATATTTGTCAAAAACACAGTGAACTGAAGTCGAATATTTTACACAACTAGTTGAAAAACGGGTTTTCTTCCACAAGTTGTAAAGAACATGTTGGACTGTCACCATTTCAAAGTCAGTGTGGGAATAAGGTGTCTTTTAGGAATTACCAATTTAAGTTAAAATGACCCCGAACAAAAATTACAGCGAAAAGACGAACATGCCCCGGGGACGTGCCTGCCCCGGTCTCCCCTATCGTAATCCGACTGATTACACAATAAAATGATATTTTAAACTTGATATCTCGAAACACGGTCGATTTTAATCAGACTAATCTTTAACGCTCCGAGCTTTGTCAGATCTGTACTAGTGTGTGAATACAAATTTGTTGATGATATTTTGCCACTGTCGTAAAATAAAAACTTACATAAAGAATCCGGGATTGCTATCACATCACCAGGTAGTAGTATAGTAGGCTATTTGTATAGCGTTGGTTCCACGGCACATGACCATGCTCAAAGCGCTTCCTGAGCATAAATAAAACTATGTACAAGGTCGAGGAGAAACAAACAGATGGCTGAAAAGTTATTTGTATCTTAGAAAGAGGTGGGTCTTGAGGCGTGCTTTGAAGGAATTTAGAGAGGGAGATTGTTTTAAGTCCACAGGAAGAGCGGTCCACAGGGAAGCAGCAGCATATTGGAATGATCTTGCTCCAAAGGATTTCAAATTATAGTTTGGTACAGTTAAGATTAATGGTTGTGAAGAACGAAGAGTCCTGTCTGGAGCATAGTGGCATATGAGGTCCTGTAGGTAGGAGGGGCCTGCTTTATAGAAAGACTGATATGTCAGGCAGAGAGTCTTGAATTCAATCCGTTCGGATACGGAGCCAGTGTAAGAGAGTTCAAGACTGGAGAGATGTGGGAGCGAGTACTGGTGAGCTTGATCAATCTTGCGGCTTTATTTTGCATTTTCTGTAGTCTGTGCATTTGGGATGAACTGATGCCGAAGAGTAAGCTATTGCAGTAGTCCAACCGAGAAAGAATGAGTGTTCGAACAAGAGTTGCTGTGGCATCTTTGGTGAGGAGCTTACGTATACTGCCAATGTTTCTAAGGTGATAATGACACGTCCTTATGAGGTTGTTGATCTGTTTTTTCATATTTAGCTGGGAGTCCAAAAGTACACCAAGATTTTTGACAAAAGGTGTGAAGGGAATAGTGGAGTTTCCGATGGAAATATCTGAAATGCTGACTTTATGCTGTCTGGCGGGAGTGGAGATGATCATGGCTTCAGTTTTGTCGTCGTTAAGTTTCAGCTTATTTGCAGACATCCAAGACCGTGTGGTGGAGAGACATGCCTCCAGATTGTGCTTACACTGGAGTTGACTTTCAGATGGTAGTCCGAGAGTTGGGAGTCATCTGCGTAGAAGTGATGTGCCACATCATATCTGGAGATGAGTTTTCCAAGGGGTTGTGTTTAGAGGGAAAATAGAATTGGTCCAAGTACTGATCCCTGGGGTACTCCACAGGTGATAGTGTGAGAATCCGATGCTGACGATCCAATTATGACTGACTGAGTCCTATCGGAGAGATATGATCTTATCCAGTCAAGAGCAGTTTCCTTCAATCCGTAATCTCCCTTCAGACGTTGAAGTAGGATGGTATGATCTACTGTGTCGAAGGCTGCGGATAAGTCTAGAAGAATAAGTACAGCAGAATTCCCATCATCAACTGAAGATCTGAGAGAACTGAGTACATAATTGAGGGCAGTTTCTGTGCTATGAGCAGGTCTGTAAACAGATTGAAGACTGTCGATTTTAAAAGTCGTATTTGATGAGATAGTTACATAGTTGTTGTTTTACCACTTTTTCCAAGATTTTGGATAAAAACATCAAATTTGATACGGGTCGATAGTTTTTCAGGTTCTGAGGATCAAGTGAGGGTTTCTTGAGGTGAGGTTTAACCAGAGCATGTTTAAAGCAGGTTGGCACGCATCCAGATGAAAGACTTAGGTTAATTATCCTCGTGATGACTGGCAATATGATATGAAGAATATCCAAAAGAAACTTTGTGGGAAAAGGGCCCAATTCGCAGAAGTTGGTTTTGAGGAGAGTATTATCTTTTCAACTTCTGCTTCTGTTACAGGGTGGAGTAAACTCAGTTGGGATTCCAACGAGTTCTCAAGTAAAACTTCAGAGACAGGATCAGAAGAATCAATTTCTTGTCTTAGTGTGGCAATTTTTTCATTGAAGAACTTATCAAATTGTTCAGCTACTGACTTTTCATCACCATGTGGAAGTGTGATCTCAGTAGACTTTCCAAGGAGTTTTGCAGACAACTGTGTAGACGCTTAGGATTTTCAGCTTGTTTTGAAATTTCCTCATTTATGTGATTAGCGCGGGCTTTTCTTATCTCCTTGCTGACATTATTTCGTGCAAGTCTATAGAGCTGTCTATGAATATCCAAGCCTGATCGCCGCCATGATCGTTCAGCAACTCGTCTTTCTGTTCTAGCCTTTCTGACTTCATCGTTGTACCAAGGTGATTCATCGTGGTTGCGGACAAGCTTCACTCTGGCTGGGGCGTGTTTATTCAAAGTGTTTGTCATAGTAGTGTTGAACAGATCTGTTAGCTCGTTCCCATCATTGGTTGAGTGCGAAAGCAAATCTTTAGGAGATCTTTCCTAAACAACTCCACATCAATGTTCTTGATGTTACGGATTGTGAGAGACTCCTTTTTAGGAATCGGTCGCTGGAAGTTGAGAGAGAAGGAGATCATGAAATGGTCAGAAATCTGCAGATCGTCGACACTCAGGTCTTTTACTAGGTCATCAGATCCAGAGAGAACCCAGTCCAACACATGACCAGAACGATGTGTGGTGCATTGAACATGCTGAGTGAGGCTGTGGTACTCCAATATCTGAAGCACCTGCTTGGTGAGGGGGTTATCTTTGTTATCGAAGTGCACATTGAAGTCACCTAAATTAAGCAGGACCCAATTTTGGGACTGAGAGAATCACAGAGGGAAGAAAAGTCGTCACAGAAATTTGTATTTGTGGCATAATTCACTCTTGATGGTGGGGGCCGATAAAGACACGTGTACACAACTTTCACAGTCTTTTCCCCACAACTTGCTGTGATCATCAGATGTTGTTCGAAAGAAACATACTCCTGTTTAGGATTAAACATATGGATGACTAGATCTTTCCTATATAGAACTGCAACGCCACCACCTTTTCTGCTTAATCTTGGTACATGGAGCAGTTTGTAACCAGATGGTGTTATCTCGTGACATCTAGCCTCATCGCCAACAGCAGAAAGCCAAGTCTCAGTGAGGAAAATCATATATCAGTGTCGTGATCCACAACATACTCGTTAATGTCAATAGTCTTGTTTTTACATGATTGAGAATTTAAAAGGGATACGTTGAGCAAGTCAGGTGGTTTAGTGACGTCACAGGGCTGATGCTCTGAGACGCAGGGTGATTTTGAACTTTTTTATGATATCCACGTTTTCTGAAGCACTCTTTCTTGAAATCTTTTGTTTCCGTCGACCTCCTCGGCCTCCCCTGATAGTAGGTGTCGTTGAGCTGATGCCCAGTTGCTTGGTTAATTGGTGAACCTCTCGACTTGACCTGGTTGCCTATGTCAATCAGGTAGGGCCAACATACTGTAATGTTTAGTAATAGAGTATCTGAATCTTATCCGAAAACTGTTAGGTGTACCCTATTTATTCAAGGTAGATCATATGGCAATACAGAGAACGTTTTCAGGGTGAATCTTTAAAAAATTTGTTACACTTGTTCAAAGGCAAACTCCGTGTGATTAGTTGTGTCAGAATGATCCAATGCCTTGATATAGAAGAACTGTCGGGCATCTTAGAGGGATGGTTTCAGAAAGTAAATTGACAAATGCTTACATGTAACGATAGCTATCTTTACACTTATACCCCCTTTACACCAAGCTCGTTCTCAGTACCTTCTTGGTTTTTTTTAGAACGTACTCAAACTGTCCGAGAACTGTCTGAGGACGACATGAACGTTGTGGCAACTGTTTACGAACTGTATGAACTTGCTCGGACGTACTAAAAACGGGAAGGTGCTCCAGAACGTTCGACATGTTGAACGTTCTCCCCGTCCTGAAATTGGACGGAGTACAAACGTACTGAAAACGGGATTGCCGTACTACGAACGGAATTGCCGTACTTCGATCTGACTAAGGACGAGTAAGAACGTTGCGCAGTCGGGAATCGATTACAATACGTTTGTGCACAGTTTCCACCCCGTCCATTCCGTCCTCAGCCAGGTCTAACTCGTTCTCAGTACGACCATAGTCAGTTGTTCGTACGTCCTAATAAGTGTAAAATATTGAAAATGTTCTGATTCAGTTTGTAGTGCGTTCTTACACAGTCATAAAAGTTATAATAAGGTCCTCATTGTGTTCTACACGTTCTTAGTACGTTTGCAAAATTCTCACATAGTTCTTTCTACGTTTGCATTTCGGAATGTAAGGACGGGTATAAATACACAGTCATGTGTTAATACTTTTATCATTCGGGATAGAGAAGTGATAAAAGAAACATGAACCAAGTTACAGCTCTCATCATGATGAATGTGGGTTTCCTCCAGTTTGTGATGGAAGCAGAGAAACAATGTTAATTGTTGTTTGCCTCGGCAACTATGGCTTCTATAAGGCTAGTGGATCTGGGATTTGATTTCCTGTGAACAACCTACCTCAGATCATACTTCTTTTTCTTTGGAGGCATGATGTTTTCACCTTAAAATTGAGAACGTTAATGAGAACGGGCAAGGACGTGATGGGTAATAATAGAAAACGGGCCAGAACTGGATGATTTTACAATTAAGACGCACTGAGAACGGAATCAGGACGTAGTGAAAACGAAAAGAACTGTCTTAAAACGAGATCAAGAACGAGATTGGTCTAGTTTAGAACAGATATGAACTGTCTAAGAATGGAACTGAACTGGTTGAAGACGTCCTGAAAACTAGGCGAACGGGCAATACTATCACATCTAAACGTGTTAGAAACTGCCTGAGGACGGGATAAAGACTAGATGAACGTGCCGAGAACTGTGTATGGACGAACTGGCGTCATATTTGGATAGAATATTAACAATTGTTACTCGTTTCCATCCCGTCCGAGGCCGTTTTGCTTTTAATTTTCAGGCATTAACTAGAGAAAGCATGCCTTTCTTTGGTGCCGGACATTGAGAGAATGACATGTATGTCAAGACAGGTATTCTTACGAATGAAACAATCGCCAAATGCTGCAGATTGCGTGACGTATACTTAACAGCGTCTTCCTACGCAAAGCCTGTAACGCAAGGTTCCGATCTGTCATTTTATGCCTTGCTGCATACCCTTTACCTTTCTGTGCTGATGTAGTTCCTAGAGAGTAAGCACAGAAAACTCAAGAGTCGTAATAATGCATAAAACTGACAGTTTGGAAACTGGCGTTTTAGGCTTGGTGTAGGAAGATGATTTTACAGGGAATAAAACAAGTCTTTGACAAAGATGTTTGTCCTACTTCAAATAAAATAATAAATAGTTTAGAAACAGTTACGCTTCGTCTTTCTTGTGAAAGAACTTCTTCTCTCTCATCCATGTGAGACTTGTATTCAAGTAGAGACAGTTTTTTTTGTCGACTCATTTTAGAATAAGTTTCGTTAAACACACTGCAAATGTTGCAAAAGCGGATATTACTAATGTTGGCCAAAATACATTTACAGTTTGGAATTTAAGATCATCAGATAAGAAAGGCCCGGTGGGCTTATGGCATGGCATGGTGTCTGGTATCAAGAAGCAGAAGGCATAGAATGCTGAAATGTTTTGTAGAAACTAGGTAATGGGTATTCTTAAATGCACATTTGGTGAGTGACCCTGTAGATCGGATAGGGGGGGCACATACCATAACATACAATACCCTAAAGCAAAATTAAATATGAAGGAAAATCCTCATGAGATTTTCACATTTCATACTTCTCTTCATCTTCCTACTCAGAGCCTAAAAGGCCAGTTTCCAAACTGTCATTTTATGCCTTGCTGCATAGCCTTGAGTTTTCTGTGCTTGCTCTCTAGTCTGTAGGGACACTATAGCAGCACAGAAAAGTAGAGTCTCTGCAGCAAGGCATAAAATGACAGTTTGGAAACTGGCCTTTTAGGCTCTGCGTAGGAAGATGACTTCCCTTGTGTGATTATGAATGTTAAGCTTTCTTAAAGATTTGGTCAGAATGATATGGTTTCTGTATGCAATGAAGCCTGGCCAAATATTCTTCAAGTTGAAGACAATCATCCTGCTACATTAACAGTTTGTACCTACAAAGCTCCAATAATAGCCCATATCTATCAAGGCAACTCCTTGTGTCACTGACAGTTAGTAATTCATGACAATGTAACGTGTAATGTATATTTTCAGCCAATGAAATGCCTTACTTAATTCAAGGAGTTTGAAGCAACATTCATGTATCTTGAATCCATCCCCTCATCCATGTCGCTTTCTCTTGATGGAAGTAATTTTATTGGCTAGTTATATGCAGAGTGTTACAACGTGTCTGTCTTGACAGATATCAGAGGACTGTGGATAAAATAAGGTTGATTTCATCAATGTAACTTCATCCACACACCCACAATGATACATGATCAGACTAAAGAAATATGCCTTGTTATGCACACTGGTAGCGTTGATAAATATGCTTGACTTCTCAAATTTTTTACCAAGTGTGCCCTCGCTTTTTTATCAAATTGTCAAATATAAATTAACAAAAATATTACTCCAAGTAACATGTCTCAACTTGGTTGTGTGATTATCATGTACATATAACTTTTATACAGAAACTAGAATGAGCCCCTAGATTTTTGTTTCCACACATAATACACCAATAGGGCTGTCGCTTTAAATGATTGTGTGAGGTTTCATAAAATTAAGCACAACATGACACTATTTCACCTGGGAAACTGACATAAACACAATAACTGATATGATGAAAAAACACAGCTTTTATTATTGATATATGCATTCACATTTGATCAAATCACAAATATAATCTGTTCCTTCAAAATCAGTTTGGCATGAATAAATATTTTATTTACAATGAAAAGCATCCTCTACATCACACAGTGAAGAAAACATTGCACGAGAACACTATCTACAACTGTTTCATGAATCAACATTCTAACAAAGAAAACAATGGGGGCAGCACACATCCCTGTAAACTCCCTCTCAACAATAATCTTATTCATCATCATACTTCAAACAGCCTCAATTTTAATTGATATTTTGCAGTCAGAAGAAGCATAACAATTCCTTTTTCAGATTAATTCAGAGATAATCTGCTTAAGCATTTTAGTTATCATGTATTATTCAAAATGAAGTCCAGCTTCAAATCATTCATAAACCTCATAACCTGCACAACAATCCTATCATAATTCATTTGTATGCCATGAGCTGTAACTCGGAATTCACATGAAAGACTGTTTCAATTATTAATTAGAATATTGTCAACCATTTGTTCACACAGAGAAAGAATAAATAAAACTGAACTATAGAAAAGCGGTTCTGTACATTATCCAAGAAAGTATACAAATAACAAGAGATGTGAAATCAACAAAATCAGTACTATAAAACCTAATAAAACATTGATCTGTTTCTAATTAAAACACTTCTATATATTTGTACAATTTGACTGAAAAGAAACTGACAGATGAAAAAGGATGCCACAAACATATAAAATTTGTAAGCAAAGATTCTATAGTTTAAGATTCTATCGCCATACCCAGAATTCTACTTAAACAAGCCATACTCCATTATCTATCAGAGACATCAGTTGTAGAGCGGGGAGTGAGTCAAGGTTTCCGTCTGCTTGGGCAATATTTCAGCCATTAGCTGCAGTGCATTTGCAGAGGGCACTGGGCAGTGTCCATAAAAGAGCAACATTAGTAGATGCTACATTGGGAATAGCTTTTCAGAGGGTTGAAATATTGACAGAGACTTTCCTTCAAATCATTTGATATCTCCGCAGCAGGAAGTAATCTCGGCATTATTTTCCATTGAGCCTTCGGCTGTGCATATATACCTAGCATATTGTTCCCTTTTATTAACGCTATTTAAAGAAACAAATCACATAACAGTCATGTGATCCTACCAGCATGCGTACGCATCCGGAAGCCTGCCTGTGACCCCCATCCGGCAATAAATCTTGGATGGGGGGCCATTTTGTTAAAGAATGAGAAGTTTTCTTGTAAAGCCTGCCTCACCAGTTGGTGTTCTGATTTGAAACATAGCCGTAACCAAATGAAATACAAGGAACATGATGATGTCAGATCTTAATCATTGATAATTGCATCTTACAAAGGATTTCCAAGTATAAAAACAGCTAAAGTGTTAACAAAAAGTAGACTGAAACCCTTGGATACAGATGTGGTGAACAATCCATTACATGAGCATATTTATCTTACAGGAAGGAATGTGTTGACTAATTGCAATAGAAAGAATTTCACTATCAACAGTTTCTCATTAAAGCAGTTCTCAAAGCAGAGTGGAATTAATTCATACAAGTGATAAAAATGCTGATGAAACCGTTAAGAATATATAGAAAAATATAGATACGTTTGCTCATTACTAAAAACTGAATATGTACATTGTATTATGCAATATGGAAACACCCATCTTGTCTTTCTTTCACTCACATTTTGCAAAATGCAACCAAACGTTGATAAAAGAGGTCCAGGCACAGAATATACAAAGAATATGTGACTGACACCATAATTGAAAGAAAACAATTAAAGTATTTTTAAAACTAAAATGAAAGTACATATACTAGGTAGAGGGTATAAAAAGTCCTTTAAGTGAAGCTAGAGTATAGAATACAATTTTCTGATTATTCCTCTGACCTTACGTATTTTCCTGGGAATAGATTTTCGAAGCTCTCTTAGTGCTTAGATAGTGGTAGGCCAATGTTAATGTAGGGTACTTACGACTATCTTAGTACTAAGAGATACTCAACACCTCTTCCTTGCCTACATCTTAGCAATGAAAGGCATGATACAGTAGCAGGTTATATGTGTAGGCACACAAAGCATATATATCATATCTAGATTGTAAGATATACTTATTGAAACAGCATCTACGATCATGTGATGTTCCTTTATCTAGATATAGATGATTCAAACAGTGGCAAATCAAAGGAGAGGGGAGTTCAGGGGGTTTGAAATCACCCTTTTTGAATCCTCTTGCCTGAAAATCACCAACAATAAAAGAATGAATCTCCTGGGTGACATTCCCCCCTCTCCAACCTTTACATTCTTGACCCTGTCACCGATTCAATCAATCCAAATTGTACATGCATAATATGTTATTATTCATTTAAAAAGATGTATAAAATAAAAGCCATCAAACAGTTTTCATCAGAAGGAATATCTCTTCCAGAACTGTAGAAGCAGTTATTGAAAAAGGGTACATACGGTATATGTTTACCTGACTGAAAAGTTATGACTTCAGTGTAGATATTTGGTTTAGTGTTATACAGATGCAAGGAGTATGTAAATAGATATAGACTGCATTTTGGCAATGAATACAACTATAGTGACTAGATATATATGTAATGAGACTGCTGAAAGGTTGGTTTCAAATGCCAGTCAGCTAATTATTTCTAGCTACAGTCCGAGTTATTTTGGATCTTTGAAAATTTCTTTGTTACTAATTCAATTTGGTTATTGGCAGCAGAAAACAAGCTTACTTCAACATAATATGTACATTTGACATCTGACAGTTCTGTGAAAGATCTGCCTTTGTGAATTTTCGTCGGGTATCACAAAGAAGAAAGACTTGAGTTTGGTATTGCTTCTCTTATCTCTACGTGAGTCAGGGAAAATAATATGTGCTACAGTTGGCCATCAACTGATTCCTTGACTCACATAGGCTTCAGGGTCTCATAGCAAAGTTGCCAATATATAAAGTAATCGTAATGAGATTGACTGTGCCTTTCATTTCACTTTGAAGAATTGCACCCTGGATTAAATGTTGATTAACTGGTTGTATTCAAATAGAACAGTTCATTGACAAGGCTTAATGTACAAATTTGGATCATTCTTATGGAAAAAGGTACAGAAAATTAGAAAGCATTTGACAAATTCTAAAACTAACCCTACCACAAGCAAAATCCACATCTATAGAAATAAACAGCATTTGTGCTTTGTGGAATTGTCTTCATCTTTGTGGGTGAACATGAACAAGGAGAATAATCCAGGTCATCAACAACTCATCTCCTCCATCATAACAACAGAAACAGCCATCACAACAACACTAGTCACACTTGTGCCATAAAACATTCACAATTCAAGATAAAACTCCTAAATTCTTCATCACATACAAGTTGGCCATTTTTACAAACTCAGCCATTCACTTAAACATTTCAGTCATCACAGCCAACAATCCATGTCCTGCTTGGTCCAGCCATCACATGGCAGCGTCAATGGAGACTCATACAGCAGTTCAAAGGTTAATAGTTACACCTTGCAATTTGCACAAGCCCTCACATATGTACACATCATCCATCTTCTCACAGCAGTCTTGTTATCATCAATAAACACAATGGCTTAAATCCATTACAATGTCCTGTATTCAAGCTTATCCTCTTCTTCCTCTCAGATGTATTCATACATTCAATGATTGCAGATCCTGTCATTAACTGACTCAATCCCATGTTTTTACTTGTTCTGCTTTAAATTACATTATCATGGTCAATGCTGTTACTGAATGAATCTCTTCCACTTAAATCAGCATATTGCATCCCCTTCCCCTTATTCTAAAAGTATTCATAACAATTAAGCC
The DNA here is from genome assembly GCA_916613615.1 of Steromphala cineraria. Classification (NCBI taxonomy): domain Eukaryota; kingdom Metazoa; phylum Mollusca; class Gastropoda; order Trochida; family Trochidae; genus Steromphala; species Steromphala cineraria. The sequence goes on along the minus strand of OU744724.1, from coordinate 15,225,003 downwards.
GCTTCCCCTATCAGCTCTTCCCATCCTCCCACATTTACAACCCCCTTTCCTATTACACTATGCATCACATAAATTCAACCCCTTAACCCCCTTCCCTAAAAAGATAAGCTCTTCCCACCCTCCCACATTTACAACCCCCTTTCCTATTACACTAAGCGCCACATAAGTTCAACCGCTTAACCCCACCTCCCTACCTCACACTAAGCATCACATAAGTTCAACCCCTTAACCCCCTTCCCCAATAAGATCAGCTCTTCCCATCCTCCCACATTTACAACCCCCTTTCCTACTTCACACTAGGCACCACATAATTTCAACCCCTTAACCCCTTAACCCCCTTCCCCAATAAGATCAGCTCTTGCCATCTTCCCTCCATTTATCTTCATCCTCTTTCTTTGCTTCTGGACGCAGCTGGTTCCTCATTCCTCCGAGAACTTTAGAGGTGGCCTCGGTAGCGATGATGACGGGCTGGACGATGGTGGGGGGGATCTGTCTCAACACTCCCCCCGCTACGCCGATGATCCCCTTCTGCTCCTGTTCCTCTGTAGCTGCACGCACCAGGTTGTGGGCTGTGTCCGAGAAACCCTGGCAAGTGATCATATATTATTTATTGTTTGTAATCATTATTAAAATATCTTAATCTTCATAACTGCAAATTTAACAGTACATAATGAAATGTGCTTCTTTTTACCAATACGCCTGTTTGTTTTGTCTCTAATGTAAGAAATATAGGTCATTGAAATACCTTTTTTATTTTTTAAATATTGAAGAATTTTCAGCTTGCACCATTGACATTAAAAATATTTTCATTTAATTTCATTATTGGTTTAAACCTCTTAAAATAGTCAATAACATGAAATCCAGAATATGGTAATAATTACAAAAGAGCAGCATCAGTGAATCAGAATAATCATGATATGTCGATAGCCACATTGAAATCAAGATGTAAATAAAAACATTTTTGCTTCGTAATTAAAGATTGATTGAACAGCGAGGACCTACCTCTCTGATTACAATGTAAGCATTGGTCATCCCCTCCCTCATGTCGGACGGTTGACCTCTACGGTGGAGAAATTTGGCATGTCTTGTTGTGACCTTCCGAACACTCGGCCCCGGAGAGAGCATGTCATAGGTCAACTCAGCAACATACTGTAACACAAATAAAAATAGAGCCATTGGCTCTGTAGCTCATCAGGCATCATATCAAGTTTGCTTTATACAGGCAAGATGAGCTAAAAATGAAACTGATGTTACCTTTTGCAAAAAAACCTATAAAAAAAATTACAAAACAAAATTTAATGTATTATTATTCAACACTTTCTAGATCGCCAATATCAGACAGTGAAAGATGTCCGCACTAAAATATCCAAGGAGAAATAAATTTGCCATAGACTGTCATCTAATGGAGAAAAATAGAGCCATTGGCTCTGTAGCTCATCAGGCATCACATCAAGTTTGCTTTATACAGGCAAGATGAGCTAAAAATGAAACTGATGTTACCTATTGCAAGAAAACCTATAAAAAAATTACAAAACATTTCAACACTTTCTAGATAGTCAATATCCAAGGAGAAATAAATTTGCCATAGACTGTCATCTAATGGAGAAAAATAGGTTTTTAAGATTGTGACCCCTGTGACCCTATTTGGGCTCATGGGGTCACAAAACCTACAATTTAGAATCCCCATTGGCCAAGGAGTCTACATGCAGTCTTTCAGCTCAATAGACCTTTAGGAGCTAAAGATGATGATGAAAATGGCCAAGGAGTCTGCACATATAATTTCAGCTCTCTAGACCTTTTGGAACTTGAGAAGAAGATGAAAATAGGTTTTTAAGGTTGTGACCCCTGTGACCCTATTTGGGGTCACAGGTTCACCAAAGTTACAAATTAGAATCCCCATTGTCCAAGGAGTCTGCACATATCACTTTCAACTCTCTAGTCCTTTTAGAACTGGAGAAGAAGATGAAATTAGGTTTTCAAGGTTGTGACCCCTGTGACCCTATTTGGGGTCATGGGGTCACGAAATCTACAAATTAGAATCCCCATTGGCCAAGGAGTCTGCACATATCGTTTTTAACTCTCTAGTCCTTTTAGAACTGGAGAAGAAGATGAAAATAGGTTTTTAAGGATGTGACCCCTGTGACCCTATTTGGGGTCACAGGGTCACCAAAGTTACAAATGAGAATCTCCATTGTCCAAGGAGTCTGCACATATAATTTTTAACTCTCTACTCCTTTTGGAACTGGAGAAGAAGATGAAAATAGGTTTTTAAAGTTGTGACCCCTGTGACCCTATTTGGGGTCACAGGGTCACCAAAGTTACAAATTAGAATCTCCATTGTCCAAGGAGTCTGCACATATCACTTTCAACTCTCTAGACCTTTTGGAACTTGAGAAGAAGATGAAAATAGGTTTTTAAGGTTGTGACCCCTGTGACCCTATTTGGGGTCACAGGTTCACCAAAGTTACAAATTAGAATCCCCATTGTCCAAGGAGTCTGCACATATCACTTTCAACTCTCTAGTCCTTTTAGAACTGGAGAAGAAGATGAAATTAGGTTTTTAAGGTTGTGACCCCTGTGACCCTATTTGGGGTCATGGGGTCACGAAATCTACAAATTAGAATCCCCATTGGCCAAGGAGTCTGCACATATCGTTTTTAACTCTCTAGTCCTTTTAGAACTGGAGAAGAAGATGAAAATAGGTTTTTAAGGATGTGACCCCTGTGACCCTATTTCGGGTCACAGGGTCACCAAAGTTACAAATGAGAATCTCCATTGTCCAAGGAGTCTGCACATATAATTTTTAACTCTCTACTCCTTTTGGAACTGGAGAAGAAGATGAAAATAGGTTTTTAAAGTTGTGACCCCTGTGACCCTATTTGGGGTCACAGGGTCACCAAAGTTACAAATTAGAATCTCCATTGTCCAAGGAGTCTGCACATATCACTTTCAACTCTCTAGTCCTTTTAGAACTGGAGAAGAAGATGAAAATAGGTTTTTAAGGTTGTGACCCCTGTGACCCTATTTGGGGTCATGGGGTCACGAAATCTACAATATAGAATCCCCATTGGCCAAGGAGTCTGCACATATCACTTTCAACTCTCTAGTCCTTTTAGAACTGGAGAAGAAGATGAAAATAGGTTTTTAAGGTTGTGACCCCTGTGACCCTATTTGGGGTCACAGGGTCACCAAAGTTACAAATTAGAATCTCCATTGTCCAAGGAGTCTGCACATATAATTTTTAACTCTCTACTCCTTCTGGAACTGGAGAAGAAGATGAAAATAGGTATTTAAGGTTGTGACCCCTGTGACCCTATTTGGGGTCACAGGGTCACCAAAGTTACAAATTAGAATCTCCATTGTCCAAGGAGTCTGCACATATAATTTTTAACTCCCTACTCCTTCTGGAACTGGAGAAGAAGATGAAAATAGGTTTTTAAAGTTGTGACCCCTGTGACCCTATTTGGGGTCACAGGGTCACCAAAGTTACAAATTAGAATCTCCATATGCTAAGGTACTTGTACACAAAATTTCAGCTCTCTTATGTGTATGGTTCATGAGGAGAAGTCGAAAGTGTCAAAAGTTTACGGACGGACGGACGCCGGACGACGGACGGACGCCGGACGACGGGCCATGCCATAAGCCCATCTGGACTTTCAGTCCTGATGAGCTAAAAATAGGTTTTTAAGATTGTGACCCCTGTGACCCTATTTGGGGTCATGGGGTCACAAAACCTACAGTTTAGAATCCCAATTGGCCAAGGAGTCTACATGAAGTCTTTCAGCTCAATAGACCTTCAGGAGCTAAAGATGATGATGAAAATAAGTTTTTAAGGTTGTGACCCCGGTGACCCTATTTGGGGTCATGGGGTCACGAAATCTACAATTTAGAATCCCCATTGGCCAAGGAGTCTGCACATATAATTTCAGCTCTCTAGACCTTTTGGAACTTGAGAAGAAGATGAAAATAGTTTTTTAAGGTTGTGACCCCTGTGACCCTATTTGGGGTCACAGGGTCAACAAAGTTACAAATTAGAATCCCCATTGTCCAAGGAGTCTGCACATATCAATATTAACTCTCTAGACCTTTTGGAACTGGAGAAGAAGATGAGAATTGGTTTTTAAGGTTGTGATCCCTGTGACCCTATTTGGGGTCATGGGGTCACGAAATCTATAATTAAGAATCCCGATTGGCCAAGGAGTCTGCACATATCATTTTCAACTCTCTACTCCTTTTAGTACTGGAGAAGAAGATGAAAATAGGTTTTTAAGGTTGTGACCCCTGTGACCCTATTTGGGATCACAGGGTCACCAAAGTTACAAATTAGAATCCCCATTGGCCAAGGAGTCTGCACATATCATTTTTAACTCTCTAGTCCTTCTGGAACTGGAGAAGAAGATGAAAATAGGTTTTTAAAGTTGTGACCCCTGTGACCCTATTTGGGGTCACAGGGTCACCAAAGTTACAAATTAGAATCTCCATATGCTAAGGTACTTGTACAAAAAATTTCAGCTCTCTAATGTGTATGGTTCATGAGAAGAAGTCGAAAGTGTCAAAACTTTACGGACGGACGGACGACGGACGACGGACGGACGCCGGACGACGGGCCATGCCATAAGCCCATCTGGACTTTCAGTCCTGATGAGCTAATAAAATGATGAAATAGTTGGATTGAATACATCCTGCTACATTTTGCTCAAACTTAAACCCTGATATCCATCAAGCCAAAACCCTTGTTTAGCTGATGTTTGGTTACTTGTTTGTCTGCTTTCAGCCAAACTATCTTGGACTCCATACACTGTTATCTAGTGATGCCTCTTGTGAAAATCTAAAAGAAAGCTGCTTCAAGCTCTGGAGGAGCATGCACCCCGTTGGTTTGTATGAGTTATACAGTGAGGACGGGGAATGAAACCCAGGAACTTTTTGCCCCTGATAGGGCATCATTTGATGGGATTGTTATACATAGTGAGAATAGGGTTTTGGCTCGATGGATATCATCATCATTATCACCACCATCAAAATTATTATGTCATCTATATCATCAAATAAGTCAAGTGAACAAACCTGTATGGACTGTACAAGTTTGTTGGTGAGTTCTAGGAGAGCCATTGCGGTGGAGGTGGTGAATGAGGAGGCTCCTCGCTGGATTCCACGCACAATACGCCCGTCCTTGCGGTACTGTTCTACTGGCATCACAAACAGGTCTCGCACCCCATGAACTGAAATAGTGGACCAATACAACATGTAGTGGAGTGAATGTTTGAAATATTTCATTCTCCAAAATAAATATCAACTTTGTGATATCATTAGGTACATATAGGAATCCTTCAACAATAGAAGAGTTGGTGACCCTACATGATTTGACTGTCGTTTTCTATGGATTCAAGATCCGGTTTAAGTGTTCTCATTGTCTTAGGAAATCAAAGTATTGATTTTTATTGTTTTTGGACAATGAGGCATATGATGATGTGTTTTTATGAAATTATGTAATTTGTTTAAAAAACAGTTTGTATCTTGAGACCAATGTCATATAATTTCACAAAATTCTTAAATTTTGATATTTTTATGTCCAACAAGGAAGCAACAGCCATACAAGATTTACTAATCAGATAGAATATATACATAACGGCTACAACATCCAACATTTGTATTAATTTTATGCAACTTATGAGATGCAGATTAGGACACACTGTTGTACTCTGGGCCATGAGGCCTCCAATACTAAATAAAGACATTTATGCCAAATATGATTTAAGTGAGCACAGACCTATCTGTACGAAGGAGTACATGGGTCCCACTCCCCCGAGAATGCTGGGTAGCTGAGTCTTCTTGACATCCTGGAGCCACTCACTGACCGCATACTTCACCACGCGGTCAAACCCCAGCAACCTGCACACATACATACATAAGGTCAGATATGCTTCACTTAATCTCAATAAAATCAGGTAGAATTTCAAGCAATCTAACTGAAATAAGATAGAAAATAGAGAAATCTCTTTGAAATCAAAAATAATCTCTCAATCATATGTTGTTGCATATCTGATCTGTGAACTGCTTGAGCAGTCAAGTCAGGATGCCTTGTCTGAACCATTTACCATGAATTTGAAGAATCAGAGGTCCACTTAAATAACACATTGTGCTAATGCATTGCAACCTCATAGGAACGGTAATATTGTTGCCTAAAACTTCCCCTATGGAGCAAAATGTAGATAAAAACGCAGGAACAGGTTTAAATGATTTGGCTTTCACAAAGATGCACTTCAAGGCATATCAGACTTTACTGTCTCTACCTTTGCCTTTAATCTAGCTACCGGTATATGACAGCTTAATGTATTCTGTGCCTTGCTGGTTAGAAAATAATACATCAGAATATTTATGCTCAATTAGAACAGTCAAAACTGCTTGTGTTTTGTTTTGTTTGTTTTATGATAAAAACAGTTACCCGTGCTTGTAGTTAAGACGTTTGAGTTTGAGTTCTGAGGAGTTGAGCTGTGCTAGTCCGACCAGCAGACCGGCAAATGTTCCCTGCAACAATACAGGAATAATGTCTTCCTCAATTCATCTAGTAAACTCATACATAAATTGAAGAAAGGTCGGCCAGTCAAGTCAGATTTCAAGGTAATTTTATATTGTTGGTGATATATTTTGTATATATTTTCAATCATCATTGTCAGATTTTGAGATTACACATATTCACTGGGGATTCATTTTGTGTGACCATTTTTTAGTAAACGGAGAAAGTAATCCAAACTGGTCACTGGAAAATCACAAGCTATGATTCTGGGACAAAGGTTTGTCACTTTCTGTATTACTGTAATCAATAACTTTTTAACTAAATGTAAAAGAGTTAAGAAATAAGCTTCAAACTGAATCATTTATTCTTACATATGAATGATTGTTGAAGCACAATCCAACATAATGACAATGTAAACAAAGATATCTTAAACCCAAATATGGTAGTTATTGCAGGTATTGATTAAATACATCAACTAATGATAAAACACAGCATCCCTTATGTTACTGACAGGTTACTTACTTGTTCCATGTCTACTCTCTTGCCGTGGTAATCTAACCTAATTGGCACATCAGGAGTGAAAATGAAAGACCTGGAATAAATTCAATGATATTTCAATAACCAATTTAAACATTGAAAATAAAAGCTGTGATGGTTTCAAAGCCCAATTGAGGTAATACCTAGAAAATATGTGTAAGAATAACCTGACCACCAAAAAACATGTTAAAAATCATAAGTACATTATAGATTTCGAATAATGAAAGCTGATAATTCCATTTTAACATGTATTGACAAATTGGCTTTGTGAAAAATAAACAATTAACTGCAATTCCACAAGACCATATAAAAGTAACTTCCAATCCAGAATTTGTTATTTATCCATTATTTCTGTTGCAAAGGTAATGACAGGAATAAAAGGTCATTACATTTTCAAGTTTTTGTACTTATCTTGTCTTTTTACTTAAAAAGTTGGGATTCTTTTCAATACATATCTATCCAAAAAAATGTTGCATCAAATATTGTCTCCATAATGAAACCCTAAAAGAATGGTCTCTACAACTCACTTGAAGAAGACAGGCTGGGCTGTCTGATCTGAGCCGGTGGAGGAGGTGGTGCTATTGGTCAGGTCAGGTTCAAGGGTCGGGGCGTTGGGGTCAAGGTTCATCTCGTCAAACATAATGAGGAGGTCCTGCTGGTCCGCCCCTGCCTCTTCCTCTGGGCTTAGGTTCACCGCCATCACCTGCACACAGGGCTTACTAAATGAGTCACCGTGTAATACTGTTGAAGATTAAATAACTAGCCTAACTTGTTTAAATCAAAGGTGGCAGATAGACTCTTGTTGAGCTCAAAGGACTACCAAATGGGCAATTGTGTATTACTGCAAAATATTTGTCACAATGAGACATTTAGTCTATATATAGAATTTGGTGATGCATAATGTTCATATGTTTAACAACTACCAACCAAACCTTTGAGTTCCCTCTGTCAAGCCTAGACCTTACAAATTGTCAACAATGCTTTTTGGGCAAAAGATTCAGAGAGTGAAACCTTGGTTCTTTTATATTGAGGGAAACACAATTACCGGAGCTGGTGGTCCAGGAGGCGCTGGTGTAGATGTAGCAGGGCCAGCAGGCTTCTGGGTAGGGGCGGGACTGGCAGGGGTCGGGGTGGTCTTTGAACTTGAGGTCACGTCTGGGTCATCACTCCCTGACAGGTCGTGGAAGAACTTCCGCAGGAAGAACAAAGCATCCTGGAACAACAGACAATTTGTAAATGTATTTGATATAAGATTAAATCTTTAGCATACTAGTTGGCATATTTTAGTTTGGTAAGTATTGTGCTGACAGAAAAAGATTAAAAACTATTGTGCAAATTTTAGGGTTAACATCAGTTATCAATTTACCAATAAGAAAATTTTAGCATTTTGTAACTGACTGTTCAATTCATTTGACACTAAAGTAAAATGTGGAGAGGCTATAAAAAATTTGGTTGTGATTGATCAAATAGTTTTAGCTTTGGAAAAATATGAAGACCAAAGGTGCTACCGATGCTAACACCAATTCAACAGATACTCAAGCAACATCAATGCCCAAACTTTTCAGAAGGAGAGATGGCATGAAAAACAAACACAAGAGACTAACATGAACGACTACCATGAGACTAAATGAAAAACTCAACTGAGAGACAAACATGTGAGACAGACATGAAAGACTTGACATTGAGAGGAAAACATGACAGACTAATACTAGAGACAAACATGAGAGACAAGACATGACAAACATGAGAGACAGACATGCCAGACAAACATAAGAGACAGTCTTGACAGACAAACATGAGATACAGACATGAGACAAACATGACAGACTAATACTAGAGACAAACATGAGTGACAAGACATGAGAGACAAACATGAGAGACAGACATGAGAGACAAACATGAGAGACAAACATGAGAGACAAACATGACAGACAAACATGACAGACAAACATGACAGACTAATACTAGAGACAAGACATGAGAGACAAACATAAGAGACAGACATGACAGACAAACATGAGAGACAGACATGAGACAAACATGACAGACTAATACTAGAGACAAACATGAGAGACAAGACATGAGAGACAAACATGAGAGACAAACATGAGAGACAAACATGAGAGACAGACATGACAGACTATTACAAGACGACAACATGAGAGACTGACACTAGAGACTGACCTGGTCTATGTTGAGTCGGAGGGGGAGGAGAGAGACTCTGAGAGCACACTCCTGGGCAGGTGAAGAGTCAGGTCGTGTGTGGAGAGCCTTCACCAGCAGCTGTAGGTAGCAACAGTAAATGGGTTAATCATACGAGTATCTTTAGAGAGAAATAATAGAGGTCAATTATGATATTGCACTCACTTGTGAACTGAACACATTCTTTTTTGGCTAAACATGTAAATCTTGAATGATTATGATTTATTTCAATTTTTACCCTTTCAACCTAAAGAACCAAGGAACAAGTATGTTTTTAGGCTGGATTGTTGCTGTAAAACAGTTTTAACTTGGTAGAAAAGTCACTAGTGTAATAAATTCTACTTCAGTTCAATTGTCTGCTTTCATCATGTAAGAAAATCACGGTAAAACAGTCACAATTGTTGAAGTACAGTTTAATCAAAAAGTCATTGATCATTCATAATCAATCATTATACTTATCAAGCCGTTACTTTAAAAACTTGATCACTGATCATATCATAAATCCTCAAGGTAACATAGGTGCAATGTTATAGAATGGAGTTCAGGCCAACCTTAGTAAAGGTTGCTTTGTGATCCGAGAGATTAAAGAGACCTTGAACTGCTCACCATGTTAGCGTGTGTCTGTTTGGGCATATTCTCTGAGGTGTACTGGTAGAGGAATTTGTTGATCTGTGAGGAGGCGAGGCGGTCCCGTACCTCAAACTCAGAGATTATCAGCACTTGTCTTGAAGCCTGCTTCGCTGTGGTCGGGTACACTTCGTGCTGACACCGCACCTGGTGCAAAAATGTAGGCACTTAGCGGAGATTGAGACTTTGTGAGACAAAGTGAGACAGCATATACTTTTGGGGTACTGTAAAGTGTCAAAGTGTCATTTCAGTTTACCATTATTACAATGTATAAGGCGACCTAGTACATAGGGCGACCCCCTTTCTCAGCCCCCCAAATTGCTGCCAAAATCATATATCTCATTAATAAGGCGACCCCCCTTCTAGCAGGTCGCTGAAACAGTCGACATGACAGACAACTCGTTGACAAGATTGCGTAAGGGTAAATTTAGGTCGGTTATTTTTAAATGAAATGTCATGTGTAATTAAAAAATAAATAAATTACTTACGGTGTTTGTTATTTTATTCAATGATTTATCATTTGCTTCTGATAACAAGCAAGGCTACAGTCAACAAACTCCCATTACTGTGTCATGTTTCGTTTTCATCATTCTCATTCAGAAATCTAAACAAACGTTCAGTCAACGTAATGGTAATGCTATATTTGTATCAAGCCTTTTCACTGGTTAAAAGAACGGAAGTTGTAATAGTGCACCAATCAGAAAATCTAACACAAATTGCATATTGAAAAGGCCTAACCGGTGTAAAGAATAATTGCTGCCTAGTAAAAACTGAGTTATACATCGCCTTCATAATTGATAAAATAATTTGGGCAGCATAAGTTTTGTTAAATATATCCATAGAGAAAAATAAAGTCACAATATCAGTCATCAAAACAATGTTAATTAATCAATTAATCATTATAAATTTATTTTTATCTTTAATTATGTCAAGTTATTTCATCACAAGGTTCTATCTCGTATGACACCGACACTAACATAACATGTTATCGGCAAGCAAACACGTGTTGAATATTTCCTTAGGTCCGGTACATGGATAATTTTGATTGATAAGTTATTTTTAATTTTCATTCATATTTCTCTCTATATTTTCATTTAAAAATAACAATAAGACAAAGGTATTTTTTTTTACAAGATTAAATTTGAGATGACATCGATGATTGTGTAATGGACATCCGGTCTAAACATCGACTCGTTTGACTTGTTGGTTTGGCAGATACCCCTCACTTGGCCTCTAGTTTTTGACCTTGTGTATTGGGCGACCCCCTTTTTTGACCCCCTAATTTCTGGCATAAAAAACTCGCCTTATACATTGAAATATACGGTATACATAATTAATTATGATATCATTTGAATCTGATTTTTACACTGCCCTGTTAAAACTTGTTACTGAGGGTTACGTTTGGTTGGTTTAGACAACAACAATCAGAAGTGAAAACCCTTGCTCATGATAAGAAGCCATTGTTGATTAGTTTCATAATTTAATTATTTGTAAATGTATGTAAATTCTATCAATACACATATTTTGTAAAATTAGTAAAAATTTACATGCATCTAGTCATGCCATTACTCCTCATACAACCTGGCAGATCGGATACGGTAAGGCAAGACTCTTTTAACAGACTCTCCTTGATCTTACAGAACAAATCATAATTATAACAACATAGAAATCAATTTTGTGAAATAAAGAGATTCCTGCTGAGTACCTTAGTGAGCTGCAGCTCCATGAGAGTGTTGAGGTCCCGCTGTGGTCCGCCTCGAGTCTGCCATGTCTGGTGATTGGTCACATTTGCTCGCCTCATCCTCGGTCCTTCGTCGTGACCTGGCAGTCTGGAGGGAGGGATTTATAATGAATTTAGCTGGATGTCTTGTAATGTAATGATTGTTCAAAACATTAGCCATAAATTTTTTAGTTAATTTCAAATTATTTCTGCATAATGAGGTTTATCTTGTCCAATAATGAATCAAGGATCTAATGAGTCAATTTCAATTTTCATTTCGTTACTTTTATTTGTTTTTTTTAATTGTCAGCCTAATCAATCTTCTCCTCAAACTTTTAGTCAATAAGGGATGATTTGGTTGTCCCACTGCCCTCAATATCTATTGGTTTGGAAATATATAATATATACTTTCAAAATCTTAGATAAACCAAGGTCTTTTATCATCGAAACTTATTCTTCATCACTTATCTCAGAAATCCAGACTTCATCAAGATTAAACTCATGAAGCTGATCTTACTTTGGTCGTTTTGGTGATGGTGTGGCACTAGGGGGCGTAACCCTCTCCCCGGTGAAGTCACGTCCTCCGTACATGTACCACACAACTGTGAGCTCCTTGAGAGTGTATCGGTACTCAGCAGCTGGGAAGTGTTCCGGGGACTTGAGTTGGTCTGTCTTGCCGAGAGGGGGAGAGAAGTAGTTGTCTCGTATCACAACAGGACACTTTGTCAGTACCCGCACTACGGGCTCTCCGTCTCGAGGCTGTGTAAGATTTGGAAGAGTGTCATAAGAACAAACACAGACAAACATTTCCATGTAGGACACAGCAGTCAAGAAATTATTTCTCGTATACTCCTTTGAATTTATGCTTTATACCCCCATTTTATTTATTTTTATGCTTCCTTTTTTTGTTATTTCCACATATGAATGGGCAATGTTTCAGCCAATAGCAGCCTTTGACAATTCAACCATCATATATATTATGTGTTTCTATTTGAGATGGCATGCCTGTTCTGTGTGGACAAACAGAATGGTTTGTCACATTTGACACAAACAGTTGTGATTCCCTGTACCAAAAGTCGAATGTACTGGCTTAATGTGAATAACATATTTGACTACAGGTACTTGATAATCTGAGGAAATATGATTTATTGGGGTTTATTTGCTTCACATGATGCAGTAGGGCAAAATACATAAATAAATAAATGTTATAAATAAAGTTTTGATGACAAGGTTTGCCTAAGATGTTGCTTTCAATAGGCATTAAGCAATGATATATCAATCAACCCACAGCAATTCCCCAGCCTGGATCGTCGATGATACAGAACTCCTCTTCATCACTCAGCTTCTCGGTGCGGTCAGACAACGTGCTACTTGTCACTGACTCCTCGCTGTTGGAGATGACTATCGGTCGTAGGCCGGCTGGAGGAGGTTGACCTTGACCTTGGGTTTGAGTATTGGGCAGAAAGAAGACCTGGGTTTTGCTGTCTGGACATTGTCTGTCTGGAGACTCTGTGAGGGTAGGAGTTGGGATCAGTTTATTTGAATGATTAATTTCAGGTATTCATGAGTGGGAAAAGTCCTTCTCCGTGTTGATCTATTTATATAATCAATTACATTCTGAGCAACAGTCTGAACAATTTCTGAATTTTCTGAAGACCATCTATCATCTTTCGATACATTTGCCAAATCAATTTAAAGATACCCTACATACCAGAACTGGAGGTGGAACCCTCTGACTCCTGCATGGCGTCTGCCATCATGTTGTGGACCTGCTCCAGACGAGACTCGGACATCTGACCGTCCTGCACATTCTCCCCCACCAGTGATGACTCTCTAGACTGCAGGAGGAGGAGAAGGATTATTCAATACACTTTTTGTTACTACTATTATAACAACAAGACATAGTCATCAATATTCCCTGCCAAATTGGATTTCATTATAGCTCCCAACATTTCCTGAGAGTTAAAATTTCAGGAACAAGGGCCATAATTCCTTAAAGATAATTGCATGCTTCTGATTTTAGAACTCCATAATGGTATTGACACCTCAGAGCCCCACATCATATTTCGTTATCCTATCTTAAACAGTTTCGGATAAAAGCTGTCCCTTTAAACAGGCACAGACACATGGACAAATCCCAAACCTATTTATTCAGACAAAAGCAGACAATCTACCAACTGAGCAACAAAAAATTTAGAGAGTCTGTATTCTGACTTCTATATATACAACAAAAGAGCCTTGCTCTATTTTCATTAATGTTAATTGAGGAGATTGTTAACTATGGGGCTATAAACCAGTGTTAGTTACTTATCAATTTTGATAATGACTGGCGGAGTATGTATCTAGATCTATAACTTGTAGTGATATGACAAATACAAAGTATGTGTATATGAATAATTCATCAGAATAAAAAGCCTATTACAAAGGACACAAGAAGAGTTGAAGTTAGAGGACTCAAATAAACAGATACTTATCTCTGTTTCCCCTTCTAACTACTAATACATGGCACTTATTTATACAATATGATACATAGTGAGATACTCTGTTCTATCAGACAAATAAGCTCACTATCTGCGACAGTAGCAATGATATTTATCTTCACAAGGCTGAGTTTATCCCCACTTGGGTGACGTCAAGTTCAAGAGTTTGACATCTTGAAACATGGTCTGGGGTAGCAAATCCTCATAGCCAGGCCTTTCCAAGTGACCGCTCTATATGAAATTGACATTATTTTGGTCAAAATAAAAGTGTTTTATCACATGATAAACAGAATGAGTAGAAGGATTATGTATACAATGTATATTATGTGAGTACAATATTCAAACCACCAGCAAGATCTGATCGTACTTACACTCATTACAATGCTGACATCATCCTCCATCACCTCCTCGCTGGGAACCAGGTCTCCGTCGTCCGCAAAGTAGCGGATCAGTTCTGTCAGGGCCCTAAACGAGTCAGCACAGGTCCGGATGTTCAGACGGTTGGTTGATATACGGAGGTCCGTCTTTGGGAATTTCTGTATCAATATGTTACAACCATTATGAGCTATGATGATTATAATGATCCGATGGTTTGTCACACACTGTTTTTGGTTTTTTTTTTTACAGATCATGATGAACTCTGATGATTATAATATTCAGAATGTTTGTTAATATATTTAGATGCGTCTTTAGAAATATCTGTTGCAATATTTGAATGAGTTATGATATGAGAACAATGTGCAATGGCATGGATTTTTTTTTAATGTTATTTTATGTGGAATTACTAAAAAGTTAGGAATTCTGCATGAATGAAATCCCAGTTGATATAGAAATTGAAGGATGTCTTAAATGATGATTTTTCAGATCTATAATTAGGTGTCCACCATGGATGAAGTAAAATTTGAAATGAATGACAATGAAACATCTTTTTAAACTGATATGGATTCCAACTATGAAATACATCCCAGATTTTAAAGAAAATGGCAAAAATATCATGAAGAATTTCCAGTAATTTACGGTGGTGCCTACCTGATCCTTCCCGTCACTTGTCCGTAATGACAGCTCAAACCTCTCCAAGTCAGCCACACACACATAATCTACAAGCAATAGAGCAAATATCATTCTCTTCCTGTTCATTGTTTAAAGGGGCAGTAGCACGTTTTTTGATAATTTTATATATTTTAAATTTCTCACTGATAATTGTAAGTGAATGCTAAATGTATTATTTTGACAGTGTCAAAAATCTCATTACACAAGCCAATCGTCCATTGTCAGAGGACAAAGAATGAAGATTCACATAAAATCCATTGGCGGCCATTTTTTTGTGAACACCTTAATTCATTTTTGTAAGAAAAAGGAATCGCATGGCTAAACTTAACGCTATATACTGAAATTATTACTGCTCCATTTAGTTTAAATACATTGTCTTTCAATTGGAATAATTAATTTTCATTTTCCTGACATCACCTTATATTCCCCCTAAAAACGTGCTACTGCCCCTTTAAGTGAAATATTTCTGGTTATGTAAGGACATTGTAAAGCATTTATTACTAAATGGAAAGCTCTTGGACTCCATTGCAAGACATTATTTTCAAAGTCAAACTCTATTTTCATCAATGACTTGGTGTATCTGATTGTTTACCCAGAGGAGGAGGAGGGAGGGGGGGGGGGGGGGGGGAAGAGTTATATTAGATCAAGTCATCATTAGATTCAGGGTAATAGTTGAGAATTGTCAGAACATTTTCCTGGTTTAGCGAGGATGCTGAGACTCAAGAATAATTACTTTCCAAATAGCAACTGTTATTCATGGAATTTTAAGGTTGACTCATATTTTTGTAGTAAAAATGTTGCATTTGTACCACCTACAGGTTTTCAAAACTACTGTAATGGAGACCGGCAGATTAAAAGATTGAACAGTTTCAGCCTTGGTGTAGAGACTGTGCATATGTGTTCTTCTTATTATCAAATCAGACACAAGTGAGCTATCAAACATAGGGGGAATCATGTACTATCTTCAATCAATTACTTAAAAGAAGGACATGTATTAGTTGTTAATTATTTTCTGACCTCTTTTGAGATCAGCTTCCATGTATTTCTTAGCAGACAGGAAAAGAGCAGCATCATCAAGATGGAATCTGAATACCATAACACATAAATCAATTAAAGATGCATCATCAGACTTACATACATTCATGTTAAGGTCCTGGTCAAATATTGTGTATTCAAGTATAGAGTTCAGAATATTTTGTCCAAAAAAAATAATAGAGAATTACTTCATCGTTGTATTCCCTTTTTTATTTCATCATTATGATGATGTCTGATGAAGGTGCCGTGTACTTTAATTAATTGTTTAAGGGGACTTAGAAAAAGAAAAAGGACTCAAGATTTAACTGACTACATGCGATTGGGAAATTCGATTATTTACATTTCGACAACGTTAAATACATTCCCGAGCGAATTCTTACGAGTTTATTTGTAATTATGTTTTTCAATAGCACTGTTCCTAAGAAAACTCCATAAAAAAGCCTTTTCTTGTTGAAACAGAGCTGCAAGTCTCAATGTTATATTAAACTCTCTAAAGTCCTTTGTGCAACCCTGCACACAACACATCCCTATTTCATCAATGGTTTTACCAGATATCTAAATGTTTTATGCTAGTTTAGCAAAGTGAGAAAATGTTCTACAACGTTCATGTTTACCTGAGCAGGGTGGTTGGTGACTGTGCTACAATGTTACTGGATATACTAAATGTTTCTGCCGTTAGCATCGCTCTTTGGGGCAGGTTCTTAGGTCTGGAATAAATAAAAACCACATTATATTTAAATTGATCACAATTTGTCATACAAGATTCATGTTTGACAGAGTTATGTCTAAGATGACAGAGACAATCTTATTATTCAGATCATAAAGTTTGAATAAGTTTATGCATAACACTATGAGATAGCTTGAGAGAATTTAATGAGAGTATTATCATAAGTCTCTGTACATAATTAAAATATTGTGCTAATATTTTTTAAGGTCCAAAATAGGTAATCAGCCCAAAATATAGTGATACTAGAAATAAAACACTATTTCATAAGTGTAAAAAATAGAAAAAATAGGTAAAAGATTTTATGTAAATGCACTTTATTGTTGATGATATTCAACTAAATATATTAGGAAAGGATTAAAGAAAGATAAAGGTAGCAGAAAGTGTGCAAAATGGGAAAATGTGCTTGCACATCTATGCATGATAGGTTAGGAAGTGATTTGAGAACCATTCACTATCTGGATATTTTACAGATATGTCAAGTATTTTATTTTTTTAGCAATCATAAGCATTCAAGGCAGGAAAATACTTAATGAGCACTGATTATAAGGTTACTGAATGGCAAATAATAAATGTTATTTGTTTTAAATCAAGGAAAGAAAGCAGGTTTAATGGTTGTAAAAAATTACTCAGGAGACAACACTCTTTCATCTTCAAAGTGCCTGAATGAAGTAAGATATACAAAAATAAAAAACAACAACAAAGATGTTCCTATAATCATAAATTAAAGAGAAATTGATGAATTCACATTGTCTTAGTAAATTACCTTGCGGGTCAACCCTTTTTACAGGGATATGTTTAAAACTACACCTCCATATCCCTTGAGGATCCATTACGGGAAATCAAGCTTTTTTTTACATAATCTTACTGTCACAGATGGAAATCACCTTTCAAAATACATTATAAACAATTATCTAAGTACAACTATCATTTACCACCTACCTGTAATCAACAGCACAAGACCACAGGTGCACATGGAGTTCGGTTATCACCTTGGGCTCCGTGTAACCCAGGATAGGGTAATCCTTCACGTCCAGGAAATCCATACACTGGCGATATAAATGTTGGGCATATGTACTTCAAGAAACATATTTCTTAGTGCAGTACTGTTTGGGTTAAAATCAATATATCTCTTGAGTGAATCAACTTTTAATCTGATTATACAAGAAATTGAAGAAAATAGACAATTTACAATATTTGATGTATGGCAATACTCAAGATGACAATCGTGATTATTTCTGTGACTATTTCATTGTTGTAAAACAATAATGTCCAATAGAAGATAGCTCTCGTATATGAGATTGAGAGAAAACAGCAGGTTTTTCCATGTCGTCAAGGATATTCAACAATACATGAAATTTCTTTGACAAGCCTCAATTTATTGTACATCTCATCAACTGTTAATCTATGAGAGTGATGATACCTGTGAGATCCAGCTCTCCCCTGAGGGAACTATCTTGTGTCTCAGTGTTCCTCCCCTCACACTCACAGACACCACAAAGTCCTGCAAGAACATCAATCAAGAGAGGGTTTTACTCGTAAATGAACAGATGTCTCCCCTTACCCTATTTCTCAAAACCTTTAAACAATTCTACAATTCCTCTATCCATGCATATTTTCATGATCTGGAGAAGTAGAATATCAAATCTTGTGATGATCATGTAGTAAAGAAGTTTCAGAATTATTCTTTGGAAAAGAACATTATCCATAAGAAAAACTGTTTGTGTTACCATAAAAACAGGAGATTTTTTTTTAGAAAATTTGACGAAACGCCTAAAAGGTCCAACTACATGATATATAGAGAGGCAGTTTTCCAAATTTGGTGATGATGAAATAGTGTATGCATTATGCCATTAAAACAATGATAACACTGACACCAACGCCAACGGGAGGAGACATAGCTTCAAAATTGAAGAATTCTCTGGAAGCATTCATCATTTTTAAAAAAAAGCAAAATATAAGCATTATCTCATATCAATAATCTTTGAGACCTACCTTGGTGTTGTTGATGGTATCAAGTTTGATCTTGATGGCGAGACTGATCATGTCGGGGCTATCCTGTCCCCGCCCCACGCAGCTGGCTGCCTTTGATGCCACGCCCCTCTCAGACTTGTAGATGCGAGGCTCCAGGTGAGGGGGGAGAGAGTCCTGCTTCAAGATATCTAGGTTTCCTGGCGTCATCGGGTCGTCATGACAACCTGACAAAAATATAAGTTTTGGACTTTTTGAAGGGCAATTAGAATTGGTAAAGATAAGAACAGACATCTTTTCTGGTGAACAACTTCTTTATTGTGAATATTGCCCTTTTGGGTATATTCTCCAGGTAGATCAGGTGGGATGATGAAGCAATAATCATATACTCTGAAATATCATGATTTTTCACAATAACAAAGAAAGAAGAAAAACAACTCTGCATTAAACAGCATGTTTTGAATAAGCCAGATTAATTTAGCTTTATGGGCTAAGTTGGAAAACTTGCCAGTTCTGTAAAAAAAGTGTTTGTGATGACAAAGACACACCACTCAAGGTTTTTGGTATTTTCTCAACATAGAATATAGAGAGAAAAACAAATTTGTTACTGTAATTTCAAATTGTCAACTATTGAAATGGATGACTGACGATGAGACAGCTTTTACTGGTTATGTTGGAACTGACCTGTGTTGCTCATAGCTGCCTTGTTGGCCTGGAAGCAGACGTATCTGAGGTCAGGGTCGCCATTGTACTTCACCACAGAGAATAGAACAGCATCGTCAAGCTCAACACAGATCTCTCCATGCTTTGTTTCATCCTGGAAAAAGAAGATAAACATCCATTTGTATAGCATATCTATCAATGCCCAATTCATGCTAAATAAGCCCAGGTCAATGATTCCTGAACAATCCTGAGGAGAATACAACCAGTTGCCTGTTGGGTCATCAAGCTTCAAATTCTGACTACAATTGTATCATGTAATGTGCCTAATTACTGCTTGGTGGACAGAGGCAATCTTCAAGCTAAATCAAAGTCAAGAAAGACAATACGTCCTTCAAATCATGTCTAATTGTCGGGCAAGGAATCAACCCCTTAAACTCACAGATTATCCAGCGATAAGGGGGTCTTCCACCCTTCCTGTAACATAATGTGTACCTGCAAAGGACACAACCCAACCAGGAAAAGGTCTAGATGAGCAATTATGCTTGAGTTTACCTGACTGCATTTGTGTTCTTTCAACATGCCTGAATTCTTGTGATGTCAAATGTAACGCTATCACAATATTCAGGTTAGTAGATAGGTAAAAAGATTTCAGCAGCTGATACAGGAATTTTGAAAGGGGAGGGAGGATGGGTAAACCTATCGAAAAGTTAAAAAGTTTGGAACCTCTAAATCCCCTCTGGACGAAATGGTGGATGTTTGGACCTTACAATGTTGATAGAACACAGAGTTACGTACCTTGTGAGGTGTGACCATGAGTAGCTTCCCCTTGGTGATGTTGAGGGAGAAGCAGAATTTGCTAGGCAGCTGCTGTTTGGAGGTAGTTCGGCGCTGAGATCGGCCATCATGGATTGAGTAGTGGTGTTCATCGTCATCAGAGTCAGATCCAGAGTCTGAGAACAACATTAATTTTGTATGTGAGAATTCCATCGAGTCAGATTCTTGGCAAGCATAAAGTATCATGAATACAACTGTGATAAATAGACAGTGAAAAAAAAAAATGGGGCTAATTTTTATGTCGTTAAGAGGGTTACTAATACATACCTAAATTTGTTAGTGTACATATATTTTACAACTAAACTACTTCAGTGCTGTTAACTCATTTTGAAATGAAGTCAATTAAGTCAATTGTTTGAATGAAAACATAAATACCACCATGGACAAAATACCTTACTCTGTGTGCTCGTTCTGTAAGAACAGTTATGATATAAGCTAAAGGCTGTAATGAGGTGGTGACTGAAATGTCTCCAATATGTTGCCTGTGAATTAATTCAAAGAGTCTTTGAAGGGCAGTTAGAATATGCAAATATTGCAAATGGTAGAACAATAAGATGTCAAATGATATGGAATATCAAGGTTCATATGCTATCATGCTATCCACACAATCTGCTAGTCTTTACCTTTTTAGTTGAGTTCCTTGAGAGATTCTTACCAAGAACCCCAAGAGTCAGGCGCATTCCCAACCCTGAACACACTAAATAACTATTCTACCATGCCTCAACTTGCCTGGTCAGAAAGTTGGTTATGAAAGAAGTATAAGAATCAACATATAAATGTCATATTGCAGAAGCATTGCTGACAACAAATTGGAACTCACTCACTTACAAGAATATGTACTTTTTGCTAAAAGCTACTGACCATATTGGAGTGCAGACTGAGCCATATGGAACCTGTCCTGCTGTAGAAGGTGAGCTATGTCCAGGTTCTGAGGGTGGCCAAGGTTCAGAGACTCCTTGGTTCGCAGGGGGGAGGGGGCACTGGGCTCCCACAGGGTCAGGTCGTTGTTCACCCTGGTACAGAACAGGTGCTTGGTGTCATACAGGCAGCAAAGTCATATATTTGTCATATAGGCTTCTGGTATTGACCCTCAAGTCAAGGTCTTATTACCTTGTGATTGTATTCATATTCGCCTCTTACCACTAGTTTTATCATTATAAATCATCATCTCATTATTGTCCTTCACTATCACTGATTGCTTGTTGAATAGCACCTAATTCCATCAATTGTCAGTCTTGTTAAAAAAAAAAAAAAATAGAGCCATTGGCTCTGTAGCTCATCAGGCTTCATCAATTATGCTGTAAAGTGTGGCCAATGTGATTCTCCCTTTGTAGAGGCCACAAGAGCACCAATCATAAAATTAACCCATTTGTGCATGACGTCCCATAAATGGGACGCTAATTCAATGGTCTGGTTCTCTGTTCATATACAAGATAAATATTTGCTGTAAGCTGTTTTTAAAGGGAAGATGTCGTATTTATATGTCAACAAAGTTAAATAGTTGTAGATTTAAATACGGTGAAATCTGACGACCTGAAACGGAGAAGATACTGATTTAGCAAATTGCCAAAGTTTGAGGTACCACTGAATAATTGAATTTTCCATTTGAACTAAATTGACTTGTTTTTAATGTTTTTCAACTTTTGTCAAATTAGCGTCCCACTTATGGGACGTCATGCACAAGAGGGTACAGTTTTTTTTATCATTCTCGGAAATTATTCTTGTGAAGAAATATAATTTCTTGTCTTGATATTTATTGGAAAGGATAACCTGAAAGGTAATAAAATTAGAAAAAAATAGAGCCATTGGCTCTGTAGCTCATCAGGCTTCATTATCAATTATGCTTTATTAGGGGCAACAGGACCACCAAAGCTACAATTCATAATCCTCACTAGTCAAGGGGTCTGTACACAAAGTTTCAGCTTTCTAGGCCTCATGGTTCTGGAGAAGAAGATGAAAATAGGTTTTTAGGGCATGGCCCCTGTGGCCCATATTAGGGGTCACAGGGCCACCAAAGCTACAATTTATAATCCTCACTAGTCAAAGAGTCTGTACACAAAGTTTCAGCTTTCTAGGCCTCATGGTTCTGGAGAAGAAGATGAAAATAGGTTTTTAGGGTGTGGCCCCTGTAGTCCTTATTAGGGGTCACAGGGCCACCAAAGCTACAATTTATAATCCTCACCAGTCAAGGAGTCTGTACACAAAGTTTGAGGTTTCTAGGCCTCATGGTTCTGGAGAAGAAGATGAAAATAGGTTTTTAGGCCGTGGCCCCTGTGGCCCTTATTAGGGGTCACAGGGCCACCAAAGCTACAATTCATAATCCTCACTAGTCAAGGGGTCTGTACACAAAGTTTCAGCTTTCTAGGCCTCATGGTTCTGGAGAAGAAGATGAAAATACGTTTTTAGGCCATGGCCCCTGTGGCCCTTATTAGGGGTCACAGGGCCACCAAAGCTACAATTCATAATCCTCACTAGTCAAGGGGTCTGTACAAAAAGTTTCAGCTTTCTAGGCCTCATGGTTCTTGAGAAGAAGATGAAAATAGTTTTTTAGGGCGTGGCCCCTGTGGCCCTTATTAGGGGTCACAGGGCCACCAAAGCTACAATTTATAATCCTCACTAGTCATGGAGTCTGTACACACAATTTCAGCTTTCTAGGCCTCATGGTTCTGGAGAAGAAGATGAAAATAGGTTTTGAGGACGTGGCCCCTGTGGCCCTTATTAGGGGTCACAGGGCCACCAAAGCTACAATTTATAATCCTCACTAGTCAAGGGGTCTGTACACAAAGTTTTAGGTTTCTAGGCCTCATGGTTCTGGAGGAGAAGATGAATATAGGTTTTTAGGACATGGCCCCTGTGGCCCTTATTAGGGGTCACAGGGCCACCAAAGCTGCAATTTTGATCCTCACTATTCAAGGGGTCTGTATACAAAGTTTCAGCTTCCTAGGCCTCATGGTTCTGGAGAAGAAGATGAAAATGGCGTGGCCCCTGTGGCCCTTTTTAGGGGTCACAGGGCCACCAAAGCTACAATTTTTAATCCTCACTAGTCAAGGAGTCTGTACACAAAGTTTTAGGTTTCTAGGCCTCATGGTTCTGGAGAAGAAGATAAAAATAGGTTTTTAGGGCGTGGCCCCTGTGGCCCTTATTAGGGGTCACAGGGCCACCAAAGCTACAATATATAATCCTCACTAGTCAAGGAGTCTGTACACAAAGTTTCAGCTTTCTAGGCCTTATGGTTCTGGAGAAGAAGATGAAAATAGGTTTTTAGGGCATGGCATCTGTGGCCCTTATTAGGGGTCACAGGGCCACCAAAGCTACAATTTATAATCCTCACTAGTCAAGGGGTCTGTACACCAAGTTTTAGGTTTCTAGGCCTCATGGTTCTGGAGAAGAAGATGAAAATAGGTTTTTAGGGCGTTACCCCTGTGGCCCTTATTAGGGGTCACAGGGCCACCAAAGCTACAATTTTTTATCCTCACTAGCCAAGGAGTATGTACACAAAGTTTGAGGTTTCTAGGCCTTATGGTTCTGGAGAAGAAGTCGAAATTCCACAAAGTTTACGGACGGACGGATGGACGGACGGACGGACGGACGCCAGACACTATGCCATGCCATAAGCCCATCGGGCCTTGCAGGCCAGATGAGCTAAAAATCATAAGTGACTGATTAACCCTCTGCTGATATATAATTATATGGACATACCCGAATTTTCTGCTGCCACAGATTATATTGAAGATGAGGATGATTTTAAGGATGAAATGAGTAAATTAGAGCATTTCATGTGCTAGAAGTACCTCATGAAGAACCAAACGTGGTGGTCAATGTTCCTTTTCCCGCTCTCTGGAGAAATTGTTAATGCTTGAATACTACATATACTAAATTTTTCACGCAAAATTTGATTGAATGCTCTGCTGAAGTACACCTGAAATCGGAAATTCTTAAGTTGTTTGCATTTCTGAAGGAGGAAGTCCCCAAGATGTTGTCAAACTAAAATTTATTATCTGTCAAAAAATTTGGTTTCATCATGTGCATATAAATAAAAGTACCGAGGGTACAGAAGCTCACCTAAAAATGAATGATGTGGTAAAATGGTTTACATGTAACCATCTTTTATATATAAATTGATTATGGCTGCCATCATGATTTTTTTATCTTTTAAAATACTAGTCTTCTTTGGGAAACGACTAGAGCTTGAACAAACATTAATACACGAATGATATAATCATGATAAGTTAACAAGCAGTAGGTTTTTGTATAACTTTTTTGTATATCTATGGCTGAATTGGTGACCATCTTGTACTTTTTAATCTTCAAAATGCTACTTTTATGTGGGCATCCGTATTAATTTCATTATGATATCTTGATTGGTTTAGGTGTATCCATTTAAATGTCATTCATTACTTACAGGATGGTGGCCACTTACAGTTGTTATGTAGTGAATCATTAATATGATTTCAAGATTATTTCACTGATGGTTATGCTGCATGGGATATTGAGAATCCCAAGAGTACAGATTTTTCAAGGAAAATGAATGACTGATTGAGAGGAAAGTCATAAACACAGCAAAGCAAAAGACATGTTTATTTTGTTTTATTATGTTTACTTTCATTAAAGTATCAATTTATTTAACACTCATACAGTACTATAATGGTAAACATTTTTGCATTGTCAAATCAACAGAGAGATATGACAAATCAAATTTCCTTCCTTTTCTTACTAAACCCTTTTCGATTTTCATCTGCATATTTATTCCACATCAACTTATCATGTAGATTGCTAAACACAAAGCTTATTGTAGACAAGTTTTGTGTAAGTTGTTATTCTTAGAAAGAACATATCACTGTCATGAGAATACAAGTCCATAACTTTTATTGCATACACATTGGCCATGGCCATATAGCATAATGCTCTACCATATCAATTGGGTCAGGTTGATTATGCAACAGACTAGCAGCTGACACTGTGATGCTAGCAGCCTGCCTTGGGATGTGTATTAGGCATAGTGGAATATCTGAACTCTGGTTGACCCCTTATGTGTGGTATTTAAAAGAATATAAGGGAGATGCCATTGTTTAAAAATTAACATGTTTAATGTGATTTGGTTTTTGCAGCTAGTTGCCATAAAGATTTTAAACAAATTAATCAATTATGTTTGTCTTTCATCTTAATTTTTTTTTAAAACACTTAAAAATATAGAACAACTTGCACGACAATCTTAAATATTCCATATTTAAGATAATATTATGATTAGTAAGTTCAAATTAGAGAATTTATATGGTGCCAGTGATCACTTGATGAAAGATTAAAATTTAATAAAAATTATGTGTCATCTGCAGCTGAAAAGTCAATATGGCTGCTATTGCGGCCATCTTGGATTCTCAAAACTGAAACGTCTACCTTTCTGTGTGGAATCACTATAGGTATAACATACTACAATATAAAAATGATATCTAGATTGGTTGAGGAGAAATAGTCTTTGTCATGAAATCTAATTGAAAATTCAATATGGCTGCCATGGCGGCCATATTGGATTCTCGAAAACTTAAACGTCTACCTTTCTGTGCAGAATCACCATAGGTATAACATACTACAATTTCAGAATGATATCTGTATTCGTTTAGAAGGAGTAGTCTTTTTCATGAAATCTAATTGAAAATTCAATATGGCTGTCATGGTGGCCATCTTGGATTCTCAAAACTGAAACGTCTACCTTTCTGTGAGGAATCACCATGGGTATAACATAATACAATTTCAGAATGATATCTGTATTCGTTTAGAAGGAGTAGTCTTTTTCATGAAATCTAATTGAAAATTCAATATGGCTGTCATGGCGGCCATCTTGGATTCTCAAAACTGAAACGTCTACCTTTCTGTGAGGAATCACCATGGGTATAACATACTACAATTTCAGAATGATATCTGTATTCGTTTAGAAGGAGTAGTCTTTTTCATGAAATCTTCGTGAAAATTCAATATGGCTGTCATGGCGGCCATCTTGGATTCTCAAAATTTAAACGTCTACCTTTCTGTGAGGAATCACCATGGGTATAACATACTACAATTTCAGAATGATATCTGAATTTGTTTAGGAGGAGTAGTCTTTTTCGTGAAAGTTTACGGACGGACATACAGACGGACGACGGACGAAGCGCCATGACATAAGCTCACATTTACTGTGTAAAGGTGAGCTAAAAACCTGTGCATGTCGTCCCATATATGGGACGCTAATTCAATCATCAAAATAACACGGAAAAAATTACTTGAGGGAAAAATAACAACTGATTCCCTTCATTGCAAGTTATGAACTATAAATTGTCACAATTAAATTAA
The DNA here is from genome assembly GCA_916613615.1 of Steromphala cineraria. Taxonomy (NCBI): domain Eukaryota; kingdom Metazoa; phylum Mollusca; class Gastropoda; order Trochida; family Trochidae; genus Steromphala; species Steromphala cineraria. The sequence goes on along the minus strand of OU744724.1, from coordinate 15,198,319 downwards.
AATCTGAGAGGTCATGCATAAATTGGTTAAGTATATAGGCGACAAGTTTCAGTTTTCTAGGCCTTATACTTCAGGAGAAGAAGATGAAAATAGATTTGAAGGACGTTCCTGTTACCTTTATTAGGGGCAACAGGGTCACCAAAGCTACATTTCATAATCCTCACTAGTCAAGGAGTCTGTACACAAAGTTTCAGCTTTCTAGGCCTTATGGTTCTGGAGAAGAAGATGAAAATAGGTTTTTAGGGCATGGCATCTGTGGCCCTTATTAGGGGTCACAGGGCCACCAAAGCTACAATTTTAAATCCTCACTAGCCAAGGAGTCCTTACACCAAGTTTCAGCTTTCTAGGCCTTATGGTTCTGGAAAAGACGATGAAAATAGGTTTTTAGGGCGTGGCCCCTGTGGCCCTTATTAGGGGTCACAGGGCCACCAAAGCTACAATTTATAATCTTCACCAGTCAAGGAGTCTGCAAACAAAGTTTCAGTTTTCTATGCCTCATGGTTCTGGAGAAGAAGATGAAAATAGGTTTTTAGGGCATGGCATCTGTGGCCCTTATTAGGGGTCACAGGGCAACCAAAGCTACAATTTATAATCCTCACTAGCCAAGGAGTCCTTACACCAAGTTTCAGCTTTCTAGGCCTTATGGTTCTGGAAAAAACGATGAAAATAGGTTTTTAGGCCGTGGCCCCTGTGGCCCTTATTAGGGGTCACAGGGTCACCAAAGCTACAATTTATAATCTTCACCAGTCAAGGAGTCTGCAAACAAAGTTTCAGCTTTCTAGGCCTCATGGTTCTGGAGAAGAAGATGAAAATAGGTTTTTAGGGCATGGCATCTGTGGCCCTTATTAGGGGTCACAGGGCAACCAAAGCTACAATTTATAATCCTCACTAGCCAAGGAGTCTTTACACCAAGTTTCAGTTTTCTAGGCCTTATGGTTCTTGAGAAGAAGATGAAAATAGGTTTTTAGGGCATGGCCCCTGTGGCCCTTATTATGTTCACAGGGCCACTAAAGCTACAATTTATAATCCTCACTAGCCAAGGAGTCTGTACACAAAGTTTCAGCTTTCTAGGCCTTATGGTTCTGGAGAAGAAGATGAAAATAGGTTTTTAGGGCATGGCCCCTGTTGCCCTTATTAGGGGATACAGGGCCACTAAAGCTACAATTTATAATCCTCACTAGCCAAGGAGTCTGTACACAAAGTTTCAGCTTTCTAGGCCTTATGGTTCTGGAGAAGAAGTCGAAATTCCACAAAGTTTACGGACGGATGGACGGACGGATGGACGGATGGACGGACGGACGCTGGACACCATGCCATGCCATAAGCCCATCGGGCCTTACAGGCCAGATGAGCTAAAAATTAAAACAAATCTGCAAAATCATGATTATTGTGTGTGGGTATACAGTAACTTGAAAGTGCCGAACCTGTTATAGATGACTTCAAAGAGCTGTTTGCTGGGGAGCACTGCGTGCACAACAGGGAGAGTGATGTCCACCAGGAGACGAGTGTTGTTGATGCAGTGATCCTGGAAGTTCTTCAGCTCTTCCTTGTCCCCCGGTAACACCATCTGCATGTACATGGAACACAAGGCATCAGGCAGAGTTTCATTATCAGGTATACAGGAAGTTCTTGTTGACATGCAACATTCAGCTATAGAGGCATATGAAATTATTATCAGCCCATTGTTCAGTAGTAAGAGTCTTTAAAGGATGTTTGAAAGATCTTACCAATAAACATAGCTAAAACAAGATATCTATGTCAACAATTTGAAAGTGACTGCAGGGCTTCATTTTATATGAAATTGCAGCTCAATCTTTGATATCAACTGTTTAACACTTTAGATAACAAATGTCAAATGTCAATGCTAGCACTAAACTGGAATCAGATCTAATATCCATAGGGAATATACCAGGAGGGTAAGATAATGGATGCTAGAATATCCCTGACTTGCAGGTTAATGGTAGGAACCTTGACAAGGACATCAGTCCAAGTTAAGCTGGCTACATGAATCTTCCAGGGAGTCTACTGACCTCCTCACTGGTGTGCTTGCTCTCTGTCTTGTCCCCAAGTGACAGGTCCTCTTGCTCATACATGGACTTGCGAGCAGAGAAGGGGGACGGTTCTGCTTGTGTGAACTGACACGCCCCATTGAGTGAGTCCATCGGCAGTGAATCTTCAGAGTCTCCACCCTCATCCTCCAACACTGACATCTGCTTCTCACTGGTGGTAATCTCCAGTCTAGGAATACAGAGGACAGATAACCTGACAAACCCAGACAAAGCAATTTTGATCCACAAGACATGATTTCACATAATAGATCTTCAATCCTCACAGGTGTTAAGATAGATTGTTTAAACGAATGACAATGTTTCATAGATAAAGGATACTTAACAAAAACAGATATTTAACAACTATAAAATATTTTTTAAAGTCATGAAATAATTCTTTAGGTCAATCTCACCTAGGCCAGTTGAAACCCTTCTCAGAGGTATCACACCCTTCATCTGATGTTACAGTGGCCAGCAGAATTGGGTCCTTGTTTGGGTCCTCTTGGAAAAAGCCTGGGGATTACATGAAGTCAGTTCCTATCATGTGTAATTTGCTTAAACTATATAAAATGTTAGCAGCATATGTTAATAAACTGAAAATCATACAGATCAAAAAGGAACTGAATTTTTGCCAACATCTATTTCAACAGTCTCAAATTTAGTTGAAGAACATAATAATATCTTATATGAGAAGCCAGTGTTTTTCCTAGGTTAGAAAATGGAGGTGGTTATATTGGAAAATTCTAAACAGTTGAGACCCTTCCCAAAGGCAAAAGTATCCTAATTCTACAAATTATAAGGGACACTTAGCCAAATGGACTATAAGATATTATCTACATACAGGCGATGTCACTGCATGTAAACTCCATCTTGCTCTGAGCGTCGGTGCTGCCCCCTTGTGTCCGGAAGATGAAGTTCTTCAGTTCCAATATGAGCACCTCCTTGTGAAGGTTCCGCTGCCACCACGGTCGGCGCATTACCTGAGGTCCTGTCCGCATGTCGATCTCTGGGAACCTGCACCAGTTTATAGACTCATTCTAAAATGCACTTGATGTTACAAATCCATATGATACTGCAGGTTAGTTTTGGAATTAACTACACACAACCATTTGGCTATTATAATCTATGACTTAGCTTAAAAGTAAGTATTTCTCTCAATTCTGAAGATAAATTTCAAGACAGTTTAAAATAATTCTCAACATGTTGGCAGTACTGCTTGAAAGTCCAGTGCTTTGGGTTTTTCTTTTTCTGATAACTAAACTTCAAAGTGATGAAACATGATCATCAAAGATGTTGAGAGTAAGTGCACATACCTGATAGTGAATGTTGACTCTGTGCTTGTTATGTGAAGATCTACTGGTCTTGTTTCAGTCATGGGTCCCTCGTCCATAGCCTGACTGAAACACTGACGTCCCAGCTGGAACACAGACACAACACTTCAATCACTACTCAGGGGTAGAAATTAGTCTAATCACTGTACTAGCCATTTGGACCAACGCTTTTCAGCTAGCCAAAGACATTGAAATGATCATGCTTTCAATGTGTTGCTAGTCTTTTGGACTACAAGCAATACATTATTACTTTACATGATAGCCTCTAAATGCTTTATTAAAACAGAGTGTTTTTGAATTGTTGATGACTAGGTTTTATCAGTGTTAACTGGTTTCAGCAATGTGTGAGTAGTTGGGTTCCATTAAGACATTGTGGAGGGAGAATTCTGATATAACATGTTTGATTCTCAGTAGAGTCAATGTTTTGAAACTGGAAAACGGTCAACTTTAATCAGACTTCCAGATTTGAAGTCATTTGATCAATCCTAAAACGATGCGACTAAATGCTTTATTAAAACAGAGTGTTTTTGAATTGTTGATGACTAGGTTTTATCAGTGTTAACTGGTTTCAGCAACGTGTGAGTAGGTTGGCTCCATTAAGACATTGTGGAGGGAGAATTCTGATATAACATGTTTGATTCTCAGTAGAGTCAATGTTTTGAAACTGGAAAACGGTCAACTTTAATCAGACTTCCAGATTTGAAGTCATTTGATCAATCCTAAAACGATGCGACTAAATGCTTTATTAAAACAGAGTGTTTTTGAATTGTTGATGACTAGGTTTTATCAGTGTTAACTGGTTTCAGCAACGTGTGAGTAGGTTGGCTCCATTAAGACATTGTGGAGGGAGAATTCTGATATAACATGTTTGATTCTCAGTAGAGTCAATGTTTTGAAACTGGAAAACGGTCAACTTTAATCAGACTTCCAGATTTGAAGTCATTTGATCAATCCTAAAACGATGCGACTAAATGCTTTATTAAAACAGAGTGTTTTTGAATTGTTGATGACTAGGTTTTATCAGTGTTAACTGGTTTCAGCAACGTGTGAGTAGGTTGGCTCCATTAAGACATTGTGGAGGGAGAATTCTGATATAACATGTTTGATTCTCAGTAGAGTCAATGTTTTGAAACTGGAAAACGGTCAACTTTAATCAGACTTCCAGATTTGAAGTCATTTGATCAATCCTAAAACGATGCGACTAAATGCTTTATTAAAACAGAGTGTTTTTGAATTGTTGATGACTAGGTTTTATCAGTGTTAACTGGTTTCAGCAACGTGTGAGTAGGTTGGCTCCATTAAGACATTGTGGAGGGAGAATTCTGATATAACATGTTTGATTCTCAGTAGAGTCAATGTTTTGAAACTGGAAAACGGTCAACTTTAATCAGACTTCCAGATTTGAAGTCATTTGATCAATCCTAAAACGATGCGACTAAATGCTTTATTAAAACAGAGTGTTTTTGAATTGTTGATGACTAGGTTTTATCAGTGTTAACTGGTTTCAGCAACGTGTGAGTAGGTTGGCTCCATTAAGACATTGTGGAGGGAGAATTCTGATATAACATGTTTGATTCTCAGTAGAGTCAATGTTTTGAAACTGGAAAACGGTCAACTTTAATCAGACTTCCAGATTTGAAGTCATTTGATCAATCCTAAAACGATGCGACTAAATGCTTTATTAAAACAGAGTGTTTTTGAATTGTTGATGACTAGGTTTTATCAGTGTTAACTGGTTTCAGCAACGTGTGAGTAGGTGGGCTCCATTAAAACATTGTGGAGGGAGAATTCAGATATAACATGTTTGATTCTCAGTAGAGTCAATGTTTTGAAACTGGAAAACGGTCAACTTTAATCAGACTTCCAGATTTGAAGTCATTTGATCAATCCTAAAACGATGCGACTAAATGCTTTATTAAAACAGAGTGTTTTTGAATTGTTGATGACTAGGTTTTATCAGTGTTAACTGGTTTCAGAAACGTGTGAGTAGGTTGGCTCCATTAAGACATTGTGGAGGGAGAATTCTGATATAACATGTTTGATTCTCAGTAGAGTCAATGTTTTGAAACTGGAAAACGGTCAACTTTAATCAGACTTCCAGATTTGAAGTCATTTGATCAATCCTAAAACGATGCGACTAAATGCTTTATTAAAACAGAGTGTTTTTGAATTGTTGATGACTAGGTTTTATCAGTGTTAACTGGTTTCAGCAACGTGTGAGTAGGTTGGCTCCATTAAGACATTGTGGAGGGAGAATTCTGATATAACATGTTTGATTCTCAGTAGAGTCAATGTTTTGAAACTGGAAAACGGTCAACTTTAATCAGACTTCCAGATTTGAAGTCATTTGATCAATCCTAAAACGATGCGACTAAATGCTTTATTAAAACAGAGTGTTTTTGAATTGTTGATGACTAGGTTTTATCAGTGTTAACTGGTTTCAGCAACGTGTGAGTAGGTGGGCTCCATTAAAACATTGTGGAGGGAGAATTCAGATATAACATGTTTGATTCTCAGTAGAGTCAATGTTTTGAAACTGGAAAACGGGCAACTTTAATCAGACTTCCAGATTTGAAGTCATTTGATCAATCCTAAAACGATGTGACTCTGACAATGGCAAAGTATCAATCTTCCCAAAATTTCTGTAAATTCAGTCTAACTTTATAAGGTTATATCAATCAATAGAAATGTTTCCAAACATAATTGAAGAGCTTATCAAATAAGGAAATTACTCAAAAGAAAGCAGACATAAACTACTTCAACTGCAGAATTTCTGTCAAATAATAACTTGCAAACTGTATTCAAACAAGCAGCTGACATGGTCGAGCTATATCCCCCGCAAATTGCACAATATGTATAGGTTTTCCTTATCATATTGCTGATTAACTTTTGTCGAACAAAATAATACAATTTTTCCAGGATATGAAAGAAACTATTCTAATAAAAAAACTAAATCATACCAACTTTATGTTCACTGTTGGGCATAATTCGAGTTAACTGACAAAATTAAAATCAAATGAATGAATTTATGTATTTGGATCTCCAAGATCAATTTGATCATATTAAAACAAACATATTTTCAAAATTGTTCTTCATGACACACCTTCATAATTTTGATTATGTATCTTCATATCAAATTTTATCAATATGTGATGATTAGTTTAGATGTTATGAGCCGGACAGGACTTGTAACAGTTTTCCAACAGAGTCCTCATTTTTTGCCAAAAAAAGGCAAAAAAAATTAAAAATGAATCATGACACACCTTCATATGATTATGTATCTTCATATCAAATTTTATCAATATGTGATGATTAGTTTAGATGTTATGAGCCAGACAGGACTTGTAACAGTTTTCCAACAGAGTCCTCATTTTAAGCCAAAAACGGCAAAATTTTATAAAAATATTTTCAAAATTGTTCTTCATGACACACCTTCATATGATTATATACTCCAAACAAATTTGATCAATATGTGATGATTAGTTTAGAAGTTATGAGCCAGACAGGACTTGTAACAGTTTTCCAACAGAGTCCTCATAATTTGCCAAAAAAGGCAAAATTTATAAAAATATTTTCAAAATTGTTCTTCATGACACACCTTCATATGATTATATATACTGCATATCAAATTTGATCAATGTGATGATTAGTTTAGATGTTATGAGCCGGACAGGACTTGTAACAGTTTTCCAACAGAGTCCTCATTTTTTGCCAAAAAAGGCAAAATTTTATAAAAATATTTTCAAAATTGTTCTCCATGACACACCTTCAGATGACTATGTATCTTCATATCAAATTTTATCAATATGTGATGATTAGTTTAGAAGTTGTGAGCCGGACGGGACTTGTAACAGATTTCTTACAAAATTTACCACTTTTTCTCCAAAATCCTAATATTTTATGTAGATTTTCAGAAAATGGTTTCTCATGACACATTATTACATGTTTCTTCATGTCCATGACGAATTTGAATCGAAATGGTTGATTAGTTAGAAAGTTATGAGCCGGACACAAAGTGTAACGGACGGACGGACGGACGGACGGACGGACGGACGGACGGACGGACGGTACCCATTTTAATACCCCCCGCAACTTCGTTGTTGCGGGGGATAATAAAGGAAGATCAGGATCAAGACAACAGTTGTTTTCTAGTTTGTTCTGATCGTTTGTAGTCTAAACAAATATCTATCTAATGAGATTCTTAACAAGAAGACAGTCATCAACATTCCCCACCACACTGGTTATTAACAAAACTCAACAAAATGTAAATAATGCACTCATTTGTTAACTCAATCATTGTATTTATTCCCTGAAACATCATAAACTTAACTTATTCTGTCATAGACAATTCCTGAGAAAAATTACCCTGTAACTTCATCTTGCACTCAGAAGCATACTCAAGCTCGAACCTATATCTCTCTTTCACGTCAAGATTGGGAATCATAAACTGTAGGACTCACCACGCTGGTGTGTTGTTGTTGTGAAGTTTTGAAGCGCACACTGCCGCCATGTTCCGTCAGTACCACTGGTTCTGGAGACAGCAAGCTGTTGATCCGGTCAACTATTGTGATGTCAATCTCGGAATGAAACCGACCAAACTCAAAACTGACCTTCGTGTTTGGGAGTTTACGAGCCTTTGAACTTGTCTGAAAATTGAAATTGATACATGTTCTTTGGAATGTTCAGAACATCACCTTTATTGACTTATATTGTTTATCAATGCATAGTTGATCTTTGTTAATCAGACGACTTGGGAATTATGTTTCTTAAAGTGACACAGAGTATCTTTCTTAAAATTTTATTTGGTTTTGATTAGCTCCAAAATATTTAATAAATTATGCTGATTGAAGTTCATATCTCATCACTGGACTTGCAAATATATCCATTTATGCATAATATCTCTAAAATGCTTGATTTTATGGAAAAATCAAGAAAACATCTCAAATACGTTTAATTTTCTAAATTATGCATCCAATTAATCTACCTAATAATTACAATACCTTATAAACACTATCAAATTGAATATATCTTCCTGTCAGCTTATGACAAGGTTCAAATTACGTTTGGCAAATTTGCAAGCGCCACTCGAGCCACATTGTCCGGTTTTTGATCAAACTCCTGACTTTGAATGGCCGTATTTTCGCTCTAATGTACTGATTGACCTTTAATTTGTTATTTTCAGTAACAGTTAGTGGTTCCCGATGTAATAACATCGATTTCAAAATTTGACATATGTGATCCTATCAACATACTTTGTGTCTCTTTAAACCAATGGGGTTGGTTGGAAGGATAATGCAGAATTATGTATTTAGCTGTTTTAAACAAATTTGTAAATTAACCAGCAAAATATAAATGCAATGCAAAATGGGGTATCATTTAACAAAATGTTACACAGCACATGCAAAGGCAGCTCTTTATTTCTTATCCACAATCGACATATGTACACAGGAATAAGTTTGAAGGTATTGTATTTAAATACAGCATGCAGCCACATACAAGGTTATCATGTACTCTTATTGAGTTGTCAAATGCTAAAATATGAGGGTCAAGATCTGTATGGACTGACAACAACCCATAATCATATGAATATCAGGAGATCTAGCTTTCCCACCTGCTACAATCAACTCTTTGTGATTGTCACAGATATTGACCGTGAACAGTTTCCCAGCTAACACAATAACAAGCTAGAATCACTGTCACCATGAGGAGGTGGGAATATTGTGAGATAATGACAACCTGAGGACAAGCTGCTTTAGGACTAATATCACACGGCAAGCTGAACCTATCATTGTCTAGTTGTCTCGTATCCCATTCTGCCTGAGGTGTAATGGGAGATAGCCTCCACAATGTACAACACTTGTAGTAGCTGTAGCATAGCATAGTTAGTCCAGGTAGATATGTGGTATAATCCTTTAAACTGGATAAATTATGAAAATGTTTAGGTAAATATTGAGAAATATTATTTCTCTAATTTTTTATTTATGTTTCTATTTCATATGCAACCTTGTTTTACATTCACCTTACCAGAAGTTTGTTTGTCACTTTCATAAGATATTTTGCACTATGGAAATAATACATTTAGCATTAATGTACAATTATCAGTGAAAAATGGAATTTATAAAAATTTAAAAAAATATGCTACTGCCCCTTTAATAGATAATACAGTGGAACCTCGATATACCGCGGGACATGGGAGACATGTTTTCATTCCGCGCTGTGAGTGAAGCGCGATCGTCAAGATAAAATCAAAACAGGCACTTTCATCGACAACCCCTTTAAGAAATCTCGCGAGATTATTCGAGATCAGAGTTTTTAACAGTTACCCGTTACATTAATATAAACAACATATGAAATATAACATAAATACCATAAGTATTTTAAGAGAGAAATAAATACATTATACGAAAGCTGTTATCAATACCATAACATTGGTGCGATATCTATGACACCAAAGATAAGCATTTGTCACTTGACTTTAATTACCTCTATCATCATCAGTCACTTCACATAGTTCATCTCTATTATGAGAGGTAACCGGTTTAAAAGATAACCGTTGGATCACAAATTGTTTTTAAGCTTTTCATCTCCACCAGAAGGAATGACAAACAAACCTGTTGACTTCAAGCCTCTCTCCCTATTCACTTCTGGTTTTCCCTGCTGTTCAGCAAACAATGGGACCTTTTGTGGGGCTTTAAGGAATTCCTGACTCTTGACGTGTCTTGTATGCATTTGTCGATACACGTGATTATGTGAGCATATTAGCTAGCGTGCAGAACATTTCAGTAATGGCACCATTACATTGCCGAAGCATGATACAATGGACTTCAGATTTCACTTATGCAGAACTCAGCTTTACAATCTGAATAATAGAAGTGAAAAGATATGGCAAACCAGTATTGTATACACACACATGGTCCACGATATTCCATTGTTTTGAAGGATGTGTATTGTCGAATTTATAATATTGATCGGTTCTCAATATGGATGCTCAAAACTGTGATATGTAGATTTAAAACATACTTCATGAAACAACCAACAACCTCTCCTTTAAACTGGGAAATACATCAAACCAGCTATATATACAAAATAAATTTTGGAATGTAATCATAAGAAAAAAGTGAAGATTGTGTTTTAATTATTAAGTATTTTTCCTCCCTTCCAGTTTTTTAAAGTTTTTTATTATTGTTATCTCAAAACATTTCTGCAGTAATATAGTGATCAGATTATCCTTTGGTTTAAAGTATTAATATATTATCTTGGTAATCTGTGTTCATCAATTTGTTGACCATGTGCATTCATATATATTTTATAGCTATTAAGATCATTATAACAGGTCTTTTATAGGTATTCCACAACCAAGCTAAGCATGACTCCAATAAAGACCTGCTGATGTTGTGTAATATTACCTCTGATTATCCATACTTGACTACCAATAGAACGTTCAATACCAGATTACCACGATTAAACATATAGTTGTAGTACAAATTTAACAGAATACACTTTTGAAAAGGCTTCATGCATCAACAAAATATAATTTACTATAAATGATGACAGGACGTATGCCAGGGAAGGTTCACTCCAATGCGCCGCGATGTTCAAGATAAATATTTCATTTTTACAGAGGGGATATATGGATACAATATACCAAAAGAAATAAAACATCTGGATTTTTTTACGACAATTCTATCTAAAAGTTTGTGTTTACCATTTATTTAGGTTAGTTTCACACTTTTTGGGACCTAATAAATGAAATTAATCTGCATCACGGATTTTGGATGTGTCCATCATGATAAGGGCAAGGGGTGATGGATATTATGATAGGATGAAAGGATTTTCACTTTTTAACCTAAAAAGATTTTTTTATTTTGTTTGTGCCGATACAGAATTTTTCACATATTTGATAAGTTTCTCTCATTGAATCTTTTAATGGGTTTAAATTATTTGGTTTAGTTCTTAAAGTTCAACCCCTGTAAAATAATGGTATGGTCTTCAGTAAACAAATATAGCAGGAAGTTTAGCAACCACGTGTGTGATTTTTCACAGATGTTTCGATGATTTGCGAAGCATTTCTTCTTTATGGTGCTGATGGGAATTAAGATTTGCTATGGAAACCAAGTCACCCATGGAATAAAGTAAATATTTACTCTTGATTAGGGAAAGTTTTTACTGAATATGAACAACAAAAGATCGATACGTTTTGTGATTATTATTTTTTATTGACAATTTTTCTTTCTGATATTTGTAAGGTGTATGGCTGAAATGGAAAATAAAAAAAATTCCACAACAAATATAGTAACTCATTTACCGCTGTACCGAGATAAAAATAATTGGGGGACACATCCTTGCCGTGTTATATCGCAAATCGCGTAGCAGTGGTTCGCCTTATAACGAGGTTCCACTGTATATACAGAATTTTTTGGATTAAAAAGAATTTAATTATTTACTTGTTTTCTTTAATCAATCAAATATCTATATTTAGTAAACAATCAACATGGAAGAAATTAACAACATCACAATTACATCTGAACTGAGGAGGAAAAGTGGATCGTTTTCGACCTCCACTAGGACCAGGAGAAAATGATCCCTCACATACTGGATACAGTGACACCATAGACACAGAGATAGCAGTTAATCTTCTCAAGTTTCAAGTAACAGACTTGAAAATCAAGATAGAGAACAGCGAGTCTACTTTCAAAAAGGAAAAATGACTAAGCAGGAAAGGGAAAAGCTTAAAGGCTTCAACTGTTTTTCAAGGGGGGGGGAGGGGGTGATATCATTATTTCCATTGTGGATATTTTGGCCAGTTCAGCCGTGAAGACACTCTGATAAACCATAAAACTGTGATTCTCTAAAATGACATCCACATTGAAATTCTTCATGATGATAACTTAGAAATGAATGGTACTTGAGTGAGTTATTGTTTTACGTCGCTTTGGCAATATTTCAGCCATTAAACGGCATAAATGGTACTGGAACTGGTATCTGAAACTAATCAAGCAAAAGACAAATTATGAATATTTCAACAAATGGATACCTTGACACGCTCTGCGGTAATGACGTTGAGCTTGATGGCGGGTGCCGCTCCATGCATGCTGCTGTACATAACATTTGGGGTAGGGACATCTCCGGCATCCTTGGCATCAAACACCAACAGCTGGAAAAAAAGTGGTTGCTATTAACAGTTCAGTCTTTATTGAAAATTTGGGAACACTAGTCTTGTGAGTTCAGGAGGGATCCAGGATTTTCGTTAGGGGTGGGGGAGTTATGGGATGCTGAGCCCATTGGGTGTCGTAAGAGCAACTTCTTATTTTTAATTTTTTATTTGCGCACCCCCCTCTGGATCCACTAATGGAGTTATTGTTTAGCACTGCTTGGGCAATATTTCATTTGATCACTTTCTGAACACAATGTGTTTCTACTATTTTAAACCTGCACATAATCCTAGTGGATGGAATGCTATCAATAAATGTTTTGTCCTTGTTTCTTTCAACAGGCCAGGAGAAACCTCCCGAAAAGAGTAAAGCTTGGTTAAACATGCTGTCAGCAATATATCAGATACTAATATGTGGGCCGACTAAGCATTGATAAATAGTTAGCTAAGCCAATAACTTGTTTTGGCTCAAGGTCTATGCAAGCTTTACCAGAAATTTCAGAAAATCAGGTTATGGTTGAAACTTTTAATGATTTATACAGATGTATTCACAAAAGTGTCAGGGTCAACCAACAAGCAAATATCAAATCAATTTCTCTCCCTACAATATACAGATATAAACATGAAAGAAACTGTGTCTTTCACATAGCAATGTCAGTTGCTGTAAGTGGCTGGCAAATTGCGGCTTTAGGGCAAAACACTGCGCCAATTAGAAATGGTGACAAGATTATATCACTGATGAAATCAGACTTGTACTGATGCAAAAGTAACAGTGACTATTTAGAAGAATTTGACGGGTTTTCAAAAAATCTTATGCAAGATTAAACAGTTAAAATTCTATAGGTGGGGTGATTTCACTCATATCACAGCTGCCAACAGCAGGGAGAAAGTCTGCAACACTAATATGGTTATGCATTGCGGTGAAACCTGCCAGCATCGGCTGGAACTAGTGAACCATGAGTGGTACTGCGCTGAAATTCAGTGTAGAATTGCACCCCAAAACTTCCTGCATGTAGAACAGTTTTCTACTGCAGACTAAGCTAGCAGGATTCAAACCCTGGATCTCTTTATCTGTAGCAAAATGTGCTAACCACTTCACTATTCCCCTCCCTTAAAATCTACAGAATTCTTCAAAATTTGTCCAGAAAACTTTGAAATGCCCTTTAGACAAGTAACTATGAAACACTAACAATCTGTTGCAGTGAGATACAATTGATCAGCCGAACAGTCTGTTTCACATCATCCTATCAGGTGGCACACTGAACAATGTCAATCCACACTAGCATGTATATTTCACAGGTAACATGTGTTGAGACTAGATGCAAATATCAATATTCACAACATGTATTCACAAGAAACATGCTCTCAGCCCACACAATATCAATCTTCACTTACATGTATATTTCACAGGCAACATGTGTTATATTGTGTCAAAAGGAAATCAAGTGTTAATTTTACAGTTCCAGAGTAACCCTAACAATATCAATCCATGCTAAGATGTATATTTCAAGAGTAACATGTGGCATGACTAGATCACTGTACAGTTCCAGGGTCACCCTTACAATATCAATCTACACTGAGATGTATATTTCAATAGCAACATGTGTCATGACCAGATTACCAGTATATCTCAATATACACTCACATGTACCTTTCAATAGCAACATGTGTTGTGACCAGATTACCAGAAGTATATATCAATATGCGCTAACATGTATATTTCACAGTCACAGGGTCACCAAGGTCAACCATATATCACCAGGACAACCTGTCAACTTGCTGATATACAGTTGAGATCTGTTAATATGAAGAAGTTTTATTACTTATGCAGTTGCTAAAAGTCTAACATTAAATATGAAATAGTTTTCAAACTGATATTCAATCATTTGTTTTTCATCTCAATGTAATTTTCTCTGATAATCAATCATCATTTATAGTAAATTATATTTTGTTGATGCATGAAGCCTTTTCAAAAGTGTATTCTGTTAAATTTGTACTACAACTATATGCTTAATCGTGGTAATCTGGTATTGAACGTTCTATTCGTAGTCAAGTATGGATAATCAGAGGTAATATTACACAACATCAGCAGGTCTTTATTGGAGTCATGCTTAGCTTGGTAGTGGAATACCTATAAAAGACCTGTTATAATGATCTTAATAGCTATAAAATATATATGAATGCACATGGTCAACAAATTGATGAACACAGATTACCAAGATAATATATTAATACTTTAAACCAAAGGATAATCTGATCACTATATTACTGCAGAAATGTTTTGAGATAACAATAATAAAAAACTTTAAAAAACTGGAAGGAAGGAAAAATACTTAATAATTAAAACACAATCTTCACTTTTTTCTTATGATTACATTCCAAAATTTATTTTGTATATATATAGCTGGTTTGATGTATTTCCCAGTTTAAAGGAGAGGTTGTTGGTTGTTTCATGAAGTATGTTTTAAATCTACATATCACAGTTTTGAGCATCCATATTGAGAACCGATCAATATTATAAATTCGACAATACACATCCTTCAAAACAATGGAATATCGTGGACCATGTGTGTGTATACAATACTGGTTTGCCATATCTTTTCACTTCTATTATTCAGATTGTAAAGCTGAGTTCTGCATAAGTGAAATCTGAAGTCCATTGTATCATGCTTCGGCAATGTAATGGTGCCATTACTGAAATGTTCTGCACGCTAGCTAATATGCTCACATAATCATGTGTATCGACAAATGCATACAAGACACGTCAAGAGTCAGGAATTCCTTAAAGCCCCACAAAAGGTCCCATTGTTTGCTGAACAGCAGGGAAAACCAGAAGTGAATAGGGAGAGAGGCTTGAAGTCAACAGGTTTGTTTGTCATTCCTTCTGGTGGAGATGAAAAGCTTAAAAACAATTTGTGATCCAACGGTTATCTTTTAAACCGGTTACCTCTCATAATAGAGATGAACTATGTGAAGTGACTGATGATGATAGAGGTAATTAAAGTTAAGTGTCAAAATTCATCACTAAAGTTAAATGATTTAAATCTTTTTGGTTGATATTTTTCTAAAGAGTTGTTCGACAAAAATTATCGCAATAACATTTTCATGCTAAAAGTTTTGAAAATAATTTTCTTGCAAACTTGTCTTAAAGATATTTATAAAACATATTAAACTTATAAAAACACAAAAGAGTTTTACAGCTGTTATGACAAAATCTTCTTAGGAGAAGCTTGCGTGAACAAAACACATTCCGCACAGGTAACTTAAACCTCAAATTGGTCAATTAATGAGTCTTGCAAAATGAGCAACTCTCACAAAAGCTAGAACTGATTACATCAACAGGTATGGCCTGTGTAAATGCTCATTCACATAACAACAAGTTTCTGTATAGCTAGTCAGTGTTCTAATAATAGCCACTCAGTACAATAGTCGCGGGGCAGGCAAGCGTGACGGAGTGGTATTCTGCAATCTGATTGGCTGAGACAAGGCAGGTCGATGGCAGGTATGTGGGCGACGTAAACGACGCAGTGAGTCAGAGAGGAGTTTGCACAGGTAACATCCCGGGAACTCACGCAGAAGTTACAACTGTGTCTGTGTGTGACAACACACGATTGAACTAAAACTTGGATACTTGGACTATTATACCTGAGGATGAATATCTATATGAGCCTGATTTACCTGTATACCTGTTGACGACTTGTTGATCTAGGTCACAGTTTGGAGGCAAGCCTTGTACGTTTATAGGTATGTATCTATATCTGTCACTGATGTGGTGAGGTCTTACACTACACTCTCAAAATAAGAATATTTCTTGTTATTAGTAGATTAGTTTTGGTGAAAAAAATTACAGGTATGTCATATATTTGTCAACAATGATATCTACATGATAGGTCATTCTACAAAATGAAGATAATACAAATGATTTTATCCACTAGATAGAGAAACTAGACTAGACAATATTATCACAAACAACTGTTAGGGTGAAAAATATTGACTCAACTGAACCATGACACAAACAACAAATATATATATGTTTATTATTACCCAAATAGACTTGACAACAAGTTGAGCAGGTATGATAAGAGAGGGGGTTGACAGTCAAGTGTTTGATGTAGTAATTAGCAGTGTTGACCCAATTATCCCCAGGCTACTCAATGAGAGTATTGTCCCGTGATTCTATCACTGTGGTATGCAAGCCGTCCCATCTAGGGGCTTCTGCTGAATAATCCCATTAAGGTGTGACCCAGGTAAAAGGACACAGGTGTTTTCCCTTACTCATACCTCAACAGGCTTATCAGACATGGTATTGTACCTCAAAATGTTTCAAATTTGTAGAAGACTTTACTTTATGATATTTTCATTTTTGTTGTTGTGGTTTATGTGATGTAACAGAATATCTATGATTTTCTAATATGAAGGATTTACTCAATTATTGTGTTTATCTAAAGGTTTGTTATTCTAGCCAAATATTTATGATTTCTGAATATCAGTAATTTCCTCAATTCTTGTTTAAATCTTTTAAAAGTATTTAAACTTTAACAAATTTCATTGTATAAAATTGATAGCTGAATTTAACTTTTGTTGGAGGGTATATGAAATTTTAGCGACTATATGTACGATTTTCAAATTTGGAAATTTCATTCAATGCTTATTATCATCTTATTATGGACATGTTTTTTTACCTGTATTGTATTTAGTAAGTTTTACTTTGTATCTCCTTGTAATTCTATTACAGATGAAATTCACTTAAGTTAGAATTATATTTTTGTGTAATACAGCCAATGTCTAAAATACTTTATTTCTGGCAAATAGTTATGGTTTGAATCATCAAAACGTCTTCCTTAAAATTTGAGAGGCCCTGTAAAGTTCATGCACATATACCAATTGTACTAATGTTTGATATTGAAGTATTTGACGTTCCTATAATTCTTGAAAATTGGGGTGATCCTTATATTTTTCCTGCATATTTGTCAAAGCTATGCATGACCTATTTATAGTAAATACAAAATAGATGATTTTCTTTATCAACATAGATCTTTCATTGTTTCAGGTAAAGCCCTACAGAGAATAAAGCAGCAAGATGCACGGACTCCTACTTCTCACGGTGAGTGTTCTGATGTGTGTGGAGCCCCTTCTTGCAGACTGTCCTGATCCTATACTGAAGACAATCATCCCCGAGTGTGACTGCATTTCTGCTACTGGTCTACCTGATGAAATTGTCATCTACTGCAAAAGGAAAGGACTGACCTCAATGCCAGTCATCAATGGGTCATACAATGGAGTCATTTATGAGTTCACTTTAGCCGACAATGACATTGAATATCTACCTGACAATGCATTTCAAGGTTTGAAAGTGCAGAGGGTGGATCTTACCGAAAACAAACTTATCACTATTTCAGAAGTGGCCTTTCAAGGTCTGGAAACTTCACTTCTTGTGTTAAAAATTGGTGGCAAACCTGACAACAGACCACAGGCTCCGTTCTCCGCCATCAAGAACCTTCGGGAACTACAGGAGCTTTTTCTCCAGAACCTTGTTTTACCTTCTGTTCATCTGGATAACTCCAGCTACTTCCAGCCATTCAGCAAGCTCCTGACTCTCACCCTTGATAACCTGGGCATAGAGTCTATTGGCTCTCCCACCTTCCTGGGTCTCACGAGTCTAAAGGAGATTCACATAAAGAATTCTCTGACTACCTACCCAGGTACCGCTTTCCGAGCTGTGAGGAACACAATTGAGACTATTTCAGTAACTAATACTGAAATACAAATTGTCATGCAATATAGTTTTTATGAATTTAGCAAGTTGAGGAAAGTTGATTTGAGCTATAACAAGATTACTGTACTCGAGGATGAATGTTTTAAAGGAGTGGAAAATAGTCTTGAGTCACTGATTTTGGACAACAACAACATACCACAAGACCAGCTTAAAGAAATAAGGCAATTGACGGCTCTAAAAGTTCTCTCACTTCAGAACGTTCACTTAAGTGTTCTATCCCAGAACTCCACATTTTTGCACAATAAAAACAACTTGTTGGAGCTGAAACTAGCAAGAAACGTGCTGACCACTGTACCAGACAACACATTCAGGAATCTTACCTCACTGACAAAGCTGGAACTCTCTCAAAATGATCTCCAGACAATGTCAGACAGCTCTCTAGCAGGTCTGAGCTCCTTGCAGACCCTGAACCTTGACATTCAGAGGAGTTCCAATCTGGCTCTTCCTCTGATGTCCACTCTCACTGCCCTCCGCACACTGGACCTCGACTCCACAGTCATCACTGATCCCAGCTGGACCAGACTCCGGGACGCTACCGCTCTCAGAACTCTCAGTATGACACAGGGAAAAATATCAGCCATACCTCCCTTCACATTCCAGAAGATGACCAGTCTTGAAAACTTGGATCTCTCTTCCAACAAAATATCAAACATTGGCCAAGAGACATTCGTTGGGCCAAGACATACCCTAAAACAAGTACATTTGAATCATAACAGAATAACCTCATTTGACCTTTGCACATTTTCAAATTACAGTGTCAATGTTTCTCTTGAGTTACTTGGAAATCTTCTCCATTGTGACTGTAAGCTGTCTTGGCTGCTGGATGCTGTGAATAGTGGAAAAGTAATCCTGAATGAACTTAACATGTGTGCTTCTCCCTCTAGTCTAAATGGCACAAAGTTCACATTACTCACACCTTCAGATCTCTGCCGAACTGAGCCAGATGTACCAACATGTTCAGACTTCTACAGCACAACCACCTCAACCACCACAGCAGAGCCTACTACTACAGCTGAGAACATTGTGATTAACGTTGTTGCCACCGAGGTTATTGTAAACAGTGTCACTATCAGCTGGACTATCAAGATCAACAAGCCTGTCGACAATGTCAAAGTAGTTCACACTGAAGACCAGAAAGATGAGGAAATCACATCTAGACCCCTTGATCCCTTCCTTAAAGACTACACCATCTCTGACCTCAAATCTGGGACACGCTACCTAATCTGTGTGGATGCCCTTAGAGGAGGCAAGGTCATAAAGAAAGAATGCATCAGCCAAACAACCAAAACAATCACTAGCACCCCTGCAAGTACCAGTGAGCCTATGTCTAACAACGAGGAAATAGGAATCATCATTGGCTCTGTGGTGGGAGGCTTACTCCTTCTTGCAATCCTAGTTGCAATCATTTATCTCATGGTTATAAGAAAGAAACCACCAAAAGACAAATATGCAGTTGAACCAAGGAATTTCAAAAAGGCAGAATTGCCAACCACTGGATATGATTCAAAGCGATATAGGAAGAAGAAGAAGGATGAAACAGACGGCAACAAGAACAATGTGAGCGTGACTGTTATTTCTGATGGCAGGACCACTCCTGGTCGAACCTCTACAGGCAGCTATCAATACCTGCAGGACAACAAAGGGGTGAGTGCACGCCCAAACCCTTCCTACGAGAATGATGCAGTGGGTCGGTCAAATTACGAAAATGATCAATCCTTGCGTCCACTTCCCCACATGCCACGAGACTCAGCTGGGTATTACACTCACTCTCCAAATTACTCTACAGACCAACCTCACATGTACTCAGAGATCAAACTTTAGAGACTGACAAAACTTGTGGTCACTCAAATGTACAATTCCAATTGCCAAAAGTCTCCTGTTCAAGAACAATAACCATATTATTGGTTCAATTAAACTCTGTTCCTGATACTTTCGGTGCTTTTGGAGGCCCTTGCATTGATCCCAAAAAGGATATCCAAGAGAGGACACATTGATCTGACGGTGCTATCTCCAACATATCCATGAGACCTGATGTGAATTCCTGTCAATCAACCACTTCATATTCCATCCATGATTTTCTGAATCAACAGTTTGTCAGTGTTGATTAGCAAAACTGCAGCTCTTAAAGTGTTCTTATAATCGCTTGGAGACTCGAGAGTGAATTGAAATGAGGAGCACACAGAATCCTACACTCTTACAATAATCTGTGAATTATGAACTCCCTAAGGAGCCTGTGACTTGTGAATGGAGAAATCCCTCCCTGAAAGGAATCTGTGAATGGTGAACTTCCTTCCTGAAAAGTATCTGTGAATGGTGAACTTCCTCCCTAAGAGGAATCTGTGAATGGTGAATTCCCTTCCTGAAAAGTATCTGTGAATGGTGAACTCCCTTCCTGAAAAGTATCTGTGAATGGTGAACTTCCTCCCTAAGAGAAATCTGTGATGGGTGAACTCCCTCCATTAAAGAATCTGTCAATGTGAACTCAACAAAAGAAATGCGAGAGAAATGTATGAACATGAGTGCGAATGTGCCCAGTACTGTAGATAGTGCCCAAAGTTACACCTCAAGTGCTATGGTGTGATGGTGCCCGTGGATTACTAGGGGTCCAATAGATTAGCCAACAAAACCTGTCTGACTTTCTCAACAATTCATACCAATTGTGCAAAAAATAATTCTGAGATTGTGTTTGATATCAGAGATAATTGTTGCCCATATGGTAATGATTTCACAGTATTTTGATTGTGAAATATTTGAGAGAAGCATCAGCAAAATGTGATAGTACAAATATAGTCTTACTTTGTATCATTCCATTGTATCAGTGTTGATCCACTGTTTTATACATTCAAACTGCGGTGCTCAATGGTTAAAATTCAATTAATGATTGATGACAAATATATTCAACTTTGACATAATGTACATCAAAATTTCATATTTTGCTACCTAAAAGGTTTCTTTCTTATCAAAATATTTTCAGATCACAAGCATTATATCAAATTTGAATATTTATATTTTTCTTACCCTAACTATGCAAATTTTCAAATGTTTTAAACCATTCCTACCTGCTAATTGTAAAACTGAAAAAGTATTACAGCCACATTTCAAAATGTTTACATTGTTGAGACACTCAGAAGGGTAAAAATCTTAAATGGTTTTGATTCACATCTGGTAAAAAAGACAATATCGAAATCATAATAAACAAGATACGACATAGAAATAAAATTTGCTCAAATAAATATGTACCGCACGTTTTCCAGACCTAGATAGGTCTCCTTTATGAATATTGGACAACTAGCCATTCTATTTACAAGGATCTCATAAAAGTGCTAGTCCAACGATTATGTCTAATAATGCTTCAATTTGATTGGACTTGGCTGATCATGTGACCAACATTCAATATTTATATCACACTACGTTAAAATCAGCTTGTTATCAATTATGAATGTTTTTAATCATGTTTTAATGTTATGTATTTAAATACCAGAAAAAGAGTTTGTTATATTCCAAGATATTATACTTCATCTGATCAAATTATTACATATAGTAATAATGCATCAACATGTTCTCATTATCACTTTTATATACTTCCATATTTTTAAATTGTAAATAAACTTTATTACATATAATTTTCTTGTTCACTATTTGACTACTGTTTATTAGTAACCAAAGGATATGATGTTATTTGTTTTATTACTCTCCCATTGAAGATATTACTTTTTAATAAATCTATCATGTTATTACACATATTTGTCATAACATCCAGCGCTGACTGAAAGACGTGACATCATAATGACGTCATAGTTATTACATATGATGTCACAAAGTCGGCCGTGATGGCCATATCACCGATTTTTTTTTCTATATTTGGCGATGTCATTTAGCTAGTAATAAATAAAATACTAAACTCAGTCCCGTTTCATAATCTTTTTATGAAATTCGTGAATTAAACTTGCTTTCAGTCGTTAAATACCAATCCATTCACTCATTTGATAACAAGCAGCTGACATGGTCGAGCTATATCCCCCGCAAATTGCACAATATGTATACGTTTTCCTTATCATATTGCCAATTAATTGTTGTCGCACAAAATAACACAATTTTTCCAGGATATGAAAGAAACTGTTCTCAAAAAAAACTAAATCATACCAACTTTATGTTCACTGTTGGGCATAATTTGAGTTAACTGACAAAATTAAAATCAAACGAATCCAAGATCAATTTGATCATATTTAAACAAATATATTTTCAAAATTGTTTTTCATGACACACATATGATTTTGTATCTCCATATCAAATTTGATCAATATGTGATGATATTTCCACACCAATGGACTGTGCTAGCTCCATAACAAGTTGATCAGTACCGTATTCGCCGTTATAAGCGCCCAGGGCGCTTAAAAAATTGATTTGGGTGGGCGCTTATTAAAATGATGTGAGTGACGAACGAAAAATATAGACTACTCACGTGGAACTGTGTTTAGGTTGTCTTTGATGATTGATACAGGCGTTCAAAACATACTTACACATTATCGAGTTCAAATCACATTGCCTATGGCGGCGAGAGACCCCAACCAAGAACATCATTGTGCGAGTTGCATTGAAAATTTACATCGATACTTTTGACTATATTGTTAAAGTCTTCTTAAATATCAAGTGACACTTTTCCAGACGTATATTATTGAAAAGAATGATAAAAGAAATTGCAAATGCTAACTTACATTGTTTGTTGTTTGTCTTAGTCAGATTACATAATATTATTCTCATGAAAAACGAACGTGAATAATCAGTCGACAGCTTTTGCTGCATGTGTTTACGGGAGAGAGATCTTTGTTACAAGCCTTTTAATTGGTCCAGAAATGTAGGTCAACCAATCAGCAAGTCGATTTGAAAACGATGTATGAAACTGAAACGTGGTTGTAATAAATTCATGACAACAAATTGTCGATACATTATTAAATGTCTACATATTCAAATATTTGTTAAACATTTTCGATATATTACATTTTCCAAAACAACATGTAGTTAATTGAAATATTTACTTATATAAAATTCGAAGAAAAACATGCAAAAATTATGATCATGAGCACGAAAGAATATTAATAATATTATTTGTCGTCAAGAAATTACGATAGAGATTCCAAGTGCAGTAAAAAAACATGCTTTCGCGAAAGTATATTTGACAAAAATATCTTTGAACTTTGATTAAATACGATAAATAAGTTTGGAAATGGACATATTAAACATATAGAATGGATAACAAGCCTTATAAAGCGATAGTTCTTGATAACATTTAGGAAATCAAATAATTCAATTCCCGATCGATGATGCAAGTGAAACCACATCCATCTTGATTTCTGCTGAATTTAACAGTACGTTTATAATGCCTGAATATTTAAAAACAATATATTAATTTATTTTTATTATTTTACAATGCATATAGTCATTAAAAACAACAACTGGACAATGTATTTTTATTTTTTAAGAAATGACATCGATGTAAACTTGTGCATTTTTTATTCCGGTGTTAACATCGCTAACTCGATCGTCTGACATCGATTGTGTCACACTTCCCAGAATTGCGTGGTGACAGATGATAAATATATAGACACTCGACAGGAGCAGGGCGGAAATTCCTTGTCAAGGGCTCTTAGCGACTAGTTTCTCGTCTGAAGGGGTTGTTGGATTGAAGTTAGGTAAGTTGAATTTATTATTTAGTACCGCTGGTACATGGGCGGTTATTAGAGTTAATTGCAAAAACCTTTGGGGGGCGCTTATTGGAGCAGGGCGCTTATTACGGCGAATACGGTATTTTCTCCCTCAGATTCAGGGATGCCTCTTATCCTGACAATATTTCTTCTCGCGTATTGCTCCGCCCTGTCTAGCTTATCGGACAGTGTATCTATCTCTTCATCTCGGTCCGATATCTTACTTTTCAAGACTCTAACTTCGTCTTCTAATTGTTTGTTTGTCTCAATCAACATCGACATCTCTTCCTTTATAGTAGGTTTTATGGCCTCGCCTAACACCGAACCTATCAAAGATAAAACCTCCTTATTCTTGAGGGCCTGTAAAAACTGTTCAATAAATTGACCAGCACCACACTCAGGTTGTTCGTCATCGTCATGCACTTTAGTAGCCATTTTATCTGACGAATTATCCAGGTCGAAAATTTCCGAAGTAGATGAACTTGACAAATAACACAGTCTTTTATTTTCAGTATCAAAATCGGGGGAAGTAAAGACGTCTTCTCTTGTTCTTTTTATGGAGTTAGGTGTGTTATCCATATGAGTATATGAACAATTTCAAGAGATAAGAGTAGAAAGTTGTAAGCAGTCAGAGATCACTCACAGTGATCAATATAATCCATCAAAATCCTCAATTCAATAAGTTCATCTTTTTTCAAAATGCATATATACCATACAAGAATTGCTTTTCTTACGTTCAGTTCATATTTTGAAACTTGTACCCATGGGATTTCTTCACTATTTTGTTGAAAAACTCACATACCTTTTTCAGCAATGAAAAATAGAGCCATTGGCTCTGTAGCTCATCAGGCTGTATATTTGATTTTGCTTTAGGGTGTGGCCAATGTGTTTCCCCCCTTAGTAGGGGCTACAGGGTCACAAAATCTACAATTATTAATCTTCACTAGTCAAGGAGTCTGTACACTATGTTTAAGCTTTCTAGGCTTTATTGTTCTGGAGAAGAAGAAGATATGTTTTTAGGGTGTGGCCCCTGTGGCCCTTATTAGGGGTCACAGGGCCACCAAAGCTACAATTTATAATCCTCACTAGTCAAGGAGTCTGTACACTTAGTCTAAGGTTTCTAGGCCTAATGCTTCTAGAGAAGAAGATGAAAATAGCTTTTTAGGGTGTGGCTCCTGTGGCCCTTATTAGGGGTCACAGGGCCACCAAAGCTACAATTTATAATCCTCACTAGTCAAGGAGTCTGTACACAAAGTTTCAGCTTTCTAGGCCTTATTGTTCTGGAGAAGAAGATGAAAAAAGCTTTTTAGGGCGTGGCCCCTGTGGCCCTTATTAGGGGCCACAGGGCCACCAAAGCTACAATTTTTAATCCTCACTAGTCAAGGAGTCTGTACACCAAGTTTAAGTTTTCTAGGCCTTATGGTTCTGGAGAAGAAGTCGAAATTCCACAAAGTTTACGGACGGATGGACGGACGGATGGACGGACGGACGGACGCCGGACACCATGCCATGCCATAAGCCCATCGGGCCTTACAGGCCAGATGAGCTAAAAACACGTCCAGCTCGTGTGACGTCACTTCCTTCTTGTTTCAAATGTTCCAATGCAGCGAGGGACACACCCGTAATGAGAGCACTTGACATTGTTGATTTACAAGCACGTAGCTAAACCCATACCTCACTTTTATTGGTAGAAATGTATTGATAACCAATATATTGTTAATAATGTGGGGCATGATATTCAAGAAGAAAGTTACATTTTCTTTCTAATCATAGGTCTTGTAGACAATAGAGTCATAGATAGAAATGTTTAACTCATAAATTGAAAACTAAAGAATTTACCAAATAACAGTGAATTGAAATACAACTGAGATCTAGATAGATGATAGATATTTTAAAAGTAGAGCCATTGGCTCTGTAGCTCATCAGGCTTCATCATCAATTATGCTGTAGAGTGTGGTCAATGTGATTCCCCCTTTGTAGAGGCCACAGGGTCACCATTCATAAAATTCAGTAGATAGGCGACAAGTTTCAGTTTTCTAGGCCTTTACTTCTGATGAAGAAGATGAAAATAGATTTGAAGGACGTTCCTGTTGCCTTTATTAGGGGCAACAGGGTCACCAAAGCTACAATTCATAATCATCACTAGTCAAGGAGTCTGTACACAAAGTTTCAGCTTTCTAGGCCTTATACTTCTGGAGAAGAAGTAATAGGTTTTTAGGGCATGGCCCGTAGCCCTTATTAGGGGTCACAGGACCACCAAAGCTACAATTTATAATCTTCACTAGTCAAGAAGTCTGTACACAAAGTTTCAGCTTTCTAGGCCTTATACTTCTGGAGAAAAAGATGAAAATAGGTTTTTAGGGCGTGGCCCTTATTAGGGGCAACATGGTCACCAAAGCTACAATTTATAATCCTCACTAATCAAGGAGTCTGTAAACAAAATTTAAGCTTTCTAGGCCTCATGCTTCTGGAGAAGATGAAAATAGGTTTTTAGGGCGTGACCCCCGTGGCCCTTATTAGGGGCCACAGGGCCACTAAAGCTACAATTTATAATCCTCACAAGCCAAGGAGGTCTGTACACAAAGTTTCAGCTTTCTAGGCCTTATGGTTCTGGAGAAGAAGATGAAAATAGCTTTTAAGGGCTTGGCCCCTGTGGCCCTTATTAGGGGCCACAGGACCACCAAAGCTACAATTTATAATCCTCACTAGTCAAGGAGTCTGTACACCAAGTTTAAGCTTTCTAGGCCTTTTGGTTCTGGAGAAGAAGATGAAAATAGCTTTTAAGGGCTTGGCCCCTGTGGCCCTTATTAGGGGCCACAGGGCCACCAAAGCTACAATTTATAATCCTCACTAGTCAAGGAGTCTGTACACAAGGTTTCAGCTTTCTAGGCCTTTTGGTTCTTGAGAAGAAGATGAAAATAGCTTTTAAGGGCTTGGCCCCTGTGGCCCTTATTAGGGGCCACAGGGCCACCAAAGCTACAATTTATAATCCTCACTAGTCAAGGAGTCTGTACACAAGGTTTCAGCTTTCTAGGCCTTTTGGTTCTTGAGAAGAAGATGATAATAGCTTTTAAGGGCTTGGCCCCTGTGGCCCTTATTAGGGGCCACAGGGCCACTAGAGCTACAAATTTATAATCCTCACTAGTCAAGGAGTCTGTACACCAAGTTTAAGCTTTCTAGGCCTTATGGTTCTGGAGAAGAAGTCGAAATTCCACAAAGTTTACGGACGGACGGATGGACGGACGGACGGACGCCGGACACCATGCCATGCCATAAGCCCATCGGGCCTTACAGGCCAGATGAGCTAAAAATGAAATCAGTACTATGATATTCATATATTTACCAAAAGACCTGAATTCTACGTGTATATTAATGTTTAATTACCACGTCCCTTACACAAACAACACTGACCTGAAGTGGATATTTCACTTACTATCAGCAGTATTAAAATGGGAATAGTTAGGGAATATAGTTACTTCTATGATCAAAGTACAGTAGTTAATAAATAGAGAATCTCACCCAAGTGTCTTCTGATATCAAATATATCAACACAAGTTGATAAAAGTAACAAATATCCAAGGCTTGCCGAGGATATTTTACTTTTATCAACGAGTGTTGATTATTTGATATCAGAAGACACGAGGGTGAGATTCTATTTATCATCCAAAATCATTTTTCATCACATTTGCTAGAAAAATGTACATCTTTGAACACTGCATAGCTCTAAAACTCCTATACCAGTGATTTGATAGCACTGTGACGTCAAGGTGTTCATGACGTCATAGCATTGTGAAGTCATTGTGTTTATGACGTCATAAGATTGTGACGTCATTTCTGATGATGCAAAACGTTTGTGATGTCATGTCCCTTCTGTTGACAGGGCATTGTTCAAAATCTACTGTCAAAGCGATATCGCCTAGGAGATATCGCTTGATCTTCCACAAGCTATATCTCCTGTGGAACACAGTTTTGGATGATAAAGAAATAATTATTCATAGTTACAATGTTTTACATAACCAAAACTAGTTGTCGAGAATGTTTAAGAATGTGACTTGACACAGGGACAAAGTGACCAGGTTGAGTGACCAGTTGCCTGACCAGCTAAGTGACCTGCTGTATCGGTATTATACAACATGAGCCAAGTATCTCACACAAAATTCATGAATTCACCGTTATGTGATCTTGCACACAACAAGCTTAACAGTAGTAGTTATACAAGTACCTGCTTTTGATTACGTGATGTTATCCTTTACCATAGGACTGTCACACAAAGCCACCATTATATTTGAGTATAATGTCACTTGTTGGTGGCTTTGAAATAATGCAAGAACAATCAATGATAGAGAACAATATATGAACCTATTTGTGGGGGAGAAAAAACACTCTTTGGTACTGGAGAGAAAAGATGCATTAAATAATTTACTTTAAAAATAATATGAAATAGAAATGGCTTTATTCTTTCAGAAGTTTTGCTTTGAATATAATTACCATTACCGGGTAAAAAAATTAGGAAAATGTCCTGTTTTTCTTTGAAGATACCAACCCTCACTAGAAATAACTGACATGGCTAAGCTATTTATTCTAACTACTTAAGAACGTCTTGGGTAAACATGGACATGTTTGCTTACAATGTTTCAAGGTATGTCGTTCCAACCCAACTAGCTACAATAAAATTAGTCACTCTTTCAGCTATGTTTCTCCTTTAACATTTCCTCCTTGAAAGACATTTATGATGAAATTTCTTACGTATTAGCCTTTGTTTGTTTATTTACATATCTGTAAAAAAAAAAAATTAATCTGTTTTTTTTCTCTTATTATGTCATATCTTGATGATTCTATATTTTAAGAAACCTTTGACATGATAACTTAATTCAAAATATCACCATTATCAAAAATGAAAGTTTAATAATATGATTTAATAAAATTGACAAACTAGCATGAGGTGGATTTGTGGATACATGTAAAAAAAAACGTTTTCCTTTAGTGAGTGAGTGAGTTTGGTTTGGCGTGTTTTTAACAATATTTTAGTTCTCTTACTTTTTATCAGATACATGTTTCTTATTATGATGAATATAAGACTTAAAAGGGTTATTTCATTTCATTTCAAAGCTTGCAATACTGTCAAATTGAGTTTATTTTGAAAAAATATCTTTTCTCTTAGACCTAAAGTAATAAGAAGACTTGAAATGGTAAGGAATTACTTCATTCCTGTAAAGTCCTGTTAAGAAATGATCATAAAATTTAGAATATCAACTGTAGACTAAAACCAAAATGAGGAAGAGGATTTGACATTGCAACAAATCACTTTTTTCCTGTACAGTTCTGTAAAGTGATTAGCCTGACAAAAGATGTTCTCCAAGTTTATTCTCAATCTAACTACTCTAATCAATCTAATTACTTCTTTCCTGTTTGGCCCTGTCAACTGATGTAGTACAAAAGATGTTCTTCAAGTTGAATCTAAATCTTCCTCAAATACCTGCTGTGTGAGTGAGGGACTATCCTAGATTAAGATTTAAGTGACAATTGTGTCTCTAGGATGTGGTGTTGATTCATTGATATGAAATTCAATGGCCTCTTCATTAACAACACTGCTATGTGCCCTAAGTATCTTCAAAGCTATGCATAAAATATTATGATAGTCTTGTGACATGGCTCTTTAAAATTGGGCCCTAATTAGGAAAGATCAGTTGAATAGGGACATTTTGGGTCAATATAAAAAAGTAAATAACTGACTCTGTTGTGTACCTGGGATATTTTCAAAGCTAGCGTTCTTAGGGCAATACATAAAATTGGCTAAGTACTGTCTTAGCAATGAAAAACTTCCCAAAATTAAGCCCTAATTAAGAAAATTCAATTAAAAAGTGACATTGGTCAATGTAAAATCACTGATATAACTGATACAATTTTATGACGAGTTATCATTTTGAGAGTAACACAAATCAAGAATCATTAATTTGAATTGAAGTAATTCAATTCTTTCTAATACCATTTTTTGATGATAACAGTTAACCTAAGAATCAGTTTTCAAAGTAATTCAACTTTAATCAACTGCTGATATTTTCAACAAGGTTTCAACTACCGTATTATATATTAACTGTAACAATAACACATTTTAGAGTCATACAACCTATAATACAACTTATCATGACATTAATACATTGATTCAATATGAAGACACAAATACCTTATAAATAAATGTGATAAAAAAACATAAAAATTACTTTAGATAACAATCTACAAAATTAGTGTATGTGAAATTAGATTTTAAATCACTAAATGACCTTGACCCTGTCTGACTTGACTTCTGAAAAGCCTAGACTAGAATGCTAATGCTTTGTACATGTTATACAGCCGTCTTGTTGATTCAGTGAGCACACCTCGGCCCTTGCCGGGAATAATCTTTACACAGGCTTGACCGGAAAATGACTATATATAGCTATGACTTCACAATACAAAACAAATGGAGGACCACCTTGATTCTATTACAAAGAAAACTTGAGTGATTTTTGTGATTTTTTCAATCATCGTAAAAAAAGTAAATAAACATGACAAAAGAACAAATGAAAAAATCCTTTGAAATAATGAAAGCTTTTGAAATGAGAGATTTGACATTTTCTACATTTATATATAGGAATGACTCATAGATTATACAGATTTGACAGCTGCTAAATATGACTTCAGCTTATGCTCTTGAATAATTTATTTTCAGTGGAAAGAGAAGGGGAAGCCCCTCATTTTTATGAATGCAATCTCATCACAATATTCAAGTAGTATGATTCATCTAATCTGAACACATAAACAGATATTTTTGCATACCATTAAGAATGAAGGTTTTTTGTAAACTGATTTGAACATTTGTTTCTCTGTTTAAATGACAATTTTGAAGATAAAATTGAAAAAAGTACTACAATATTCCCTTTTTTTAAACCATACACCTCACGTAATTTTGCTGTTTATTTGTACCCTTCTCCTCTTTTGGAAACAATTTTAATTCAAACCAAAAGTCACTGAAAGATCCATAAACAAACTGTAGTGAATTGCAATATTTTAAAAAGTATTCTGATATATTTGTTTTATTCTTAGCAATATTTAGAGACCAACCTTGAGAATATTGGACCAAAATTAATTAAATAAGATACAATTTACAAAAAAAAAATTGTGTTTCCTAAAAGTACACTTGAAAGCCGTCCTTGTCGCGCAAGACTAGATTTTCTTTGCCTTTTATCAAAATCAGGTACTTGTTGCTGACCATGTTGATACCAATTGGACAAAATTGCGATAACTGAGACGTGGCATAAATCCTACACGAATAATGACATCACCAAAAGCGGGTACTCAAATGCTTTGGTACTTTTGCAGAGGGTACTGTACTTTGACCGTGGAATCAAGTATTTTATTGTTGATTAACACATGGAAATATGAAACAAAACTTTTGACAAAAGATTTTGCTACCAAGCGATGTATTTCTTTCCTTAAAAGCTAAATTTCATCATGAACCGCATGCAAGTATGACGATGGGGCTGTAATTTGCCACATAGACAGTGGTACCAAAATACAAACTTGCAAGTTAAGAGGTTAGGTGAGCATCAGTGTTGTTCCTAGGTGGTCAGTTAAGGGGGTCATTGTGGCCTTTTCTGAGTGAATGGGACCCCTTGAAATTGTAAAAGTTTCCTACTTCTCCTACTTTAATTTTAAGGGACGCCAAGCAAAAAGGTAGGCAAATGTCCCCAGGACCCCCTCTAGAACAACACTGAGCATTATATATATAGTAACTGTTTTGAAGTTTAGTGCAACATTTCATCTAATCCTTACTACATTTAGCACTTTCTCTATAGGAGCGAGTGAGTGAGTGATTGTTTAACGCCGCTTGGGCAATATTTCAGCCATTAGCTTTATAATCAATCTTTATACCAAGCAGATTAATATTCTGTAAAATCATATCTATGTTATGCATTATCTTCTTTTCACCCAAACTTTTCATATGCTATGATGATTTGTAAGAGAAAAATTTAAAAAGGATCAATTCAATACAATTATTTATGCCATTTTGTCAATTTCCCAATAAAGATCCATATTAAAAACATTTGGTCAAACATAGGAAATATTAAATCCTTCTTTTACTTATGAAAACAAATTACGTATTCAATTTGTCCATCACAAATTAATGCAAATCATTTGATGAAGGAGAATATGTTTTTTTATGCGTCTGCAAACAATAAAGTAAGATTCTACTTCACTCTTCTCTGCAAAATGTGTTGAACATGAAGTATAGAAGAGTTACTTCCCTTTATCAAATTGACATGAAGCACAGTCAAGTCTGCAGGCTTTATATCAACACATATTGCTATGGTTGTTTGCAATAAAAGGCATAAGCCAACCACTTGCCATTCTACTAGCAAGATGATGGTTTCTGTATGATGTTAACTATATCCCAATTAATTAAACAGACCTGTTAATTACACAACACAATTGTTTTAATCAGTTTGCAATAATTATGGATTATTGTTTTATTGTTTTAGCTGAGTCCTTGGGAAGTTTGACCACCCTTTGTGTTGAGTATGATAACATTGTAAACAAAGTAGCCCACTTCCTAGAGTATGATGAGAGAAATGATTGTGCAATTCACATCTAGACAACATAGCATGAAAATTAGAAGCTAAGAGCTAGCATGACAAATAAGGAAGGGCCATTTTAATTGAGGAGGTTTACTTCAACTATTGACAATTGACAAATATGACCAATTCTTCACAGATGTGACCCTTCATTTAGCATTTACTTTCTAAATATATAGATATGAAATCTATAACAATTTTTGTTTAACTCTACAATGCAATCCATTTATGGATTATTACCTCCTTTCTAAATGCAAAGGTTTCATAAGCTGAACAAACTAAAGCAGATATAGTTTCACTGCTTCAGGAAACATTCATAGACTGTCCAGTTCAACAGAGGAAGTCTAACTCAAGATGTTTAACTACCTTGCTATTATATACACATAGGAAATTTCTGAGTTGATATTGTTAGGCTTTCATGAGCAATGCAAAACCAGCATGTTAACAGAATAGCAATATCAGGGTAGTATCTGCTCAGATTTACAAAGTTAATGCTGATGTTAATGAATTGCCGTCTTCATATATTGCATGCATTGTTTTCTTGACAAATCGGTCCACTTGTTGCATTGTTTACTTTTGATGTCCAATTCAGCATTTTCTCAAGCCCTTTTCTTTAATGTTATATATTCCAGTCTTTGATATTTACTCTTAAGCAAACATTGTCAACAGAAATCATGTAAGAAATATTCATCAAGCATTATGGGCAAGGCTTGCTTGTCATTGAAAACTGCTGATCTGACATACACAATGTGTCAATAAAGTGGTCCTCGGATTTTCTTACTTCCAGCATTTACACAGGATGGTGCACTGAGTAACCAACCCCCTATCCATAGTATCTCAGCTAAACCATTGCTCACAAGAATAATGACTTAAAAACCATTTAAGCCCATAAAACTTTCCTCATACTCACCTCACTGTACTCCGGGAGCTTGTGGTCAATGGGAAGACTGAAGCCCATCATAGAAGCTGTGAAGTTTCGTCTGTCAAACAGACACTCAATCGCCTCGAACATCCCAATCGTCAAGTCCAGAGAGAGGCTCTGCGTGTGCTGGGATGTCTTCTGGGCAACCTCGAGGGTCAGCGGCTTTCCCAGGATTCTACGGATAAGAGAGGTTCCTGATTAACATATATATGAAGAACTTTTTCCATAATATAGATTTTTATCCAGTACCCTATATTCTACCTGCTAAAACAAGCAAAAGATTGTCCATTGTTTGTATACATTTTTTTTAACAGTCCTGATGGCAAGTTGTTTATTATTGATTAGCCCTGTTTTGGTAATATTGCAGCCATTAAGGGAAATTAAAGAGAGAGAAGGGTGCATCTTCCAAACATACATAAGACCAAGTTGAGGGACTTTAATTACTGATTGATGACAGAGCTCTGATAAGCCTTAAAACCAAATGGAAGTTGATGCTCTATACATCCACTTAGTTATCTATATGGACCGTTCTCTCTCCCTGTCTCGCCAAAACAAAACACTAACCCAATGTGGTCGTACGGCAAGGCTTCAGAGAATTTGGTCCTCAGATCCTTGAGTGAAGCTGACATGCCACTGAAAGCAATCATTTTGGCCTTGTTGAAATATGTGTCCGCCACAGTTTTGAGTTTTTCCGAGGCCATCACCTCGGGGGTGATCTGATCTCCTGGCGTGGAGGTGGGGTTCTCGTGGAGAATGTTCACAGATATGAAACTAAGTTTGAGACGATATCGGCTAAGTTCAGCAGAGGGATCGTCTAAAAGCTTCTGTATATGATCTGAAATGTGGAAAAAAATAATATAAAATTTGATACATGTGGCAACAATCATCAGTGCAAGATAATTAAGCTTGAAAATATATAACAAAAAGGCAAAGGATGATCAGGAAATGTATCCTTGATACATGTTGATATCATATAATATATTGTACTTGATAATATGCAATAATTCATTCAATATTACCTTTTGGAGACTTTGGTGCAGACATGGATCTTGGTTTTTGATATCCAGTAGATTCACTTTTAGGGAATGCTGAAAGTTAATCATGAATCTTCATTATGGTAACAGAGAAACAAATTGGGGCACT
The DNA here is from genome assembly GCA_916613615.1 of Steromphala cineraria. Taxonomy (NCBI): domain Eukaryota; kingdom Metazoa; phylum Mollusca; class Gastropoda; order Trochida; family Trochidae; genus Steromphala; species Steromphala cineraria. The sequence goes on along the minus strand of OU744724.1, from coordinate 15,163,634 downwards.
AAAATATATCATGAGCAGAGAAAAATAGAGCCAATTACTCTGCAGCCCATCAGGCTTTGAAAAATACAAATACAAATTACACATGCACATGCCCTCATTTGGCACCAGAGAAACAATGAATTTACAATTTGGTTTCAAAATTTTAGTTCTCTTAAGCCAATGTATCTGGTGAAAAAAATGAAAGTGTAGAAAATTTACAGACAACTGGATAGACAGATGAACATTAGCCAGACACCATGTCATAAGCCCATTTGACTTTCACGACTCAACAATGATACTGACATGTAGCGGTGCTGGCGGTGCGGGTGGTGCTCCCACTGTAGTTGCTGGAGTAGGATGAGTCCATCTCGGAGTGTGCAGGGTCTCGAGATCCTCCGTGCATCGAGAAATATAGTTCCTCGTCCTTCAGCTCGTCAACTGTAAGCGGAATGTAAGGTTTGGATGTTTCTTTGTATTGTTTCTTTCGATATTTAAATCTCTTTTAGAAATAAAAGGACGGAAAAAAGATTATGACTTTCACCAAATTAAATTGTGGCAGCAATGCTTACTAGTTCATAAGCAGCAATGTGGTTCTTTGATTTCAACCTTAATAATGGTGGCAGCGAAAGAGTTTAAGAGTTTCACCATGAGAAATAGTGGTTATTTGTTCTTAAACTGTCACATAGGGAAATGGTGCTAGCCATTGGAATCAGCTTTCATGTCATGTTTGTGTAAGATTTCATCAATTTCCTGCAGGTCAAAACTAAGTAGAAGGTATGAGCCTGATCATTAAATGGTAAAAATCATTTTCAAATATGACTTTTTTCTGTGTATGGGTCTAATATACAAATTCATCATATGATAATGCAGAAAATACTAGTCTGTTTAACTAACTTGTCGTCACATCATAATAAGAAAGGCAAGAACATAAAGTCCCTGCCCCAGTATGTGGTCCAGGGGTTGAAATTAGTCCTATTGGGGTATTAGCCATTCGAACTAGTGAATTCCTGAGAGCGCAAGTCCTAAGATATTCTGATTAGCCAAATACACTGATATAATTGTATTTTCTTTAAATTCAACTAGTCCTTCGGACTACCAGTCTCTACACTTCACTAGCCCAGCATCTTTTTCACTAGTCAGGGCTACCGGGCTAGTGCTAATTTCGAAACCCTGTGGTCCCAGGTAAAAATTCAACATTTTCTTTCTTTAATGTTAGCTTCTAAAATGCATTCAAACAGTGATCGTAGAGCAAAAAAATACTATGTTGAGCTGTACCACGCACCTATAGACTCCATCATCAGGTCCTGGTTGTGAGTGAAGAGTGCGGTGTGGGGAGACAAGTGAGCCACCTGGTGTTGCTCCAGGCGACCAGACTGTAGGTGGCGCTGCAGCTCATACTCAACCCGCTGGTAGTCAGACTGCTTCATTGGCTTGTCCTTGCTGCCTCGTTTCTTACCACTAGAGTCGTCACTGCTCGCTGAAATTAGAAATTTATTTCACCGTTTGAAACAAAATTTCATATTCCATTGACTTTGAGACTCTGCCTCACAAGAATATGCCTTCAACATTATCATCCATATTGCATACAGTCCCCCCCCCCCACACAGCACAGCTAGCAGAACGATGATACTTACGTGTTTTCGATTGTGATGGTGTTACAGTAAATTCCAGTACATTTTTTTTAATTTCAAGGACTGCGAAATTCCAGTACTTTTTCAGGACATTTAGTAAGCATTGTAAATTCAAGTACTTTTCAAGTATCAAAACAAAATTCAAGTACTTTTCCAGACCCGTGCGAACCATGAAGAGAGAAGTAGGGAATGCAGTACCTGGAGAAGCGAGTCCGCTGCAGATGTTGAGGATCCCGTGCAGCTGTTGTGGAGAGAGGAGCAGATGGAGGGCACCCAGCTGACAATCCAGCTCCAGCTGCAAAACATGTCATTGCATTACTAATTTGTGGAAGATGTGGAAATTTGTTCTTGAATACAACTTCTAATTTCAATAGGCAACTTTCAAACAGGTCACTTGAAAAATAGAAGTTGTATCTATAAAACAATGTTGTCATTCTTCACAGTGCCAACTTCAAATGTCATTCAATGATAAGCATTACTAATTAGTGGAAAATGGTGGATTTTTTTTCGTGAATACAGCCTTTCAATTCTACATTTTAACTTTTAAATAAGCCACTTGAAGAACAGAAGTTTAAGTTATCTATAAAATTAAATTATCATTCTTTGCAGTTTCAAATTTTAAAATGTCATTTAAACATCGTCAAATGATTTATCTAACTGAATGGAAAACATTTTCTGAAAGTTGTTAATTATTCTTTTTTTTCTGTGGTATTGTTATGATAGATGTATAGATAATGAGGCTGATTCTGTTTACGACGTGATACAATGGGGCGTGACCAGTCATGCATTCACTGGTTTTTGGCCAGATAGGTCTAAGCGGCCCATAAAAAGTGGCTTTCAAAAATGGCTTTCATTACCAAACTGAACATGCTTGAGTAGCGACCTTTGATACACTATACAATACTGTCATCAGACTTTCATATATTCCATAGAAAATAGTGAAATAAGTTTGTGGTTGTGTGAACTTTAACATTAAAAAGGTGAAAATCACCCTTTTTAAAAGGGAAAACTGTCTCTTTCAAGTTTTGGATCTTACACATAATCAGTTGTCAGACTTGTATATTGTAATTCATGCTAAATAAATCCATTTGTCAAGGAAATAACGCTATTCTCAAAATGCCAATACCTTTGGTCCCGGTAGCGTGTCGAGTTGCTTGAGTTTAGCCTTGAGCTCCTGTTTGCCAGAGAAGACAGCAATGAGCACTGGCTGTGACACGGGACCCAGACTGACCCCCAAGGATCGAGGTTGAGGGGGTGGGGTGTTGGCAGGATGGAAACTCTCTGCAGTGCTCTTGTACAGGGAGCTTGCCGTTGAGTCAAATAGCTGTAGAGTAAGTGTAGCATTTATATATAGGATATCTTGCAACAAAAGCAAATGTTCACCATAATTAAAAACTCTATATATATAAAGAAGACAATTATCAAAATTTAGAAAAAGTATAGCTGCTATTTCCTTCGATACATCAGTCCATCATATGAAAAAGGACCAATGACTTATAAAAAAAGAACGCTGAAAAAATGAAAGTTAAATTGAAACGATGAGCAGGTAGGTAGTTACAGGGATTCGGGCCATTTGGGATGTTCAGGTCAGAAATGGCCTACTTGTACATGTCATGAAATGATTTAATATAGGATCTTATCATATAATAGGCAGTGTTATCTGTGCAATAAACCCATCTTGTAATCATGTTATCAGATCCCTGATAACAATGCAAATGAGGTCAAAACCCGAACTATTTTCTCAAAACTCCATGCATGTCATGCGAGTCCTAAACCGGTCTCTAAACATTGATAACGTCGTCGGGAGTTTTCAGGTTTTGTGGGTTTTATATCGAATAAAATATCGTAAACAAAATCTGTCAAAACTTATCACGCATTCGTATTTTAGAAATAGCTTGGTTATCGAAGCATTTCAAGTTGTTTTCATTGTGCGTTTAAAAATAAAACGATATGCAGCTAACAATATCGGCTATCGAAAAAATAGGTGCTTCAATTTTCGTGCATAGGCCTAGATCGCTTTGGTCGTGTCGGTTACCAACTTATCAGCATAAACAAATCATATTCTAGTGATAGTACAGATTATCTAGTAGCGTCGTTACAAACTCAACAACCTCACCTTCGCAAATAGTCGACGTTTAGTCTAAGGATACCGTAACTGAACTGGCGTAACATCAATGACAATGCAGCTTTTCAAAATGCAGTTAGAGTTACTTCCCCTGTTGTAGCGACGTTGACAACTTCTTCTTACACATTTTGTGTTATTAAAAAATACAATGTCTACTCGTGCATTGGAAATCAGACTGAAAATGTTCATAGATTGAAGGAGACGTTTCTATCACTGTGAAAAAAATAATTTCATGAAGGAATATTTCTAGACTGTTCACAACTGTACATCGCCGACAATATGACCTTCACCTTGATTTATTGTGAAAGCAATTACTCCGCGAAATCTAGGTCAAACATATTTTTAGAAGGTATCATATTTTCGTTTAAATCCTTTTATTTCAAAATGACATTATATGATAAAGAAATTATTAACCTTGTGTGTTTCCGTATCATTAATATCATATAATAGGAATAAAAATATATGTATTATGCTCGCCAAAGGCTCGCATAATACAAATTTTATTCCTATTATATGATATTAATGATACGGAAACACACTCGGTTAATAATCTCTATATATTTGCCAGTGTTCATGACAAAATTCAAAATTGCCCATTAATTCACTAAACAAACAACAAGTAACTGGGTACAAGAGTTATCTCCCCTGTATGACACAACTACATACCGGAGGTGACATCTCGGGTGAGTCTGGTGGATTGTGAGCTCCAGGGTTCCTATAGAACTCATCGAAGAACAACTGAACGCCCATCACATGGATGTTCTTGTGGGCGACGCCCGCCGGCTCAGTGAAACTTCCAACAGGGCTGTCTACAGGGCTTCCTTCGGGCTCCACAGCAATGTCGTCAAAATAATCCATCCTGATTTATAAAAGATGGTTGATAAAATCAAAACTTAGGATAATTTTAATTAATTAGACAAAAATACTATCCATTCTGAAGAATGTCTAGTTTACATAACCCATGTTAAATTCAATTGCAAAATCTTTACACAATCATTTATTCAACACATGTTACATAATTTAACTTTTGGCTCCAGTAATATTTGTAATTATTTTTCCACTTCACTATCTATAACTTTTTTCTGAATGCATCTCTCAATCATAAAAGTAAATATTTGTAAAAGAGTATCCAAAAACACAAATATGTGACAATTTTTTAATACTCCTCTCGTATTAGGGCTACATGAGCATTCATGTTCAAATCAACAATGCATAGTTCCTTGTTGAAGTTACAGCAGAAGGTTATATTTGAGTAATATTTGCAAAACCATAAACTCTTTTCAAGTATCTCCACAGTTCTCTCACCTTTCTATCTTGAGCTCTAGAGCCACGCCTTTGTCTGCTCCTTTCTGCAGGTGCTCCAGTCGTATCGTTGTGTCCACAAATGTCATTTTGACTCTCGATAACACTGAAAATATTGCCATGCTTTCTCTATAACATTGCACTAACATTTGCTTAGCAAAAATCTAATGACTGGTGTCATAGAGGACCTAAATTTGATGAAACAGCAATATGGTACAAAAGAAAACATTTTACCCAAAACTGTACCCTGATACTATAGAATCTCCCTTACACATGCATACAGCATTGTAGCATTAATAAACCATTTTACCAAAAACTGTACCCTGATTCTATAGAATCTCCCTTACACATGCATACAGCATTGTAGTATTAACAAACCATTTTACCCAAAACTGTACCCTAATACTAATAGAATTTCCCTTACACATGCATACAGCATTGTAGCATTAACAAACCATTTTACCCAAAACTGTACCCTAATACTAATAGAATCTCCCTTACACATGCATACAGCATTGTAGTATTAACAAACCATTTTACCAAAAACTGTACCCTAATACTAATAGAATCTCCCTTACACATGCATACAGCATTGTAGTATTAACAAACCATTTTACCAAAAACTGTACCCTGATACTATAGAATCTCCCTTACACATGCATACAGCATTGTAGCATTAACAAACCATTTTACCAAAAACTGTACCCTTATACTAATAGAATCTCCCTTACACATGCATACAGCATTGTAGCATTAACAAACCATTTTACCCAAAAACTGTACCCTAATACTAATAGAATTTCCCTTACACATGCATACAGCATTGTAGTATTAACAAACCATTTCACCCAAAACTGTACCCTAATACTAATAGAATCTCCCTTACACATGCATACAGCATTGTAGTATTAACAAACCATTTTACCAAAAACTGTACCCTGATACTATAGAATCTCCCTTACACATGCATACAGCATTGTAGCATTAACAAACCATTTTACCAAAAACTGTACCCTTATACTAACAGAATCTCCCTTACACATGCATACAGCATTGTAGCATTAACAAACCATTTTACCAAAAACTGTACCCTTATACTAATAGAATCTCCCTTACACATGCATACAGCATTGTAGTATTAACAAACCATTTTACCCAAAACTTTACCCTAATACTAATAGAATCTCCCTTACACATGCATACAGCATTGTAGCATTAACAAACCATTTTACCAAAAACTGTAGCCTTATACTAATAGAATCTCCCTTACACATGCATACAGCATTGTAGTATTAACAAACCATTTTACCAAAAACTGTAGCCTTATACTAATAGAATCTCCCTTACACATACATACAGCATTGTAGCATTAACAAACCATTTTACCAAAAACTGTACCCTGATACTAATAGAATCTCCCTTTCACATGCATACAGCATTGTAGCATTAACAAACCATTTTACCAAAAACTGTACCCTTATACTAACAGAATCTCCCTTACACATGCATACAGCATTGTAGCATTAACAAACCATTTTACCAAAAACTGTACCCTTATACTAATAGAATCTCCCTTACACATGCATACAGCATTGTAGTATTAACAAACCATTTTACCCAAAACTTTACCCTAATACTAATAGAATCTCCCTTACACATGCATACAGCATTGTAGCATTAACAAACCATTTTACCAAAAACTGTAGCCTTATACTAATAGAATCTCCCTTACACATGCATACAGCATTGTAGTATTAACAAACCATTTTACCAAAAACTGTAGCCTTATACTAATAGAATCTCCCTTACACATACATACAGCATTGTAGCATTAACAAACCATTTTACCAAAAACTGTACCCTGATACTAATAGAATCTCCCTTTCACATGCATACAGCATTGTAGCATTAACAAACCATTTTACCCAAAAAACTGTACCCTAATACTAATAGAATCTCCCTTACACATGCATACAGCATTGTAGTATTAACAAACCATTTCACCCAAAACTGTACCCTGATACTATAGAATCTCCCTTACACATGCATACAGCATTGTAGTATTAACAAACCATTTTACCCAAAACTGTACCCTGATACTATAGAATCTCCCTTACACATGCATACAGCATTGTAGTATTAACAAACCATTTTACCAAAAACTGTACCCTTATACTAATAGAATCTCCCTTACACATGCATGCATACAGCATTGTAGCATTAACAAACCATTTTACCCAAAAACTGTACCCTAATACTAATAGAATCTCCCTTACACATGCATACAGCATTGTAGTATTAACAAACCATTTTACCCAGAACTGTACCCTGATACTATAGAATCTCCCTTACACATGCATACAGCATTGTAGCATTAACAAACCATATTACCAAAAACTGTACCCTTATACTAATAGAATCTCCCTTACACATGCATACAGCATTGTAGCATTAACAAACCATTTTACCCACAACTGTACCCTGATACTATAGAATTTCCCTTACACATGCATACAGCATTGTAGCATTGACAAACTATTTTACCCAGAACTGTACCCTGAGACTAATAGAATCTCCCTTACACAAGCATACAGCATTGTAGCATTGACAAACCATTTTACCCACAACTGTACCCTGATACTATAGAATCTCCCTTACACATGCATACAGCATTGTAGTATTAATAAACTATTTTACCCACAACTGTACCCTGATACTAATAGAATCTCCCTTACACATGCATACAGCATTGTAGCATTAACAAACCATTTTACCCAAAACTTTACCCTAATACTAATAGAATTTCCCTTACACATGCATACAGCATTGTAGCATTAACAAACTGTTTTAACCAAAACTGTACCCTAATACTAATAGAATTTCCCTTACACATGCATACAGCATTGTAGCATTAACAAACTGTTTTAACCAAAACTTTGCCCTGAGACTAATAGAATCTCCCTTACACATGCATACAGCATTGTGGTATTAACAAACTGTTTTAACCAAAACTTTGCCCTGAGACTAATAGAATCTCCCTTACACATGCGTACAGCATTGTGGTATTAACAAACCATTTTACCAAAAACTGTACCCTGATACTATAGAATCTCCCTTACACATGCATACAGCATTGTAGTATTAACAAACCATTTTACCAAAAACTGTACCCTAATACTAATAGAATCTCCCTTACACATGCATACAGCATTGTAGTATTAACAAACCATTTTACCAAAAACTGTACCCTGATACTATAGAATCTCCCTTACACATGCATACAGCATTGTAGCATTAACAAACCATTTTACCAAAAACTGTACCCTTATACTAATAGAATCTCCCTTACACATGCATACAGCATTGTAGCATTAACAAACCATTTTACCCAAAAACTGTACCCTAATACTAATAGAATTTCCCTTACACATGCATACAGCATTGTAGTATTAACAAACCATTTCACCCAAAACTGTACCCTAATACTAATAGAATCTCCCTTACACATGCATACAGCATTGTAGTATTAACAAACCATTTTACCAAAAACTGTACCCTGATACTATAGAATCTCCCTTACACATGCATACAGCATTGTAGCATTAACAAACCATTTTACCAAAAACTGTACCCTTATACTAACAGAATCTCCCTTACACATGCATACAGCATTGTAGCATTAACAAACCATTTTACCAAAAACTGTACCCTTATACTAATAGAATCTCCCTTACACATGCATACAGCATTGTAGTATTAACAAACCATTTTACCCAAAACTTTACCCTAATACTAATAGAATCTCCCTTACACATGCATACAGCATTGTAGCATTAACAAACCATTTCACCCAAAACTGTAGCCTTATACTAATAGAATCTCCCTTACACATGCATACAGCATTGTAGTATTAACAAACCATTTTACAAAAAACTGTAGCCTTATACTAATAGAATCTCCCTTACACATGCATACAGCATTGTAGCATTAACAAACCATTTTACCAAAAACTGTACCCTGATACTAATAGAATCTCCCTTTCACATGCATACAGCATTGTAGCATTAACAAACCATTTTACCCAAAAAACTGTACCCTAATACTAATAGAATCTCCCTTACACATGCATACAGCATTGTAGTATTAACAAACCATTTCACCCAAAACTGTACCCTGATACTATAGAATCTCCCTTACACATGCATACAGCATTGTAGTATTAACAAACCATTTTACCAAAAACTGTACCCTTATACTAATAGAATCTCCCTTACACATGCATGCATACAGCATTGTAGCATTAACAAACCATTTTACCCAAAAACTGTACCCTAATACTAATAGAATCTCCCTTACACATGCATACAGCATTGTAGTATTAACAAACCATTTTACCCAGAACTGTACCCTGATACTATAGAATCTCCCTTACACATGCATACAGCATTGTAGTATTAACAAACCATTTTACCAAAAACTGTACCCTTATACTAATAGAATCTCCCTTACACATGCATGCATACAGCATTGTAGCATTAACAAACCATTTTACCCAAAAACTGTACCCTAATACTAATAGAATCTCCCTTACACATGCATACAGCATTGTAGTATTAACAAACCATTTTACCCAGAACTGTACCCTGATACTATAGAATCTCCCTTACACATGCATACAGCATTGTAGTATTAACAAACCATTTTACCCAAAACTGTACCCTGATACTATAGAATCTCCCTTACACATGCATACAGCATTGTAGTATTAACAAACCATTTTACCAAAAACTGTACCCTTATACTAATAGAATCTCCCTTACACATGCATGCATACAGCATTGTAGCATTAACAAACCATTTTACCCAGAACTGTACCCTGATACTATAGAATCTCCCTTACACATGCATACAGCATTGTAGCATTAACAAACCATTTTACCAAAAACTGTACCCTTATACTAATAGAATCTCCCTTACACATGCATACAGCATTGTAGCATTAACAAACCATTTTACCCACAACTGTACCCTGATACTATAGAATTTCCCTTACACATGCATACAGCATTGTAGCATTGACAAACTATTTTACCCAGAACTGTACCCTGAGACTAATAGAATCTCCCTTACACAAGCATACAGCATTGTAGCATTGACAAACCATTTTACCCACAACTGTACCCTGATACTATAGAATCTCCCTTACACATGCATACAGCATTGTAGTATTAATAAACTATTTTACCCACAACTGTACCCTGATACTAATAGAATCTCCCTTACACATGCATACAGCATTGTAGCATTAACAAACCATTTTACCCAAAACTTTACCCTAATACTAATAGAATTTCCCTTACACATGCATACAGCATTGTAGCATTAACAAACTGTTTTAACCAAAACTGTACCCTAATACTAATAGAATTTCCCTTACACATGCATACAGCATTGTAGCATTAACAAACTGTTTTAACCAAAACTTTGCCCTGAGACTAATAGAATCTCCCTTACACATGCATACAGCATTGTGGTATTAACAAACTGTTTTAACCAAAACTTTGCCCTGAGACTAATAGAATCTCCACTACCTGTGTCTATTGTCTGAGCAAACATTTGGACTCCTTCAAAGCCTGATGGTTCATCTGTCATCTCTTCTGTCAGTTTCTCCGATTTGAGCACTTCCTGTGCCAGTTGCATGCTGGATGTCATGTGCATACTGTTCAACATGGATAGAGTGTCTAGGCTATCTCCTGAAGTGATAGAATAACATGACCAGTTAATCATTCAATCTTTAAAATTCAACATTCATGTACCTATATTTGTTATGTGGACCATCAACCAGAAAATTCTAAAAAAATATCACCAAAACCAAAATCTCACAGTGAATTTAAAAATTTTTGCTAAGACAAAATCAATTGCTTCAAATTACCACTTTCATCCCATTGTTTTGGCTGTATTGTCAACTGTATTGCATGAAAATTTATAGACAAAATCTTCACATCACAAATTAGTATATCTTCACCACTTCAACAAATATTAAAAGTTTCTAAAAATCAGGTAATATATGTATTTGGGTTGTGAACTAAGCAGAGAAAAGGATGAAGCTTGTGTAGTCGGTCACGTGAGTGAGGTTTGATAAGGTGTAGAGTGCACGTGGAAAGGCACTTGAGGTTCTCGACTGTTTGGGTACAAATTGCTACGATATGACTTAACATGAGGTGCCAAGTGAATACTTCTTGAATTTTGAGTTAAAAAAGGAAAGTCTTGTCCATATGATGCAAATTCTTAAGTTATGGCTGCAAAAAGTGTTTTTTTTTTAAAATCTAACTTTGTCTTATAAGACCATCGAGAACATAAGCTTTATCTTTGCATTAATATTTGAGATTTACTGATGGCTTCGTGCTTAAAAAAGGGGAATGCACTTTGACACTAGTTACATTTATTGCTGCAAGTTGTATATATATGTAATTTAACAAGTTATTTGCAGTTTAACATGTAGATGTGAAGACTCAAATGTTGCTCGTTCTTTGAGTTCTTTAAACTGCCGTGAACACAACCAAATCAAGTGTTGTGCTGTAAGTACCAGTGTATTATGTTCGGTTGAGTTTACGAATTAGAACATAATGATGTATCTTGTAAGTTGCTGATTTTATATATACTGTTTATAATCTCATTCTACTGTTCTCTACATCTATAACATATGATCATAGAATCTGTTAATGACTTTTAGACAAAGCAAAATGTTTGATGATTTGAAATTGAAAATTGAGTGAGTGATGTCCCAGCAAAGAGACAATGCTTCAAGGTTGTTGTGTGAACATGGCCATACAATTTTAAAAAAAGAAGAAAAAATCATAAACATTTATGAATGCTAAGACAAAATCAATGGCTTCAAATTACCACTTTCATCCCATTGTTTTGGCTGTATTGTCAACTCGAGACCAGTCACTTCCACTGTTGTGCTCTCAGTAAGGAGCGACTTCCATGGAATTGATACAGATATACTTCCAATAAAACCATCCACAATCTCCAGGGGTATGTTGAAGTTCTCCAATGCATCATTGAGGGCCTTAACAAGACAAAATGATAAGGTTAAGTGTAATTTTCCATTAAGTGTAAATTTAACAAAATATCAAATAAATAATTCCTGTAATCTGACTAGGCAATTTGAGCTTTTATTCTTGTTTGTTTGTTAATCAGATTAGTTCACATTCAGTGATAACCAATTTTTTAATAATGTCATGACATAAACATTTGAAGATGTTGAGGAAATAGTTAAGATACTTGAAATACAATATAAATTGTTTTCTCAAAGAATCAATAAATGATATCATTCAAACTTTAACCCTGAATAAGTGAGACTGATTTTCTGTAACCAGCAGTAACATTTTGCATAACCACAAACGTATTAGCTTGAAGGAATATTTGTAAAATCATTATCATTAATTATTGGCAATCATCAAAAAGGAGTAGTGTCTGTTGATAAATATCATATGATTTAAATAAATTACAGTGTGATAAAGGTAAACACATTATCATCAATCATCATGCAGGGACGAAACAAAGAAGGGCTATTTCTGGATGACTGCCAGTCACACTAACAGCCTTGGTACAAATGTAAACAAAAACGAAAGGTTACATCGAGCGCGATTTCTATTTGATTTAAGGTTGTCATTTTGTTTACCTTTTACGAAATGGTTAACAAAACAATTTTCATCTCAAAATATTACTAATGATTCAGTAATAAATGACTTACTTCGACATCTAAATTTAGCTCTTTGATGACACCTTTTCCACTGTACAAATCAACGCTCAGCTGATCCAAAGACAGTTTTTCTTTCAAGAAATGACCAACATATCTTTGAAGTAGATATCTACAGGCCCTCTTTTTCCAAGATTCTGGAATCAAGTGATACCAGGGCATCTTGGTTCCGGAGATAACGATGTACTGTTACAATGAAAACAATGTACGGACTACGAACCAAAACAAAACTTCGCCATTTTCCTTGTAACGGTAGAGGCGAGTCGTCTTTCAAGGGAGGTAACAAAAGTCAACTCAGTTGATCACACGCGAGTAAGTTTCTTGGTAGCTGTAAATTAATTTACTGTTATGAAACAGTTTCGTACTGCATTGGTTTAGGATAGGTTGTGGAACCAAGGATTTGAATATGACCTATACAAATCGTTGGTGGAACCAAATGATAAAATAAATTGGTCTCAAAATGGTTTACTTTTTACTTTTAATTGGGCAATTTTATTCTTTCCCTCTCCAATAGGCCTATAGTTAATACGTATGAGGTGATTAAAACAACCAAACAGCTTTTTCGTCTTATTAATAGATTATTGAATTTAAGGAGGTGTTTTATCTCATACTTCTATCTCCTTTTGTTTTATTAATGAAGTTTTGGGTCGACTTATGTTTAGATTGTAATTTTTTGGCTTTTAAAACCGTAAATCACTTCAATGATACTTATAGGTAGAATCGAATTATAAGCGAGATTTGACAAAAAGTCTGTATAAATACAGGGACCGTTAGCTTACATACGAACGTTTGGTATAAAACCTAATATTACAGTGCGAGAAGTAATGTAAAGAAAATCCTGCATGATAGCATCTTAAATGTCACCAAACAGTGGTAGAGTAGAGCTCTAATTTGAAGCTCTAAATCCGTTGAACACCGGCTATTCTAATCAGATTTAGAAAAAGGTAGTTTTGAAAGATGGGCGATAACACAATCGTTTTTGTGTAGATAATGTGTAAAGAGTGTGGTAAAGCTAAAGTGAAAACTTTTTAAAACTCGTTCGAGCAGAACTGTGTCATGGTGTTTTAATATACAAGAATGACATTGAAAAAGTAGTTGATGAACAAAGGGGCACTTGTCATCGCGGGGAAAGATTTATTTGTGCCTGTCGACCTTTGATGTCGTATACGTAAAACTTTATAATTATGTGAAATGTAGGCTTAACACGTATTTGAAGATTTGAACAAAATTGATGTCGAAATTGCTATACTTTGTCAAAAAATAGAGCCATTGGCTCTGTAGCTCATCAGGCATCATATCAAGTTTGCTTTATACAGGCAAGATGAGCTAAAAATGAAACTGATGTTACCTATTACCATTCTCTCCCCACAGAGGCAACTCAGTCATACCTGAATTAGCCTCTGTTCTATTACGGCTAATACACGGGACAGAAAAGTAGAAATCTGATTGGAGGCAATCGAAGTTAGTTGTGCAATCAGCGACGCCGTTTCAAAAGGGGTCATTCGCAAAAGGTCGGCTACTCCCGGCTATTCCCGGTGATTCGGCAATCAGGGGAGATAACTCTTCCTTCAACAAAACATCGCTTTTTTACCTTCTCATTAGTTTTTATTTGGTAAATTATTAAAATAAAATTTATCATAAAACAAAGAACAATTTACACAATTATAAAACAGTATGTTTCTTATGAAAAACCCTATCCATATCTGATTTTTAAATATTTTCCCTCTCACACTGTTAATGAAAAATAAACCTAAAGGCATGATACTTTCGAAAGTCACTGTCCGACCGTTGAGAATTCCCAAAGTCGTTGATATCCAAAAGGTGTTTTCATTGGCTGCAGATAAGGAAGCTATCTCAAGTTAAAACTTTTTGCCGCTAGGGCAATCTACCGGAACCCCAGGATCTAGGCGTAATGGAACAGAGGCTAATTCAGGTATAACTGAGTTGCCTCTGTGGGGAGAGAATGACCTATTACAAGAAAACCTATAAAAAAATTACAAAACAAATGTATTATTATTCAACACTTTCTAGATCGCCAGTATCAGACAGTGAAAGAAGTCCACACTAAAATATCCAAGGAGAAATTTTTTTGTCATAGACTGTCATCTAATGGAGAAAAATAGGTTTTTAAGATTGTGACCCCTGTGACCCTATTTGGGGTCATTGGGTCACAAAACCTATAGTTTAAAAACCCAATTGACCAAGGAGTCTACATGCAGTCTTTCAGCTCAATAGACCTTTAGGAGCTAAAGGTGATGATGAAAATAACTTTTTAAGGTTGTGACCCCTGTGACCCTATTTGGGGTCATGGGGTCACGAAATCTACAATTTAGAATCCACATTGGCCAAGGAGTCTGCACATATAATTTCAGCTCTCTAGACCTTTTGGAACTTGAGAAGAAGATGAAAATAGTTCTTTAAGGTTGTGACCCCTGTGACCCTATTTGGGGTCACAGGTTCACCAAAGTTACAAATTAGAATCCCCATTGTCCAAGGAGTCTGCACATATCACTTTCAACTCTCTAGTCCTTTTAGAACTGGAGAAGAAGATGAAAATAGGTTTTTAAGGTTGTGACCCCTGTGACCCTATTTGGGGTCACAGGTTCACCAAAGTTACAAATTAGAATCCCCATTGTCCAAGGAGTCTGCACATATCACTTTCAACTCTCTAGACCTTTTGGAACTTGAGAAGAAAATGAAAATAGTTCTTTAAGGTTGTGACCCCTGTGACCCTATTTGGGGTCACAGGGTCAACAAAGTTACAAATTAGAATCCCCATTGGCCAAGGAGTCTGCACATATCGTTTTTAACTCTCTAGTCCTTTTAGAACTGGAGAAGAAGATGAAAATAGGTTTGTAAGGTTGTGACCCCTGTGACCCTATTTGGGGTCACAGGGTCACCAAAGTTACAAATTAGAATCTCCATTGTCCAAGGAGTCTGCACATATAATTTTTAACTCTCTACTCCTTTTGGAACTGGAGAAGAAGATGAAAATAGGTATTTAAGGTTGTGACCCCTGTGACCCTATTTGGGGTCACAGGGTCACCAAAGTTACAAATTAGAATCCCCATTGGCCAAGGAGTCTGCACATATCATTTTTAACTCTCTAGTCCTTCTGGAACTGGAGAAGAAGATGAAAATAGGTTTTTAAAGTTGTGACCCCTGTGACCCTATTTGGGGTCACAGGGTCACCAAAGTTACAAATTAGAATCTCCATATGCTAAGGTACTTGTACACAAAATTTCAGCTCTCTAATGTGTATGGTTCATGAGGAGAAGTCGAAAGTGTCAAAAGTTTACGGACGGACGACGGACGGACGACGGACGACGGACGGACGACGGACGACGGACGACGGACGGACGGACGCCGGACGATGGGCCATGCCATAAGCCCATCTGGACTTTCAGTCCTGATGAGCTAAAAAGGATAATAACGTTTGTTTTAACATTACCATGGATTTCATATTTTTCCAATAAACGCTCATTTCAATTTCATGGAAACTAGCAAAAATTCTGAATAATGTGTTGTTTTGTATATGTTTTAGTGTCTCACTGTGACTCGACTTTTAGTTTAATTATATTGAATACCATGTTTTGTACATGAATTGTAATTGTGCGTATGAAACTTCTTCTACAACTCCTATGCTATAACGGGGTAATGCTAGTGGTAAAATTCGAAGCAGTTATGTCAAGCTGTAGCTTGTGTATTAATAACCATAATGTCCACGATTGGCCGTGCCATGTTATACTAAAGATATAGAATCAAGAACATCGAAAACAATTTATTTTTCAATCTTAAAAAAATATAGAAATCTTTCAGAATAAGAATAAGTATATTGCATCAAAGTGTACGTTTACCAGTTGTAAGAAAAATCGAAAACATGTCTGAAAATGGTATCTTATTTGGTTGTTTTGACGTCTTATACTTCGTCCAAAAACTAGAACCAAATTTGCAAGTTGCGTCTTCGATAGCGTGAATTTATAAGTTCAACACAATCTAAGAAAGCCTTCACTAAAGGTGTTTTCATTCTTCAGCAAACACATAATATCTCCGCCGAGTCTTTCATAACTATACTGTTAAACTGTTGCTGATTAGTGATTACCATACCACCCTTTATTAAACATGTTTATTTCAATGTAATGAAAATATGAAACGACTAAATGGGTTATGCTCACCATAAGGTTTTCATTGGAACCTGTATTGTATAAGGCCTTTTGGTACCTGTCCGTACGTTATCATTTAATAATTCAGAGGAATATATGGATTATAACTTCTTTGTTCATTGTATGCGACGTTTCGAAACAGATTCTTGTGTCGTTCTCCATATATTCCTCTGTATAATTGTCATTCCAACTTCTAAAATCCCTTTCAAAGAAGCCAGTATCATTTAGCCAAAATCATGAATCCGCCACGTCCTAGAGGACATTTGACCACTGAAGAATTATCTAGATCAATTGGAAACTTGCAAAGGGGGCGACACAACATGTAGTTTCCAAGCTTTTGGTACTTCAGCCAGACAACATTATGAAGGTCTTAAAAGATTAACAACGCAACGTAATGCCTGTTTTCTTCTACCGCAAGCTATGAGACTCACCAGAAATGCTATCCATCTGAGATCTTATCTCCAAACCACGCGTGGAACTGTGCAGACTACTGCTTGAGTAGGTTTTGCATTCAAAACAACCATATGGGTTAGAATACTCTTGAATGGTTGCTGGACTGCCAAAGACTGGAAGCTTGAGTTGTTTACGGATTGGTTTTAATTCTTTCTCGACTTCACTGATAGAGGGCGACAGATTGGATAAGACGAGGACAACGTTTGCAGATGGTAATATTGTAATTGAACATGACGATTGAACGATTGAGTAGAATACAATTCTCGTCTACATCAAGCAAGAGTGTGAAACGTCCCTCCAAATTGAAACAATTGTGGATTGAGTGACGTGCTCGTTTGCCAGATATTTATCGAAAAGAGAAAGTATGGAATCTTTTACAAAAGCATTACTAGATTGGTTGATCAACGACGCTCAAAACAGGAACTCGGAAGAGCACTCGTTGAATTATGGAACCTTCTCCCACAACAGATTTAACGCCTCATTGGCAACATTAGCAGACGACGCTTACATACACATTATTGACTAGATTATAATCACTTCAGCTAGATTAACAGTTCGTTCCTCTGTGGTATATTCAGATGTAACGGCAGCGGACTTTCTCTTTCTGGGCATGTTCTGCACATTCTGATAGTTCTGAACAAAACAACAGTATAAGAATTCTGTCATTACACATCGGTACATTTCTTCAGAATTCATTTGAAGCTTCCAATTAACCACCGACTTCCTTTGGCAATGTAATAAAGTTATCTTAGTGAATCTTCAAAAAGTCAGGACGATGGTTGTCCAAGAAAGTGTTCCCCAAATCAAGAGAACAGTTATTTATCTCTGGCAGACGCAGAAGCTACCATCTTAGAAATTCATTCCGCTATTCTGTTCTCACTGGAGTAGGGCTCCTCTGATATTTATTCTCTTTTCTTCCCATCACCCCGCGTATGGATGGTATCACTTATATGAATTGGTCCGCTACCTGTCATAGTTCTAAACGTTTAGGAGTAAAATTTGCATTGTAGCCAACTTCACGTCTTACCCCACAATGATAATCAGGGTTTTCCCTTCTTTGTTATTGAAAAATCAATGTCCTCACTGGATCAATAAGATGCACACCACCAGGTTGAAAATCATGTTTTATGAAGGTCTTCGTTGAAACATGCTTCCTTCTGTCGAAAAAAGTCCTCACTTTATAACTTATTTAACCCTAATGACCACATATTTTGACTCTTATTCTATCATGGTACGTGAATAGCAACTAGTTTGTTTGATATACTCTCACAAGTACTGTTTAATGTTCCTTCAATTTTATTATTCGAACTTGGTGATCCATTCATTGCTGCATTATTTAATTTGGAATCAAAGTTGAGACTAAATTACCTTATCAAACAATTGCAAGATGTTAGCTGTCACATAAAAAATGTGATTTTATGAAGTGTAATGTCAAAGCTAGCATGAGACTACAGTTAAAACTAAATACATGTATCAGGATTTTTAAATTTTATTTAAGGTTTAGGGTCAAGACTAAATTTCTTCATTTCATCTTTATAGAGGGACAACCACAGTGGTTTGAGAGTAGTTCAACACAGAGACAACCGGCTTATACAATTGCCAAAGTGTAAAATAACACTCATGCAACCACACAATAATTCTTCCTCTATCAAGAACCGTTTGGAGTAATTTCTATTGAGAGACCACATTATGTTTGGTGATAAAACAGTGTTGAAAGACTCAATGGTGTTTTTTCAGGAAACTGTTGTACTAGTTGTTACTAGTATTTGATATGACATATTCTTGGGATCTGATGTTGAACTGCGATGTTAGTTGTCAAGTAGATTGATTATCTGAAGAAACATTTTACTATGGATTCCTTAAGAAACTGAACGCTGGGATCATTTGTCTTTACTACTCTAATGAAGAGCTTTGGAATGCAGGCTTCTTTTGTGTGGCAAGTGATCATTAACATGGGCTTGTGACTTGAGTCTGATGAGTCCAAATCTACCGAGAGAAACTAGTCACTCAATAAGCAATACTGAATTGTCCTTATGCTGATGTCAAGTTCACTTCCGTTCTTTACAAATAAGCAAAATAATAAGCTGTGCATTGTTTCATTAATAATCTTATATTGTAATTATATTATCATGTATTAACTTAAGTTTAGGTTGTGTGAAATGGCTGAAGACACCTGCAACTTGTCTTGGTCGATGATAAAATCTTTACAATTTGAAAAGATGAAGTAAATTTGTAATTATCTTCACTCAATAACAAAGAAAAGATTACAGCTGAGTTTGCACTGTAGGGGTCCATGATTGGACTCACTTTGATAGATGAAAGCAAACCAAATTGTTCACTTAATATCTCAGTGATGGTCAAGAATAACAAAAAGATGGAAGTTTGAATTTTACTTCTCACATGACATTCAAATGTTCAACAAAGAGAATCTATTTGCATTTTTCAGAGCAAAAAACACATCACATGTGAAACAGAAAATAAAATTGGTCTTATCCAAAGTTTTACATTTAATTTCGAAGTATTGGCTTATTCAATAGTTTTTGTTTTGTGTTTCACACATGACTTCTGAAAATGTATTACAAATGTGTACCATTCAAGATGACATCCAATTTTTAACCGGTAATGGAGGGTTCCAACAAGGGAGATAACTCATGTACAAGTAGACCCACCATACACGAGAATGTAACTGATTTCCTGTGATACACAGGTGGTACAAGCAGTTTGTGTGGTAACAGTTCAGTTTGATTCACTAGACAATCATCTCCAACTCTCGCGCATATTCTATCGTCTGCTCTGCTAGTAGCTTGGCTGGTATAACCTCGTCCATGTCTTTCAACTCGTGGACAAAGTAGAAAAAGTTGTCAGGCTTCACGTTCCACTTGCGCTGTAAAAAATAATTTTACATCATGTTAAGACTTTCTTGATTTGCCTATTTTCTGTTTATTGAAAACATGAAACTTGAACAACACTAAAACTATTTCTATGATGATAGAAACTTGAAAACTCACTGAAGTATTAGTTATTATGGAAGACCAATACTGCCAAGGATAAACAATATATTGATAGTTTCCATGATGGAAATCAATTTACAGAAAACGTTTTACAGGATTTTGGAGAACGAGACTTATCAATAGTCACCTGTGTTGCATATTCCTTCATAGGTCGTTGAGATTCAAAGAACAGCATTCGGGCAGCTTCTGTGAGTGCTATCTTCTCATAAGCCTTCTCAATACAACCGGCTATTTCATCCCTGGAACAGTATTTCAAAACTTAGGATTAAAGGTGATCTAGATATAAGTTTGACATCACTCTACATGTTTGTCTAGCAATTTGAAATATTAACCAACATAATTGTATTTGGTTAAAATGGATGGTGGTTTCCGCATATGCAACATGTGAAATTGCTTCTGAAAAATATTTTTAAATCAAGAACAACATTTAATTAATAATAACATACCTTATTGTGTTAAGTAGAATATCAATAAAGAAGTTGTAATTCTCTGCAGGCACATTTCCTCTGGCTAAAAATACCTGAAATATAACAATTTATAATGTTTTTTATTTAACATCAAACTTCCCAAATGTAATTAAAGAAAGTGATGCAGTGACTATTTGGTCATGGGGTTTTACCATAATTCAGCAGCCCTCCCCCCTTTACTTCCTCATGCCTAATCAATGCAGCCCCAATTCATTGTACCAAGAACAGTTTTTGAACAGTGATGCTACAAGTGAAAATAGAGATGACACACATCCAGCATGGTTCTGATCATATCCACTTACATAACATCAATAGGATTTTTAAAAATAAATAAGGTTCTTATCTCCTATATCTGTTGTGATTATTCTTAAGAGTTATTGCTTTTGTATTTTACCATTTAAGATTAAAAGAAACCAAAATATAGCAATGTAACTTGTGGATCATATTAACTACACTCTTCTGTTACCATGTGCTTTCAAATGATATGTAAATGCTGAATTTCCTCGAAGACACACTAACCTTGTTGTAACTCCCCTCCATAAGATACTGTTCCATTGACACCGGGTGTTTTATGTATATATTTGTCTGGATTTCCTTCACTGGTAATAATTCAAGCTCCTGAAACATTGCACAGTTGGATATCAATGTCACTAAAGCTACACACTCAAAAAATCAAGAAAATATTCTGACCAATAAATAATTGAAATAATGAGATAAGGTCATATGCAATGAATGGTTCTGAATAAACAGGTTGCAGGTGAGAAATGACTTGCAATGATTCTTATTGGTGCACTAATTTTGGTGGAAATGCTATCTTACTGTGTGAAACTCAGTTGTGAAGCAAACAATTGACAGATAATCGCAGATCTATGAAACATTTTTATCAGTGCATTAACTAACTAACTGTCATACCGTGTGAAACTCGGCGAGTCTGTTCTGAGAGAGTAGACAGAGAAGATTTAGTCCTAAGAGTTGGTACTTATAAGTTGATTCTGGCAAGTTGTCTCTGAAAGAAATATTTACATGTCAAATGATAATGTATTACCGGTAGTGCTTCATTCATACAGGACTCAACTCAGATTGACAACCATGTTATACAGTAGTACAGTATAGTATTTTTGTCAAACTCACAACAAATTTTATAAATGGTACTGAATTATTTTTTAATTGAAGCATTTTGTACAAGAACAACTACTTGTTTTACGTACAACAATTCCTAGATAATTGGATATACAAATTTTCTAAGTGATAATAAGTGACACTTACTTGTAATCCATGTAGTAACATTTCAACTGTGCCATGTAACGCTCAAATGCTGGAATGTCTTTCTTGGCAATAGCCCATTGTGCACCAATCTCAAGGATGTCTCCTGTAAGATGATATTTATTTTTTATGAAAATGCCTAGTAAAAAGATGTCAAATCGTTATTAGCTGTAAGATAAGATCATTACTGGCTGGCGAACAGTTAGAACCGTTTTTTAAAATCTTTTTGTTTCTAATAGACTAATTTCAAAACAGTATTTACATAGTCAAATTCGATATATTCTACATAATACTTGATTAGGGCTAGTCCTGTCAGGAAATTGATGTTTTAATCAATTTTTTCTTCTATTGCTATATGACCGCTTAGAATAACAACGGGCCTCGACTTAGTCGACTGACATTTGTAGCACCTTACTGTAACACTAACAGTTATCATCATCACGCAGTATCACTTACGAAATCTTGCAAAATGTCAATTTGACAACTTGGACTAAACCATCATATCCTTTGAACGCAGACTCTTTATTTATAAATTTGATTTGATATGTCTGTCCCCAACTGTGAGTGACAAGCACCCGACTCGATGGGACTGTATTCAAATGGTTAAGCGAGGAACAAATAAAGTGAAATATATAGTGGCAAAATTATCAATTATCAAGTAGAAAACCATTCAGGTTTGACTTTAATGTTTTGAGCCTTATCTGCTGTATTCTTTTTCTTGTTTCTTGATTTACATGCTGAAACCGAGCCAAAACTGCTATGCCATGAAGTGGGCTAGTTAGGACCACGAGCATTTCTATGAGACTCATTCTAAAATTATTTTATAATTTACCATCAGGCAATTGATCTTTTTCTGCATCATAACTTTTTCCAAAATCATTTTATAAACTTGTATTAGTTTTTGAAAATTTGATAAGATTTTGACAGGTCACGTGACACCCCCATCTTGTTTACTTTTCCTATGTGCTAAAATTTAGCTTTCGTGGCATCTGGAAAATTTAATTCTTTTGTTGATTTTCTTTATTGGTCATAACTTGACAGTGGGAGAGTTTCTTCAGTGAAAAAGCGAGGTAATGGCGGTAACTGTTACGAGGCAATACCTGCTGGCAAATGATGAACACAACAATTATTTTGAAGCAAGTTTGGATAATAATGTTTAATGATCAGATATTTCAGAAAACCTGGTAAACTTGGTATAATTTGTGAACTACACTTAAGATAAAGCATAGAAAATCTTTGATAATTTCTTCTAGAGTTGTCTAATAACAGGACGAATAACATCTATGAATATAAATACAGACAAAACCAAAACAGCTGAAAATTCCAATCCCTGAATATCTTTGCAAAAATTTGGTCCATTCTTTTAACCAATGAATTATTCACCGTTTTCACATTATTTTCTTATACCTTAGCTGCATGCATGAACAAAAACCACAGTGGCTATTTATGTTTCCATGCAGCAAATAGGTAAATAATGTGAAAATGGAGAAATAGACAGTTGCCAAGACTCACTTGCAATCAGCAACTCTTGTTTTGATGGATTTGACTCGTCTGTTGGCAAAAATGTAACACTTGTAAGGGCAATCTGAAAATAAAATATAAAAGTACATATAAAACATAAAATAGTGTAACAAAATGAAAATACAGTTGCTACTGGACATCATTCGAGATTTCTCAAAACTAAAACATAGAAATGACAAAGCAAAACATGGCAAATTTTCACATTATTTACAAGTTTATTACAGCTAAAATAATACATATAATCGCAGTTTTAAAACACATAATAAAACCTCATACCTTTAGTTTCCCTAGAAACTCTCCACATCTGTCAAGATTTGGTGGTTTACGGTCGAATTCACGCTTTAAATTCTGGTACATTCCCACGATTTCCTTCAAGGAAGACATGTTTGCCGTTTCACAGGATCGCGATGAAGAGAAAACGCTTAGGCGATTGGATAATATTGGAAAACATACTTACCATACCACTGTTGTTATAACTAAACGTCGTCTGCTTGCGACAGTATCTTTTTAGCAAATCCTTTGACAAATCAATTAAACTTATGAAAACTATTTTACAACATTAAACATTATTGTTCCAAGACGTTATCTTAATGGTTATGGAATCATACCACATTTGACCAACGACAAACACCGCCCATTCTAATATTCTAAAAAAAACCAGTCATGCAGGTGAAATATACAAACATCAGAGACAACTTTCAAACTGTCAACCGATATATAGTTGATAAAGATTTTTGACAACTTTAAAACGAAGTTCTTCAAAGATGTATATATCTACCTCCCTTTAAACAGTATTAGTTATAAAGGGAGTCAGCTGAAGTTGCAAGCGGGGTTGTGTTACTGTAATTTGTTGTAAAGATAATAGTTTCTAATATTTCGTAAACTTGAGCACATGCGAAGTGAGGACACCGGCAATTTTCGCCTGAATCGTTACATTTTGACGTTGCAAGATGGAAAATGACATACTTGATTCCTTAGAGGATCTCGGGTTAGACATTTTAATATAATGTATCCGATTTTTATGTCAACATGTCCCGCTGTCCAGTGACACTTTGAGGAAATAAACACATGAAACAAGGATGATTTCACCAGTGACAGTGCTTAGTCAGCACTCATGCAGAATTTGACATATCCATCATAGAAAACACCCCAGTTATTCGAATAACCCTAATAAACATTAAATTAAATTCCATTTACATATACACAATTCACCCCTTTACTGCTACATTTGCTGTCAATATAATTTATATATCTTCCAAATTATGTTGTCCAATGTAATTTGTGTAAGTGCAATATATTAGTTCTGACTGAAATAGTGTACAATCCTGCAATGTTGAATTGCCATTGCTTTTTAAAATCATGTCTCAAGTACAAGAGGCACCTATGATATTCTAAAGTTTTAAGCTTATCTGGGACATGCCCTAACTTCACAAAAAATTGTTTGTTACCGGTGTGTTCAAATTAAGGTTTGAGTGACAAAATAAAATTATAAAAATGTTGTATTTGAAATTTTTCATGCAGGTACTCGGGTCCTCTAATGGATGAGTCTGTTCTAACTGCTGCTGTTGATCCAGAAACAAAGTCTGTAGGATACACTCAGGCGGTGGAATGGCTAACAAAGGATCTACGCCAGTTTTGTTGTCTTGAAGAGCATGTGAATGCTATAACTGGTAAAACAAATAAAAGTGTTGCAAATTAGTTCTAGTTCATTATGTAATGGCAGGAAAATTCTGAAAGGTACCACTACATCTACGGGGTAATCAATAAATCTTACCCCGGTACATATGATGGGAAATATAGTAAAGTGACTTCTTATCATTAGTCGTCAATAATTAAAGTGTTTCTGGAATTCAACCTTACCTGTAATACCTTCTGATATACTTTTTATGCCCCCGAATTGGAAATTCCGGGGGTATATTGTTTTTCACCTGTCCGTCTGTCCGTTTGTCCACAAAAACCTTGGTCATAACTTTTGATTGGTCAGAGCTAGGTCTTTGATACTTGACATATGGATCCCTTGTGATGAGACCTTTCAGATGACACCATGACATTTGACCTTGTGACCGTGACCTTGACACAGCGAGCAGGATGCATCCGGGGGCATTTGTGTTTCACAAACACATCTTGTTTTCTTTCTAATGACAGAAGTAATTATATATCCTATATACACTTTCATTTATTTGCATACAATCAGTCAATCACCTGTGTTTATTTATCTTACAGTTCCAGATGACTGGTCACACTTTCTACTTGAACTGAGTGGCTTTCTCCGAGAATATGGTGAGAAATGTTGATTTGAAGTTTGTAGTTTCATTAAACTTGTTTGCAAGGATATTGAATGGTGGTATTAAAGTGTTTCAGTAATTAATCAAGATATATCTGTTGATTGGATGTGTCATTTACTCTTGACCTTCATATCTACACGGAATGTAGAGACATTTGCCAGAGATGGACTTGTTTGATGTTTTGAGATGAATATGGGGGACACTGTAGATATATTGGCATTTTTATATTCATTGCATTATTATAAATTACAAATGAAGATGTCATATAAAATCACAAAACATCCCCATACATGCAGATGATTGATGGTACCTCTGTGTGTTGCAGGTTGTCCCTATGCTTGTCTCAATGAAGGACCAATTAGTCAGAGGTTAAACACAAGAGAAAGCAAATTACAGTTACTAGGTAAGTGGTCTTCAACTGAAGCTAAAACAAATGACTTTTATGATGTGTAGAAGTATTGTTTCTAAATACTCAAAGGTTGTAGAATGGTATACAGTTTGAGGGAGCTGGTTCATGTACAGTAGATATAGCGAACTCTGTAAAGAGAACAATCGGATATAGTGAACATTTTTTTATGTCCCGTCCCTATATAATATCATTCAATTTATAAATATGCGTAAAGTGAACACCGGATATGGCGAACTAAATTCTTTGGTCCCTTGGAATTTGCTATATCAGTGTTCTATTGAAATATCTTGTAGTCAATTCAGAGGAAATGTTGCAAAACAGGAGTGCTAAATAACCTGTGAAAAGCTACCTTTATTTATATACCTTATTTGGAACCTTTATTATACCCCCCTTACGAAGTAAGCGGGGGTATATAGCGGTCATTCCGTCCGGTCACATATCTCCAAAACTACTTGGTCTACATCAACCAAACTTTGCAGAATTGTTAAACATATCCTTCTCATCAATTCTTGACCATCTGTAGCATTCTGGAATTTAAATTTTTGGCCGTTTCCATGGAAACGTCACTTTTTGGACTTAGTTTAATAAGGTTCAATGGGGGCTAATTTTCTCAGAAACTATTGGACCTAGATGAATAAAATTTTGGTTATATAGATGCTTCTGATGATACTCTTGATCGAGTTCGAAAGCAGATTCCGTAAAGTTAATTTTTGCGGAGTTATCGCCCTTGAATCTCCAATTTGACTTGGTACAGACAGCGGACTTGGTGCTTCAATGGGGACAAGTTCTCTCAGAAACTATTGTACGTAGATGAATAAAGTTTTTGTTATGGATGCGCCTGATGATTGTCTTGATCGAGTTCGAAAGCCGATTCCGTAATATTAATTTTTACGGAGTTATCGCCCTTGAATCTCTGATTTGACTTGGAACCATAGGCGGACTTGGTGCCTCAATGGGGACAAGTTCTCTCAGAAACTATTGTACCTAGATAAATACAATTTTGGTTATGGATACACCTGATGATACTCTTGATCGAGTTCGAAAGCCATTTCTGAAATTTTATTTTTGACAGAGTTATGGCCCTTGTTTCTGAAATTGGACTTCAGGCCAGTAACAGGTCTGATGCTCAAATGGGGACAGATTTGCTCTAAAACTATAACACCCAAATGAGTGAAATTTTGGTTATTGGTGCTCCTGAGGATACTCTTGATCGAGTTCGAAAGCCATTTTCGAAATTGTAATTTTGACAGAGTTATGGCCCTTGTTTCTGAAATTGAACTTGGAGCGAGTAACAGGTCTGATGCTGCAATGGGGACGGATTTACTCAGGAACTATAACACCTAGGTAAATGAAATTTTGGTTATGGATACACCTGATGTTACTCTTGATCGAGTTTGAAAGCCATTTTTCGAAATTATATTTTTGACAGAGTTATGGCCCTTGTTTCTGAAATTGAACTTGGAGCGAGTAACGTTCTAATGCTGCAATGGGGACAGATTTACTCAGGAACTACAAAACCTAGGTAAATGAAATTTTGGTTATGGATACACCTGATGATACTCTTGATCGAGTTCAGAAGCAATTTCCGAAATTTTATTTTTGACAGAGTTATGGCACTTGATTGCGCAATTTGATTTGGAGCGATTAACAGGTCCGATGCTGCAATGGGGACAGATTTCCGCAGAAACTGTTACACCTAGATGAATGAAATTTTGGTTATGGGTACACCTGATGATACTCTTCATCGAGTTTGAAAGATACTCCCGAAATATTATTTATCACAGAGTTATTGCCCTTGATTCTGCAATTTGACTGAAAATGAATACACTTGATATTACTTTTCATTGAGTTTGAAAGCTGTTACCAAATTCGACCTTGGGTTTGGGTTTGAACTTGGTGCAAATGACTAGTCTGATGCTCCAATTTGGACATATTTTATCTGAACTTTAACAGTTAGGTAGATGAAATTGAGGTTTTTGTTTCACCTGATGATACTCTTGACTCTTGCAAAGGACCACAGATATATCCCAAATGAGTTTGGAAAGAGGTAGAAGAAAAATCAGACGGGATGCGGGGGTATGTGAGCCATGCTCACTTTTTTCTTGTTTTCTGACCATACTCAATCATTGTTCTCTCCAGATTACCTATGCACAGAGTTGGCCAGTGTACGTATGATGGCCGCCACACGTCCCGGGCTGCTGAAAGCTTCAACAACGTCTTCCTCTTCTGATAGTGCTTCTGCTCAGGTAAATGATGGCCGTCAACATGTTTGATAACCCTTTGCTTGCAGGAACTTTCTATAGCTATCTTTAGGATGCTGCCTATTCTCGATCTTTATTCCTCAGAGTAAATGACGCTCGGCATACATGTGCTTCTTTGAGGGGCATTTTAGAAGTTAGAATAATGATAATGAAGAAACATATATGGATGATAACTTCTTTATTCATGATATGCGGCGTCTTCTGCTTGAAAACAACACAAGAAACTGTGTCGAAATGTCACATATCACTATTAATATATATATAAAGAAGTTGTCATCCATTTATATTTCTTCATTAACTCACCATGTACGTTTGTGAGTACGAATGTACAAACTTGTTTCTGGATCATACTTTGAAAACCGTTTCACATTGGTGTTACCAATCTTTCTCATTGTTAATGAATGATTATGAGTAAAGCAGCCCCGTCTAAGGACGGGGCTGCTATCAGTTTTTGTGAAGTTTCCATCGCCGCCGCCACCGCCGCACTCATACTAATAGCTATAACTTTTTTCCACTAAGCTTTCCAGAACTCTTATTCATACCTTACTACTCATACCTCGGGGGAACGATTTTGACATGTTCACTTTCAAGGTCAAAGGTCAAGGTCACGAGATATGTATTCACTTTAAGAATTCCTTGTAAACGCGATAACTTGAAAAGTTTTTGTGCTATGAAGCTCTAACTTGGTATATATCATCCTTGGAAAAGTAAAAAATTTTGAAAAGGTTTTGGCTACAATCCGTCAAAGGTCAAGGTCACAGCAAGGTCATGACGTAAGCATGTTTTAGCGAAAATGCTTTATTTGAACTATGAACACTTTTAATCAATACATGATTGTTATACGCAATAAAAAGTGTTCAATGATTGTGTGACCTTGAAGGTCAAAGGTCAAGGTCATGAGATATGAGTTATTACAAAATGCACTAAATTTGGGTATAACTTTATCCCATTTAGCTTTTCAGAACTCATGAACATGTCTAAATGTTAATACTTCCAGGGAATCATTATGACATGTTTACTTTCAAGTTCAAAGGTCAAGGTCACGAGTTATAAAATCACCGCAAAATTCTTTGTAAACGCGATAACTTGAAAAGTTTTTGTGCTATGAAGCTCTAACTTGGTATATATCATCCTTGGAAAAGTAAAACATTTTGAAAAGGTTTCGGCTACAATCCGTCAAAGGTCAAGGTCACAGCAAGGTCATGACTTAAGCATGGTTTAGCGAAAATGCTTAATTTTAGCTATGATCACTTTTAATCAATACATGATTGTTATACTCAATAAAAAGTGTTCAATTATTGTGTGACCTTGAAGGTCAAAGGTCAAGGTCATGAGATATGAGTTATTGCAATTCCTTGTAAACACAATAACTTGAAAAGTTTTTGTGCTATGAAGTTTAGATTTTGTATATATTATCGCTTGAGAAGTACAAAAATTTCAAAAAGTTTTGGGTACGAACTGTCGAAGGTCAAGGTCACAGCAAGGTCAACATATATGGAGAAAATGAATTAATTTAATTTTTGACACTTTATTTCATTACAATAATGTTATACTCAATGAAATGTGTTCATTGATTGTGTGACCTTGAGTGTCAAAGGTCAAGGTCACGAGAAAATTCCCAATTTGGTGAGGCCTGTAAAAGGCGGAACAGGGTAAGGCGAAACTCCAAGTTCAGGGGCTGCTCTGCTTTTGCGGTATCCCGCAAACGCTAATCTAGTGTGATTTCTGTTTTATGGTTTCTCAGAATGATCTGGCATGTATCAAGTCAAAATTCACGTATAATGTTTCAGACATTGATATACATTTAACATACCGGTATGTGAATTTATATAATAATAATGGGGTACATTCTTGTTGTTTTATGAAACTCCCCTTGTTTCCAATCATTTAGAAAT
This sequence comes from Steromphala cineraria, assembly GCA_916613615.1. NCBI lineage: Eukaryota > Metazoa > Mollusca > Gastropoda > Trochida > Trochidae > Steromphala > Steromphala cineraria. Next base: position 15,133,104 of record OU744724.1, on the reverse strand, counting down.
CATGCTGATCTTTGTAATACCTTGTGCCGGAGTTTGCTGGTTTTTTAAGAGTGAATTATTTTTAAAATGGGTTGCTTTTTAGCAGTATTAAAATTTGTTTTGTGAATGACAGATGTAGTTTTTTTTTCTTTCTTGTTTAAATACTTGAATTTGATGTAAAACTTAACATATTCCCCACAGGCGGAGAGTGAGATGGCAACATACCTCAAGTTAATGTTGATTGCTCTGGGTTTCCCTAAACCTCCTGGAAACGTCACTCCATTTCAGCTCTTCAGCAAGGTTGAGAGCAAGGTATGAATATACTATTGACATATCTTAATGTCTCCTCAGGTTATGGTATTATTTTTCAAACTGTGATGTAGAGAAAAAGTACATGGTGAATAAGCAACCACCAGCAAATCTATAAAAGCTTACCAATCCTGTGTAAAGACTGTGTTGACCCAACCATACTATTTTATTAACCTCCTTCATAAGAAGATGTAGATAGATAGATTTTGGAAGCTCCAGTTCAACAATGTCATTTAGACATGCAAACAAACCAAGTTCTATTTTATTCTGCTCCAGATCAAGCAGTTGATAATCAATATAGGAAGTTAAAAGATGTGACATAAAAGTTATATGAAATTAAAAGCTCTATTTCAAACAATAGTTTTAACAATTTTGAATGACCCGTCTTACTTTGTTATGACTCAACTTCAAATCAAAGAAATTATAATCAATATTTGTATCAATGAAAGTAAAGGTGGAAGCTCAATTTAAAACAATATCTCATTACAATTTACTCCAGATCAAGGAGTTGATGAGCAAACAACCAAACATCGTGGGCAAGTCCCTCCTAAAGGCGAGACTATCTGACAAGCAGTGGGCCCAGGTCCTGAAGATCAACAACACACTGAGTGAAGAGTACCGGCTGAGGCGAGAGATGTTGCTCAAGAGACTTGACGTCACTATCCAGTCCTTCATGTGGTCTGATAAAGCTAAGGTAGAAATCCTCTTGATTGAGCTAAGGTAGATATCCTCTTGATTAAGCTAAGGTAGATATCCTTTTAATTGAGCTAAGGTAGATATCCTCTTGATTAAGCTAAGGTAGATATCCTTTTAATTGAGCTAAGGTAGATATCCTCTTGATTGTGCTAAGTAGATATCCTCTTGATTAAGCTAAGGTAGATATCCTCTTGATTAAGCTAAGGTAGATATCCTCTTGATTAAGCTAAGGTAGATATCATCTTGAGTAAGCTTAGGTAGATATGCTCTTGATTAAGCAAAGGTAGATATGCTCTTGATTGTGCTAAAGTAGATATGCTCTTGATTGAGATAAGGTAGATATGCTCTTGATTGAGCTAAGGTAGATATCCTCTTGATTAAGCTAAGGTAGATATCCTCTTGATTAAGCTAAGGTAGATATCATCTTGAGTAAGCTTAGGTAGATATGCTCTTGATTAAGCAAAGGTAGATATGCTCTTGATTAAGCAAAGGTAGATATCCTCTTCATTAAGCTAAGGTATATATACTTTTGATTAAGCTAAGGTAGATATCCTCTTGATTAAGCTAAATTAGATATACTTTTGATTAAGCTAAGGTATATATACTTTTGATTAAGCTAAGGTTAGTGTCTTTTTAATAAGACTAAGGTAGATAATCTCTTGATTAGGCTAACATAGATGTCTTCTTGATAAGCCTATGGTAGATATCCTCTTGAATGAGCTTAGTAGATAATTATACCCCCGCCTTACAGCGTAAGCGGGGGTATATAGCGTTCATTCTTTCCGTCCGTCCGTCCGTCTGTCCGTCCGTCTGTCCGTCCGTCCCAAAATTTTGTGCGGAGCAGATCTCCAAAACTATGCATGCTAGCCTCATCAAACTTCATACACATGTCAACCATGATCCCTAGTTGTGCCTTTTGAGGGTTAGAACTATTTCTGAATTTTCATTTTTGCGGTTTCCATGGAAACGTGACTAAAAAGTGACTCTTTGAGGCAGTCGTTTTGTGCGGAGCATATCTCCAAAACTATGCATGCTAGCTTCATCAAACTTCATACAGATGTCAACCATGATCCCTAGTTGTGCCTTTTGAGGGTTAGAACTATTTCTGAATTTTCATTGTTGCGGTTTCCATGGAAACGTGACTAAAAAGTGACTCTTTAAGGAAGTCGTTTTGTGCGGAGCAGATCTCCAAAACTATGCATGCTAGCTTCATCAAACTTCATACACATGTTAACAATGATCCCTAGTTGTGCCTTTTGAGGGTTAGACCATCACATTCTTTTAATTTTTGGCGGTTTCCATGGAAACATGACTAAAACAGAGACTCTATGACCAAGTTCTTTGTCCGGAGCATATCTCCCAAACTATTCATGCTAGCTTCACCAAACTTCATACACTTATCAATCATGATCCCTAGTTGTGCCATTAAAGGGTTAGACCAACAAGTTATTTGTATTTTTTTGTGGTTTCCATGGAAACATGACTAAAACAGTGACTCTTCGACCAAGTCTTTTGTCCGGAGCATATCTCCCAAACTATTCATGCTAGCTTCACCAAACTTCACACACTTATCAACCATGATCCCTAGAGGTGCCATTTGAGGACTAGACCATCACATTTTTTTAATTTTTTGAAACATGACTAAAACAGTGATTCTATGATAAATTACTTTGTCCTGAACATATTTCATGAAATATACATCTCAGCTTCACCACATTTGCTACATATGTCAATCATGATTGCTGGATATGCCTTGTGAGAGTTAAAGGATATATATGGATTTTTTTCTCTGTGGTTTCTTTGGAAAACATAACTTACAAAGTGACTCAACAAAAATAATTTTGTCCTCAGTGCATCTCGTAGAATATTCATGATAACTACCTCAAATTTGAAACAAAGATAAACCATTATCTCTAGATGTACCCTTTTAATTGTAAAGCTATTAATGAATTCGGTATTTGGGTTTCAGTTGAAAGAAGACTTACACAATGACTTACTGTATACTCAACTCTCATACATTAACCAATATTAATCAGTTTTACTATTTGAAATTCTTTGAACAAAGTTGGGAGCGGGGGTATGTGAGCTTTGCTCGCTTCTTCACTTGTATATACTCTTGATTAAGATAAGGTAGATATCTATAAAGGTATATCATTCTGATTAGGAAAAGGTTGGTAAATCCTGTTGATTATAAGAAATAAGTTTCTTCTTGATTAAGCTTAGGTAGATAAAGTTAAGGTAGATATATTTAGCAGCCTTCTAAGGACTGGGCTGCTATCAGGTTTTGTGCAGTTTCCGCCGCCGCCGCCGCGCACATACTAATGGCTATAACTTTTTTCTACTAAGCTTTCCAGAACTTGTATTCATAACTTACTGCTTAAACCTCGGGGGAACGATTTTGACATGTTCACTTTCAAGTTCAAAGGTCAAGGTCACGAGCTATAAAATCACTAAAAAATTCCTTGTAAACGCGATAACTTGAAAAGTTTTTGTGCTATGAAGCTCTAACTTGGTATGTATTATCCTTGGAAGAGTAAAAAAATTTGAAAAGGTTTTCGCTACAATCTGTTCAAGGTCAAGGTCACAGCAAGGTCACGACTTTAGCATGGTTTTGCAAAAATGCTTTATTTTAACTATAAACACTTTTAATCAATAGATGATTGTTATACTCAATGAAAAGTGTTCATAGATTGTGTAACCTTGAAGGTCAAAGGTCAAGGTCATGAGATTTGTGTTATTTAAATGTGCAACTAATTTGGATATAACTTTATCCCATTAAGCTTTACAGAACTCATAAACATGTATAAGTGTTTACACCTCTGGGGACTTAGAATGACATGTTCACTGTCAAGGTCAAAGGTCAAGGTCACGAAATATAAAATCAATCAAAAATTCCTTGTAAACGTGATAACTTTAAAAGTTTTTGTGCTATGAATCTCTTACTTGATATATATCATCCTTGGAAGAGTAAAAAAATTTGAAAAGGTTTTGGGTACGAACTGTCAAAGGTCAAGGTCACCGCAAGGTCACGACTTTAGTATGGTTTTGCGGAAATGCTTTATTTTAACTATAAACATTTTTAATCAAGATTATTATACTCAATAAAGAGTGTTCATTGATTGTGTAACCTTGAAGGTCAAAGGTCAAGGTCATGACATTTGTGTTATTACAATGTGCAACTAATTTGGATATAACTTAATCCCGTTAAGCTTTTCAGAACTCATAAACATGTGTAATTGTTTACACCTCTGGGGACTTAGAATGACATGTTCACTTTCAAGGTCAAAGGTCAAGGTTATGAGCTATAAAATCACAAAAAAATTCCTTGTAAACGCGTTAACTTGAAAAGATTTTGTGCTATGAAGTTTAAATTTTGTATATATTATCTCTTGAGAAGTAAAAAATTTTGGAAAGGTTTTGGGTACTGTCAAAGGTCAAGGTCACAGCAAGGTCAACAAATATTGAGAAAATGGATTATTTTAACTTTAAACACTTTAATTCGATACATTAATGTTATTTTCAATGAAATGTGTTCATTGATTGCGTGACCTTGAGTGTCAAACGTCAAGGTCACAAGAAAATGCCCAATATGCTGAGGCTTGTAGAAGGCGGAACAGGGTAAGGCAAAACCCCAACTTTCGGGGCTGCTCTGTTTTTGCGGTGTCCCGCAAACGCTAATCTAGTTTGATTAAGTTAAAGAGGCCGATCGAGCCTCTTTCTGAGAAATAAGCTTTAGATCGGGAACGAGGCTGTTTTCGAATAGCGCGTCATAGTTTTTAGATCTATAAATAGCACGAGAAAAGCCCCTTCCCATAATGCAACGCTATATGTAAACAACATGGCTCGTTTGTGTCAGGGTGTCAAATGAATTTTGGCATTTATTTATTTATTTCTATGTCTTGCTCATTCCAATTATTATGACTTGGGGGTATACGAAAAAACTACAACATAAATTGTAATATCAAAATATTTCAATATTATAAATGACATAATTATTTATATAAATTTCCATTTATAGATTTCTTGCTTATCTCTGATGTAAACAAAGTATTTTGTTTGGATAATTATTTGTGAAATTTCTTTTCCATTTTAATGCAATATTTAATATCACAATATTTCAATATTAATTAGAAATGAAAATTATTTACATATATATTTATCAATTTATGGATTTCTTGCTAATCTCAACCCGACTCATAGTAAAACATTTTTTCTTCCAAAATATATCTTAGTCACTTAAATCACATGAAGTTTTTATGTTCGAAAAAGTGCAATACGGACTATGTATATTTCGGAGTGCGACAGCGCTGACGATTTTTTTTATATTCGATGCGAATCAACTATTCTTCTCAGTGTCACATTGATTGAGTGTCATATGTAGATTTCAATAAACAATCTGTTTGTCTGTCAATTTTCTTATGCAAACATTATTAACAAATTTCCTACAAATTAAACATCCAAGTAACTACAACACCGACCAAACAATCAGCTGACAATAATCCTAGTGGTCGCCATGATCAAGGCTTCGAGTTCGATCGGCTTTCCTCCGCCATTTTGAATTGTTTGCATTGCGAGAAAACAAATGTACTGTATCATGCTAATTCATTGAGTAAATCAAGAAAAAATAAGTGATTGATAGAAGAGGGACATGTTTACACGTGATGCATAATAAAAGTTATCAGTTAAGACAGTATTTTGTTGCAGTAAATGCCAGTAATGCATCTCACGCTCGTAGCTCCGATGATTGGCTTCATTTAACGATGTTTTTCTTTTTGGGGGGCGATACACTTTATTCTTTATCAAATTGTTAAATCATGAACAACTTGAATGATAACCTCATTAACATTTTGAATTTTTTTAAATTAAGTGTGAAATAATCATGTAAAAATCGTATTTATTAGTTAACAGGAATGTCCTCCGTGAATTTCGTTTCCACAAACAAACAAAATCACCGCTCGATGTGCTTGTCAGTGGCTTTATTTATTTTCGCAATTTTTTTGTTTTAAAGGGCGGATTAGAACAAATTACCAAATATGACATAGTTATTAACATAAAAAAAATAGAAAACAAAGTCGAATATATAAAATTTGACGTGTCGTGTGCAAAAGGGAATTCCCTCCCGAATATTTGTGGAACAGAAAATAGCCGCTCGATCTGGCCCTTTAAGGTAGATCTATTTTAAGTTAAGGTAGATATATTTTGATTAAGTTAAGGTAGATGAAGCTAAAGTAGATCTATATCTTGTGATAAAGATAAGGTAGATATCTTCTTTATTAACTTTATCTTCTTGTTCTCTTTCAACCAATCAAGTTATTTTCCAGAGAAATGAAGACAAGATAGCTCAAGTGTACCAGCCTATACGGAAACAGCTTGTAGCAAAGACAAATGTAGGCATCCCACAAATATTAGCAGCAAGAGATGGTAAGTTCTCAATAAAAAATTTGTAAAAACATTTTTGTGATGACTTCTTTAGAAAGTTAAATTCACCCGAGGGTAAAGGTGGGTTTGCTCTATAATGTGTTTGCCAAGACCAAAGGAATATTCTTATATGTTTTTTGAGATAGCTATAGAGTATTGTGATTGGACATTATCAATATATTTTGTCTGTAGAGTCATTCATCCATGGTTTGGTTTTTGTGGCAGCAATAAAGGCAAAAAGTCCTCAGGACAGATGGACAAGGTTATCTTTAGCTTTAGCATTTAGCTTTATCATTGCGTATTGACTCAAGAGGTGGTCTGCATATTGGAAACACAAATATTAAGTCAATACGCAGACCACTCGATTTAAACTATTTTGTCAAATAACTCATTTCTCTCTCATAATCACGCAATCACAGGGTATCAAGAAAGTGCACATTGTTCTGAAATTTCTTTTTAACATAGATTTGACCTTCTAAAATGACACGAAAATATTGAAATTGGTCAAATACTGTTACCTTTCACTTTTTCTGTAGCGACCAGACTGTCGATTTTCGATAATAGTTATTATTAAACATTAAAGAAAGATTTGTCAGTAAGAAATTCAAATTTGTTTGTGAACTAATATCCACATCAAGCATTTACCTGTAGTCTATTACAATAAAAAAAAAATTTAGAAAAACTTCAAATCGATCGTGAATCTTACCTGGTCCCCTGCCTCTGCCATCTTTCCTCGCTTCGTGGTCAGCAATTTCCGGGGTACGTTACCACCCAGTATTGATAGATGGGGGTACAACTACCAAACATGAGGAGACCAATCACAGTACTTATTAAAGAATTTTATTTGCTAGGTTTCATCATCTGATGAAGGTGATGGATGCAAGAGCATTGCAAAGTTATGCCATACTACTGCTTAGAATATCCCATCATATGGTGCTATGTCTTTTGTTGTGAGGGGTGGTGTCATCTATAAAATTTTGGAAACAATAAGTTCTGAATTTGTTGCAGATTTAACAAGAATACAGAAAACCAGTAGTGGTGAGGCTAGGGAAAAGACAAAATGTGCAATAAACAAAGTGATGATTGGCAAGGTAGGTCTTTCAACTCACAGCAGAGGTAGAGGGTTTAGTTTCCTCTTTATCTCTATCTTTAAATCTCTTCAACTCGCAATAGAAGTAATAGAGAATATTAAACAACAATGTGTATGTGTATGTGCAATTTTTTGTGTAACCAGAGCTTTAGATCTTTACACAGATTATATTCTATTTTTATCCACTGTAAATATCTCCAAATAGGCCTCCTTTCCTTGTCACTGCCCGCGGCATTAAAGTCTCTGACAATTTCATGACATCACAGATAACAAAATTCATTAGCAGAAATTATTGTTTTGAAGTTATATGTGCACATTTGCTCTACATAAATATGCCTATAATAATTTGGCACTCAAAGCTTTAGTGTATCTTTTCTGGACATCTTAAAGTGTTTTACAATCGCAAACAGTACAAATTGATTGGTAACAATCCTTGAGTTGTGAGAGTAACATATTTCAAATGCTAACAACGTCATTTGATAAAAATTTTACTAAATGTTACTAACAAATCTAATAGATAATGTAAAGTGACAAATTAAGTTACTTTTGATTAATTGTTGGACATAGTATTGCTTGAATGTACTTTTGAAAAACTTAAAAAACAAAGGAATGATTTGAGTTAAATATATTTGAATAATGTTACCATAATAGGATGTGTGATTATGGTGTCTGTAAGTCGAACTGGTGTCTGGTTTTTAGTAAGAACTATTTTAGGATTCAAATGTTGAGTTACAGCCTACATTCATGATAGCAGCCCCGAATGATGAAATGCTGTACATTAATTCACTGTTAGCAGTCGCAGTTTGATGACATGTTGTACAATGTTGTGTGTTCCCTGGTGCAGGTCCCTGACAGGGGTGGGAGGACCACAGAGCTGGAGCCCCCTCCCCCCGAGATGCCAGCCTTCATGCAGCGCTCAGCTCAACCACAGCGCCAGGGCAGTGAGTACTTGACATTCTCACACTTTAGAAAATGTTTTTTGAATTTAGAATTGTTTCACTATATAGTTTCACAGACTACCATTTACTTTGAAAATAACAATTGCAGTGCAAATGTTGTTTTGTTGTTGTAAGGTATTAAACTTATGTTTAAGAAAATTAAATATTAAATGTTTTAGTTCATGATAGTTTTGCACACTCATGTTTTCTTTAAAAATGATTTTGAACACTGTGTGAAAAACCTCATCTTACTTTGTTGATGTCAAGAATTTAATTCATATAAAATATATTTACAAAAGTGGCAGTCTGAGTCGAAGTGTCCTTGAATGCATCTACAAATTGATTGTATAGAGACATAGGCTTGGGAGTCAAAGCACGAATAATAAACAAAATACAGGTATCTAAAAAATAGACATTAAAAGTATTTAGGATGCACAATTGAGAATTTGAAATTTTTGTCCTTTGACAAATTCAATATTTACTGTGAGTAAGTGAGTTATTGTTTTACACCGCTTGGGAAATATTTCAGCCATTAGTGGCGTGTATTTATTGTAAAGATTTCACTGTAAACCTCGAACAATACATGGTACAAATACACTTATGAATTTGAAAGCAATGTTTTAAGGTAGGATAGAAACATTGAATTAGTTAAATCTTATACATAACCCGATCTGATTAACTGAAAAGGGGATATGAAATTTGAATGAAATTTGATATGAATGGGAATCAAATATTTGACTGGTATATTGTGTGAAAGTTTATATGGTGATGCTATGCACCTATTCATCTTCTAGGTGAGAATGTGACATGTTTGTTTCAATATGCAAATGCTCAGAAATGCTTGATAACGGAGTATTTTCTCTTGCAGGTGGGCGTGGCGGGGGCCGAGGAGGAAGAGGAGGTGGGGGTGGGGGTGGGGGAGGTGGGCGTGTCCAGGGGGGCTGGGGGGACTCTCAGGACAGACAGCAGGGTGGAAACTGGTCACAAGGAGGTGGTGGTTTTGGTGGTAGAGGGGGAGGGGGAGGGGGATACAATCAAAGAGGTGGTGGCGGGGGTGGGGGTTACCAAAGAGGCGGCGGTGGGGGACATCAAGGAGGTGGGGGTGGGGGTTACCAAGGAGGAGGGGGCGGGGGATACCAAGGAGGCGGGGGTTACCAAGGTGGGGGAGGGGGTCAAAATCAAGGGGGTTACAATCAAGGCGGAGGTGGTTATGATCATGGGGGTGGGGGTGGTCGTGGAGGTGGCAGGGGGCGGGGCCGAGGAGGCAGAGGGAGGGGTAGAGGTGGTCAGTACTAACCCAAGGTTGAATACTGTGTCCGAAAGTGCTGCAATCAGATTGTGCAAATAAAGTTGTGTTATTGTTTATGTTTTGGTAAATGATAACGAGAAGTCCCTCATTTACATGTGATGTTTGATTTGACTTACACAGATTATGTACTATGAATTAAGGCATTTAAGATAATCATTTAAAGTAGATATGCATTATTGATAAGCCAAGGGTTTATATTTTACACAATAGCCAATGTTAATAATCAAGCAAAATGCAATTGATGCATTCTAAAATTGGTCCCGATTTGACGTCTTTTAGTTTTATAAAATCAGAATTTGTACAACCTCCCTAGGAAGATTAATTTGTATAATTCAAACACTTAAACTTGAAATTAAAATAGACCTGCACTTACAGTGTTAACTATTGTTATTGTAATGTTATATTTCAGAGTTCTCATATTCTTTAGATGTCCAATTTTGTAGTAGTGTACAAACTCTATGTGACATATCCATAATATTTATTTTCATCCTGTACTGTTCAGATGCCAGCTATGATTGAGTGCTATCTTGGGTAATGGTACTTAAACAAATGTGCACTGTGCAATTCACTCTGTGAACTCTTTGTGGATGGTGTATTCACCTGATGCGAGGGCATTTCATATATGATCTGTTGTCATGGTGCTTATAAGTACTTTGTTAATCTCACATGTACTGAATAAATTTATTTGAACTTTGCTTGTGCATTTTTTCAATGGTTAAAAGATGAAGGGAATCAGGCACAAAAATTAAAATATCATTAGACCGCAGACAGTGGTAATATAGTTATCATATTAATTTCTTAAAGAATCTGCATCAGATATAGTTAACTTCAGCTGACTCAATACAATATCAAATACCAAAAAAATACACATTTAAAAACGGCTCATCACACTTGCGTTTTATCTGGTAGAATCCCTTTGCAACACATGCTTTCTATAACCTTTACCATTGGAAAACAGTGACATCAATTACACCTTTAAATAACTGAAACTTTAATTGTACGTCCTTTTTAGGCTTCAGATGGTTTAAAATCCATGTATGAATGAATATGGATAACCAGCTACAATAGATACACTAATGAAATTACATCTAATGTATCAGGGTCGATATATATTTTAGGTAATAACATTGTTTAGTGACGACTAGATCTCACCTTTCACACTTCGCTGTTTAAAAAATTATTAGATATAAGATTTAAATAAGTATTTAAAGGGGCAGTAGCACGATTTTAGGGAGAATGTAAGGTGATGTCAGGAAAGTGAAACTTAATGGTTTCAATTGAAAGACAATGTATTTAAACTAAATGGACCAGTAATAATTCAAATATATAACGTAAAGTTTAGCTGTACGATTCATTTTTCTTACAAAATATGAATTAAAGGTGTTTACACAAAATGGCCGCCAATGGTTTTTATGTGAATCTTCATACTTTGTCCTCTGACTATGGATGATTAGCTTGAGTAATGAGATTTTTGACACTGTCAAAATAATACATTTAGCATTGACATACAATTTTCAGTGAACATTTTAAAATATAAAATTATCAAAATACGTGCTACTGCCCCTTTAATATCAACGTTTTATAGAACAAAATATTTGAATAACTTAGATTAGAGATCTTGACATTTTGTCCAGTTAGATTTAATTCCAAGGTACCATACTGAAACAATGTTTAATTTGTATTTCCTGAATAAAAAACTAATCTTAATACAATTCTTAACTCTCATTATAGACATCAATTATATGTAGGATAAAACATTACCTGCAGGCATTACTATAACGTATGCCCAATGCTGCGGGGAGTGCCCGGGGAGGGCATACATTTCAATAATGCCCACAGGTCATGTTTTATCGTACTTATAAATAGACAGTCATTTCCTATACCGGCTTACAGTGAAGGGAGATGAAGCTCGCACTCCACTTTTTGATGGCAACATCCATGTGTTCAAAAATTGAAATATTGTTGAAAACCTGTTAAATCTTAACTTGCTTGCTTACTTTAACAAATGCTTTCGACGCTTTCGAACACAGTATCAACAAATGACCAGCCAACAGTTTTATCAATGTGGCAAACTCTGAAAAACAATGATTTTATGACAGTTTTTTACATGGTTACAAATATTGCATGCATTGCACCTATGCGGACTGTCGTCAGTCCCTTGGGATTTGAAAGATGTACGTGATGAAACATCATGGATATGTGTTAGTACCTGGCAGCCAAATCTGTATTGAAGTTTGTGTTCTTCAATTTCGATCCAGAAATGATGCCACTTTATAAAGACAAGGTTGCACATCAATAAATATGTCACATCTGTATGTATTGGAGTAATTATCCGCACTTTCGCACAGCAATATTTCCTCGACATAAATTATACACAGATACTCTACAAATAGTACTAATACAATACGCAATCACTCTAGGAATCTAAGCAAGTTACATGTAATTGTAAAATATATAAACTCATGGGCAAAAGAAACGCTGGGTATTTTCAAACGGAAGGATAAACAAATTATGTATGCCATGTAAATTCGATTTCGAATGTGTTTGATAAACAAAATATTTGGAGAATTATTGTTCATAATTTTAACCATGATGGCATGGAGCGTTTTGTATTGTGGTTGTCTAAACACTGTTGGGGTGCTAACATTGCTGTTTTCAGGTACTTTTTTGTTAATAATTATTTTGAAATTAAGTTTGAATTTAGGAAAGGTATATCAGAAGTTTATTTGAGATACTGTTAATGAAAAACATCCACTTTGACTTTTCTGCATTGATATGTCTTCGCGTTATAACGTCTATAAATATGCAAAAAAAGACCAAATTGGCTCTCCAATCTCGCTTGTTTAAGGAGATAGCAATTTGATGATATTTTGACACGCGTTTTCTAAGGCGCCATGCAAAAACATCAACACAAAATGATTCAAACAAGGCAAACATAGTTGAGTTGACTTCTAAGGAAACTTTGCCACTCTGCTTCATTCACATTCATCTTACATGGAATAAAATATCCTGACATTTATGTTACCAGCGTTTCTTTTGGCCGTGAGTTTATGTATTCATGTTATAAAGTTCATTCAAGGCTGCAAACAATCTTGTTCAGTCGTATTCAATTGTCAATAAATGTTGCAATTTGTACACAATTTTTGATAGTGATAGTTTCCTTATCGATTTCATGTCAATCGTATATAATTATAAGTATTTCATTTCATTGAAAGAAACTGGATGCAAATGTCCCCATATGCCATAAAAGAGACCGTTAGAACGATTAAGTGCTCGCCCATGTGCCATGTAGGGAGTCGTTCATTACAAACGAATAAATCAATATCATTATTATAATAAAGTTACTGCTCAGCACATTGAAATCAATGTTTCTCGAGACCTGCTTGCGATATAAAGAAAAGTACTGATGGTACTCACTCGGCCTGGCGACAGATGTGAGTAATGGATATACTAATTCGAAAGCTTAACAAATGTGAGATAATCGTGTGAGCATTCTATGGAGATCTGTATTTCAATATCACTCTTTAAAACTCTTTATTTTAAAATAGATATTGTCATACAAACCATATTGCAACGAATTAAGATATGTTATTGTAATTTTCTTTTCCTTGTTAATATGATTAATATGCAGACTTCTTCAAACTTTATGATAATTAATATAAAATCATAAGTAACTTCATTTCAATTCTAAAATTCTATTAATGAGCATTTTCCAATCTCAATAATTAAGACCTATATTGCTCCACTGCGTTAGCGAAATAGAGATAGCCACATATTTATAGCCTAAATAGCCATATAGATCCCAATTTACTGAGATTGGAGCATTTTCATATTTTAACTCAATCATATTTTTCATAAGAAACAATCGATGTCAATAAGATTTACCTTTTTTTCGGGAACGACTTTTATCACATCTGAATTAAGGGATGATCATTCAATATTGTCTTTGGTTGCTCAATTTTGCTTTTAATTGAGCATGCCAGAATTCATTGAAATAACCTAATAACTCCTTTAAACGCTAAAATAATTTAAAGTATTTGCTAGTCCTTTTAAAATCGGTCTTGTTCCGAGGAATACAATATTCGAAATATTAACTCTAAGGAGATATAAAATCCTCTACATAAGGACTTAGTGGAGAGGACATATTGAAATAAGTTCGATTCTCGACACAGATAATATTTTAGATTAATTCCTCGGAACTAGGCCGATTTTAATTAAACTGAAGTATTTGCCAAAGTGTTGTCAAGGCGCCAATGATTGTACATGTCTTTCTTGTCCATATATGCCGATAGCCTCATGACCATTCATATGAAGGAAGTGTTAGTCTCCTGTCTCTCAGCAGAGGAGCACGAAACCCTACATCCACACCTTGCATAAAGAGGTGGACTCGTACCTTTTATTGGTCCACTATGCGACCTTCTTTATATTCACATTAAAATACATTACATATTTGAACAAGAAACAATGAACATTTAAATTCTCCCGCAATATGAGTCGGCTTTCAAACTCGATTAAGAATATTTTCAAGTGTGTTCATAAACAAAATGTCCTTCCATCTACATGTTATAATATCTGAGAAAACTTGTCCCCTTTAGAACATCAGAATGGCTCTTTGCACCAAGTTAGATTCAAGATCCACAACTCCTTAAAATAATGTTTTGTAAACGGCTTTCAATCCTGATGAAGGTAAACATCTGATATACCAAAATTAAACTTCTAGTCACCTAGATGAACTATTTTCTGAGAAAGCCTGATCCCTTTGAAGTAACAAACTAGTCAATTGTAGTTCAAGTACAGATTCAATGGCCATAACACCCTTAACATAATATTTCGAAGTCAGCCTCATTATGTGACGGTAGAAGAGAAAACTAACTTGTCCCTTTTTCCAAGCGTTTAAAGTGACGTCTCCATGGACTCGACAAAATTTGGAATTCCAGACCTAAACTATAGAGAAGGCCATGGTTAATAAGTAATTTTGTTTATGAGAACTTAAAGGTTTTTGAGAAACTGACTGCTATATAGCCCCTCTTACTTCGTAGCGAGATTAAAAGTAAAGCATCACGCCACACCCTCTTCGTCGCATCATTGGCTTCCTAGTCCACGACCTTGACCTACACATTCAAATGGACAACGTTCAACGATCGAAAGATGCACTCAGAACAGAGAGTCAATGTCAACGGCTACATTTGAACACACATATCCTGCCTGAACTATCGGCTACAAAGAGCTGGCCAGATTCGTCCAGGGCAACAAATTGTGGTGCGGTGATTCCATCAGACTCCGTGTTGTAGACAACTTCCAATGCCTCTGTGTTTGAGTTGTACACTGAGACACCTCCAGCATTGTAATCAGCGATGTAAACTAGTCCATCTCTAGACGTACACGTTCCGTTTGGTTTCCAGTTCTTTTTGCTTGAACACCTGAACACCACTTCCCCCTTAGGAGTTATGGCTCTCAATTGACCACTCCCCCATTCGCTCAGTACCAAGTTCCTCTTTGGAGTTACTGACATTGCCACCAGAGGACATTTCACTGAACAACACAAGTTTCGTCCAAATACCCCAGTTGTAGAGTAAAAGCGGAGCTTGTCCTCTCCAGCAATATTGCCAACCACAAATCCAATTGCTCCAGCTTGTGACGCTGCAAGACAGTAACTAAAGGACAAATGTGGTTCTTTCTTCTTGTCTGTTAACAGAACCTGCGCAGAGATATTGCCTTTTAAGGTAAAAATAAGGAGGGTGTTACCATTTATAGTTCCAATACAGTTATCTGTTACAGCAACCGCATGCGGATGAAAATACGACTTTGTGATCGCCTTGACCAAATCTCCAGTTTTACTGATAATTTTTATTTTCCCGTTTAAATGGTCAGAGACAACAAGCCCCACCTTTGAACTATACACCATGCCTTTAATATCTTGTTTCTCTGTATCAGTGTTGCACTTGGTGAACAAAGTCTTGACATGTGTCAACGTGACTAATGGTTTCTTGGAAGAAGTTGGAGTTGTTACCACGTTGTGCTTGTCAGTTTTCTTGTTGGGTTCCTGATGGGAACTTAAATCAAGTGGAAGTGCGACTGGCCCTTGCAGTTGAGCAATTCTGTCAGTCAACATAGACTCTAACATCAAGACATCCTCATCTTTCCCCCTTCCCAGGATACCGTCGCTGAATGTGATACAGCTACCAAGCATCGCTACCGCCTGTTTAGTTGAATCCAGCTTACGTTCAAGATTTTCTGTAACTGATCTCTTTGACAGGGTGAGTTTAAGTAGCTCTGAATCTCTCTTTGAGGTTATTGACCGAACATCTCTTTCAGCAGTAGATACAATAGATTTTCGTTTTATGTCATCAATTGCTTTCAGATTGTCGATCTCCCGAGAAAGTGCCATCGCTTCATTTTCAGATGATTTGAATCTCTTTCGAAGTTTTTCCGTCAGGTCAATGATTTTTGCCTTTTTCTTTGCAGTAGCTTCTGCGATGGTTTCGCAGCTGTGTTTTCTGTGTTCCAGGTGAATACAGATCATGCATATCGCCTTGGCACATGTCTCGCAGTAAAACTCAACATCTTTGGTTTCATGTTTTGAACATCGAATCTTCTGCAATTGCCTCAACTTCTCGTCATATTTCCCGATCTTGATGTCTTCAAGAAGAACCTTCTCATGTTTCCAGGTCAAAGATGAAGCATTGTGTCCATCGGAGCAGGAGGAACACAGGTAGTCGCCACAATCCAGACACTTGGACGTGGCTGTCACATCAGATCCGTGGAGTTTGCAGGCAGTGCAACACAACCCATCAACAGTCTTCTCTTTGATCATACTTGCAAGACCTTTTACGAAGAAGTTCTTCTTGAGAGAAGGGACTTCTTCCGGAACAGGTGCGCGGCATTCTGGACAAAGGACAGGGCGACCTCCACGCTTGGCTGTGTCCACGTGGTTACGGATACACCGGAAGCAGTAGGTGTGGAGACAGGGCAGGATCCTCGGGTCCGTGTACATCTCCAGACAGATGCTGCATGTCAGGAAGTCGTCTCGGATAGATTCTGTTACGGAACGTTCTGACGTTGCCATTGCTGAATTTAAAATGTAAATTTTTAAATAGATTTTTTCATTTATTCGAAGTGCTTTTTCTTAGGAGAGAGTAAACTTGAATAAATATTTGACATGATGTTGATATTTAAGGATGACCTAAACGAATCTCAATCATTTATGTTTGAAAACACACAAGAAACTCTTTGTTATATATGACGACAGAGTAAACTATATTTTCATCATAAAAACATAAAGTAAAGACGTTAGATGATGTATGATAATCATCTCGAAAACCCGCGCTCTTTGCGTAACAAATAACCTTCAAATGACAGAACAATCGATTAATTGGATCAGAAAATGTATTTGTAGTAATGTACATAAGAGTAAAGAGGAAACATTTGGCTTATAGAATACGACCAATAAATTTCGCACTTCTTAACCGAATGATTTCAATGGAAGACTCGATGTGCTGTTATATGTACTCACGGCAATATTGATTTTCTTCCATTTAACAAAGAAACATACAAGTGTCAAAAGGTGTAGACGACATACAAGAAGCAATCTCATGTGTGGATAATATTATTGATAATTTGAGCTATTTGATGATGAAAGATAATGTGAAACTCAGTGTTTGTATATATCGTTACCTCAAGTCCACTGCAACGTGAAGGTAGCCATTATACGTCAATGCATCTTAGTTTCGTTTTGAAGAGGCGTTTAGAGGTAAAAGGAACCTTGTCTGATTGGTTGCTAGATTCAATAAATTTTGATAAAGAGAATTTCATTGGTCGTCTTAATTGAACGGATTCAGTTCAAGGAAAATCTTCAACGACCCGTTCTTAGAAACCCGTCACATAGTTTTCGTGGTAACTTATTTTACTTTCATTATCCTTTAGAAGGTATTTCATTACCAAATTATGAAAATATAATTATTGAATGTCGATAACCGCAAATTTACTTTTAGTTTCAGGACTTTTGAACATCGAAGCTTACCGAAACATCATTTATCAAATATTCTGAAATTCATAATATATTCACAACATACTTTCGAATGTCAATTTTCCATTTCCGTAGTAAATAATGGGTATATAATGCCGCCTCGTTTTAGCTTTCATTACACATTAATGATTGGAGCTGTCCTGAGTTATGCAAATGAAACAATACATATCTTACCATTCAAATCTATTGTTAGTTACCGAGTTGATCACCGCTTTTTTAACACGTTTGCAAGTTTCGCAGATGTTCAACCGTCCTCGATAATTCAGAGTAAACGTCTCAACTATAGAGTTAGCGAAGGAAAATTTCCTCTGGATAATCGAGGATGGTGTTGAACCAACGTTCAAGTACAATTTTAGATGTTAACAAACGAAAAGAAGGGACCGATCCCTTGACCTGATGATTGTGTTTAAGTTTAACTAACGAGGTCGGCTCACACGACATTGACATTTTAATGAGCAAACAATTTAGGACTTCATAGTGATAAGATTGAGTTGTACTGAGTTTAGTTAAAAATAATTCACATATGAAGTGGAAAACATCTCTAAAGAGATTGAAATATGCAGATTTGGCTACCTGTGGTCACCTTTTAAGGGTCCTGGAGGATGGAGCCATACCCTAAAAACCTATTTTCACCTTTTCTCCAGAAGCAAAATGCCTAGAAAGATTAAACCTTGTGTATAGACTCTTTAGTTGATGGGATTCAATTAAGGGATTTGTTGACCCTGTGACCTCTGATAAGGTTCAAAAGAGTCACGCCCCATAAACCTATTTTCATCTTTTTCTCCAGAAACAAAATGCCGTAAAATTGAAATCTTGTGTACAAACCTCTTAGTTGATGGGGGTTCTACTTCATACATTTCATGACCCCGTGACCCCTAATAAAGGTCACATGCGCAACTCCCCTAAAACATATTACCATCTACTTTACAACAAACAAAAGGCATCGAAAGCTGGAACCTTGTGAACTGATTAAATAACAATTAAGTAATATTTGGAACTTGAACTTTTGAGTAGAGATCACGTAATACATTCACTAAAGCGGCAGTCTCAACCATTCGAATGTGATAGTTCGTGTCTTAGGCCATTCTCTCCCCGCAGAGGCAACTCAGTCATACCTGAATAAGCCTCTGTTCTATTACGCCTAGATCCTGGGGTTCCGGCAGATTGCCCTAGCGGTAAAAAGTTGTAACTTAAAATATCTCCCTTATTTGCAGCCAATGAAAACACCTTTTGGATATCCATGACTTCAGTTTTCGTAAGATGGAAACTGATTTATAATTGTGTAAATCATTATTTGTTTATGATAGATGAAATTTTACTAATCAACCAAATAATAACTAATGAGAAGGTAAAAAGCGATTGTTTGTAATAGGAAGAATTACCTCCCCTGGATGTTAAATTTCAACGAAAGCTTTGACGAACTACACGGAGATGGCCGAGGTTTTGCGAATGACCACTTTTGAAACGGCGTCGCTGAATGCACAACTAACTTCAATTGCCTCCAATCAGATTTCTACCTTTCTATCCCGTGTATTAGCCGAAATAGAACAGATGCTAATTCAGGTATGACTGAGTTGCCTCTGTGGGGAGAGAATGGTCTTAGGCGTAAAACTCGGGAATCCGTAGTACGTGAGGTTGGGACCGCCGATTTACCAATATTTTCAGAAAAAAAACATGACCGCTGTGTCTACCCTGAAACAACAAAAAGCATGTTAACATTACTGTGGACTTACAAAGATGGGAGGGTTTGCTCCTCATATAGGATGTGGCAATCAACAGATTATCATCACAATATTTTGTTTGAAAGAATTGAGCTATCAAACCCCGTTCTTATTACATGAATGATGTCAAACCCATGCTGTAAAATTGAAAGACCGAGGTACTTGTCTCCATTTGACCAAATGTAAAAAAGACTAAATATACTAGTTTTGATAGCTTGACAATGTCAAACTTTTCAAAGTGTCTTCAAACTTTTTATTTTGGCAAACCCAGGTGTGATAAAACATTTGGTATGCATGAAGAATGCAAATTCCACTTATTGCAATAATGAAACATGAAACCAACGATAAATAAGGGTAATGAAACATACAGCGGCTCTTAATGAATGGCAAGGGAACGTAACAAATTAGGAAGGAAGATAATTCAATCATGTTTTGTCATTATTATAGTTCAACATTTGGTCATCAATATACATTCAACTCGGATTGCCGTCAACTATGATCGCATTCGTTAGCATTACTTTTTAAAAATAATATACTATGAATCGTACACATCAATATCAATAAAACATTAAAAATACGAAATAGATTGTTTGTAAATGATAAACGTACCGGCTCATTTCTTGCTCATGAAATCAAGTTGCGACGCGCAGAGAATACCGTATTTCCTCTAATAAGCGCCGGGTCTCCAATAAGCGCCGGGCCTCTAATAAGCGCCGGGGGTCATAGGTAGTTGAGAAAATAAGCGTCGGGTCTCTAATAAGCGC
This sequence comes from Steromphala cineraria, assembly GCA_916613615.1. Classification (NCBI taxonomy): domain Eukaryota; kingdom Metazoa; phylum Mollusca; class Gastropoda; order Trochida; family Trochidae; genus Steromphala; species Steromphala cineraria. Next base: position 15,112,854 of record OU744724.1, on the reverse strand, counting down.
CGGGTACAAACCATTGAATTAATGCCCCTTAGTAAACATTTTACTGATATTCATTGAAAATACTGTCCAACAGAAACTTCAATTTTCTATGAAGGAAATAAGCGCCGGGCCTCCAATCACCGCCGGGCCTCCAATAAGCGCCGGGGGGTAAAAGGGGTGCTGAAGAAATAAGCGCCCGGGCGCTTGTTAGAGGAATAACGGTACATTATGGTATGTGTAGAATGATGGTGGTGATGATAACATAACTACGGTGCTCATGGCGATTATCATGATTGTGATGATTTGATAAGAATGTGGTTTCCCATATCTAAAATCATATCATCAGGTATATGTATAATTTAAACAGAGGTCTTGACAGTGGTGGATAAAGAATGTCATTTTGGAGGGCGTTACCTAATACAATTAGGAAATGATTAATTTCGATCAAAGAATGTGGGAATGGGAAATTTCTTGTACTGATATAAAATTTCCTGTTCTACAAGTTTCTTATAATATAATATTATATAATTGTATTATATATGATAAATAACACTAACAACACTTACTCTTGCTCAAGTCGGCAATCACGCATAATAATCAGTTATAGGTACTTCGTCAATACCAGATATTCTTTGCTACTGTTTTCGACAACATCTCTCTAACCATAGTAAGATGGTTATTTGATGCACTTAAGGGGCACTTAGCAACCTCACAACCTCAGTATTGCAATTTTATTGAATGAACTTTCAAATAAAATAAATATTTCAAAATGACCTATTCATTAGATGTTTTCAGATGTTTTTGAAATAAAAAAGAAAAACATCGAAAACATAATTATGTAAGTAACCTTTGACTTTCATATTTAAGGATTCAGCCACAAGGCTGAATCCTTATTGTTATTGGCGTGTTTTTTAAAATTATTATTTCACGATTCTTGTTAACAAGATTCAGACCAAACGGCTAATGCTATCAAAGCCAAATTGTGCATGCTGGTAGACCTTGTTGAGGAGACGCGACAATAAGCCTTTGGGCCAATTCGGCCCATAAATAAAGGGCCCAGCTAGGCCAAAAGTTTGAAAATTTAACATTGATTTTTTTTTTCAAAATGCACTTAGAAACCTGAAACCTTTTTTAAAAGATGCGCAATAAAACATAATGCAAAAAATGAAATCATGACAAATTCGTAGGACACGTGGTTTGGCCGCCATGCATCTTGCTTTAAGTGCATTTTCGGCAATTTCCGACCCCACCCACCTTTGACAATCTTCTCCTCTGAAGATACTTGCACCAGAAAGCTGGAATTTACACTCAAAGTAGCTGAAGCATTGTAGTTGTTAATTTGAATTCTAGGAAGTCCTAACGTTAATACTTTTTTGGCTGTGACCTTTCAAAGATGACCAAAATCTAAAAATCGCAACCTTCAAGGGCAGATTACTCAAAACCCAGACCAATGAAATTTCCAACGTTTGAAGTATGAATTAGTGGGAAATTGCTTTCTCCTAGCGTTGTGTAACAACAGTCACGTGACTGGTCACTCCGCCAGGTGGCGTTGGTTAAAGGGTATAAAAAGGGTGTTGAGTTTGAAATCGTTCTCTTGCTTGTGCAATCAAGACCGTTTATCACTAAAATACAATATCATTGTAGTTTTTACATTGTGATGACTTGTGTTTCAACATATTTTCTTGTTTTCAGATTATCGATATCATCCAGGATATTGAGCGAACATGACCGGTTGCATCATGTCAGTCATTGGGCCCGCAAGCCATTATAATTTGCAAAAGTTTGTATGTTTTTGAGCTGGCAATCCGTTATAATAGTGCATTTATTTTGTGTTGTCGTTGGCTGGCAAGCCATTAGAATATTGCATTATCTCATGTGAATTGTATTGTCTTGGCTGGCAAGCCTTTATAATATGGCTATATTCTATATATAAGCTACTATGTGTAGTTTTTACGTGTCATTATATGCAAATTTCATATACTGTAAACCCTCCAGTATTATGCTGTTACATTCGTAGAGGGGACACGTTTCCAGAGTGTTTTTCTTTAACAGTTTTTATCTCTGGTTTTACGTGTCGGGTTTCAGCATCTCGGTTTTTCTGAATAAAATGTTCATGTTCATTTGAATGAGATTGGTAACTATTGTTTCAAGTTGTGTAACCATGTGTTGAGTTGGGTTGTGGTAAATAAAACGGTCGCACTAATCACGAGCGTATTCCAGTTCGATTGTGTTGTGTTGTATGTTGTGTAACGTGGGGTTAGGAGAATAGAATTTTAGCAGTTTAGCTTGGTCCGCTGACCAGTAAAGACGTGTCTCTGTTGCTCTCAGTTTCTTTGCTAAATTCTTTATATTTGCCATACATTTGTTGTGTATCGCAAATACTTCATTCGATTTCGATTGAATATTGCTTTTGCAACCACAAACGTTGTTGTAATCAAAGTATTTACATTATTTATTTCCTAAAACTAATAATGTAAATATTTATTATTGTGTAGAGTTTACTACACTTGATATAGTTACGCTAGGTGCGCTTGGGGTCGCTTGGGGTGGTTAGAGTTCTCCTGATTGAAGGGTTGATTGGCCTTTGTACCAGTTTACATTACATCTGCTTCGCGGAGAGCTTAATTGATTGCTATTACGACAACTCTGCTTCGCGGAGACTTGTTTTGTAATTCAATTACCTTGTTGATATAACAACAATGCATTCTGATTCTGACGATGCTATTGATAGGGAATGGGATTCACAGCACGAGTTGTAGAATACTCAACAGAGTCTGAATACTGAAATAACTTTCAAACCATGCTTTCCAAACGCCAAAAAAGAAAGTTAGAAGATGATAATCAATCTGACATTTCAGAACCTGAAATTAAGTTTATTGTTGTTCTCTCCCCTGTTGATCCCCGTACCACCCTTAAGAATATCTCTGCCATAGCCCTTGCCAAAGACATACAGAAAAATATTGGTGACATTGACAACCTTAAGAAACTTGAAAGGGGCGATATTGTGCTTCGGTGCAAATCTAAACCACAACTACAAAGAGCTTTGGGTTTAACTCGACTCTGTGGCAAGCACATCGAAACTCATGTTCCCAAAAGTCTAAAAGAAAGCAAGGGTGTAATTTACAATGTTGATAAGGAACTTTCAGACAAAGACATAGCTTCCGAACTTAAAGGTTACAAGGTCACTGAGGCCAAACGTCTGCTAAGAGGTAGAGAGAAAGAGATAACAACCTCTGTTCTTCTTACTTTTTCCTCTCCCTGATAGAGTGTCTTTGCTCTATCAATCCTTTAAAGTAAGATTGTATGTTCCCCCAGCACTCAGGTGCTACAAATGTCAACGTTTTGAGCACACAGCAAATAATTGCAACACAACAGTTCCTCAAAAATATGCCTTCGTTGTAGTGGTAACCACTCATACCAAGATTGTCCATCTAAAGACACTTTAAAGTGTTCCAATTGTGGAGGCAACCATAGTGCTGCTTACAAGGGGTGTCCCAAATACAAACAGGCTGTGGAGGTACAACGTGTTCGAGTAGAGAACAAGATCTCCTACAAAGAAGCTGTACATATAGTTAAGGAAAATGTACCATCCTTTGCAAGTGTGGTAGCACGTAATCCACAAACTATAGCTACTGAAAGCTTCAGTCAAAGCTCCACAGTTCAGAGCCAAGAGCAAATTATTCAATCTGCCTTGAAAGCCACTTGCAGCTGCAAATGTACCAATCATGGCCCTGCTTCACAACATCCAACTGCTAAAGCACCACAATCATCTCTTGCATCATCTTCCAAAAATGTAGGAATAACATCTGAAAATCTTGTCACCTTCCTACTGGAAGTGCTTACAGTATGCTTTGGCTCGACCAATAGAGAAGACCAAAAAAGTAAAATCATGGAAGCTGCTAAATCCCATTTGAAATTTGATGTCCCAGAAGATAGATTTAGGACATTCTCAACTAACAAATCATGATGGAGTCGGCAATAGTGCTTCTCAGCATATTGCAGTGGAATGCTCAGAGTTTAGTAGCACATGGGCCACAGTTAAAGCAACATCTTGGTAAACTGGACTCATTGCCCGACCTTATTTGTGTCCAAGAAACATTTCTTTGGCCAGAATGCCAGTTTAAGATCAATGTTTACGCTTGTTTTCGTCAAGATAGAGTCACTTTTGACCCAACTACAAACTATCCCCGTAGAGGAGGATGTGCCATATTTGTAAAATCAGATCTTACCTATAAAGTTCACAATCTCCCAAAATTAAAATTTGAAGCAATAGCCATGAAGATCTTCAATAGAAACCAACGTGCTGTAACAGTATTTAATGTTTACAGCAATGGCGCACCATCAGTCATTGACTATAAGAAAATGATGGAAAATGCAGAAGGTCCTTATGTCATCTGTGGAGATTTCAATAGCCATCATGAGATGTGGGGTTGCAAAAAGACGGATTTGGCTGGGTCAATCATTGAGGATTTTATTGACGAATATGATTTAGTAGTTCTTAATAATGGAAAGGCAACTCGTGTTAATGTGAGTAATCTAACCTACTCTGTATTAGACCTCACCCTTGTAACAGCTTCCTTATCTGCAAAATGTGAGTGGGATGTATTCCAAGAAGATACTCTAAGCAGTGATCATTTCCCAGTATACACTCAAGTATATTTCACTCCACTTAGAACTTCTTCATGTCGCATCCCTCGATGGAAGTTCAGATCAGCTAACTGGGATGAGTTTTCTAGACAATGCGGAGATGAGATTTCTGAAGATCTTGTATCATCAGATATTGAAACATCTAATGAAAATCTAACAAATAAGATAATCGAAATATCACATAGATGCATAGGTTAAACTACTGGAAAATATCAACCCAAAGTTTCACAGTTCTGGTGGAACAAGGAATGTGATGAAGCTAATCGAGCTCGACATAAAGCTTACAACAAGGTCTGCAGAACATCACTTCCTGCTGACCTTCAAGCCTTCAGGAAAAAGCGTGCTGAATATCAACGTATAGTCCGTAGAGTTAAACGCTCAAGCTGGCGCTATTATATAACAACAATCAATAGACATACCCCCTTATCAACTGTCTGGTCCAAGGTGAAAAGGATAAGTGGAAACTTTAACAAAAACCCTATTCCAGTCCTTGGCGCAAATGGAGAAGCTGTTACCAATCCTGAAAAAGCAGAGTTGCTTGCTGAACAATTTGAAAATGTCAGCAGCATAGAAAACTTTTCCGCTGATTTTCAAGACCAAATTACAACAACAGAGTATGAATTTAACGCATTTATTGAGAAAGCAATATTAGACCCTTGTTTGCCACTGGATATGCCCTTCACCTTTGCAGAGCTGAAAACAGCAATCCATAAAGGCAAAAATACATCACCAGGGGCTGATGACCTTTGCTATGAGCACTTCAAACGTATGCCTCATAGTTCATTAGAAATAGTTATGGATATACTTAACCAAAGTTTGCTTAGTGGAGAAATCCCAAAAGTATGGACAGAGGCTGTTGTGATTCCTATTCCAAAACCAGGAAAAGATACATCATTACCATCATCGTATCGACCAATTGCCCTTACATCCAATTTGTGCAAAATCATGGAAAGATTGGTTACTAACCGTCTTAGTTATCACATGGAGTCCAATCAACTTCTAACTAGGATTCAATCTGGTTTTAGGTAAAAATCGCTCATGCACTGACCAACTCATTCGTGTTCAAACAGAGGCACAGAAAGCTATTGGCAATCAAGAATATATGATATGTGTATTCTTAGATATCGAGAAATCTTATGATATGCTCTGGAGACAAGGGCTTTTATTCAAACTCCAAATTCTTGGCGTTAAAGGACGCATGCTAAAATGGATAAGCTCCTTCCTCTCTCATAGAAGTATTCGAGTTCGCATAGGACAAGAACTATCTGGAGTACATATACTTGAAAATGGAACCCCCCAAGGAAGTGTTATAAGTCTGCTTCTTTTTAACATTATGATTAATGATATGTTTGATTCATTACCTGTGAATATTGATGCCTCTCAATTTGCTGATGATGGAGCGTTTTGGAGACGTTTTGGAAATCTGGAATTCGTTCGCTGTTCCATTCAATCAGGACTAGACGCTGTTTTCAAATGGTGCTCGCAATGGGGATTTAAGATATCTATAGCAAAGTCTGTGGCAATGAATTTTACTCGGCGCAAACTAGATCCCGATTTGTTACTTACTATTGAAAGTCGACGAATCAACTTTGTCCCTGATTTTAAATTTCTAGGAGTTCACTTCGATAGTAAGCTAACTTGGGCTCGCCATATCACCTACCTATCAGGAAGGTGTTGAAAGGCAACAAAATGGGGTGCTGATAAGTCTTCTTTGCTACTGCTCTATAAAGCACTTATTCTCTCAAGACTAGATTATGGCAGTCAAGTTTTTATTCATGCAGCAAAATCCCATTTAACTTAACTTGATCGAGTACAGTCAAAGGCTTTAAGAATAGCTACAGGGGCATTCCCTTCTACTCCCATAGCTGCAATGCAAGTAGAGTGTGCAGAGCAACCTCTTAAGTACTGCCGCCAAACATCTTCCCTTAAGACTTATCTTTCATTAGTATCTTCTCCTGATTATCAATCGGCTAGAGATGTGCTAAGCGACTGCACTGAGTATGCCATCAGTGACTGGAGTCATGGTAAATTACCCTTTGGGTTAACAGCTCTCCAACTTGCACACCAGTGCAACATTCAGGATTTCAAACTTAATTCCCCTTGCAGCCTCCCAAAATCAGCTTCATGGTGCCTAACCCAACCATCAATTAAGATAGATTTGGTCTCAATTGTAAATAAACAAATCAGTCCTAACATCATCAAAGCTATAGCAGAAGACTTCATAAGCACAAAATATCATGGTTTCACCCATATCTATACAGATACCTCTAAAGATCCTACTACAGGGCACGTTGGCGGAGCTTTCTACATACCATCCTTGGAAGTAGAAGAATCGTTCAGACTCCAAGATCATATTTCAGTATTTGCTGCGGAATTAACTGCTATTTATAAAGCTTTAGTTTGGGTGAAACAACAAAGCCATGAATCAATTGTTTTTACAGATTCTTTGGCAGCAGTTCAAGCTATTCAATCAGGTGTATATGGACAATGCAGTGACATTTTGTATGACATATTGTATCTGGTCACAATTTTAAATGAAACATATATCAGCTGTGATTTCGTATGGGTTCCTGCTCATGTTGGTCTAGCTGGTAACGAAAAAGTTGATCATCTTGCAAAGTCTTCATTAACAAAACTTCAAATTGACATTGAAGATATCTGCCCCATCCCCAAAGACATCTATACAAACATAAATAAGGCAAATGGTGACAAGTGGCAAAGTGACTCGGATAATGGCAGCACTGCAAGGCAAATGTACAGTTCATGTCCAACAATTGAAAAGCATACCAAGATCCGTCCACAAAATCGAAGAGAAAAAGTTATTCTTACTCGTCTGAGGCTTGGTCATTGCGGATTAAACGCATACAGGCATATCTTAGACAAAAATGTACCTCAGCTATGTATTCATTGTTTTACAAATACACCAGAAACAATCTTTCATTTTATCTTAGAATGTTAAGGTCATAACAAGCAACGCCAGGACCTCAGAGAGGTTGTTATCTCAAAATCAAACGTCTTCTCAATTAGATCCATATTAGGAGAAAACTTGATGTTTGGCGAAGTTCAAAGGTCACTTTTAGATTTTGTCAATGTAACAGAAGTGATTTTTAGACCACCTCCACCGGGATTCGAACCCGGGACCTCCGGGTTGAGAGTCCTGCACTCTATCTGTTCGGCCAAAGAGATATCCCTCTAGCCAAAGCCAGTAGAAATGCTTATATCTCACCCTGTCACATACACCCCCTCCACAAAGTGACTCGTCCTCGAGTAAAGCCAGTTGGAGTTATCAAGCACCTCAGTTCGCCGTACTCAGGGTGTTGTGAACACAAGGGAGTTGCCCCGGGCCCCACGTTGGGCGCCAAATGTATCAGAGGGATTCCACGCTTCAAGCGTTTCTCACCTTCCACTGCGACATCTTGAGGACTTTGAAATTGAAGTTATGGGAGCCGGCGACAACATCCTTCCATACTCAGGATATTTGGAGGCCAAGGTCAACATTCCATTCATCAACAGGGAGTTGGACATCATACTTCTAGTCACAGGAGACACAGAGTACAACAGACGTGTACCACTAGTGATTGGCACCAACGTGATTGACCTTGTTGAGAGTTTCATGGAACCTGTTGATAGCACCATACCAGCCTCTTGGGTGACAGCTCTACGATCACAAGCCAATGGTATCATCGGACAAGTGAGATCTTCCAACAAGACACCGATCCATATTCAACCAAACCAGATGATGACCATTGATGGACTTGTGCGCCACCAGCCTGGAAGAGCCACAGCTATCACAGAACACCATGACTTGGACTCAGACCTTCGGACAGGACTCTCAGTTTGCCCACGACTCGTCGAGATTGGTAAGCGAAGTAACTCCTCCAGAGTGCCTGTTCGGACCATCACTATACCTGCCAAGACCAGACTCTGTCAGCTTCACGAGGTTCGCGTGGTCAGTGAAGTACCTGTTGGTGCTCTGCCAACCAAGACCAGCACCAGCCAGGAGACTTCGACCTCACCAGTAGACATGGATCTCTCCCACAGTTGTCTCACCGATGGACAGAAGGATGAAGCCTTGACTATGCTTTCTAGATTGAACTGCATCATGTCGAAGAGCCTCATCGACTTGGGACATATTACAGCTGTTCAACATGAAATCAACCTCATGGATGACACTCCCTTCAAGGAACCTCACCGACGTATCCCACCAGGAATGTTTGAGGAAGTCAGAGAACACCTTCATGAGATGTTGACATGTGGAGCCATTCGTGAGTCTCATAGCCCTTTTTCGTCTAACATCGTGCTTGTGAGGAAGAAAGACAAGTCACTGAGATTGTGCTTGGATTTTCGTCAGATAAATCGACAAACGGTTAAAGACGCCTACGCCATCCCAAGGATTGATGAAACTTTGGATTGTCTGTCAGGATCGTCAATATTTTCAAAGTTAGACTTGCGCTCAGGCTATTGGCAAGTGGAACTCAAAGAGGAGGACAAGCATAAAACAGCCTTTTCAGCTGGACCTCTTGGATTCTACGAGTGCAATAGAATGCCATTTGGACTTACCAACGCACCTGCCACATTTCAGCGTCTAATGGAGAAATGCATGGGAGATCTCAACCTCAAGGAGTGTCTCATTTACCTGGATGACATCATTATCTTCTCGACAACATTTGAGGAACACTTGAAACGTCTTGAAGCAGTATTCCAGCGCCTCAAAGACAACGGACTGAAGCTCAAACCTTCCAAGTGTGAGTTATTCAGGGATCGTGTGACATACCTTGGGCATGTTGTTTCTTGCAACGGGATAGAGACAGACCCAGAGAAGGTCTCAGCACTCAAGAACTGGCCAATTCTGGACTGGGAGCTGTTCTCTACCAGAAGCAAGACAACAAGATGAGAGTGATCGCATATGCAAGTAGAGGACTCAGGAAGAGTGAGAGAAACTATCCTGCACACAAGCTGGAGTTTTTAGCACTCAAATGGGCAGTAACAGACAAGTTTCACGAGTACCTGTATGGAAACAACCCTCTTACCTACGTCTTGACATCTGCCAAGCTCGACGTAACAGGACACAGGTGGCTCGCTGCTCTCTCAGCTTATGACTTTATCATCACCTATTGTGCAGGCAAAACCAACATGGAAGCCGATGGATTATCAAGGAGACCAGTTTTTGCTAACAGCCAGGAGTGCCACATTGAACCATCCTCAATCAAAGCTATCTGCCAAGTCCATCGCACCAGCTGCATTGCCGTCGAAAGCTTGTCTTGTGATGAGAAAGTTGTTTGCCAAGATGATATCCTTCCATTGACCCCTACATCATTGTCCTGGAAGAAGGAACAACTCAGTGATCAACATCTTGGACGTGTAATCAATCTCATTAGCAAAGGAGTTCGACTCACAGCACGTCAACGGTCACTTGAGGATCCCACTGTGAGGAGACTACTGCAGGACTGGGACAAGTTATTTATCAAGAATGGGATATTGTTCAGGCGCGTCAGCAACACCGTAGTCATAGAACAGCAGCTAGTTCTGCCCAAGAACAAGATACAGGACGTACTCCAACATCTCTATGACAACTCAGGACACCAAGGACGCGACAGGACTATTCACCTTGTGAGATCACGGTTCTTCTGGCCTGGAATGTCTGAGGATGTGGAGAAATACATCAAGAACTGTGGAAATTGTGTCCGACGCAAGTCAAAGACCTCTGTGAAAGCTGCATCACTTGTGAGCATCCACACATCACAGCCCATGGAACTTGTCTGTCTAGACTATCTAAAGCTTGAGGAATCCAAAGTTGGCTAAAAACATCCTTGTGATCACAGATAATTTCACCCGCTATGCCATTGCTATTCCAACTCGGAACCAATCAGCCAAGACTACAGTAAGAGTGTTATTTGACAACTTCCTTGTGCATTATGGATTCCCAGCTAAGCTCCACAGCGACCAAGGGAGAAACTTCGAGGGTAACATCATCAGAGAACTGTGCCAACTTACTGGAATAAAGAAGACAAGAACGACGCCATATCACCCTCAAGGTAATGGTATGACGGAACGTTTCAACCAGACTCTGATGAACATGTTGGGTACCCTGGATGAAGATAAAAAGAGTGACTGGAAAACCTACGTTCCTGCTCTCGTCCATTCCTACAACGCTACGAGGCATGAAAGTACAGGATTCACTCCCTTCTATCTCATGTTTGGAAGACACCCTCGACTCCCAGTTGATGCCTTTCTAGGATTTGACCTTGGACAAGGACAAGCTACTTGCACACAGTACGCCAACAATCTGAAGAAGCGGCTACAGTTTGCTTACAACATAGCTTCCAAGGCATCCCGGAAGGCAGGACAACGCCACAAACAACAATATGACAAGAAAGTGAGAGAGTCCTTTCTACAACCAAATGATCGTGTTCTTGTGCGCCTTGTGGGACTAACAGGAAGGAACAAGATTGCCAACAAGTGGGGAAAGGACGTCTACATCGTTGCCAAGCAACCCAACAAGGACATTCCCGTTTAAACTTTGAGGCAAGAAAGTGGTCAGGGGCCAGTGAAGACTCTCCACTGGAACATGCTCCTGCCACTGGAATCTGTTTCCCTGCATCAAGACACACCCAGGACAGAACGACGGCAATCTGGAAGAAGCAAGAAGTCTGTGTCACTCCGAGTGAAGGAATTTCAAGCTTCTGACAGATCCGAAGAGGACAGCCAGGATGAAGACGAAGTGATACTGCTGCCCAGACTGAGGAGTCAAGCCAGACCAACGCATCACGTTCCAAGTGCCGGATCTGGACCTCCCACTCAGCGCTCAGGATCTTCTGCAAGCCAGCCAGAGACCACGGAGCCAGCAGCAGTTATCTCCCCTGTAAGCACTTCAGTCCTAGGAAGGTCGACTTCAACGTCTCTCCTGCCGTCAACCTGGAATCCACATCACCTACCCATCTTGATTATCTGCAGTCGGGGAGGCCTACCCGACTCAGAGCCCGTCCAGCCTGGATGCAGAGTGACCAGTGGGTTACAAACTTCGGCTCCATCGTTTCACATTCATCCAGAAGAGGAAGAGGTTTTTGTATGATTTCGTGTATATATTGTTTGTCATTTGTTTGGGTTTGGTTAGTTTGGTTTTTGTTTGCTCTTGAGTGATTTCATAATCATTGAACTTAGGTTTTCATCGGAGTACCACTGTGTTTGGTGTTGGCATAACTTTTTGGGCCATTTTCCTTGTCCCAGTGATTCTCATCATTGGCCTGTTCCTTTGTTCTTTAAATGTTGAGGACAACATTTTCCAAAGGGGGGGAAGATGTCGCCGACAGCCTTCTATTTTCCCTTTTATTTCATTAGAAGGCTGCTTCTCTGCTGTCTATATGTAGAGAGTCGTACGTGCTACCCGTATTTGGCTACACGCCAGATCACGTGCATTTCATGCCTGTGACGTGTGACACTTTCATGTCACCCACCGACCATGTGGGATGTGTACAACATCTTTCTAATGTTGTTCTATATTTCACAGGTAAGTACAACCTCTACATATCTTTCATGTCTTTGCTAGTATATATATATTATTATCATAATCATAATAATAACCTTAAGTTAATAATTAATCGCGATCGCATATGTAAACTTATTCTCGCGTGAAGCACATTCTAACTAGCATAGCACGTACGGCAGTGTATGAATGATCATGTTTAAATAGGTAAAGTATATATTAAATTATCAATTTTATATATTTCTGACTGATCGCTAATGCTTGACGTCACATCAATTGTAAATATACGGGACCTAGCGCCAATGCGTGACGTCATATGTATTTTATCAAGTATACACTTATAGAATAACTATCATGTACAATGCTTATATATCTATAATTGTATTCTTTATTGCCAATGTATGTATCTCTAGTATAACATATATGTGAGAACTTTCATGTCACCAACCGACCATGTCGGATGTGTACAACATCTGTCTAATGTTGTTCTATATTTCACAGGAAATAAACTGGTTTGAATTTTCGACGACGTTCCCCGTCTTTTACTTCATTGTCCAAGGACATCTATGACCTGAACCCGTGACAAATATGATAGGCAAATATGATATTATCTAATCTTTTAATCCTTTCTTTTTTTATACCCCCGACCAACGGTCCGGGGTATCTAGTAATACCAACGATTCCGTCTGTGTGTGTGTGTGTCCATCCGAGGACATTTTTTATCCGACCTATTACGGGAAAACCATTTGTCCGATTTATTTCAAATTTTGCACATGTCTTCTACCCTTCTAGGAGGGGTGCAGTGCAAAGTAACAGCAAATTTCGTTAATATTTGATTTTTTTATTAATTTTTTACAAATTTCCATGTTTTGAACGTAGTCATTTTCCAATATCAGATTTGTCCGACCTATTACGGGAAAACTATTTAACCGATTAATTTCAAATGGGGTGCAGTGCGAAGTAACAGCAAATTTCGTTAATATTCGAATTTTTTACAAATTTCCATGTTTTGAACTTAGTCATTTTCCAATATCAGATTTGTCCGACCTATTACGGGAAAAAATTTCATCTAATTCTTTTCACATTTTGCATGTGTCTTCTTCCCTACTAGGAGCGGTGCAGTGCCAAATCAAAACTAAAATTGATGAGTGTTTTTTGTGTGTGTGTTTTTTTTTACAAACTTCCATTTTTTTTATTAGTCATTTTTCTCAATTCCTCTTTGGGGGTCAAATGCTGTGCTAGAGATGACTACATTGAAAGTAAAAAATAATTCAGTTAGTCAGGGATGCACGGTCGGGGGTATTAGTGAGCCACGCTCACTTTTTTGCTTGTTTAACAATATTTTAACATTACCTTTTAATGCAGGGCGCATATAGGTCATTTGTGGCCCAACGTCGCCCTTAAATCCACTACCTACCTACCTATGTATTGTTTGATTTGTAAATCAAAGGGCAATTTTGAAAGTTGTCATGACCACTGGCAAATACCTACCATAGAATTTTATGATTTTTGCATGACAGTTAGACATTGGCAAGGTATTTAAGATAAAAGAATAAAATCGAACAGTCATTTCCGGTCAGGAGCAGAGGTCAAAGTTTGCATTTTGAAAAGTGGTGTTTCAGTGGGTATGTTTAAGACATCGTAGCGAATCAACGACGTAGGATAACACATTGTTCTATATATCATATGGAAGCCAAAAGTTTATAGATTTTTTAAAAATTGAACCGAAAATTCTGATTTTGTATTAACATTGAGTTACTGATCTATATATTTCTAATTTATTATATTTAGTTATCCTCTTCGAAATTGTGAAAAATTTGTTCACCACAACTATGTTGAAACCAAGAAAATATTAAAGGTGAAATAAAAACATTCTAAAAAAATATTGAAGATGATATTTCTCACATTGTCAAAATTGTTATGCAAATTAGAAAGTTCTTCTTTTCGTTAAAGGCCGAGATATTATTACTGAATTCAACATTGTTAACTGTTGGAATGGACATATGCAAATTACTCAAACTTGTTCTTTGAATTATCGAAAAATTTCTATAAATATTGTCACAAATTTAAGAAATACGTTTCTCCGGCCCCAGGAAAATGAACAATGCTTATATGTATGACTGGTCTAAATAATCAGATAGAAGGTATCCAAACGACAAACGTATACCCCTTTGGGATCTGTAACGTAGTGTAGCAGAATTAACAATCTTATGCAAATTTGATTCGTTTAAAATATCGTAGCGAATCAACGACGTACGATAACGCATTGTTCTATATATCATACGAAAGCCAAAAGTCCATATATAGATTTTTAAAAAAAGAAACAATTAATTCAGATATTTTTTTTACATTGAGTTACGGACCTTTGAATATTGTCAACCCTGCATGCGTTTTGAATGCATTTAATAACTGTATGTTTGCAAAATGCGTTAATCATCAACAAAAGACTATTACCCAGAAGCTTTTGACTGAAATCATTACTTTTGTGAATTACATTAACACCATACAGCACTGAATCCGTTTGTCGTTGCTTGCGACTATATTTATTTTTCAAATTTCTACCATCATTTGTAATACAAAACAACATATATTCTTGCACAAACAATGAATGTTTTACACGTTAAGTATGTAACCCTTCCCATAAACAATATATTTTTGAAAATATAGCTGGTGCAATAATAGTGCCCATGGAAAAAGTATTGCAATATTATAATTGTATTGCACACTCTTCAGAAGTTCAGTGCGATATAACGGTATGACGGTGATGAATGTGGTTTTGATGTTTATGGTGTTGTAGTTCCTATGTTCATTGTGATAAATACTGGACAAAAAAAGTTAGGGATCAACAGGATAAAAGGTGGTAAAGTCAACACAAGAAAAAAACAAATGAATTGAAATAACGAACATTGTAGTGTTATCTGTTGGGAAGTTGATGCACGTGATACAGGGCATTGCACGTGCACAGTATGCATGTCGTGGCACGAAAGCAGCACGTGGTATGATTCCTTATTGAAACTCCCATATGCTTTAGTGGAAGTCATTGGTCAAAAAGCTTTGTTACCAAGCACATTATCACAGGTCGGTTGGTTAACTCTTGTGAAAAACCAATATGCCTCAAAGACGTCACTTAACCACTGCTGAGGCGAATCGCGCAGTTGGTATGCTCGAAATGGGCCATTCTCAGAGAAGGTTCGGTGGCGTGATGGGTGTCTCCCAAAGTGTCATTTCCCGGTTGTGGACACGATACCAGACAACCAATAACGTCCAGGAACTCCCTAGAAGTGGGAGACCACGTGCTACGACAGCCCAACAGGATCGTTATCTCGGTGTTCTGACACGCCGAAATCGTTTCCAAGATTGAATAGAGCCTTTCAACAAGCCACTGGTGTCATTATCACACCTCGAACTGTTCGTAACCGTCTTCACAGAATGGGTCTTCATGCACATCGTCCAGCTGTACGGCCACATCTCCTTCCAAGACACAGAAGAGCCAGAGTCGAGTGGTGTTAAAATCACGTTCAATGGCAGAGACGTCACTGGCGTAATGTCTTATTCACGGACGAGTCACGATTTGCCTCGACTTCCATGATGGCAGGAGACGTGTTTGGCGTCAACAGGGAGAACGTTATGCCAACTGCACTGTGCTGGAACATGACAGGTTTGGAGGAGGTTCCTTGATGGTATGGGGCGGCATTTGCCATGGTGGTCATACAGACTTGGTGGTTCTCAGGGGCACTTTGACTGGTCAGCGCTACAGGGACACTATCCTGCATCCAATTGTCAGGCCTTTTGCGGGAGCCATGGGTCCATATTTTGTTCTGATGGACAACAATGGTTGTCCCCACCGTGCAAGGATTGTCAATGAGTATGTGCAACGCGAAACAATCACAAGGATGCCATGGCCGGCAGTGTCCCCGGACCTTAATCCTATCGAACATGTCTGGGATCAACTGCAGGTTCGGATTTCACACCTTGAAAGACTTCCACAGACGCTCAATGAACTTGAAAATGTTCTTGTCCAGGAATGGACAAATATTCCTTAAAACAATTTTCAAACACTGATTATTGGCATGCAACGTCGATGTCAAGCCCTGTTGAACGCACGCGGAGGTCATACACAATATTGACGATGATTTGTGAAGTGACATGATTCCAGAGTTGCGCCAATGATGCCCAGTTTCTCACGATGTTCAGGGGTGACCAGCTTCTAGTGCCATTGGTATTCTTTATGATGCTTTGACGACGTCATTTGTTCAAAATGTTGTTAAACGCTTCAGAAATGAAATGAAATGTTGTATCTTTATTTTCCTTGAGGGATAAAAAAGTTCAAAATAAGTGATCCTTAACTTTTTTTTGTCCAGACTTATTGTCAGTAATGATGGTGAAGTCAACTCGATGGTAAAACCAGGAATCTAGAAACCAATTGTATCTAGAAGATCTTTTTCCATAAATTCCAGAACTTCGTCTAGTGGATTTTTCTTTTTCTTCTTGGCGTTCTGTACCCTTTTAGCGACGGTAAGTTCTTTGCTTAATTTTTTCGTCTTTGGAACAGGTATCCAACATTTGCATCTAAAATAGTTCTCTTCGTATTCAGGAACCTTTATCTCCTTTCCCTTTTTATTCTTTGATGCATGATGTTGTTTGTTCGAAATTCGCCGTCTATGTTGTTCATCTTTAGTCAAATATTGTCTCACGGAAACCTGTAACATTAAAAGAACAACCCTATTCTTTTCTCAGTAAAAAAACAATCGTCACATATAACAATATTTAATTCTTCCCACAGAGGTGACTGGAGTAATAAAACCCCCGATCTAACCTCTTTTCTAAAGAGATCCGTTGGGGTTGGAAGGATAGAACTTGATCATAGTTAGGCAATTATAAGTGACGCTATTTTACTATTTTGAAAGTATCCGTAATTGTTTTCTTCTGGAAAACTAGTTTTCTTCACAAACACGCCCCACCGCTAATGGCTGAAATATTGCCCTAGCGGCGTTAACGATTAACTCACTCACTTACGGCTAATTGAGAGTACCGTAAACTACCCGATGACCTACTATTTTTACAACAGATCAAGATTTTATTAATTGAATTGCCTCTGTGTGGAGAGATTGACAATCGTCATGTAAATGACAAATACATCGTCTTTATGAATGATCTAATATCATATAATTGATGTTTGCATATCACCAATCAGAATTAATTATAATGACAAGTTTTTAAACCAAACTTTATAATATAAATGATGTGAAGAAGAGCAGCTCACAGCATTTGCCAAATATATATACATATACGAGGAAAACACTTACATCTTCGAGATACCAGTCCGGAGAATTGCGAAATCCCTTGTTGTCGTGACCAACTCTAATTTTGGTCAATGGACCCACGTCAATCCCTTTAAACTGTTAAAAAATAAAAGCATATTTTGCAAAGCTTAACTTATGACAAATTCGTCCAAGCTAACACTGCATCTTATTACTTGATAATTGCCAAAAATAATAACTATTTTCTTCACTGTATCTTATTTCATGATAATTGCCAAACATAATAACTATTATCTCCCATGGAAAAGCGACTCAAATAAGAACGGACATCGAATGTGATTTGAAACTTTGAGAGATGTTTTTATGTCATGAACATATGTAAAGGATAATAACAACCTATCCGCACTGCGACAGGAATATCCCTACATTCATTCTATTCTCGGTATCAGTTTTAAGGGACCCTCCTCTAGTCGTTGGGGGTCACATATGCCAAACTCAATATATTGTGTATAAGTGTCTTTTGTGTAAATTTTTTTATATATTGTGTAAGTGTCATTTGATTGCGAAGTATCAACTGTTGTAGTCAAGTATAATGTTGTGAATCGACGTTATTTTTTAAACTTACCAACTACAGTCAGAATTACACTTATGTGTAGCATAAAACATAGATGTTAAGAATGATCAATAAACAATCTAAACCTAAGTTTACGTAAAATTAAATACAATAATATAGAATATATATGGCTATTATAAGATTTTTTTAAAAACCAATAATTAATCATACAAGAACCATTTGCAATAAATATGTGAGATGCTCTGAATTCAGCAGCAAAATGGAAACACGTGAGAAAGTGCTTTCGTTTGAAATTAAGCCTTGCCAAACCAGCAGTTATTTAATGACATTATTTTTTGTTTCTCAACCAAGTCGCTTATAAATAATTCAGTAACAGCTTTGAACAATAACCATAATCATAACTCTGATGTGTTCATTTGCAACGAGTCTGTTACGACGTAAGATGTAATAAACGTGGTAAGATGTAATAACTGCGGTAAATTGTAATAACACAGTGAATCAAAAAGGAATATTTCAACTCAAATATTAAAAAAATATCCGAATTTTTAATTAATACCCCTGCCATCTATTGTTTTTAAAAGATAACATTGCAAATACTATAATTCTATTCTTGAGTCGGCTAGTGTCTCATGCAAATTCGAATTTTGCATGAGAATTTGAGATCCCAGAATAAGATCAAGAATGGTTATCTTTTGAAATGATAATTCATGATACCCTACTTGATATTTACTTGACACATTGATATGTGGAAAATTTTCCATTCTGTAGATATGTTACCTGAAAATGATTTTTCTTTCCCTTCTCGAAGTTTGCCCAAGGATTCTCCAAGTATATTGGCCGAGATGTGCCGCTTTTACCATACAACTGTATAAAGACATGCGCATCTGTGGCTGCATCATGCTTTTTACCAGTCTGTACTGTTACCTCATACCGAACTCGATTTTTTGTCACTGTTGATTAACAATTTGAAATAATAATAATAATAATAATAATAATAATAATAATAATAATAATGATAATAATTTGATATAAATTATGCATTTATGATATAAGTAAAATCTATAAAACATTGGGCATTTTAACCTAAAAGTTGATGTTTACAACAGTTAACAAAAAAAAAAAAATTCCACTTTTTTGTTTTAGTATTTGTTTTACATATTTATGTGACAGAAAATGTTATTTGGGTTTAAAATGAATAAAACGTGTCAATATTGTTACAACAACATTATGCACGGTTGTCCAAATATCCGTCTTCATATGTTCGGTTCGGTATAGAGAAATAAAATGATTTAAACTGTGTTGATAAATCGACATTTACTGTAGCTGGTGTGCGTCATTGAGTCAAACGTAATTTTAGAAACTTATCTATTGCAGAAAATGAAATAAATGTAGGCAAGTAGTATATGGAAATCCAATCACCACCTTTAAAAACTTTTAATTATCTTTATGTTTTTTCTACTGTTCATTTTATTAAGATAGTGCCAAAACAGCATATACGCTGATGATGAATTAAAGCATTCAATCTTACTAACATATTCATCACAAATTATCCATTTGATAGTTTTAATGAAAATCCAAGTTATATATGTGTCCTTTGATAAACCTCCATTAAACATTCCATAGTCATGTATTCAAGGTATAAAACCCATTAAACACAAATATGTGACATAAGGCATGTTTTAAATAAGACTAAAAAATGACATTTCAAAATTATATTTAATATAGTATTCTCATATTTTAAAAAAGTGAACGTCAGTAAATCAAATTCAATCCTTGTGATCTACATGAACAAAAAATTTCATACTGTATGTTAATAAGGTTATATTGAACAACGAGTTTTTGCAACGATACAAAACTTCTATATGTCTATTAAATGAAAGTGAGGTTCCAAGCAACAGATACCATTTCATTTAAACAAGATCTTGCCATTTGACCACATTTGATTTTTTTCTAAAATTCAAACTTTTGCCGTGTTATTTTTATATCATTAATTGGTGGAAAGTCCGAAAGGGAACGAAATGAAAAGATTAAGCAGAGAATACTTATGATCGGTTGTGGTGCATGGTCGGTCCAAGTTAGTGGTTTTGTCTGGTTAATTCAAATGAGTATGATATACTTCTTTTATGCACATGAGTTCTGGAGTAAAATTTTGAAATCTAGATCTATATTACACTAATTTGTGTCGAAAAAGGTAAAATTTGTATCACTTAATACAATTGCGAATTGCGAAACGTTTACGGATCGGGGCATTCAATACAATTACCTCTGTCTACATGTATATAGTAAGTGAATATAAGCTCTTATTTCAATGGTATGGACCTATATCCTAACTTCTTATAGAAAATGGTTAAGCTTACCTTTGTTGGTAAAGGTTAGTTCCTTGACTAATTTCCTCTTCCCCTTGTTTTTAGAGAGCCAACATTTACAATCAAAGGTGTAAATTTCATACTCATGGCTCCTCAAGGCCTTTTGGTATCCACCATGTGAACTTTTCTCTTCTTTTGATGCCTTTTCTTCCAGTTTTTCTAGCACTTGGATTTGTTCAACTTTTGACAAAAACCTTGTTATTGTCACCTTAAAGGAGAATAACCAGTTATTCATACATTTTCTGAAGAATAAACAAGTTACATGATTTCTTCTCTTTTCTCATCTTCTCTGTTTATACATTAACATATCTAAATTAAAGTTAAAGGGACAGTCCTTTCGGGGTATTATTTTGTTTGGAAACGAACTTCATGAGGACGCAGTGATGCATTCTATTCTCTGTCAAATAGTTCAATCTAGAAAAACTAATGTTACACTCACTAACATGTGTGAACATGAGTGTGAAATAATCATATAATAATCATATATAAGTATAAACAGGACAGCACTATTGAATAATGTTTCCACAAAAAAAACCGGTAGGACTGTCCCTTTAAGAAATCCAATGGTCAGCAGTGTCCTTTGATTCATTGACAACGTCTTGGACCAAAATGATAGACGATAGATGTCACCCTCATATGCTCCCCTTAAAAAGCCTGTCCTATCGACCTCCGTAATGCAACCTTATTTGTTTGGGAAATATCATATGATACCATGTACTTTTCTCTTTAATGAAAAAAGGTATATTATTAAGCGGATATCTTTTCATTACAACTTGTCAACAGAAATTGACTTTGATTGACATGTTTCAACTTGATGACGGGTTATGAAATAAACATGTGCTATAACCAGTTTATGTTTAATTTGAATGTTCTCGTTTCCACCAACGATATAGGACTCTCTCTTCACCTGAGGGGATTTGAGGCAGCTATACAAGAGGATCGACAGCAAATCCCCATGGAACAATTCAGGAATCTGCTAAGCGAATACCGGGGAAAGGGTACTTCAGTCATTCAGGCACAGCAGAGTTACAGCTAATGTTACTGACCATTTGATTTTTTTATAATAAGATATTCGCTGACTCATTCCCTGGACTTGTTCTTACCACATATGAATGTATATATGCAATTTTGTTGAAATCGTACCCATGTTAACTTGTCGATATCGTGGTCCACGGGAGCATCTACAATCAACCTTACTAATAACAAATGTCAGTGTTGTTTCTTTTACAGTTACTCTATAGACGTATTTGATAACTCTGACACTAATGGGTTGAGGATAAAGAATTATTTTAGACCACTCGTCGGTATTTGAGTTTTCAGCACTGTGTTTAAAAAGTCCAATGACAGAAAACGTTTTAGTGATTTTCACTTTCCCCGATGGTATATATAACATTCAAAACTCCTTATTTAATAACAATAAGAACTATTTTTGTCCTGTATCCCATGTCTATCAAAATTCATGTTCTGCATTTTGCCTCCGGTGGTCACAGTTCGGCACCACTTGTGCGGTTTACGGGGAATATTATTTTGGTAACTAAAAGGCCAAGATTATTATAATATTACGAAAAAAACAGGAAATGGACTTACTTGCACAAGAAACCAATCACTACCAGGACCGTCGTTGTCATGACCGATAATTATACTTTTCAGGGGACCAACATCTTTTTCTTCCAGCTGAAAAACGAATACAATATTTTATAACATACGGAGGCCGTCATATCAGGGTTCATATTTTTCATATGATTTCCTAGGGAAACATGTAGGTTTTTCATTGTGACGTCATGTTATAAGCAATGCTTTGACGTCACGATTCTCCTCGTACCTATGACGTTATCATAGTCCGGCGGCGGCTAGCACTATACGTCTATGCTGAGAATTAGATTCGGGGTATTTTCTTTAATTTCGCGATTACGGTAATACATAGAATATGCATATTTTGTTTCCTTTTAACCTACTTTGAAGGTTTCAATCATTCCGGGCTCAAAGTTGTTAGCACTATCGTCCAATGTAATCTTCCTTGTTTTGCCGTTTGTCCCTACGAACTGTATAAATACATTGGCGTCCGTGCCATCCTCCTTCCCGTCGCCTGTATGCAATTCCACTCGGTACGGGATCTCCCCCACTGTAAATAACACATTAGACATTTTAGATAACACCTTTCCTAGGGGAAAAGGTTTAAACTCCACCGGGATACGAACTCAGTTCATCGAGGTT
Organism: Steromphala cineraria; assembly: GCA_916613615.1. Lineage (NCBI taxonomy): Eukaryota > Metazoa > Mollusca > Gastropoda > Trochida > Trochidae > Steromphala > Steromphala cineraria. The sequence continues at coordinate 15,090,330 of OU744724.1, read as the reverse complement.
TTGTCTGCACAACGACTTAAAAACAATTTTGGTTGCGTGGTATGCAGGCCCGCAGTGGTAGTGGAGGTAGTTTTGGTCAAAAATATTTATTTCGGCATCCCCAGTCCTGATACTGATGCGACGGACCTGTGTAAACCGTAAATCCTTAATTAGACGACCGCATTTAAAATATACCTTCGAATTGACGTCATTGAATTGAGCTTTCGGAAAATTAACGCCTGCCTTGATTAAACGCCCGGTATATATCAACATTTATACTAAAGTAGCTTCTTTGTTGTTTCATACATACCACTGTAGACAACAAATATACTTTACGTTTTCGCCTTTTTTTCGAAATATCCTATAAGCTTGCTTCTAATAGACGCCTTTGATTGAGACAGTTTGATAAAAGATTCAAGGATTTACGGTATTTAGCTAGCCAATAACAAGGCTCAAAACCAATAACTACAGTTTCATTGTCTTTGGGCAAGTTAACCTTGTAAACCTTTCTTCCTACCTTGGCGCCCCTCTCTAAGGTTACAAACTAGATGGTTCGCTAAAAGGTTTATCTGTACCCGATCGATGAAAGCCTACACACCTATGCTCACTGTGTATAACCGTACACCGGAACTAGCGAGGTGTACGGCGGAAATGTTGCTAGCGAGGAGCCGAAATCGAAAGTTAGATAATATTTTACTTCATAACTTTCAAAAAATCAACATCATGTGGTAATTTTAGCACACATACTTAGTAAAATGTATGTGCTTTCCATTCTGTATCCAAGGGACAGTAACAATGACAGTTGCGAGTAGGGGAGACCAGGGCAAAGCGCGCCCCCTAACATAAAAGTGCGTCTAGTGGGCACCCCGATATGTACAGAATGCAACTTGCACACTATCTCTAATACTTATCAGATAGACTATAACATGACACATGCTTTTTTAATCTGCCATTTCGGCATAAGGATATTTTTACGTAAATATATTTTGACTAAGGGGGCGCGCTTTGCCCTGTAGTTTGGGGCAAAGTGCCCAATCCCCTGGGCGCTTTGCCCCATTCGAAAAACAACTCAGAATGTAATAGATATTACACACATATTTTCAACCAATACAAATCAAAAGCTATCATCTTGATAATCCAAGGCAACTATCGAACCCATATGAAGGATAGAATTAACATAAAAGTTGACAATATATGCAAGAATGCGCAAAATATTCCTTAACATATCATGGACCTACATGTTCAACATTCTCAATGACCAAATATCGTTATGGATGGTACATGTACATTTCTTTCAACTACGAATGTGTTGATAATGTAGGTTATTGAATATCAAAACCAGTAAAATAATAGAATATAAGATGAATTGAATTGGTTATATGGACGAATTAAAGAATTCATACAACTATTTTGTGTCGGACTTGGCAGAACGGCATAAATTGCTTATCGTTTAGGGTTGAACAGTAATATACAATGAATTATATATTCAGGATTTAAAAAACAACAGAAAAATATGTTTTTGTAACTGTTACTTGTCGTGATTCTTTAACAAAACAAAACACTTTAAGTAAAATGGTATATTTCATTTTAATATAAAAAAACAGAATGCTGATATGAAAATGATAGTTCACCTTTACATTATTTGCCTAAGAAATTCAAAATAATAACTTTAACACCAATATGTTAACCAAAATGATATATTTTATAACACACGGGGCAAAGCGCTCCCCCCGGCACGTTTTGCCCCATCAAGGGTAGCATTTGTTATGTACATCACAGAAAGTCATTAAAGCAAGTAATTACAAATTTCATTATTCAATGAATAAATGATACAAATTCATGTTACATGTGCACGAGAGTTCAATGTTCCGTTTTGTATTTTTATTAAATATTTGAATTTGAGACATATCCGTTCCATATAGTAAAATCGCGTTTTTTCGAATATTTGAAATTCTGCGTCCACAACTCAGGCTAATGATTCCAGCGTTGGTCACAAAGCTTCATTACGATTACTTTCATTCGTTGGTAATGACAAGTTACTCCATTTGTCGATAGGTTTGGAGAAATAACGCGTGGTCACTTTGCCCCGGGGGCGCGCTTTGCCCTGGTCTCCCCTAATGCTGTTGTTAGTAACATATTTGCTATCTCTGACTATGAACAGGATATGACATTAAATAGTTATGTCTCGGAAAGCTATTGACATGATAATAACATAGAAAAAGTTGATGAAACGGTGATGATTGCTTTTTAAGTGATCCCGTTTGCGATCACGCTCCTCGCTAGCAACATTTCTCCGCCGTACACCTCGCTAGTTCCGGTGTACGGTTATACACAGTGATACTATTTGTTGTAAGAACGGATGTAGTGGAAAATATGAACGATTTTCTTATCCCGGTCAAGGAACATATATTACTCTCAACACGATCGATTGAGTTATATGCCTAGTTATGACAGTGAAAACTTTAAGTGACGACCAAAGGTCTTAAAGCAAGAATAAAGGGAATATCTATAGCATTTCTCGAGTTATTCAATAAGGTAGGTATTTGCTGTTTCAGCGTTCTTTACCTCTCACAACACACCTTGCTGCGTCAGTTCATTTGTATCCGCTAATAGATATCAGGGTATTTGTAGAATCTCTGTGCATACAGTGAAGTTGATGGAACAAGACGTTCACCGCCAACTTTTGATACTGTATTTCTTCACTAAAGGTTCTGTTAAGTATCTCCTATATGTTTTACAATAAAAAAGTCATCTACCAACGATTGAACCAGTGGTTATACGTCTTAATGCCTACCTTTAAATTCAAGTTCCATTTTTGTTGCCTGTAATTCCTTGTTTAGTTTCATTTTTCCGTCAGCAGCTAACCAACATTTACATGTAAAGAAATATTCCTCAAAATCGGGAATCTTTAACACCATGCCGTTTTTAGCAAATACTTCCTTTGACCTTCCATCAATCCGTTCATCTTTATTCTTCTGTTCAATATCTTGTTTTGGTATGTTTTCTCCCCTCTTCAATTTCACCAGCCATTCAGCTTGTTCAGTTTTTGAAAGATATCTTTTCACTTTAACCTTAAAAGTACACGGCAAAATAATTTTGATTAATTAAGTTATCATTGCAATTGAGATCGTATAAAGGGTGATTTAGGAATTAGCATCTTTATGGGTTTCACTATATCTACATAAGATATGTTTGCATAACATAGGCTTATGATCATGAAAAAAATGATAAGCTGAGTTCCCAATAAGAAAAATACTGAATAAAAGAAGTTACGAACCAATTCAATTTACATAATTTAGGCATTTGACAAATTCGTGATCTAAAGCATATCTCAATATTGATTTTGATGAGTATATTAGAAAAGTAAAAAATGGCAGTCGCTATTACTCATTCTCTCGTTTCATCCATATGTTATTAAACATATCGTTGGTTAGTATTTCCGATTTTTTGGGGGAATGAGCTCTTTCGCGACACAAACTTAACGACGATATCTTTGATGTTTTATCTCTATGTACAACTTAACCCTCATGGTAGAATACTTAACATTGGGTCATCAAATTTTAAAATCATAAATATGTAAAAAAGGCATTTCGTTAAGGCTTTTTCTTCGGATGAGGGAGTTTTTGCTCCCAAGAAACATAGCTCAATTTGTAAAATGATGCTTAATTGTAGCAAATATTTTCGCGCATTTGAAAAACCGTTAGTTAATTTTTCAAAAACCTTTCGCAAAGTTTAACTCTGCCTTTGCCTAAAGGAACAAAATATATTTGACGAAGTACGAAAGCCTTCAAAGGCCAAATTCTTAGAGAAATGTTGTCGTTTGTCATTTGGCCCTTGTAGGCTTTCGTAGCGTAGCTAAGGTTTGAGCTTCTATTGGATGATGCTGATTATGAGAGAATTTGTCGTTGCATTGACCTTTCCTTACAGGTTATCAATTAAACTTACATCCTCGACGTACCAGGCAGCATAGACACCACTGTTATCGTGACCGATGATGATCGCAGTCAGCGCCCCGACATCTTCACCTTTCAGCTGTTGGAGTAGCGTGTCATTAGGGGAGGAAACACGTTTCAAGTTAAAACATTGATATAACCAAATTGAAAATAAGGTCATAATAAACTGCAAAACAGTGTTTTATAGTCATGAATTGCCTATATAGGTAAATCTACATTATTACATAAACCATGGCTGCGAACTGCTTCTTTATGATACCTTTTTCTTCGATTACATATAATCAGATTCAGTTAAACGATGTTTTACGTTTGATCTAAGAAATTGCATTTTAAGAAATAAGTTGTAATGTCCCTTTAGCTGTTTTTTTTATCGAATATATTCGAATTTCGGCCATTCACATATTTGGGAAAGATCGAAATCTTATGTGTCAAAGTAATATTTTAAAGTTTCCACCAAAAGTTGCTACTTGGTGCCGTAAACCAAGGTGACCCTTATCTCAAACCTTTGTTTCTGTCTTTTACCATGTTTCCAATTAAACCAATAATTGGAGTGTTGTGTATAATTGTTATGTCATAAAATAGTCTTGGGATATTTATCCAAAGCATTAGTTACTTCTGTAATCTGTTTTGTATGTTGAAATATTTTCATTTATGCTGAATATCAATCTCAATTAAGCATTACTGTAGCAATATGGATCATATCTCGAGTTACAAAATTAATTGTATATGACCTTCACACCGTGATTCTTACTTCAATGTGGTCAGTCTTTCCCTGCCCAAAGAACGTCTTCTTGGGATTATCTATGAATATCTTCTTTGTTCTTCCTCGGGTTCCCACAAATTGAACGAAGACGTTGGCTTTCGTTGCAGCGGACATCACATTCCCAGTATGAATTGATACTTGATATCGAATTTCCTCCCCTGATAAAAATAATAATAATAATGAACATTTTTAAGCCTAATATCCAGTGCAAGCACTGCTCATTGGCTGTACATTATCACCCTGAAAGACTTGTACTTTCAAAGCCGCTACTAAGCGCTTCGCGCGACCACATAGGTCCGTACTTCCCGTATTCAGGTACCCAATTGTACAGCTGGGTAGACTGAGTGCAATGTGGATCAAGTGCCTTGCCCAAGGACACAACACGGTGTAGAGCCCAGGTCACAAATCTTTGGTGTCTCCACCTGGATTCGAACCCGGGTCTTTGGCGTGATAGGCCAGCACGCTAACCACTAGGCTACACCACCGCGCTCCAAATGATAGTCCGATAAAAGAGATCATTGTGCCAGTGTGTGGATATTCTCTCCCACAGAGGTAGTTCAAGGCATTGAGTGATCTAACCTCTGTTTGAATAAGAGCACTAATCGCACTTAACGGAGAAATAATTGCCAAGTTGATTGATTTCAGATACTGAAGACACTTTTCGCATGGAAAACACTTTCTTGTTTTAACGTCGTCTATATGTCATGACTCAGTCGCCGAATTTCTTGACCCTGGTATGTCAATCGGACTCAAAGGGCAAAGTTTCTTTTCGAATATATTCTAGTTTTCGAAACATGGCTGTGGCTTTCAAAATGATTGCTGACTGCAGAACTAACTTTGATTGCATCCAATTAGGTTTCTCCCTTTCTCGTCCGAGAATTGCTCTTACTTCAGCAGAAATTAGTTAGATCATGATTTTTTACTTGTGCGCCTCTGTGGAGACAGAACAATTTATATATAGTTTGTTGGTTTAGGTTTTTTTTGTAAATGGATGAATTTTATTAAGTATTTAAGGTTGACGTAGAGACAAATGACACCAAATATTTGCATCGATAGCCTTTTATTGGAAGTAACCGAAATGAATCAACCGAAAGAAGTGTCAACAGGATTTTAGATATCAGGTTATTTACGAGCGAAAACAACCCCACTATTATAAAGAAATGAAACAGAAATTGAGATAGCCCTTGTTAATGCCTTCATAAGTAATAATGCCTATGAGATTTACCTACACTTCCCGGTGCTACATGTGTCTGCGTGGATGGGTGTATCATTGCGTGACTGTCCATCTGATCTATCAGACAAAATGAGACAGAGGAAATCATTGATAAAACCCCAGAAAATTTACCCTACCATCATTCATTGTTTCCTTTCGTGTGACTTGCAAATGTCTCTCTTTCACCCCACTTTCTTTGTCAGGAATCCAACACTGACACTCGAATAGGTACTCGTCATACTCGAACAGTACAAGCAGGGGACTGTCGCCCGTCAACAGATCACTGGCGAAGATTTCGTCTCTCGAGCGTTCACCTCCCTCGTTCTGGTCATCAACATTATGAGTTTTCTCTTTTAATGACGCTTCCGATCTTTCTTTGAGGATTTGCTTCGCCATTTCCAGCCTTTTAACTTGTTCACTCTTTGATAGAAATCGTGTGACTCTTACCTAAAAGATACACGTTAGAAAGTTTTCAATCCAGAACAAACCATCTAAATTTCATGTATGTTTGAAATTGGAATGCTATGATTGGTTTCAATTGTCTTGTGTATGTTTAGAAAATTAGAAAATGATTTTTGATTTTCTAATTCAATGTCAACTCTAACGGTCTGGCAAGTTGCCAACCTGATCATTATTGTTTCTATCGATTCGCATTAGACACCATTTCTACCCTTTTTTATCAAACAATATATCAAGTTGATTTATCTTTTCTTAAAAACACACTATTGTTACACAATGTACCTTGTAAAGGTAGGATATAAAAATATATATAATAAAAATATATAAATTAAAAATGTATGGCCGAAACCTGCGTTGCGGGTGGGGGTAGGTAAGGACCCCAAATTCAATTACGGATCGCCGAAATTTGCATTGAATTGTATTTTTTGGACAGATATGAGAAAGATGTGAATAATTAATCATAGTTGCGTTCTCTTTAAAGTCATGGGTGGAACTACTCCGAATGAACTTGTCGCTTGTTAACTAGGCGCCTTTCTACGAAAAAAGTTAAGATAGCTAATATTAAAGCATTCGTAATGTTCACTGATCGGTTTAAGCGTAGAGCGCACGTTGAGTTCTAGAGAGCATGATCTGAACATGTGCAATGCAGGGTATTGCTTGTCAGTCCGACGATTATTTCAAAAGCACGAACACCTAAGATGGCATTTTTATGACAAGATATGTTAAATTTATTCACAAAGTAAACGTAACGACGAGTTCTAGTTTCTTGAAAGAAGAGAGATAAACAATAATTTCATTCACACTTCCGGCGCAAGACATAAAACGCGTCAGAATTTTTTTTACTGATTTAAAAGCATTACCTGTGATAGAGACTGGAGCAAGTTATGACTTACTTTGATGTTGGATCACTTACATATTCGAGAAACCATGTCGCCCATTCCCCCGTGTTGTCATGTCCTACTGTGATCCCCGTCAGTGTACCCACATCAAGTCCATGGCGCTTTGAAATTAAAATATTGTTTCTACTAACATTATTTACTTGAATAAAATTAATGGCATTTGCACAAGTTTCCAAACATTAGACACATACAAGGATACAAAGATAAATAAATATGATGTCCATATCAAATCAACATAGAAATTGGTCCAAAAAAAAAGTATGATGTTATATTGAATACGGAAGCTGATCTTAAAGAGGCAGACAGTAATATGTCAAACGTAATCAATGATGTTTCTTTATTGAGAAAAATGGACTATTGCCAAAAGTGTCATTTAAAAGCTTTTCGGATCGTATCGTTTCTGATCGAAATCCAGACAAATTGGCAAAACGAAATCTTTGAAACTAATTTGAAACAGACAGAAAGGAATTGGAGTTTATAGTAATGGATAGTTTATGAAACTAGTTCTCATTTATGGTATCTTTATTTTTGTCACTTTACTTCTATAAAACTGTTGAATTATTATTGAAAACATTTAATTGTCATGTGTTTGACATAAGGGGAATAACATTTGGGTGTCGTGAATATTTTCATATCATAAATAGAGATTATTACCCGATGAATTTTACGAAATGAGTGTGATTTTATTCAATACCCAAGCGAGAATTATACTCAAATTTGACACAAAAGTCATACATTGTATAACACTTCTGAGCGTAATTATTTCTTTATTGTCGATCCAAACACAACAGTTTTACCTATAATAATAGTCTAAAACTAACATTTACAATATTTTCTAAATTCAATATTATTTACCTCAAAATGGTCATACATTCCGGTCTCAAAAGCATCATTTTCATAAGACAGTTGTATTTTCTTCGTTTCCCCCTCAGAACCCAGAAATCGTATGAACACATTGGCTTTGGTGCTTGCTGAATTCTGCTCACCTGTCTTCACCATCACTTTGTATCGGATCTCACGTTTTGCAACTGTTTCAACATTGCAAAAATGTCACTGATCGGTAGATAGTTCTTAAATACTTTTTAACCATATTGGACAAAGATGTTGATTCAATAATGTCGTTGGGCAATAGTCATATTAAATATATATACAGAGTCAAAAACTTGTATTCTATAAACATTTTCTTACTACAAGGGAATCTAGTCTAATGTTATTGTATTACATGAAACATTATTTGACAAGACTGGCATGATATAAATATTTACTCATCGCAAACGCATCTAGAATAAGATATTTTTTTATGTTATGAAACATTATTTGACAAGACAGGTATGAAATAAACATTTTTTCAGTGCAAGCATATCCAGCCTAAGCTGTTGGTATGTTATGGAACATTATTTGAAAAGACTGGTATATGATATTATACAATTATTGACTTCGGTTGAGGTGAATCCAATGGTTGATTGACCTCGGAACAGTTATGTTCATCGAGGCAACAGCCGAGGTGAACATAAGTTTCCGAGGTCAATAAACCATTGGATTCACCGATAACTGAAGTCAACAACTGTTTTATTATATGATTTATGAAAGTTTCAGTTATTTTGAAAACTAGTCAATTATTTTCAGTTTTTTTGGAAGCAACTGTTTACGGCGCTCCTCGTAGTGACGATCTATTTTTAGCTCCAGGTCATTGGATTGTTATGTTGACCTCGCGTGACGTTTCCCGCGGTCAACATAAGGTTTGATCACTGACGGTGAACACCTTTCTCGACCAATCAGAAGACAGATCACTCGTCCATCATATAATAAAAATATTTATTCACTGCAAACGCATCTAGTCTTAGATATTGTTGTATGTTATATAACATTATTTGACAAGACTAGTATATGCTATACAATTACTATAAGATGAAAACATAATTCGACAAATCTTGTTTATTATAAACACTTTCACACTGCAAGCTTATCTAGTCTAAGACGTGTGCATGTTATGAAACATTATTGAAACTGTAACGTTAGAAATTAAACATCTACTCACTGCAAGGATATATAGTCTATTATGATCTTAAATTTTGAATGTTTTGCAAGACTGTTACGTTACAAACATATACTCACTGCAAGGACATCTAGTCTTATGATTTGCAAGACTGTTACGTTACAAACATATACTCAATGCAAGGACATCTAGTCATATGATTTGCAAGACTGTTACGTTACAAACATATACTCACCGCAAGGACATCTAGTCTTATGATTTGCAAGACTGTTACGTTACAAACATATACTCACCGCAAGGACATCTAGTCTTATGTTTTGCAAGACTGTTACGTTACAAACATATACTCACCGCAAGGACATCTAGTCTTATGTTTTGCAAGACTGTTACGTTACAAACATATACTCACTGCAAGGACATCTAGTCATATGATTTGCAAGACTATTACGTTACAAACATATACTCACTGCAAGGACATCTAGTCTTATGATTTGCAAGACTGTTACGTTACAAACATATACTCACCGCAAGGACATCTAGTCTTATGACTTGCAAGACTGTTACGTTACAAACATATACTCACTGCAAGGACATCTAGTCTTATGATTTGCAAGACTGTTACGTTACAAACATATACTCACCGCAAGGACATCTAGTCATATGATTTGCAAGACTGTTACGTTACAAACATATACTCACTGCAAGGACATCTAGTCATGTGATTTGCAAGCCTGTTACGTTACAAACATATACTCACTGCAAGGACATCTAGTTATATGATTTGCAAGACTGTTACGTTACAAACATATACTCACCGCAAGGGCATCTAGTCTTATGACTTGCAAGACTGTTACGTTACAAACATATATTCACTGCAAGGACATCTAGTCTTATGATTTGCAAGACTGTTACGTTACAAACACGTACTCACTGCAAGGACATCTAGTCTTATGATTTGCAAGACTGTTACGTTACAAACACATACTCACTGCAAGGACATCTACATCTAGTCTTATGATTTACAAGACTGTTACAAACATATACTCACCGCAAGGACATCTTGTCTTATGATTTGCACGACTGTTACGTTACAAACATATAGTCACTGCAAGGACATCTAGTCATATGATTTGCAAGACTGTTACGTTACAAACATATACTCAATGCAAGGACATCTAGTCTTATGATTTGCAAGACTGTTACGTTACAAACATATACTCACCGCAAGGACATCTAGTCATATGATTTGCAAGACTGTTACTTTACAAACATATACTCACCGCAAGGACATCTAGTCATATGACTTGCAAAACTGTTACGTTACAAATATATACTCACCGCAAGGACATCTAGTCTTATGATTTCCAAGACTGTTACGTTACAAACATTAATCACAGCAAGGACATCTAGTCTTATGATTTGCAAGACTGTTACGTTACAAACATATACTCACCGCAAGGACATCTAGTCTTATGATTTGCAAGACTGTTACATTACAAACACATACTCACTGCAAGAACATCTACATCTAGTCTTATGATTTGCAAGACTGTTACGTTACAAACATATACTCACTGCAAGGACATCTAGTCTTATGATTTGCAAGACTGTTACGTTACAAACATATACTTACCGCAAGGACATCTAGTCTTATGATTTGCAAGACTGTTACGTTACAAACATATACTCACCGCAAGGACATCTAGTCTTATGATTTGCAAGACTGTTACGTTACAAACATATACTCACCGCAAGGACATCTAGTCTTATGATTTGCAAGACTGTAACATTACAAACATATACTCACCGCAAGGACATCTAGTCTTATGATTTCCAAGACTGTTACTTTACAAACATTAATCACAGCAAGGACATCTAGTCTTATGATTTCCAAGACTGTTACGTTACAAACATATACTCACCGCAAGGACATCTAGTCTTATGATTTGCAAGACTGTTACATTACAAACACATACTCACTGCAAGGACATCTACATCTAGTCTTATGATTTGCAAGACTGTTACGTTACAAACATATACTCACTGCAAGGACATCTAGTCTTATGATTTGCAAGACTGTTACGTTACAAACACATACTCACTGCAAGGACATCTACATCTAGTCTTATGATTTGCAAGACTGTAACGTTACAAACATATACTCAACGCAAGGACATCTAGTCATATGATTTGCAAGACTGTTACGTTACAAACATATACTTACCGCAAGGACATCTAGTCTTATGATTTGCAAGACTGTTACGTTACAAACACATACTCACTGCAAGGACATCTACATCTAGTCTTATGATTTGCAAGACTGTTACGTTACAAACATATACTCACCGCAAGGACATCTAGTCTTATGATTTGCAAGACTGTTACGTTACAAACACGTACTCACTGCAAGGACATCTAGTCTTATGATTTGCAAGACTGTTACGTTACAAACACATACTCACTGCAAGGACATCTAGTCTTATGATTTGCAAGACTGTTACGTTACAAACATATACTCACCGCAAGGACATCTAGTCTTATGATTTGCAAGACTGTTACGTTACAAACACATACTCACTGCAAGGACATCTACATCTAGTCTTATGATTTGCAAGACTGTAACGTTACAAACATATACTCAACGCAAGGACATCTAGTCTTATGATTTGCAAGACTGTTACGTTACAAACACATACTCACTGCAAGGACATCTACATCTAGTCTTATGATTTGCAAGACTGTAACGTTACAAACATATACTCAACGCAAGGACATCTAGTCTTATGATTTGCAAGACTGTTACGTTACAAACACATACTCACTGCAAGGACATCTAGTCTTATGATTTGCAAGACTGTTACGTTACAAACACATACTCACTGCAAGGACATCTACATCTAGTCTTATGATTTGCAAGACTGTAACGTTACAAACATATACTCAACGCAAGGACATCTAGTCATATGATTTGCAAGACTGTTACGTTACAAACATATACTTACCGCAAGGACATCTAGTCTTATGATTTGCAAGACTGTTACGTTACAAACACATACTCACTGCAAGGACATCTACATCTAGTCTTATGATTTGCAAGACTGTTACGTTACAAACATATACTCACTGCAAGGACATCTAGTCTTATGATTTGCAAGACTGTTACGTTACAAACACGTACTCACTGCAAGGACATCTAGTCTTATGATTTGCAAGACTGTTACGTTACAAACACATACTCACTGCAAGGACATCTAGTCTTATGATTTGCAAGACTGTTACGTTACAAACATATACTCACTGCAAGGACATCTACATCTAGTCTTACGATTGCAAGACTGTTACTTTGCAAACATATACTCACCGCAAGGACATATAGTCTTATGACTTGCAAGACTGTTACGTTACAAACAAAACATACACTCACCGCAAGGACATCTAGTCTTATGATTTGCAAGACTGTTACGTTACAAACATATACTCACCGCAAGGACATCTAGTCTTATGATTTGCAAGACTGTTACGTTACAAACATATACTCACTGCAAGGACATCTAGTCATATAATTTGCAAGACTGTTACGTTACAAACATATACTCACTGCAAGGACATCTACATCTAGTCTTACGATTGCAAGACTGTTACTTTACAAACATATACTCACCGCAAGGACATATAGTCTTATGACTTGCAAGACTGTTACGTTACAAACATACACTCACCGCAAGGACATCTAGTCTTATGATTTGCAAGACTGTTACGTTACAAACATATACTGACAGCAAGGACATCTAGTCATATGATTTGCAAGACTGTTATGTTACAAACATATACTCACCGCAAGGACATCTAGTCTTATGACTTGCAAGACTGTTACGTTACAAACATATACTCACTGCAAGGACATCTAGTCTTATGACTTCCAAGACTGTTACGTTACAAACATATACTCACCGCAAGGACATCTAGTCTTATGACTTGCAAGACTGTTACGTTACAAACATATACTCACTGCAAGGACATCTGGTCTTATGATTTGCAAGACTGTTACGTTACAAACATATACTCACCGCAAGGACATCTAGTCTTATGATTTGCAAGACTGTTACGTTACAAACATATACTCACCGCAAGGACATCAAGTCTTATGACTTGCAAGACTGTTACGTTACAAACATATACTCACCGCAAGGACATCTAGTCATATGATTTGCAAGACTGTTACGTTACAAACATATACTCACCGCAAGGACATCTAGTCATATGATTTGCAAGACTGTTACGTTACAAACATATACTCACTGCAGGGACATCTGGTCCACTGTGTACCAGTACCTCCGGTCACTGCATCCTCTCTGTTAGCTTTACAGACCCTTCTTCTCTTGTCATATACAAACACGTCACAATATCTGTCCTGCTGACACTTGGAGAAACAGCTGAATAGGCTCCTGGTCTCCTTAACCTCCCCTAGGAATATGCTCTTGCCTTGCATACTCACACAGTTACAAGTTTTTATGTTGCCTCCACATGCTCCATGACATAATAAACTAAATAAAATGCGGAAAAATATGATTTTGTTAACGAGAAATGGCATTAATAACAGATTACTTGTTCACAATGTAGCTTGATACACTTTAATGCTTAGTATTGCCTTCCTCGATCTGATTTGATTTAAACATATTTTATTCATGATGAAAAGGATGAGGAACAAGTTCTCCAACTTAGAATACCTTCTCCTTAGAATGTACATGGATGAGTTACAATGTTTTGCAAGGATGACAGAGCATGAACATCAAGACAGATAAGAAATTGAAAATGAAAATACAAAAAAGATAAAACTGATATATTACAAGAATCGCTTTGTCTCACTAATGAATGATTGTACTAACTTAAATACATTTATATTTTGACAAGGTGATAGGTCAGCACTTCCTTCCAACAAAAGTTTAAGGTTAACTGGTACACCTGCGAATGTACATATGCGCTCTACTGATAACGTTAAGTTTAATCTTTGTTGAATGTACATTGGGCATTTAAAAAAATAGTGATAAGAATTCTCAACAGGATATCCACATGGACAGCTGGGGTCATATTTTATTCCAACTTTATATAAATCAAAGTTTAAGCAACTCACTGCATAACGCAACTTGGTATGGATAATATTAAGGTTTATTTTACCAAATGAAAAGTATGTGGGCGCACGGGCATTGTTATTTGTAATATGTGATTTAAATCGTGAAATACTTTCTAGGTTTCGAATGGTGGTTGGTAGGTTATTCCAAGAACTGATCGTCGACGGAAAAAATGATTCTTTTGAATGTTTAAGTCTTGCGATAGGTATTGATATATTTTGAGAACATCGTAGATTATAACTTGATTTTGAACCAACATTTATTGGTAGCAATTCGTTCAGATACTGGGGCGTTATAGAATTTTGGATTTTATACATCAAACACAATTTTCGACTTCTCCTTCGTTCTTGTAATATTTCCCAACCAGTTTCATAGTAAAGAAATCTAATCGGTGTGTATTTTGGTAAACCAGTAACTATTCTTGCCGCTTGTAACTGAATCTGTTCAAGTTTTTTTGACTGTTCAAGAGTACAACCGTCCCAAACTTCACTAGCGTATTCAAGATGTGGACGAATAAACATGATATAAATCTTATTGAGAGTGTCTCTACCCAACGAATATTTCAAAAGTCGCATTGAGGTAACCATTTTTGAAACTTTTTGTATCATCGTTTGGGATGTGATCCGCCCATTTCCCATTACTTGCCAGGGTTATTCCAAGATGCTTATGTTTGTCAACAATTTTAACTTTAACACCATCAAAATAAATTTTCGGGATAATGAATTCACCTTTAGTCGAGAATATGATAGCTTCTGTCTTATCAGGGTTATACTTTATTAACCACTTTTTACCCCATATATTGAGCTTGCTCAGGTTGGCATTGAGATTCATTTCAATCAGTCTAGTATCTGGTGAAGAGTAACCAATAGAAGAATCATCAGCAAACAAGCGCGCTAGACAATCTAATTCATCTGCTATGTCATTTATGTATACAATGAATAAAAAAGGGCCAATCACAGATCCCTGTGGTACACCTGCACTTAGATGCCTCAGCTTTGAGAATGATTCATTAACAAATACGCTTTGACTCCGATCAGTTATGTAACTTCTTAGCCAGCCCAATAAATGTCCGCTTATTCCATAACTTTCTAACTTATGCAGTAAACCTCTGTGCCAAACACGATCAAATGCCTTACATACATCACAAAAAATTAAACATAGGTTTTCTTTCTTGTCTAAAGACTCACAAACTTTGTGAAATATCTCAATTAATTGATGGACAGTGGAATGTCCTGGCTGGAAACCAGATTGATATTTGTACAATAGTTTGTTTGTTTGAAAATAATTAAATAAATGCTTAAAAACAACTCTTTCAAACACTTTACCAACACAACTTATAAGTGATATTGGTCTATAGTTGGAAGCTAAAGTTGGATCTCCCTTCTTGAAAAGAGGCATGACATTTGCAACTTTCCATTTTTATGGATACACACCAGCCTGTAGAGACATGTTATATAACAAACATAAAACATTACTAATTGAATGTACCACATTTTGTAGGAGCTGGTGACTTATCTTGTCTCGATCTGAGCGAGGTGTATGATTTGTACATCATTGTCACCGCCACGGTTTCAGTTACAGACTAACGAGATAATGAAGATCAATATGATACATTTACTAGTAAACACTGAAACCAAATAGTATATTATTGTTACACGGTTTGATTGAAATCTGAAGAATCTAACATTCGTACATCGCTTTGTTTCTATTCTGAGCACCATTCCATTGGGTTCGTGTCAGTTGACCAATGCAATCTAACCAATCAGCGATGAGGATTGAAAACGATCGGCACGATTTGAGATCGTGATTTTGATTGGTTGGAATTTGAGAGATACTAGTAGGAGTACCTGTCACCCAGGGCCTCCTTTCACAAAGCAACGTTTACTGTGGTTGGCCTTAAAGAGGTTATGCAATGTATTTTTTCTAAGAATAATAGATCATTATCTCCAGTACCAGTATCTATGGGAATGCAATGAGCATGTAATTGAGACAATACACACATAAATTAGACTTTTAATCAGCATTTTATACCCGGTTTTGAGAATGCCCCCGGAATTAACAAGCGAACGCTTTGAAAATTCATTAGAGCGTGACACCCCGCCAAAGCCGGGCCTGTCGCCATTTGCGTATCTACCATAATGTCTGGAGACAAACCTCCTTCAAACCAAAACGATTTATCTGTTAAATTCTGATTTATAAAGAAGGCCAGAAGCAAGTACGATTATATCTAAGAAATACTCTGTACTACTTTTGTTGTCGGAATCGCTTTGATGGATGTGACTGTATCAATATGCGGAATGTTATATGCAAAACAGTGTGATCCCAAATATAGCATTGTTTCATTTTCAATACGAATCGAAACCTTATATATCTTAAATAGATCAACAATTGGTAAATAATGTTTAATTTTTTATTATTGATATGTGTTGTAAAAATACGGAGATTGATCATAACGTACTATATATTATCCACTGTGGCCCCTATCTTTTCATAAAAGAAAAAATATCATAATAAATAACATACAACCGTACCCACTTTTCCTTTCCTTTCAAACCATCATGGTAAAATTATCCACCGTCAAACATATCTTTATATTGCAATAAACTCACACAAATTTAACATTTTAGGTATTCGATTGTAGAAAATATTCGGTTCGTTCACTGAAAATATCAACGATTTGTTATTTGTCACCGTCGGCAATAATAGTCAGTGTATGTTATGTAAGATTCAGCAAACAACAGACCATCAGATTATCACTTTAAAAGGACATGTCTAGCCATAACGGCGCCAATTTAACAAGGCAGTCGCCTTTTTGCGTCATTTGATAGGGTTTTAAAATATACGATACTATAAAAATTGGCTTGAATGAATCGTTATTGAGCCATTGGACATCTAAGCTATCGGAATATACAAAACAAATAATTTTTGTGTGAAAATTTGTATGTTAAATGAACGATAAAAAATGTGTCATTACCCGTTAAAAAATGATCATTAGGTGAAACTACTCACCTACTGTTACGTCATAGAAGGTTGACACGCTCGGGACACGCTTCAGTGACCACAGATTCTGTTCGCTGGGGCTAATTGGGGAGTGTATTTTAAAAGCCGTATTTCGATTTCGAAAAATTAAAGTTGACTCTAATTGCAAGACACTTTTTATGAATCTCGAAAGTGGCCATAAACCATTTCAGTCCCCCTTTAACACACATTCTTTAACATTGCATTAAGGACTTGCGATCAACTTAGTGTTTTGTGAAAGGAAACCCAGGATTGTAGGTTCCGACGTTCCTCGACCCCTGGGAGTTTATATCAGAAAGACCCGTACTGATTTTACGCGTCATTAGATTAGATCAGACACCCGATATTTTTAGGAGACGTGTGGCATAACCCCTTGCTCTTGTGCTGCAGAAATTAGCTTGAAACGCTTTTACTCAGTATTTGTGTTCACAGCCCAAACAATTTGGAGGTTTTCGTTTCAGTTTAAAAGGTCTGTTTTAATTCTAAAAAGATAACCTCTTCGTCTTCATGTATATATTTAGTCGTTACATTTGGTTATTTTATAAATGATATATATTTTATTACAAAACAAAGGGGCTTGAAATTTAAGCACTATTTTTTAGATGAAAATTCCAAGGGGTTAACTCTGAAGAGTATCAACCGATGATATCTATACCGAACCCTTTAGACTCACACTGTAATTAAGTGAAATTTCGAGTAAACGTTATTAGGAATATCTGGTTCTATATTCTTATTTTAGAGATATTATTATATGCACACAATTCTAGATCAAAACGGTGAACTTTCTCATTTTGTGCACAAGCGACTCTTTGGATTTTATGCCTACAAGTGTGTGCATGTGACCTCGTGCCCTAAAATGACGAACAAGTGTCTCTCTTTAAGTACCTTAAAAGTGCATGTATCAGTTTCATATCAGTTTCGTTATGCCGAAGGACACGATTAGAAATACTAAACATAACATCTTGGAAACAGGTAAACAGAGTGTGTCTTCAAAGATATCTGTTATCAAGGAAAACTATCAATTTTATTATTTATTATCATAAATAACGAATGATGGTCAATGACAATATCACATTTAAATAAAATATTTCCTTTTCGTGAATAAACGCCTCGACATAATGCAATAAATGCCATGATGCATGGTAGTAATTAAAAGACCATTGGGAAACTAGAGTCACGATAGATCTGGTTATTGTTCATCTACTAGTATGTTTCATAAAATATTTTATCTATTGGATTATTCAGGCATGATCATTTATTCAAATCCTGGCAATCATCAATGGATAGCTATATTAAATAAACATTTTGATATAATCAATTTAAATATTTATCAAATAAAGATAGCTATTTAGTAAATTATGATATACCTAAATATTTCTACCTGCAATATAGAAACTTGTAGATACACAAATATTTCATGTGATGAAAGGCATTGTTATTTTGTAAATCAAATGGTATCTATCTTAGACAAATGACATAGTTAATGTCTGTGGTGTATACTCATATCATAGGCAATATATTAAGTATCTAATTAAAATATAACAGCAAAACCTATTTATGATAAACTTTATAACCATTTCACAGAGTAGTTATGGCATCAAGGATGTATGTATTTATGTATCTATACACCACGTGGTGTGGTTATCAGGTCAATATCAGAGGTTAACTTTTTCGTATAACCAGGCGTGCGATGGTTATCTTGTATAACCTTAACATGCCATAAGCCCATCGGGTCTTTCAGACCTGATGAGCAAAAAATGACAATAATAAGTAGCGAAAGACACTTCCAGGCCTAATCACATGCCATGTCCAAGAAATTATACTGGAGAGAATTTCAAATAAAGAGAGAAAGGAAATGGTAACTAAAAATTCCAATCGTTTCAACGTAAACCAGAAACAAACATTAAGACTGACAAATTAGCAATACCCAACATTCAACCAGTAGCCAAGGAGTATAGTGATGATCATCTCATACTGTTTGGAGAGCCGGAAGTGGGAGAGCCGGAAGTAGAGCAGGTAATTATGAATTAGATAATATTTAATGATATATGATAAACAATTATCAATAACGCAATATAAAATGAATGAATAGCGATTGTAACATATAGATTGATAAAACAGGAATCATGTAAAGTATTTAAATGTTATAAAATTTAAAAAAACTACATTAAAACGTGTTTAACATAAGTATACTCATTCTCTCCCCACAGAGGCAACTCAGTCATACCTGAATTAGCCTCTGTTCTATTACGGCTAATACACGGGATAGAAAGGTAGAAATCTGATTGGAGGCAATCGAAGTTAGTTGTGCAATTAGCGACGCTGTTTCAAAAGTGGTCATTCGCAAAACCTCGGCCATCTCCGTGTGGGTTCGTCAAAGCTTTCGTTGAAATTAAACATCCAGGGGAGGTAATTCTTCCTATTACAAACCATCGCTTTTTACCTTCTCATTAGTTGTTATTTTTATTGATTAGAAAAAAAAATCTTTCATAAAACAAATTATGATTTACACAATTATAAATCAGTTTCTATCTTATGAAAAACCCTATCCATATCTGATTTTCAAATTGTCTCCCTCTCACACTGTTAATGAAAAATAAACATAAAGACATAATATTTTCCATGTCACTATACAACGTTAAGAACTCCCCGAGGCATGGATATCCAAAAGGTGTTTTCATTGGCTGCAAATAAGGGAGATATTTTAAGTTACAACTTTTTGCCGCTAGGGCAATCTGCCGGAACCCCAGGATCTAGGCGTAATAGAACAGAGGCTAATTCAGGTATGACTGAGTTGCCTCTGTGGGGAGAGAATGAGTCACCAGTGGAGAGGTCAGAATCCTGCTCTTGCTCCTGCTCCTGCTCCTCCTTTGAGTCACCAGTAGAGAGATCGGGTTCTTGCTCCTGCTCCTGCTCCTGCTCCTGCTCCTCTTCTGAGTCACCAGTGGCGAGGTCAGGCTCCTGCTCCTGCTCCTGCTCTTTCTCCTGCTCCTGCTCCTCCTCTGAGTCACCAGTGGCGAGGTGAGGCTCCTGCTCCTCCTCCCCCTCTGAGTCACCATTGGAGAGGTCAGGCTCCTGCTCCTCCTCCCCCTCTGAGTCACCATTGGAGAGGTCAGGCTCCTGCTCCTGCTTCTCTTCTAAGTCACGAGTGGCGAGGTCAGGCTCCTCCTCCTCCTCCTCAGGAACAGCTATTCAAATTCCTGATTCCCTTTAATGCTATCGTCATTGGACCTTCGGGGAGTGGTAAATCAGTGTTTGTTTTCAACCCGTTACGACAGGGTTTGATTCTACCTTCACCTGAGCATATCATCTGGTGTTACTCAGTATGGTAACCTCTCTACGAGAGTATTCAACAAACCTTACCTCAAGTACAGTTTGTGAAAGGCCTACCTTACAATCTCGAGGAGTACAATTACTTTGATGATCGCAAACTGAACGTGTTGGTCTTAGATGATTTTCTAGCAGAAGCAAAGAATGATCAGCGGATATCCCGTCTTTTTACCCAAACTTCGCACCACAAAAATGTACTGATCTTTTTGTTGATACAAAATCTTTTTCCTCGCAGGACCCAATCTCGCGACCTTCCTCTTAATTCACATTACTTGACCTTTTTCAATTCACCCGTGGACAGACAGCAAGTTACGGCATTTGCTAGGAGAATATTCCCTGATGATGTCACTAAGTTCATGAGCCTATACGAAAAAGCCATTGAAACACCTTATGGAAACTTAACAGTGGACCTTAAACCTGGTACAAGCGAGAAGAACAGACTAAAAGACGTCTCTGTCGCCTCAGGCCATCAGTTGACTCAGGACATTGTAGCTGAACACACGTCTCTTGACGAAAACATTGAAACAGCATCCTGTTCAAGTGAGGAGTCTGGTCCTTTCACCATGGCTACAGCTTGTGCTGATTGTGGTGTGTGGATAGACAATATGCATGATCTCCAAAAACACATCAAATCATGGTTACCAGCCAATGACAATGGTTTGAAAACCAATTGCAAGTAGCGTAAAACGGGTCATCTATGACACCGACAGTGAGGATGAGGAGATACAGCAGGCTGTTCAGAAAGGCGGTGGTTGCAAAGATTCAAGTGCACTGTCTCATCACTGGAAGCCCATCAATGACATGACAGCCGAGGAGTGGCAAAACGTTGGTTTACAACGTATCTGGAGGCGGGTTTATTACCTTTATCAAAATGATATGAAACTCACCAGGAACAAGTACAAGCAGCGTGGCAGAACAGCTGTGGGATGCTAAATTGTTGGAAAGTCTCAACAGCGTACTCGAGTTTACTCACTATTTTAAAGAGGCGCCTTTCTTTACACCAATCCTAATGAGTCTGGATGACATAGACGCAGCCTCAGATAGAACCGTGATAAAGGGTAAGATCATGCGCTTCATTAATTCTTAAATGAAGGACATTTCGACTCGTCTAGATCGACCGGAATTGGAAAGTGACATGGAATCAGACATGGCTCCTGATGAGAGTACTGCCGATGATGAACAGAGTGATCGGGACTAATTTATAACATCTGTTGTGAGCTAACCAAGCATCAGTTGACTCCCAGCCCTTTCTGAGACAGGATGAGTCTACCTAACTTGCTTCACATCGTGAAAACACCACGTCCACTCAAGAGACAGAATGGCAAGAAAAAGACTATTTCCCTATATGTCAAAGGTGTAATCAAACTTGGACCTCCTGGGCGACGAGAATTGAATAAGACAAATACCTAAATATAAAACTCTAATTGGTGACTTGACATATGACTCTGTTGACTTGGTTTTGTATCCCATTTGACAAGCAGATATTGAGAATGAATAAATTTCTGAAACTGCTGCCTTGTTTTCTTTTCTTTTGTTTGACACTGTTCATGTGTTAGATTCTAAGAAAAGACAAAAATATCATAACAAGACATATATCATAATGCATACTAATGAAGACGTATATACATCTACCGGTGACACTCGCTTCGGAATAATGCTTGTATCTGCATCACGAGCCCATAGCTTGTGGAGGCCAAATCGTCTGGATCCTTGATTAGGGACTACCTTATAGTGGAACACATCTTGACAGCACACGATTACCTGTTCATATTTAAAAGTTAACAGACATAAAAACATAGACTTCTTGACAAGTGCATTATACCTCTGTACACTTACACCTTAACAGTTATACTTTTTATCAAAGTCAGCTTTACTTCAATATACAAATTATTTAAATCCTTAAATAAATACAGCGGGAGTAACTTTGTATTCGCTCACTGGCTACAATTTATGTAAACAACAGTACAAGAGAGTACACCTCATAATTATATGTCTATCTTATACGTCACTAATTCAAGGAGGAGTTTGGTTCAGTTTTATATTTTAAACATTGTAAACCTTGTTTTTCAACACACACACAAATATCTGTTTCATCAGAAAGATTAGTCAAGTGGACAATGCTGTTCGCGCCTTTATGATAAGCATGTTCCATTGATAGAACTGACCAGAAAGATAGATAGATAGATAGATTGGCTTTATTTCCTCCAGCAATGAAGATTACAGACACATAGATATATCAAGATATTTACAGGCAAGAGATAATGTATATATGTATTTCAAACGTTATTTGAATAGAAAGTTACAGTTTCTGACAAAATCAGCCACAATGAGCATAATTTGACACCAAGTGTCAAATTGAAGATCCTCTGTACAGTCTGGAGATGCACCAAGGAAAAGTACTATGATTGATTCATCATCTTTTGACCATAAGTCAGCAAAGCATTTAACATCCATCAAGTCAATTACTTTGTTGAACAGTTTGTCTCTTTCTGACATGTTCCTGGGACATGAAATGAATACATGATTCACAAGATCATACACAGTTGTCCCACATACACATTCTCTCGATTCCAGTGGTTTACATGCAATGTGGAGAACTTTTGAAATATCCTTAAATTTCTGTGGAAATTGTTTGCATAATAACCAAAGTCTATTTGGCCTGTCTAGTCGTACAGTCATATATCTGGAGAGATCAAGTCTACTGGCAATTGCATCCATTCGGATTGACATGTCAAAGCTTCTAATTCTGTCTGTGACCAGCTTGCTCCATTGACTCTTGCTGAGAGATTTACAGGATTCAAAGTATTGTTTTATTTCATTTTCAAGATTGTACTTTTTTGAAAGTCTGAACATGTTGAAAGCACAGGAGTAGAAGCAACGTTTATTGTTATTACTTTCACATTTGTATTGACCAAATCGTCCAATGAAAACACGTTTAAAGTAGTATTTGCTGCTCACTCTGCAGAGCTTACCCATGAGAAGGAGTGATTGGCGCTCAATGTAAGACTGAATTGATAGGAGATGTAGGCTGTCCAGTGCAATAGGTGAAGGCGTATGCTTAGGTAGACCTTGTACCTTTTTGCTGAAGTATCTCTGGGGTACCTCTAGCATCTCATATTCCCTCAGAGAAAGTTGTCCCCAAGTGTTACAACCATAAAGTGCGCATGGAAGAATGACACGTTCCAGTACGCGAACAGCTGATAAAGGATTTAACCCTCCATAGAATATTCCATTGTTGTGGTTCACGTTGATGTTCCTCTTTAACTTTTCACAGGCTGCTAGTGTGCGTCCGAGGGACTTTCCATTACTTGACAGATGTATACCAGCGTAGGTCACCGTCGATTTGTATGGGAGTTTATTCTGTCCGCAGTAGAGATCTGGACATAGCACATTCAATGGGCGGCGTGAGAAGACTAATAGAGAGCTTTTGTTTACATTATACACAAGTTGCCACTTACACGCATATGTATTTGCAATGTTTAAAAGGTTTTGGAGAGCAGATGGCGAGTTACTGGCAATCGTTGTGTCATCAGCTAGGAGTTGTCCTGGAAAGTGTCCCCATGGTAGACGTAGGCCATATCCAGAGCAGTCAAGTTCATAGATAAGTCCATTAATGTACACAGTGAAGAGCCACGCAGACAAAACACGCCCTTGACCAACACCTTGGCCAATTGTAAAAACCTCAGATTCATAGCCTGCAAATGTAACATACGATTTCATGGAGAAATATGCATTATGCAGTAAACGCCATGTTTTTCCTGTAATGCCAATCTCATGTAGCTTGAAGAAGAGACCATTCAACCATACGCGATCAAACGCCTTAGAGTTATCCAAAAACGCACAGTATACAACAGATTCTCTTTCATTGTAGTATGATATATTCTCAAGTAGACTAAAACAGGCTGTCTCTGCGCCGGCATTTTTCCGGAATCCGAACTGGAGGGGATGTGGAAATTCGCATCTTGTATTCACATAGTGGTCAATTCTGGTCAGTAGAATACGCTCAAACAGCTTGCTCAGAACAGATGTTAGTGTAATGCCTCTGTAATTATTGAGGTCAGATTTGGACTTACCATGACCTTTATGGATAGGTAGTATTTTGCCAATATGGTATGATGATGGTGTACATTCATACTCTATCATTAAGTTAAACATTGTGGCAAGGTGTTGAAATAATGAGCGTCCTGAACGTTTAAGATGTTCATTGGTCAGGCGATCAGGTCCAGGGGATTTCCCGGTTTTTAGTATTCTAACAGCAGACCAAATCTCTTCTGCTGTAACAGGGTCTTTAACAGGTGAGTTGCCTGTATCGTCGAGAGTGTCATGATTGATAGATACAACCTTTTCGGCGGCATACGAGGCAAATTCTGAGTCAAATTGTTCAAGCATAGCAGGGGTTGCCAGTGTCTTGAAATGGTTACTGAAAGCATTACATATGCCTTCTGGTGTATCTTCAGTACATTCATCCACAACTATTCTTGAAGTAATTCCGTTAGATCGATTTAATCTCTTAGTTACTTTGAAATATTCACCAATGTCAATTTCAGCTGACTTTGAAATTTCATCAAACTTTGATTGAAGGGAGTTTTGTTTTGACTGACGGTGGTGCTTTCTGAATACACGTTTTGCATCTTTGTATTTAAGGTAGCTCTCGTCATCCTTGTTGCGTGGTTTGCCCTTTGAACACCATATATTTCGACGTAATCTCATTTCATCATGGAGGGGTTTGAGCTTATCTTTGGTCCAGTATGGCTTCAAATAGGGTCTAAAACTTGAGCATGGAATGCTATCAGCTGCTGCTTTATGAAGGCTATCAACAATATAGTCATTGTAAGCATCAATGTAGATTTCTGGAGTCGAGTATTCTGTTATATTGAAGGAGGCACCTCGGAGATAGTTTTCAGTTTCATATCGATATAGCATCAGGTCTACTTCAGAGGCCTTTTTCCAGTTAAGTCTATATCCTTCAGATCGTGTGTGAGTGGCAGTTAGGTTCATAAATACCATTATTGGGAGGTGGTCAGACACTGAATAGGTTACAGAGTTATCAATCACATAACCACTTACACTCGAGAGATTATCTCTATGGATAAAGACGTAGTCAATCAAAGTTCGTGATGAGTTGCACTTTGAGGAGTTAGTATAAAATGACTGGTTGTCGATTGGCACAACAGAGTAGATATTCCTTTCTGTGAGCACTCTCTGAAGATATGCTGCGCGTCTCCGATGTGATAAGTGTGTTCTAATGTCTGCATTGAAGTCTCCTAGGAGAATGACATGGCCCTGTGCAGAGTAGGTATCATACAACGACATAGTGTAGTCCAGAGCTTCCAGGTATACAGAGTCCAGGACGTTCGAGGATGGTAGATGAGTGCCAATCACGAAGAGCACACTGTGACCATCATCAACCCGAACAGCCATTACACGATCGTACTCATTTGTCTCTAGGTCAACTATTTTAGTTTCGTTATATTTCCTTACCATCATGGCTACACCTCCAGAGCCTCTATGGCGTATATCTGTTGAAGATGAGCATTTGCTGAATACTACAAAGTCATGGTTGATCGTTTTTAGGTTGGTTTGATCACGCCAATTCATCCAAGTTTCACAGACAAACATAATATCGCAATGAGATAGTCTGCAAGTTAAATCATGCTCACAGTTGTTAAGCCCACGTATGTTCCAGGTTCCGAATGCTTTGTAGTCCATAGCAACAATGAAAAGTAGGAGTATTAACATTTTTGTTACCATACTTTTCCTATCCATTATTCAAAGTTGTTATATCGTTGGTCCGTAGTCACCTCACTCTGAGCATACCAGTATTTCTTAGGTACCCATTCGCGACAGAAAACATCTTCCGGCCAGAATGTTTCATCATCAAGTATTATTTTGGCACATTGTTTAGAAACGGTTAGAGAGATGGTATACGTTGGATTGTATCCTTGCCAGTGTTTAAGCAGTGAAATCCTAGATGTTTCAACCCCCCGCTCTTTTGTATAATTAGTTATGGCATCTTTGACAACATCAAAAGAGTTTCTAGCACTTACATAGGACAAAACCAATCGTTTATTTCGTACACGTGATGTTCCATAAAATGCTCTTTTCCATTCATTTGTGAATTGTACTGTTCGTTCGCAATCAGTCTCTGTGTCTTTGTTGCTGTTGTTCACCGTTACCTGGAGGTCAATATCATGTTTGAGGTCAGTAGGAGCTGCTGTGTGATGATGAGTGCTTTGACAATTAGATTCGCTTTGAGGAGCTGATTGGTGACCTTGATTGCTCTCAGACGACGACCTGCGAGCTTTCGGCAGGCTTGGGGTAGTTGATTGGTTACTCACTGGGACATGGACTTCAGCTGTAATCACTCTCTGAGGACACGCCGGGATAGCTTCGGGTGAATGCTTCAGCGCTTGCGAGTAGAGTAGCTTCTCCCTTGTGTTCATGCAGTCAAGCTTACCCTCAATTGTGTTTGTCTGCTTGTTAATAGATCCTATTGTTTCACAGAGCTGATTCTTAAGAAAAACATTTTCAGAGATTTTGTCTGTTACCTCTCGCTTCAAAGCTTGAATTTCAGTTTGTTGCTTTCCAATTTGCGACTTCATTTTCTGCATTTCAATTGAACAATTCTTAACCTCCTGGTTCTTCTCTTCCCATAGTTGTATGAGATTTCGCATATCATTTTCATATTTACCGTGGAAATCTTCAAGCTTTTCATGAACACACGTTATACTCTCCTTCATATCATCATGGACAATTACAAGCTTACTGACAATTTCACAAAGTATATCTCTTCCTTTTGGCTCTTTCCTCACACTATCAGATATGACATTATCCCCTCCAGTACTCTTAGAGCGGGAATTTTGCTTGTGTCTGCTAAGCACTTCATTTTGAACAACAATTCCATTGTTTCATGTTCACAAAACCAGAGTCACAGTGCAGGACGTGACTTCTCATAATAGAGAGAGAGAGGGGTTCAGTGTTAGCTTGTCCGTCACAACCTTGTGGAATGTAACACCTTGCTCACACAGTATACTTATGTAAATCACGTTTTAATGTGGTTATTCAAATTTTATATAACTAAATACTTTAAATGATTCCTGTTTTATCAATCTATATTTTACAATCGCTATTCATTCAATTCATATTGCGTTATTGATAATTGTTTATCATATATCATTAAATATTATCTAATTCATAATTACATGCTCTACCTCCGGCTCTCCCACTTCCGGTTCTCCAAACAGTATGAGATGATCATCACTATACTACGTAGCCTGTATCATACAAATTTTTGCAAAACTAAAGTATAGAAAGTTTTTGTTTTGATTTACCCCTAAAACAAATGAACGATTATTTGCGACTATATACATTATTTCCACTAAAATAAACTAGATAAGGATTTTATTATAATGGCAAAAAAGGGCAAAAGTAAATTGTATCGTTTTTTTTGTTAAAAATTCAGTCTAATTCTTTCTCTCTCTCATTCTCTTGTGGCATATTTCTATTGTATAGTATCTTCAGTGCACGTGCATTGTATTCTGCAAGACTTGGCATCATCCTGAAAAATTGCCGAACTGTTGCCCAAATGATCCCGCATTATTTGATCAATGCTTGGAAACATATTGAATGTGAGGGGAAAATATTGGAAAATGTTTGACATTGTATCAATTGCTCATAACGTTATAAACGCAAAATGGAGATATTGAGCAATGGTCTCACTAAAAAAGACATTTAAAAGAGTTGGACAATGACAAGAATATATCTCTATGCCAGAAGAAGAACGGTATGTAATCAAGCTAGCAATACTATTTATATTTATTAGATGGTTGTGAGGAAATAAGCAGATAAATTTTGAGCTATACATTGCAAAATGCATTTTTACATACATAAGTTATGGATTCCCTTTAACTGTAACCATGTGAGTTTGTATGTGTCCGTATATTCATTTCACTGTCCAGGTTATAATCGAATCTGTAATTCATGTATTTTTGATGTGCAATTTGAGTGGTGAAGAAAGTTGTGGACGTAGTATCGATGATCATTCCAAATTCAAATTCAAATTCATTTATTTCTAAAAAAAACGCCACTAACGGTGGTACATGAGCAAAGAAATATATAACAAAGAAAAATTCATAGTTTCCAAGATGAACAGAGGAAATTTTCATTAAGCGAATAACAAGAGACTGAAGATGGGTATAAGCATTGATTAAAACATTCATAGTCACAGTTATTGTACAAGCAATGTGAATCAGGATTTAGTTAAGATGATCTTTATAAATTTTGATAGTTTTTTTTTCAATTTTTTGGTATCATTAATTGACATTAGTTGTTTGAATTTGAAAAGGTCTGCCCAAGTGAAATAATACTTGTCAATGAGTTGGACCCGATGGTGGTGGAGAGCCTCACACATCAGTAGGTAGTGAAACTCATCACCAATAGCGGGCGAGTTACACAGATTGCATGTACGTTCTGTTTTAGGAATTGCTTGCCATCTGCCTGTTTCAATCACAGGAACCCGATATCGCAAATAAAATGTAGGTAAAACGTAGATAAGAAAGACCCACCCCTCTATATAATTGAGTAAAGGAATAAACGCATACATCTTGCCGATCTCGACTCGCTTCCGAGTTATGTCAAAATTATCGCTTCAAATTGGTGACATCTCATACACATACACAAGAACCTCTCAGTTATACATTTCCCCCCAAAACTTGGCTTATTTCCAACACATGTCACCCTTCAAATAACTTTTATATCAATTTATATTCGCAAAACGACCGCAGAAACCTCTGGGGTGAACGTTACTCCTTACAAGTGGTTTTAACAATGTTCCAAAATAGAACAACTCAGTCTCATATCCCGAAATCTAACGCTATTTCCAAATTGATGAATTACCAAGCCGGTGTAGCAGCCTCAAAACACTCCCCTTGTAAAAACACTCTAGAGTGTTCTGGGGCTAGCCCCAAAAGACTCTAGAGTGTTTTGGGGCTAGCCCGAAAACACTCCCCCTGCCAGTCCCAGAATACTCCCCTCAGCCCTAAAAACACTCACCTTCCGCCCCAGAACACTCCCCCTGTTAAGACTAAGAACTCCAGCCATATTTTGCAATGCCTCTTATTCCATATATAAGTGAATGTGGTTCCCATGTGTAATTCTGACTCTGTCTCTGCTGTCTTGGTTGATTTGTATATATTGTATCATTTGATGCTCTTGTACCACCGTTAGATTTGAATAATAAATGAATCTGCATCTGTCATATTACACGGTGGTCTTATGAATCTTCATAATGTTATTTTAAATATGTTCAGTTAGTTGATGTATTTATTAAGTTTATGTTCATGCTTTTATTTTCATTGATCTAAAATATGAATGTCATCAGCTTGAAGATATTTGATGTTTGATTGATATGTAGGTATCAAAGTTGAGTTTTTAAGGCTGGTATTCACTCCATATCATATCGTTAAAATTGTAAAAGGACGCTAATATGTTCTTCAGAATGGGGCTGGTATCTAGGTGCAATAGATAACATATGGAAGGGGATTGTTTTGGGGCTGGTATCTACAAGTCAATAGGTGGAATACATAGCATATGGAAGGGGATTGTTTTGGGGCTGGTATCTACATGTCAATGGCTGCAATAGATAACATATAGAAGGGGATTGTTTTGGGGCTGGTATATACATGACTCGTTCCCTACGTTCAAACAGTCTACACCTTCTCCAAGTTCCAAGATACAAACTAAAGTCTTTCGGTGCCCGCTCCTTTGCCTACAATTCTGCCGTACTCTGGAACTCTCTCCCGCTAAACATAAAGACTGCCCCCTCATTGGATACGTTTATAACCCATCTCAAAACCTACCTCTTTAAACGCTATTCTTAAGCAAATGACTCCATTTTGCTCATCCTTTGTATATAGTGTGTATATATATATTTCTGCCGCATTGAGCATGTGCCTTGCATGTGGATTCTGCGGGGTAAAAGTACCCTTATTATTATTTTTGTTACATGCCACTAGGTGCAATAGTTACCTTAATGACGTGAAATCTTTTGGGTCTGTATCATACACTCAATCAGATACATGTAGAAAGTATACCTTCGTTTATTAGACAATATCACATGCATTAACTGTGTATACGTTCATATATCATACACAATCAGATACATATACAATATATACTTCCTTGATCATACACTATTCGATCAAATACCTAGTATACCTTCACTCATAATACACTATCAGATGCATACTATACTTTGTCTACTTTACCTTGTCTACTTTCCTTTATCAGATACATATACTAGGCATACCCTCCATAATAATACACTATCAGATACATATGCTATGCAAACCTTCCTTTAAAATACACTATCAAAATATATACTATGTTTACCTTCATTTATCTGAAATTATCAGAAGCTTCTTCTTCTTTTATCATATACTTTTAGATACACAAACTAAGTGTACCTTCCTTTATCATACACAATCAGATACACATACTCTGTATACCTTCTGTTATTATACACTATCAGATACATTTACTCCTTTATCATACACAATCAGATACACATACTCTGTATACCTTCTGTTATTATACACTATCAGATACATTTACTCCTTTATCATACACAATCAGATACACATACTCCGTATACCTTCTGTTATTATACACTATCAGATACATTTACTCCTTTATCATACACAATCAGATACACATACTCTGTATACCTTCTGTTATTATACACTATCAGATACATTTACTCCTTTATCATACACAATCAGATACAAATACTCTGTATACCTTCTGTTATTATACACTATCAGATACATTTACTCCTTTATCATACACAATCAGATACACATACTCTGTATACCTTCTGTTATTATACACTATCAGATACACATACTCTGTATACCTTCTGTTATTATACACTATCAGATACACAAACTAAGTGTACCTTCCTTTATCATACACAATCAGATACACATACTCTGTATACCTTCTGTTATTATACAGTATCAGATACATTTACTTTGAAAGCCTTCCATTTTCAAACCCTATGAAATTCATACATTATGGATACCTTTCTTTATCATACACTATCAGATACACATACTGTGTTTACCTTCTTTAATCCATAATTTGTATACCTTTATTTAACATATAACATCAGATACATATGATATATATACCTTCTTTTATCAGACACTATCATATACATAAATGTTTTATACCTTAACTTATAATATAATATCAGATACATATATACTGTGTATACCTTCCATTATCACACATTAACAGATGTTTATACTTTGTGTACCTTCCTTTACCATACTCTACATATACATATACATGTTTACATACATACATTTCTTTATACATTCCTTTATTATACAGTATGAGATGCATAAACTGTGTATTACCTTTTTTCATACAGTATCAGAAAATATATTTTTATACATTCCTTTTTCATACAGTATCAGATGCATATACTACATGTGTAAGTATCACTTCTTTTTTCATAGACTATTAGATACATACTCAATGTATCATACACTACCGGATGCATATTATGTGTATACATTCCTTTATTATACACTATCAGATGCATATACCGTGTATTTCTTCCTTTATCACACACTCTGTGGAACTTCCTTTATCATTCACTTTCAGATGCATATACTTTGTAGACCTTACTTTAATACATTATCAGATACATGTACTTTGTATACAATCCTTTATTATACACTTTCAGATGCATATACTTTGCATATATTCCTTTATTATACACGATCAGATACATATATTTTGTATACATTCCTTTATCATACACTTTCAGATGCCTAGGCTGTGTATATTTCTTTCTTTATTACACACTCTCAGATGCATATTCTCTGTATACATTCCTTTATTATACACGTTTAGATGCATAGCTGCGTATTACCTTCTTTTCATACACTATCATATACATATACTCTGCATTTATTCCTTTACAATACACTATCAGATGTATATACTTTGTATACCTTCCTCTATCATACAATATCAGATGCATATACTTTGTTTACTTTCCTTTATCATAGACTGTCAGATGCATTTACTACATTTGTAAGTATCACTTCTTTTGTCATACATTAGCAGATGCATATACTCTGTATACATTCTTTTAGTATACACTATAAGTTGCATATGCCGTTTATTACTTCCTTTTCATACACTATCAGATACATATACTCATAGGCATATAGTACATTTTTATGTATCATACACTATCTATATTATATTGCATTTCATGGGTTAAACTTATCAGATTTACATTCCAAGGAACACATGTAGCATACGGGTTATGTACTTTCTTACATAAACTGTACACCATTAGACGCATGAGATATATGTACTTACCTATATGCTTTTTGAAAAGCCCTCTCCCCGATGTTTATGATTATGCTTGCTTTACCAGTATTATTGCATAGACCATGACCATTTGGCAAACGAAAAGTTTCAATAAGGTTAACATTCATGTTTTTCAAAAATCACCACTAACTGTTTATAACTTATAAACAGAAGGAAGACACGTAGAAACGTAAAATCTTGAGGAAACAGAATTTTTAAAAAACCAGTCGCCTTTTAATTCAAAACAGAGATTTGATTTCTCATATGAGGATGTAAATAAGTCTGATGAAGGGGTCTAACCGCTGAAACATGTAACTGCAAAATTCAACCCTTCTTGGTGATTTCTGATTTAAGTGAATAATACAAAATAACAAAGTTGCATGTAAAACTATTTTAATGATGTGAAATAGAATATTTGATTGCAAATATAAATTTAACTGACATATATCACAGTTTGCATTCATAATGGTTAATATCATGTTATAGTTTTACCAATTGGACTTTCTTATGACCTAGAATTGAGCATTCAATACTCAAAGCACCCTTTTTACTTCACAAAACCTATTAGCCAGAAGACCATTTAAAGGGACAGTAGCACATTCAGGGAGAATATAGGGTGATGTCAGGAAAATGAAAATAAATGGTTCCAATTGAAAGACAATGTAAAAATGAAGCAGTAATAAATCAAAAATATAATGTTTGTCCAGCCATGCAATTTCTTTCCTTACCAAAAATAATTTAAGGTGTTCACACAAAAATGACATCAATGGACTTTATGTGAATCTTTAAAATTTGTTTTCTCATGATGGATGATTGGTTTGTGTAATGAGATTTTTGACACCATTAAAGTGTGGTATTTAGCATTAACTTACATTTATCAGTAATAAATCTAAAATCTAAATCTAAAATAAAAAAACCTGTGCTACTGCCCCCTTAAAACAAGATGGGACAAAATTATTAGTATTTCATTATCTATATTTTGAGATTGAAATTGAGATTTATTTGACCTTGCAAAACTGAATGTCATGTCATCATGAAATTTAATAAAAAGTCCATCTTCTGAACATTCTATAGATATAGACTAGAAATTACTAGTGCAGATTCAAATATAAGACTATCAAATAGGGTCATTATCATAAAATGCATATCCAAGACTGAGATCAAAGTTCTTGCCACAGTTTTGTATGAAGGTACAATTCTTGGACATGACAAAAACTGAACTTATCTTTGCCAACATCACAATTATTTAATAAAATCTACAAATACAGTTTCAATGGTAAATATAAAAATACCCCATAATAACAAAATATATTTTTAGATAATGTCATTTGTTTTGCAATATACAAACCCAATTGCAATGCAATGAATTGATAAATTCCTCTGCAATATAAATAAATGACTGTTGTTAGATGAAAAAAAAACCCTAAATAAATTGAAGTTCATTTTTTAACTTGTGAACAAGACCAAATGCAATACATCAAGCCTTCATTAAATCATACCTACAGCAAGTGATATATAAGTATTTTTTTCCACATATATATTTGAGCAACAACAATTGTCTAATTAAGAAACTATTACATCAGTCAATAAATGTAATCCTTTCATCCATAACAACAAACATTGCAATAACTCTCTTCATCTTTTTATAACAAATAATAGAATTAACAGAATATCTGACAAACATGGTTAAACAGTGAAACTCATTCTTCCTTTACACAATGATGTTTGCTTTCCAAACGTATAAAAAAATAATTTTCAATAACTGACTTCTATACCCTTCTATCATACAGTTTACAAACATAGAAATGGCATAAAATTGCTTTTCAATAGAGGACTTCTACACCAATCTATCATACTTTTTACAAACAAAGAAAAGGCAGTTTTTATCTATGTACATGTATATGCTAGACTCATTTTGCCACAAAAATATAAAGCAAGGCATACAATATTGTAAGGCTTTGGGTGTAAAATATGATCATTGTGTATAAGAATACAAATTTTGGGTAAATTGTACCGTAATAAATTAACGAGAAACATTTATTGAACATATATTGAGCCAATAACAACCTGTATATATAATAATTTTCATCATACATCAAAATTATTGAAGTTAATCTTAATTTTAATCTATGAGATATTTAGCATTTAATACAGTTAGAAATATCTTCTGTATTCAACATAGTTAGAAAATGGTTCATGAGCTAAGGCCTGTATCACCCGTTTACCTAAGGCATCAGTATCACTCAAATCTATAAGGCAGTTATTACAGGCAGATCTGTATAAAAAACTCTTTGAATATTTACAAATGTCTCAGTTACAGGGTCCTTTAAGCCATTGCTGACAATATATTTCATATAATCTAAGAAGGCACAATGTCAGTGACCACTTAGTTTCATTCTTTTAATATTGTTTATTTCGTAGTTCCCTCGAGGTCTGGCCAGTTTCCTGGTTTCTCTCTCCTAACATGGTTTCCATTTTAATGACTGGCACTTCCTTCAAAGTCTGGTTGGTTTCCTAGTTCCTCACTTTAAACATGGTTTTTACTAGAGACTGGAAATTTTTTCAAGATCAGGTCCGTTATTAGATTCGTTTTAAACATGGTTTCCTTTCTAATGACTGGCAATTTCTTCAAGGAATTATTCCTAGTTCTTAGTTTCTCACCTGAAAAAAAAACACCTTTCAAAATTTGTCTTTTTAAAACACTCATAGTTTCTCTCTTAAAACATGGTTTCCTTACAAGTGACTGGCAGTTCCTTCAAGGTCAGATGGGTTTCCTAGTTTCTCTCTTAAAACATGGTATCCTTTTTAGTGACTGGCAATTCTTTAAAGGTCAGATGGGTTTACTAGTTTCTCTCTTGAAACATGGTATCCTTCCTAGTGACTGGCAATTCATTAAAGGTCAGATGGGTTTCCTAGTTCCTCACTTTAAACATGGTTACCTAACAAGTGACTGGCATTTTTTCAATGTCAGGCCAGTTTCCTAATTTCATTCTTAAACATGGCTTCCCTACTTCCTTCAAGGTCAGATGGGTTTCCTAGTTTCTCTCTTTAAACATGGTTTCCTTCCTAGTGACTGGCAAACTTTTCAATGTCAGGCCAGTTTCCTAGTTTCATTCTTAAACATGGCTTCCCTACTTCCTTCAAGTTCAGATGGGTTTCTTAGTTTCTCTCCTTAAACATGGTTTCCTTCCTAGTGACTGGCAATTCCTTCAAGGTCAGGCCAGTTTCCTCGTCTTTAGCCAGCCAACATTTGCACTCAAAGAAATATTCTTCATATTCTGGTATCTTCAACACTTTACCATCGCGATCAAAGACGTCGCTTGCAAATTCCTTTTCACGATTGCTTCTTCTTGACTTTGAGGACTTTCTGGATTTGTTATCATCTGTATCGGAGTCAGAGGTGTCTGAACTATCACTGTCATCTTTTCCTTCATTCAGTTCATCTTCTTCATTCATCCTTTCTGCCATTCTCTTTTTTCTATTCTCTGACCCTTGTTTTTGGAATTTCCTCATCCTTTTTAGTCTCTCTGCTTGTTCAGCTTTAGAGAGATATCTCTTTACTCTAACCTGCAGCAGAAAGAGCATTTATTCTTAAAGCCACTTTAGTTAGCTTTGGGGAGAGAAAAACAGCCTCTCAATAGGACAAAAAAATATCAACTACAGGAAAATTTTCATAGATGCAAGGATTTAAACACAATGTACAAAGATCGTTTAGGTTACTTTAATAAATTTAATTAGTTTAAATGATTACACACTAAAATGGCCCTGTGCAGTTTTTGCTTGTTAGACACCATATACTTTATGACAGATAATTTCAAGTTTCTTTGCTTTCTTGATAAAATATATATATAAATGAAATATATATCTTAAAGTAATAAAATTTAAAGCTCAATCATTTCCCAAAATAATGATTATTATTTTATCTAAATAAAATAAATGTTGAAGGTCAAATAAGGGTTCCATCAACACAATACCTATTCTTTTATAAAGCACACTGAAAACTGTTTAAACAAATTTTTCTTGGGAAAACTATCAAATAAGAATGACATGGTGTATCAGTGTAAAGATTAAGTTAATGAAAATCAAATTGACAACTGTATGCTTCAAAAGATTTAAATTCACATGAACGTACAAATACCATGAATTTTCTTTAAGAAAATTGGTTAAGAAATATGTCTAAGACTCACATCTTCCAGGAACCAGCCGGCGCCAGGGCCAGTGTTGTCATGGCTGACAATAATCCGAGTCAAAGCCCCGACATCTATTCCTCGAAGCTTGAACACAAAGACAATTGATGCAACTTAATTAACAAGCCAAAACATAACTGTGGTGAAGTTGTCAAGAACACTTTCTTTGAAAATTATGCATACTCAACAAAAAAGTTCTGACAATCCGAAGTTTCAATATACAAAAATCATATGGATCATGAATATTGAAAATGATGAAAGATATGAACAAACAAGAAGAAGATAAAGCATATTCCTCACATCGAAGTGTTCTGTCATTCCTCTCTCAAAGTTGTCTCTGGCGTCGTCCATCTGTATCTTCTTGGTAGTGCCTTTAGGCCCCACAAACTGTATATAGACATTGGCGTCGGTTCCTGCATATCTCACGTCTCCGGTGTGAACCGTCACTCGGTACCGGATCTCTCTTCCTGTAACCATGGTAACAAAATATTCCTGACACAAATTTTCTTAATCTTAAATGAACTCATTTTTAATGATTTTGATTGATTGATTTGGATGTAATATGGATATCTTATTACACTGTAACAATTACTTTTGGTAAATGTTTAAATGTGATTTATTGTTGATATTTATTTCTTTATGTGACATGATTATATTTGAATAACTAATTTGTACACAATCAGTAATGTCAGTGACATGCAACAGTTATGAAAAGTTATAAGGATTAACAAATCCAACACGTAGGTTAAACAGGTTTAAATCATTCATAACCCTCCACTTAGATATCTGAATATCTTATTAGTAATAATTGTACAGTATTACTTTACTTTTGACAAATACTTTTATTTCTTTCTTTACTTTTAATTTTAGATATTTTACCTGACATCTTCTGTATAATTGGTATTCTCAAATGATGTTTGTCAATGCAAATATTTATATTGATTAACATTAGTTTCTAAATGAAATCTAACAGGTCTTTTAAATCAAATTCATACATAATTGAGTAACATAGATTACTAAAAACAATATAATGAACCTTGCTTGGTCACAGTGTCATCTCGGCTCTTTCAGTTTATTAATGCATTATTTTTTAGTGATAATCTTAGTGATAAATTTATTTTGCAGTCTTAATGTGAAGTTAAAATCAACACTGACAATACTGCTGAAGGCATTAGATAATGTTTACAAAAAAAAATCATTTGACAATAAACCTTTTTCAGATGAAGTTAAACTCAGATTCTATATTATCAATAAGAGCAAATTTAAAAGAAAAACTGCATTAGGGGAAGCTAAGATAAGATGTATCAGACATTCTAACAATAAATCATCATAAAAAAATCAAGATATATGTATATATAAATAAAGAAGCCAATTGATATATGACATCTTCATCAGGATGGGAAGGAAATCAACCAACTAGCCTACTTCCAGGGAAATATGATATGCATTGCTTTTCATTCATTCTTGGGTGCAAACATTAAAGCTGACAATATTATATTTATCTGAATCAATTAGGATTTAGGACAACAAAACATAAATTGGTTCATCAATTTTGGAGGTGGTAAAGATGAAAACAATACATATGACAAAAAGAGACAAAAACAACTGAACTTTTCATTACTCATAATATATACCCAAAATACTGTTGAAAACAAATATGAACGTATATGATAATCATAATATTGTATATCTGTTTGATGCACATTATCCATCCATTAAAGCATGCTCAAGGCACTACCAGTATCAATACCCTGGACTCAATCCAGCTGACACACATGTTGCTAGAAGGTCAAATCAACTCTTTACCAGAAACCCATATACAGAGGTACATTCTGAATAGTTTTTAACAAAAGGTTACACTATAAGTCTCTCAACTTGTTTTTTAGTGTCTGACAGGGAATCAACCCTTCAAACTCTCAGTTGAAAGGCTGCCGAATTGTTAAAAAACCTACCGGGGTAATATTTATTTGTCTATATATATTCAGCAACTTTTGTTCAAGTGTGTGACAGGGAATCAACTCTCCAAACTCTCACTTTATTCAGCCACGAGTTTGTTTAACTATTATTTTAAAAATATACTCAGATAGCGGTCGAATGAGCATTGTTATCTACTATCACAAAGCTTGATCCTAACTTATTTTCCTGAGTATCATATAACACATATAAAGTACACATAACATTAACACTTAATGACATTGTTACAACATATCAATCAACATACTAACAGTGCATTTGATATAATTTTTGTGGATAAAATGTCTTTCATAAGAAAACGTAAGTAATTTTTTTCATCAGCCAAAAATAATACTACTCATCTTGATCTTGAAATGATTTGATAGAAGATATAAAGTTCTATTATGCTGTTTCAACTTAATTCAAGATGGTAAGTGTGTTGCCTGCTAAAATCTCTTACATGTTTAGAAGTGAAGCTGCAAATTGAGGTATATTCTTTAACAAGGTAATTATTAAGTGATCTGTGTCATGATGGAACTCAATCAACTATGATTTTCCTCCATGTTACCGGTATATCCAGTGACATGCATGATTGGGTGTTCTGCTCTATAACTTTTCCTGTGTACAAGTGATGCTGCAAACTGAAGTAGCTTCTACAATAGGGTGAACTACATCCTCAGTTACCCAGGGCTCAATGTATTGATTCTCTACACTATAGCACCCCTGGGAATATTCATCATCAGTACAAATAAAGATATATTTCAAATGAATGCTTTCCACTGTTGCTAACACAAAATTGTGAGCTAAAATCTGAACTTGTTAGTCAATTTCCTCAAAGCAAGAAAGGTCTTGTAGAACGTTTCTTGTCCAATTAACAATGGCAGTGATGTTTAAATCAAGTTTATGTTTTTTTAGAACCGATTTGTCTAATGAAAAGACCCTGGGAGGTTATTGTAGAGAGTATAAGAACAATAAGCCTTGGGTGTGCGAGGAGGGGTGAATGAAGGTTCTGAGCTCTTAATGATCTGTGAACTGATAAAACAATATCAATGCATTTATCTGTATTTCCAATGATCAAATGACAGAGTGTGTACACTTGTTCAAAACCCTTTCCTATGTTGAAGGGGTTGAATACATAGTAAACATGTGCTATATTTGAGTGTTCCCCACTATTAATCCTTCTCCATGCTTATGCTTGAAGTGATGCTTCAAATCAAAGTAGCATTGAGGAAGAGGAATATGGCAACTTCTTTATTCATGTTAAGCAACATGAATAAAGAGCTGTCATCCATATATTCCTCTTCCTCATTGTCATTCCAACTTCTAAAATGCCTCTCAAAGAAATCAAAGAAGCTTCTATAACAGGGTGGGGTTGACATCTAAAACAAGTGATTGACAACATCTCATATACAAACCTTTTTCTGGAACCTTACGGCCTGAAAATATCACAAACTGTGCTTATCTTCTGTCATTACAACTTTACAGAACTAAATTGAGAAGTGAATTTTAAAAGGTATAGGAGCAGCTGAACTATTAGTATTAAAACATTTATTCTATTACAATATTAATCAAAGTTAGTAAGAATCTAATGACTGCCTTATAATACGTTCTTCATAACAGGACAGTTGCATGTTGTTCATCAAAATATTCTGTGATTCAGTTTTAGTAAAGAAATGAGTTGTGTTATCTAAGGGTTTAAAAAGGTTGGGTTTTTCATTATAAAAATTTAGTCACCAGAAAACGGATATTTAAAAATTGTATTTTGTAAGTCAGTAACGAAAATAAGCATACCATGTTTGACCTCCCTGTCAGTTTTGGTCTGAGCACGTAACTCCCTCCACAAGCGCCCGTCCCCGACATCAGTCCCTATCCAACCTCCATAGTAGAACTTATACAGGAACCGGGGCTCATTGACGTCTTGGATTGTAACCTACATAACAAGACAAACAAATATGAGATTTTCTGCCAATTTGCCATCCTGCTTCATCAGCGTATATGTATCAGTGTAACTCTTACAGATACCCTGATAACCATCTGGTCAACATCATTATATATTCAGCCAATGAAACATACAAATCTTGTATTATGGTTTTTTTTTCAAACATGAACAGTAACAGAAATGCTAGCTCAGTGAAGATTTTCACAATCTCTGTATTTCAAGATTCAAAATTAACAAAAAATGTGAATAAGTCACCAAAATTTGTGTTATGATATTGTCAACTATATTGTGTTTAAAACTGTGAACCATGCATTGACTAATCAGTGTATCATGACACCCCATAACGGTAACAAAATCATCTGTAAACATTTACACTGAGGTGATGATAAGAAAGAAACATTAATTCTTTTATTCAAAAGTATCTTCACAAATTTAACTGAAATGATAAAAAGGCACCGACCTGATCCAGATTCCAACCTGATGCAAACCCTGATCCATCATGCTCTATTCTGAAAGTAGGACAAGAAGAAATACAGTAAATATATCTTGACTCTAGTGGCATTGCTACAGGGTTTACACATCAAATGAGGAATATCTGACAACTTATTTACACTTGCAAACCGAACATTATACTACTATCCTATTGATCACTTAAATTCAAAATGAACAACAGCTCTTATTTACAAAGAAAAATATATAAAGAATATTTGAATTTGGCTGGAATAAGAGTTTTCCAGTTTTGATTTAAAGCTTGGCAATTTTGTTACAAACTTTAGCTAGTCCAAGTCCATAAATTGTAGCTTATTTAGGCCTTGCAGGATGTCCACAAGTTTTCTTGTGATAAAACTTGATAATCCAGTGAGATGTGTTATGAAGATAACAACTTTTGGAAGTTGACTTAGCACTCAATTCCTTTTAGAGACAAACAAACAATCAAAGCACTGCATTCTCTTTAGCTACAAATCATAACTGAGAAAAAATTATAACTTTAATTCAGTTTTCAAGAACTTCTAAAATGTAAGCAGGTACCCTAGGCCTCTTGTACTGTATGAATGCTGGATGAACTGAATACACTGTGGATGAAGTGCCTTAGTCAGAGACACCACACAGTAACAGTTCCAAGATCGTCTTGTGTCTAATGGGTTTATGTCATGCATTCACTAATCCATAACTGTTGCTTAGGGAATAAGCACTGTACATTTAGCCTTGCACTATGTGATTTGAGACCTGCAGAGGTATTTTATGTAAGCTTCAAAGCAATATTAACATTAAGAGAATAAGCGGTTGTTTTATGTAAAAAAATTGAGGTGGTCTTAAAGAAACTTAATCAATGGTAGATCCAGGTAGGAAATTTCAGGAAGTTTAACCCCCTACCAGTGTTTAAAATATAGTCAATCCGCCAGTCCTCAAACTGGCTTCTTTTTGCAAGGACTGGTTACTTTTTGATCAGGACTGGTAACTTTTCAAAATTTTCCCCAAAGGAATCGACCAATCAATTTTCAGGACAGACTAGATTTCCAATCTATTAGTATATTACAAATTGGCAGATGAAGGGTTAATCAATGTCCTACCTAATCCTCCTGATTTCCCCAATGTCCTTTGTCCTAATGATAAACTTGTCCTCTTGTCCTCTCTCAAACTTCTTGTGGTTCTTGTCGTCAGGCAAGTGTATCTTGTTTGTAGCTCCAGATTTACCAAACAGAGTCAGATACACTCTGGCATCGGTTCCTGCAAGTCTCTTCCTGCCGGTCCCTACTGTCA
The DNA here is from genome assembly GCA_916613615.1 of Steromphala cineraria. Taxonomy (NCBI): domain Eukaryota; kingdom Metazoa; phylum Mollusca; class Gastropoda; order Trochida; family Trochidae; genus Steromphala; species Steromphala cineraria. The sequence goes on along the minus strand of OU744724.1, from coordinate 15,047,361 downwards.
CTTCAAGTTCTGTGGAGGAATATGAGAAAAATATTTGTTTTATCCAGAAATAATCTTTCTCTATTTGGCAAAATGTTCCATGTTAGTGTATACTAGTGTATTCCTGCTCTTACATTCCTTAAAATTACCCTATTTTGCAGACACTTAAGACTAAATATAAGACTAAATAAAGACACAAATAAAGCCTTTAGCTCTGTAGCTCATCAGGCTGCATACAATATAATGGTAGCAAGATCACAATATGTGGGCAAAGGGTCACGTAATCTTATACTCAAAATCCCATTTTACCAAGATATCTGTTCACAAGATGCCTTTTGCTTCTTGAGAAGTACACAAAGATATATTTTAGGACGAAGTCCATAGGGATCTTATTAAGGTTTGAATCAACTCCACATCTACAATTCATAATCAAATGGGTAAGGTGTTTGCAAACAAGATTTCAGGTTCTTAAGCCTTTTGGCTCAAGGAGAAAAAAGGATTTGAGGGTTTTGCCCCTAGGACTCCTTTCAAGGAGTCAAAGATTGACCAAATGTATTTGTATATGTACCTCTCAGTGTCCTCTGTCTGGCGGAAGCCTCTATATCCCTCTCCATCCTGAAGAGCCAGTCCTTGCACACAAACTCCCATGACTGGTCAGTCTGCATGTTGGTCACTACGATGTAGTCCAGGTACCAGTGCTCTTTCCTTGACCGCTCCACCTTGGCAGAATCTCTAGCCTCATGATTGGACATTCCTGGTGTCTTTTTCTGTAGTGCTGCAGGCTCATGCTGCAAGTGAAATAGAGAGCTGGAGAGCCACAGTGAAGCACCAGTTAAAGTTTAGTGCCTTAATCTTGATTTAAGTATATAGTTTGACTTTTTAGTTAACAGTTTGGTCATGCGCAGATCCTAAAGGCCTTGGAGGGCATGTGCAACCCTCAAGAATATGTTGCACTCATTTGTCAACCATTTTTTAAAAGAAATAAAGTCCAAACTTTTGAGGCAATTCACCGGATCAAGCCCTGAAAAAGCAACTGTGAGACCAATCTGAATTGAGGCTTGAGCACATGGAATCCAACCAGCCATTGACACTAACAGAAATCATAAAGAATGCATAAGACCTCCTTGATTCCAAATTATGCTTTGTACCCAAACAGAAACATTTTTTCTCTGGCGTATCGTTAAGATTTGATAGTAGATTGGGTTTTATTGCTAATGACCTCAACTTTAATTTATGCCATTAGCACTTACCTCCACTGTAATGTATGAGAGATCTCCTAGCTTGGGGCCCTTGTAGTAGAAAGTTTCCTTGGAACCCTTCATGAAGCAGAATCGTGATGAACCACGCCCATTCTTCAGGTGAGTACGCAGTGAACTGTCATTCTTCCCATGCAGGGTAATGTACACCTGTTAAGTTAAGAAAGGCAACAGTTATCAACATATTACATTATTATAAGATTTTACTTAAGCTTAATTTGGGTTTAAAATGATTTTTCTGTATGTTTGGTGTTTCAGTTTTGAAACAAATACATATCCATTATATAAATGGCCAACACATGAATACAATATCAAGCTAAAATACAAATAAAGACTTTAGTAACTTTTACTCACACAATTGAACTCTCACAACTGGAAATATGATACAATTAGAGATTCTATGACACTTCAGTCATTATAAGTTTTTATAACTACACATATTCGGTAATAGAGATTTTATGACACTTCAGTCACTATTAAGTTTACTTACACTAGCTGAGGTGCCAGCATCTGTCACAGCCCCAGTGAACACTTCAATACGATACAGAACCTCCGGTACTTCTTTGGCTTCAGGTGCTTTCTTTTTCACTCTAGGTCGCGGTGCAATGTAACTCACTCTCGGCTTACCAGGTTTTATTACTCTTCTAGCTGACCTCTGAAAGATAATTTGACTTAAAATAATATTATTGCATTCTCATTAAATTTATGATGTGGAGGGTAAATGTTTTTATTTGTCACTGGAACAAATTTGAAAAAGATAAAGTCCTATGAATGATCAAAATGATCATACCAATGGTGAGGAAGACAAGAGTAATTCTATGGATGAACAACTTCTTTATTTGGCAGTGTCAAAATTTCGGTACAGATTCTTATACCGTTTTCATAACAATGGTAACTAAAGACATATTCTTTGATGCTTTGAATTGAAAATATCTCCCATTTTCAGCTTTAAATGGCAAATTTATGACCAAAACATTATACTTCAATTGGTAGAAAAGCGTGCAAATATTCAAAGCATCACAGAAAAAATGAAATATATGTCTATACAGTTATATAAAAAAACAATAATTAACATTTATAAAATCAAATGGAATTTATTTCGCATTTATAATATAAATTAATTTACATTTAGTGCATTTCCCATTCAACACAGACAAAACAATCTATTAAAGGGAATTTTATTTAAAGATATGAAAAGTGAAAGAAGAGAACATTGATGCTTACAAGTCGAAGCTGATGTTTTTTATGCTCCTCCATAGTTGAACACAAGTAGCAAAAGTTGGTGGCAGCTGAAATAAACATAATTATTCATAAGAAGCAACAGTTCAGTGTATTTGTGAAGAAACAAAGAAAATTACAAATCTTGTACCAAATTATTCTACAGTGGCAAAATGGGATTGTGTTAAGTCAAAATGTTCCTTTTCAAGTGAAATTTATATACTAGGCTTTACCTGACAGTGTGAATGTCATAACTTACATTATAAGCTATGGAAGTTGTATAAAAAGAGGCCATTTTATGGAATGTGACTTTGACATGCAATCCTCAGTGTTTGAAGCTTGGTGCTCCTTTAGAGCTAGATATTTCTGAACATTTGCAAAAGCAACAAGTGAGATAAAGTCGTAGATATGAATGACCCAGCTTCACAGCTTTCAGCATCAATGATTAAATAACCACATTTTGATTCTTTTGACATAATACTCATGTAGGAATAACAGTTTCGGTATAACAATTGTCAAATGAATGAGTTGTTCTTTAAGTGTATGCATGAAATTCATCAAGCGAAAACAAAACCAAACAAAATGCTAATCTTTTATGGTGACCATTCAGTTGCAAAGGTTAACAGTTACAAGATGGAATATTTTCTAACCACTTTTTCTGAAATAATAAATCAGTGGTAGTGAAATGTGTCTCAAACAAAATATCATACCACTAGATATAAATTGCTCAGTGGCAACAATGCATGCCAAAGGTGCATTCTAATTATAATCAGAATAGTTCACAACTTATTCAGCTACATCAGCATATATGAACTCACAAAGCTCCTACAATACCCTGCTTCCTATCAAAGTCCTTCTATAATGGCAGCTGCTGATTTACAGCTGTGTTTGGCATGTAATTTTTTCACATAATGAAATATATTTATGCTTAAGAGCTTAAAAACAACAGTTATACCATTCACTATTGTTAGATACTAGTCATTTTATTGGCTTGTTCTCTCCATAGTGAAACAAGGTACTAAAATCCTGATAGAAATGTAATGCTACCAGGTGGTTCTTTTTAAGACTTTAAGGGGGGTTTTCAAACAGTCTGAAGTATAATATCTTGAACCACTGCATTCTATTATCTCTGTAGTGCCATGTTTGCAGGATATGAGTCATTTCATTAGGTGGTAACATAAAGAGTGATACAAAGCTTTTGCCTCAGATAGATATCAGGGTATCAAGGGAGCCCTTGGAGTAAAATAATTCATACTGATGTTACAGTACCACTATGTATAGATGCAAGTCATTTCAGTGGCTTGCTATATACATATGATACTAAGAGTTTAGTGAATATCTGAGGGCTGTTGCACCAAATGATGTAACGCTAAGATTAACCTTAGTGTCATTCTTCAACATTGCAACAAGGTTGGCCTTCAATCCCATTCTTTAACATTGCACTAAGATTACCTTAAGGACCTACGATCACCTTAGGGCTTTGTGACAGAAGACTCAGGCATTTAGGCTGATGGATATCACAATTACTAAAGAAGCTCTGCGGGTTCATAACGCTGATGTTCAGAACTGTGACTAATAAAACAAATGTTTGTGACTAGAACCTGTGTTGGGTGCTACGGAAGCTACGTCTGTTGAGGTGGACTGTGAGCCGAGTGACTGGAGAGAGCTGCAGGAAGCAAACATGACACCAGGATCATGCCATGACGCCATGCTCCGGTCCGGCCCTTGGGCTCGGTACGCTTGGGCTGAAATCATTATAGTCGGTGAAAACAGGCAGGGTTGAAAATCTTTTCAGTGTCATCAAGTTATCAACTTAAGAAGGTTTCCTTACTTAAACCTGCTTGAAACCTTAAACTCTCAGAAATCAGTAAATATGTTTTTGATTCTGATTTATGTTTGTAGGGGTGAAAATGTTAAGTTACACTTTTCAGTATGAAAACCATGACAATATTGTCATTGTTGTCTTCAAACGAGGTAAATTATTAAGTTTTTGATGATTCTTTGCACACAAAAAACAAACCCAAATAAACCCTTAAGTCTAGTCTAAAATGTGCATATTGAAGTTTAAGTTCCACAGTGAAGTGACATGTTAGTGTTTTTGTTTGAAGGATAATGAAAGATAACAGATAAGTATATTACAGGATTCATTGGTTAGGTAGTTAAAATGTTACCATTTTCTTACATTGTGACATTTGAAACTGGTATGATATTAGCAGGGTATTACAACAATGCCATTCCATACTTGATATATATGCTTGGCCCCATGCAGCGATGTAAGAGCATAGTTGAAGCTTACTATGGTGCTACGAGCAATGCTGCATCATCATGCTTATATAACTTATTATTGAATATTTTTTTGACACTATAAAAACCACTCTATGACATTTAAGATTATTGTGAAGACAAATAATTACGGAAAAAATATTTAACATCAAGGAACAATGCACTAACATCATGGAAGATTACTGTGATGTCATAGAATAAGGTTATGTATATCAACATGAAGGTTACTATCATACATAGAAAAAATCTCAACACCATGGATACACATAACAACATCATAGACCATTTTTTTAAGTCATAAAGAAAATTGAAGTTTAGATAGAGTCAAAGAACAGTAATTTGTCCCTTCACAGACATTCTATGACATCATCAAATAATTCCATTAAACCACTGAACCAAACTTACCCGTAATTTAACAACATTATAACATATGAAGGCAAATAACCATGCAATCTGATAGCAGTGGTATGACATATAATGCCAAATGGTATGACGTTTCATACAAAATGCCATAAGATCTGTTAAAAAATGCTGACATATGTTAGAAAAGGCACAAGTGATAGGATTTGGTATGACAGATTTTGAAATGGTATAACTAATGATAGAAATTGTATGGCATATGACAAAAAATGGAATGAAATCTACCGGTAATAGAAAATGGTACAACATTTACATAGAAATGGTATAACATCTTTTTATAGAAAATGGTATTACATCTGATAAAATAGTTTGACATCTTGTTATAGAAATGATCTGACATATGATAGAAAATGGTATGACATATGATAGAAAATGGTATGACATATGATGGAAAATGGTATGACATATGATGGAAAATGGTATGACATATGATGTATCATAGAAAATCATATAACATCTTATAATGGAAAATGATATGACATCTTTTTGTAGAAAATGATATGAAATGCCAAAAAAAATGGTATGAAATTTAAAAGCAATTGGTATGCAACTGATAGAAAATGGTAGAAGATTGACAGAAATGGTATGAAATCTGACAGAAATGGTATGAAATCTGACAGAAATTGTATGAAATCTAAAAGCAAATGGTATGACATCTGATAGAAAATGGTAGGTGATCTGACATAAACAGATATGGCATTATGGAACCCTTTTATGTAACACATTTCAACAATGTATGGTGCCATGAACCATTGATATGACACCATTAAACAATGTCATAATTATGTCATAACTTTTACATTGTAATGTAGATTGTAGTCGACAGCAGCTGGTTCTTATCATCAATGTCAGAAGAAATCAGAAGTCTAACAGAAAACCTTCATTCAACGATTCTGATAACAACTCTTATCCATATCCTTTTTCAGTGTATATTTTACATACTGATCATATATGATGAGCAACAAAATGTGATATTGTGATGTTTTAAAACAAAGAAATGATATATAAGAGATTTTATTCTTGTCTTGATTGATATATGTTTATATGATAATTCCAATTTACACAATCCAGCACACTTGTATGTTTTAATTCGATCATTTAAAAGATTTACATTTTATTCATAGTCACATTATTATATTTATTCAATACAAATTTTTTATTCCAAAAAAAAAGAAAGAAAAGAAGAATGAAATGTCCCATTACAACAGAGAGTCAACACTTACCGGAGTGTGGATTCTGGTCTGTATGCCAGTGTTCGATGCCGTACTCCAAGCACGGATCTTGTCTCATCATGGTCGACTTAATCCTCATCAGATTGTTGTGAGTGATGTTCGAGAGATGTTGAAGCTTGTCTCCGTAAAGTTTTGTGCTTATCGGCCCGGCCCACGTCGCACGTAAATCGTCGCTTGAGGTCGGCCTGACAGCCATATACTGAGGCCGTCTCTTCCAAATATCCGTCGACATCGTCTCTGACAGTTGTGGCTATTGAAGATGGTTTAGAGTGTCAGTTCAATCCTATTTAGGCAGCGATAAGTTTATTACCGGGTACTTGACAGCTGGAGGCGGCCATAATGTTTACTTCCGTATCCCAGGGTAGTGTTGTCAATGTTGTGTTAGGTGCGAGTCAATTGGATTATCTCCCTTTATCAGTATCGATTTGTCAATGCGTTATCTGCCTCAGCAGTAACAGTTATTTAATAATTAACGTTGTGTATAGGTGTTATTCTTTAAGTTACTGAATACAATTAATTAATAACTTTGTCACTGTTGATCAATCGCAGCTATTGTTCACTGTATATATATATATATCTATAAAATCTATACAGACAAATGTATCGATCAACACTTACAAGTGATTAAATGTTGCTGTACATTGAATGAACATAATCTTAGACCATGGCTCCTTTGTTGTTAACCATGGTATAACTAACACCAATTTCATGCAGTTATACCACGGACGGAACTACTTTTTATGAGCAAGACAATGTCGTGATATAAAACTTCTATGAGAAAAAACCTAACAAAAATATGCATTTTATTACATAAAATTTATTTTATAGATTGAGCAGCCTTTCAGGTTATTAAGCAGAAAAGTATGTACAGCTTTATTTCAAAAGGTATCCTTCGAATGCATTTCTGTGGATCCGTCGAATTTCGGCATTCTTTTCAATTGGGCTTGTACATAAAAATATGACCCTCCCCAACTCAATGTCATTTTTTTGGGCGACCCTCCCCATTAATGTGTATTTTTTTTCATGACCCTCCCCTCATTCATATCTTCAAAATATCATAAATTTTGACTTCAGAAATTTATATTAGGGTCTACTTTAACCAATTTTCATTAGCACTTTAAATAATAATTAATTGAATGTTATAATATACACATTTACGCTATGATAATCAGTATATAAATGTATAATTTGGGAAATATGCCTATAGGGACAAAATGACTTCCTCATAGACTCGACTCACTGTCAAAATAATGGACATTGGTTTTTGGTGAACACAAAATAATACATTTCATTGATAGATTTGATAGAAGGTTGACATGAATATTTCCTTATATATATGCTAGAATGCATTGTCTCTAAGATAAGAATTGGGAATTGATTAGTCAGGTGTCATATGATAACTTTTAAATCTAAACGAAAATGCCAGACCTATTAAATTGTCAAAAGGGAAAATCTGTCAATATCAAACTATCAATATAAGACTTAAAAATATATTTATAAAACTTTTTTCATTCCAAAAGGTTGTATGATATGATAAATTCATCACATATAAGCTTTTGTACCCAAAGGGCTGATAAATGTATGTAATATTTGATAAACATGTCAAAGATTTTCCTTCCCAAAACCCAAAAACTTAGCAAAATGGTATTTCACCATACACAAAACATAACCATGCACCTTCAACAACTTCTGTAATTTTGGCTACAAAATAGGTTCAATATGTCAAAAGATTACAAAGGTTTACGGCAAAAACATACAAGGGATATATGGATCAAAATGATTACAAATGTCAGGTTTTGTTACATTTGAATATAATAAGTTTAATGAATTTGAGTTAGACAATTCACTTCATAACAAAATCTTGAGAATGGAAGCAATAAGTTGACTATGTATGACGGTAACAAGGCACATCTATAACTCATAAAGATAACGTTGATAGGTTTCATCATATTTGAAAAAGAAGAATCTGAACTATGAGATTGACAGGTAAATAGGATACTAACTCATATATACGGACTGCTGCATAAAAACAGAAATGTTCCTTATATCAGCAATTCAAGAATCAACATTGGAATTCATTTAATATTTATATTTTCTCTGCTTCATAATAAGTTTGAAATAGTTGCTAGGATATATCCTCTGACCAATATGGATATTGATCAAGTTATAGGTTTTTAAATTTGTATAATATCATAAAAAGTGTCACTCTCAGAAAAAGACTAACATAATCATTGTGATTAATTATATAACTGGTTCTTTTACAACAATATTCTATATCAGGGTTGACAATGCATCTAGATATCTTTTCAAGATACAACAGTCAGTAACAAAAGCCTTAAATATATAAATTGTCTGTCCTCATATAGCTATCAGTTCAGTTCAGCTGTACTATGAACATGGGTTAGAAGTCGTGTGGCTTATATAAACCGTTTTGAGGGAAGTCTTATTTCTGAATTATAATCCTGAACTACTCAAAATGAACAATATTTTGAACTTTACCCCCCAAAAAGCTTTGTAATGACATTTTACCGCATCTTTAAAGTTTTCAAAGAAAGATGGTATTATTCTTGTCTATTTGAAAATGACCCTCACCAAACTCTTGTATTTGTTTTCATGACCCTCCCCTAAAGGCTGTATATTTTTGTATGACCCTCCCCTGAAAACCCCCGGCCCACCCCCCCTGTAATAAATGACCGGTCCCTTAATTACTTGCCTATCGTTTGAATACTCATCATATTCACCAGCAAAAATTATTTCCTAATGTTCCACATGCGTAAGGTTGCGCTGTCAATATACGTCCGATCCCTTCCATTTCCCTTGCCCAAATGACACATTCACAGCATGATTTCATGACGCGGATTTCAAGAGCTCTATGATTTTGTTTGATGTCAATTACTTGTGTAACACGGTCGCTGTCAAATAGTTCGCAATCATTTCAACAAAAATAATATCATCTTTTGATTCGAGACAGCGTTTGATAAATTACGTTTTTGGCCATGATCTAAGTAAGTGGGTCAAACTATTAGACAGTAGTTCGTGACGACAGTAAATAAGAAATGAATTCTATCAAATTTATTGATGCCAAACAAATAGAAACTATAATGTCTACTATAAAACAGCAGAGATGTAATAGGGAATGATGTCAAATAAATGGGTTGTGGTGCATAAAATATAAGTAGTGATGTCAACAAATATGCATTGATGCTAACAAATAGGTATTGATGTCCAAAATAGGCAGTTGAATGCAAACAAACAGGTAGTGATGTCAACGAATAGGAAGTAATATCAAAGAATAAGGTAGTGATGTCAACAAATAGATAGTGGTGTCAAACAATATTTTGGATGTCTAACAACTAGTCGTGATGTCAAAAAATAGGTCGGGATTTCAAACATATAGGTTGTGATGTCAACAAATAGGTACTGATGTCAAGCAATGAGGTAGTTATGTCAAACAAAAAGGTAGTGATGTCACACAAAGATGTTGTAACGAAAACAAAATTTAAGTGGCGTAAAACAAATAGATTACGATGTGACAACAAATAGATTACGATGTCAAACATTTAGGTACAGGTATTGGTGTCAAAAATAGCTTGCTATGTCAAACAACTGGTCATAAAGTCCAAAACGTAGGTCGTGACGTCAAACATTTTATACGCAGTTATGTCAATCAAATAGGTAGTGATACCAGAAAATAGGTAGGGATATCAGCAAATAGGTAGGGATATCAGCAAATAGAAATTATTGCCAACAAATAACGATGTCAAGCAACAGAAGATACGTGAGTGCGTTGATATGAATTGATGATACAAGTTTCTTTGATGCCAACAACACGAAAGTGATGATATCAGGTGCTTATTTCGTTAGTCCAATAAGAAGATGTGATTTACACAGCAATGAGATTTTATTGAACTAAAGCACCGAAGACTACCATTTTTATTTCAATCCATTGGTTGTCGTCTATGACGTCCGCACACCAAGTCCCCTCTATATCGTCGTATCGTATATCGGGTATACATCGGATGCTCCTAGTATTTGTGGTGCCAGATAACGACTGAGAAATAGCACAAAAATATCATTAGAATTGCATAAGATATCTGTGTAATTACCATACTGATATTTTCAAAAATAATGTCTTAAATATGTTTGAATATTATATCACTTTATATAACTATTTTTAACGATAAGAAGCTTATGTTTATTTACATTAATTGTAACCGTACGTAGGTAGAAAACGGTTGCAACCGTATCCTTGTTTGCCCTAAATGTAGAAGGCAACAAATATTTCAAAAAAATTCTAAATCACAACCAGAAAAGGGAATCGCATGGCTGAACTTTATATTATAATATTAGATTTATTACTGCTAAAATACAGTGTCCTTGAATTGGAACCATTTAAAATTTTTTTTTCTTACAACAGCTTATTTCCCCCTTAAAACGTGCTACTGCCCTTTTTATACTTACATGTCATCAGCAGTGTAAGTGTACTCGGGCGACACATTCGTAACAGACGAAGCCAAGGTTTCTGTAAAACCTGAAAATACATACTACTTCCTTAAATATGCAATGAAAGTATGTTTATTACATGAAATATATATTTCAAATAGGCATTGTCTGGAAACTTCTCAAGTTATTTCCAATCCGCTACCTATAGCTCGACAAATAATTTATGTTGGTAACGATGAAAATTTTCCGTTGTATTCTTTCTTTATCTTCTTATCATTCTTTATCTTTTGCGATAACAATCCTGTGTTTAATACATGTTTGTTTGATGATACTAAGTTGTTTTTCACATCTATATACACTATATATATTTACCATTCTCCATGCACACGACCCAAGACTGGTCCCGCAAGCCAAGTGATAGGGGAGCTTTATCAGCACACTGACACACCTTTGTTGCATGGTTGTAGAACACAAATCTGGTTAAATCGCTGTTCAGTAGGCACATTATTTTACTGGTCACTTTGACTGTAGATTCAATGCCAGCGGTGGGTTCCTTATTGTCATAGTCCGGACAGCTGGTCATTTTCTCGTGCATGTAACAAGTTCCGTTTGCTTTCAAGACATTTCAGATGAAGACAATTGGAATAAAGCTAATGTAACTTCTTTGAGAGGCATTTTAGAAGTTGGAATGACTATAATGATGAGGAATATATGGACGACAACTTCTTTGTTCATTATATACGACTTTATGTGAGAGCGACACAAGAATCTGTGTCGAAACGTCGCATACAATGAACAAAGAAGTTGTCATCCATATATTCCTCATCACTAAAGCTAATGTATCCTCCACGGAACGCCATGTTGACCAATATACAACCTGGCAATGACATACTCTCTATATTGAAAAGTCTCTTTGAAGTTCATTGTGCAATGTTTTCCAAACAAAGTTGTTAAAACTTCCACTAATCACATAGATCAACCCTTATTGATGATTGATTGTTTATGTTAATTATTCATATGAACTTAGTCTGTGACATAGTAGGTTATGTGAAAATGTTCCCCTTTAAGGATGTTTCCAAGCTGTAAGCTAAACACACAAAGGTTGACAGCATGGAGCAGATCTCTGGTATAGTTGGTGTCCTCGTAATATGATAAGCTCATTTAATTTTATCTCAACAAACTTATAATTGAAAAACGACATTTGTTAATGTTAATTTTAAATTCATTATAAACTGGGTCTATGGTTTCGAGTTTAATTAGATTATGTTTTTTCAAGTTGTTTACGATCAAATTCATTCAACTGGGTTATTTTGTTTATGCAAGTTGACCAATAATACAATACGTTACATTAACATTACACATAGACCTGGATGTCAATGGAAAACAGCTATACAAATGTACTGTTCGTTATGTAATTGGGGGTTCTTTAGAGCATTAAGTCCTATCTTTGATGAACGAACACTTGTTTTACCTCTGAGTCAACAACCCTGCCCTTGCGTTACATCTCAGGAACTATACGCTTAACATAACGTATATCATATGTTCATTTAATCCAATAATGATTTTCGAAACCTGAGGAAAGAAAGCTTCGAGGGGAGCTTCGCTTTCGGTCTTACTTCTCACTCAGTTTTCTTTCCTCAGGTTTTGAAATCCCAAGCATAACCTCGCTCAGTCGTATATCCCTCATATAACACCCGAAGGTGTGGTATAAGACTTGTGGAAATATGTATTATATAAACAAATATGAGAATGATTCTTGTATATTTTCTTAATGTCATGATATACCCGTATCATTTTTGTCATCGATTGAATATGATTATTTACTAAAATATTTCTTTGAAGTTCATTGGTCTAACTCAATCTGATATGAACTTCGATTAGAAACAGCCTTGGGAAGTCATGTAAAGACTCTGTGCACATATGCGCCTTTATCGAACGCGTCACCATGTGTTCGGCTTTCAATGACTTAGACGATCGATCGATTAGCCTTCTCACTGCTCAAGATCTGCTACGAAGGACATAGCTATATTTAAAATGCATTTCAGGATAAGAAATAACAATCTTCTAGCAATATGTTCCGTTATAGGTTTAATGTTATTTTTTGGGCCATACTATTTTGAAAATCCAGAGAAGGCAACCAAACGTTTGGGGCGAAGACAGTTGCATCAAGTTTATCAGGTGGGAATATTTTCTTTCTATTAAACACGAATTCTATCATATGCTTTATGCATATACATGCATATAACGTTTATAATGCAGTGATAAGCCCTTTTCACATGATAGAATTGATCGTGTGAGCATATTTACACTTATGAATACGAAATTTTTTTTTTCAGAAAAACATTGAAATGAATTACTTTGGATACGTCACCAAGGCAACAGCTGACTCCCACGATGCAGTTTTCCGAGACGGTATCCTTGGCAACTACGAAACAACAATTCCTGGCAACAGATCAGGACCAGGTGATTAACCACTTGTTAATTGCATTACTAAAAGAATGACGTCATGATATTGATGCACTTGTTGTACGCACTCTCTTCTCACATACAAAATGTCAACCAAAAAACAAAAAAGATGGATCATACAATCAATTTGTCCTATCGTTGATAAGAATTTGTCTGTAAGGCCGAAGCATGCAAATTTCCCAAAAATTTCAGATGTGCTAATGGTCCAAAATCAGACAGTATCCTTGAACAAATTGAGAGAAAGACTTTTTCGATGTGGTCATTCATTGCATTATGATCATCATATTCGGTTGTTTATTATCATGTACTCGTATATCTGTTTGCAACGAAGCAGTTGCTGTATGCATGATGTCTGTGACAATTTATTGTTTGAAAACGGGGAAAAAAATGTCAGGGGTAAAATTAATATTGTTACAAAGCTTATATTTTCTTTTGATAATTTCTGCATTTTCCTCATACCTAATCCGAGTCTTTGGTAGTTTAAAGGGGCAGTAGCACGTTCTTTGATAATTTTATATTTTAAAATTTTCACTGATAATTGTAAGTTAATGCTAAATGTATTATTTTGACAGTCTCAAAAATTTCATTACAAAAGTCAATCATCCATAGTCAGAGGACAAAGTATGAAGATTCACATTAAATCCATTGGCGGCCATTTTGTGTGAACACCTTTAATTCATTTTGTGTAAGACAAAAGGAGAAGTGATCGCATGACTGAACTTTACGTTTTGAATTACGTATATGTATTGGAATTATTATTGCTCCATTTAGTTTAAATACATTGTCTTTTGAATGGATCCATTAATTTTCATTTTCATGACATCACCTTATATTCCCCCCAAAAAAGGTGCTACTGCTATATACCAAGGATTGTTTAATATTAGCGCTAAACAACTTTTAGTATGAATGGATGATAAAGTATGAAGGAATGGAATGTGTCACAGAAAATGCATATGCACGTGTACGGACAGCCAATTCATAAAGGTGCAGGTTTGGATGATGCAAACAGCTTTGTAGATCTTTTTTGAACTTTGAACTGGTGATTTCTCAGGAAACTGTCCTAGTAAACTAACGGGCAAAAAAAACGATACCAAACTTTCAGATCTAATATTTTTTTACAAAACTGTTGAAAATGTAAATACACGACATTGAAATGATTCCCCTATGTCAGTAATCATATGTGTCACGAAAATTGTTGCGTTTTGGCGATCCGTTTCCGGGAAATTGCATTAAAGCGAGATTTTTTTACATGAAAATCACATGTTGCACGTGCATTATTTGGGTATAAAAGATGTGTCTTATCATTCGACGACATACCATTTCTTCAACTGTACATGGAAACATGGCAAGATTATCACCAGAAGAGAGAGAGAGGGCCGTCGGGATGATACAGATGGGTGCAACGCATGCACACGTGGCTACGACTTTGGGTTGCAGCCGTATTACTATCACCAGGCTTATGAGACAGGCAGACAGGGAGGACAGTAGACTTGCCGAGGAGTGGAAGACCCCGCGTAACAACCGCCAACGAAGACCGCCATTTGCGAATTCTTCATCTGCGGAACCGCTTCCTGTCAGTGACGGAATCAGCGACGAATAGCCTTGGACATGCTGTCAGTCGAAGAACAGTGGCCAGACGTCTGAGACGACATGGTATTCGCGCCTACAGACCCGGCCGTAGCGTGCATCTGTCGCCTCGACATTGACGTCAACGTCTCCAGTGGGCACGTAACGTTCGGCAGTGGCAGGCCCGGAACTGGCGAAGAGTCATCTTTTCGGATGAGAGTCGCTTCCAACTATTCAGATGGTGTGGGGCGGAATTAGCGGACAAGGGAAGACTGATCTCATTGTGGTTGATGGGAACCTCAATGCAGAGAGGTACATCGATCAGATTCTCCGCCCAGTGCTCCTACCATTCCTGCAACAGCACAACAACAGAACCCTGTTCCAGCAGGACAACGCCCGTCCCCATACAGCCCGTATTGTCAGGGATTTCATGCAAAGAAACAACATCAACGTGTTGCCATGGCCTGCCAGGTCACCTGACCTGTCACCCATCGAACATTTATGGGACCATTTGGATCGTCAAGTCCGTCAAAGAGCCGTGGTTCCAGGAAACCTCCAAGAGCTTGCCCAGGCCCTGAGAGAGGAATGGCAGAGAATACCAGACCGTGTTATCTTACGTCTGGTGTTCTCAGCACGACGACGAGTTCGGGCATGCATCGAGGCCCGTGGCGGCCATACAAGATACTGAAAAACCTGTTTTTATGGGTGTTGTATTTTTAGGTGCTGATCGAATTCAGGACAATTTCATGAGTGAACTTTAAAGAGTTGTACGTCATAACACACTGACCTGAATGACTTCAATATGTGATTGTTTGATGAACTTGTTATCTGTTTTCATAATGGAAATGAAATAAAAGATGTGTCATTTATTTCCTGTCTTTTATTGGTCAATTATACTTGGTATCGTTTCTTTTGCCCGGTAGCTTATATTAATCGCTGTGTGTCAATATAGCCAATTCTTTGTGCACAGTTTTAAATTTTGTCGCCAGGATATAAGGAATCCAATTTTTAAAGGATTTCCGCTTAGAATTGTGATTAACATTGTCGATATGCTAAGTAAAATGTCAGAATGCAAGATACGTTTTACCTCAAACATAATTTTGAATACAAGTTACCGTCTCCCGGCAGGTGAGAACGGAGAAGCGGTCACACTGGGTATGACTGAGGAGGAAACAAAGGCTGCTATGAAGGAATATGGCTACAACATTAATGTCAGCGACGTTATCTCCCTGGACAGGACGTGGATAGATACAAGGATAAAAGAGTAAGAACAGTTTCTCTCACCTCTTCAAGTCACTTTCGCCTGCAAGGGATAAACCGCACCGATCAATCACTCATTACTCTTACTAACTCGCTCTCGCTCGGGAAGAATTAATGTTTAGGCATTCGTGTCGTGTACATACATCTATTTCATAATTTCATAACTGCCAATATATCAATATAATAAGTCTTTTTGTGGATAAGCGTGTTAAAACAAACAAATATGAAGAAAAAAAAACCAGTATGCACGCTTTCAAAAACGATTCACATTCTGCATAACTATACTAGTGGAAAAAGTTTGGGATATATGCATATTTTGAAATTATGAATTATGCTAGATATATTCATTGATATTCTGATGAAATACAAATTATACAAAATTCAATATCTCTTACCTATTTGTCCAGTATAAATTAGACAAATAAAGGAATTTTTTTTTTTTTTAAACTTGAAAAAATAAATATTAGAATCAATTACGATGCATAGTAAAAGTTGATGAAGCAATAACACTAGATTTTAGATTAACTGTAAGTATACACAGTTTGTACATTACATTCCCTCAGATGTCAGTACTGGCACTATCCGGAAGATCTGCCAACGACAAGTGTCATTATCGTCTTCCACAATGAAGGGTTGTCTCCCCTTTTAAGGACTGTCCATAGCGTCATCAACACCGCCCCGCCTCATCTTCTGAAGGAAATTATTCTCATAGATGACTATAGTGATAAAGGTAGGAATCTCATAATTCATGTTTTCTTCTTCAATTATAATGATAAGTTGTCTGTCGTATGATTATAAGAGAAGGTACCTGCAGTATAATGATTAGCGAAGGTGTCTGTAGTATAACGATAAGCGAAGGTGTCTGTAGTATAACGATAAGCGAAGGTGTCTGCAGCATAACGATAAGCGAAGGTGTCTGCAGTATAATGATTAGCGAAGGTGTCTGTAGTATAACGATAAGCGAAGGTGTCTGACTGTAGTATAACGATAAGCGAAGGTGTCTGTAGTATAACGTTTAGCGAAGGTGTCTGCAGTATAATGATTAGCGAAGGTGTCTGTAGTATAACGTTAAGCGAAGGTGTCTGTAGTATAACGTTAAGCGAAGGTGTCTGTAATATAACGATAAGCGAAGGTGTCTGTAGTATAACGTTAAGCGAAGGTGTCTGTAGTATAACGATAAGCGAAGGTGTCTGTAGTATAACGATAAGCGAAGGTGTCTGTAGTATAACGTTAAGCGAAGGTGTCTGTAATATAACGATAAGCGAAGGTGTCTGTAGTATAACGATAAGCGAAGGTGTCTGTAGTATAACGATAAGCGAAGGTGTCTGTAGTATAACGTTTAGCGAAGGTGTCTGCAGTATAATGATTAGCGAAGGTGTCTGTAGTATAACGTTAAGCGAAAGTGTCTGTAGTATAACGTTAAGCGAAGGTGTCTGTAATATAACGATAAGCGAAGGTGTCTGTAGTATAACGATAAGCGAAGGTGTCTGTAGTATAACGTTAAGCGAAGGTGTCTGTAATATAACGATAAGCGAAGGTGTCTGTAGTATAACGTTAAGCGAAGGTGTCTGTAGTATAACGATAAGCGAAGGTGTCTGTAGTATAACGTTAAGCGAAGGTGTCTGTAGTATAACGATAAGCGAAGGTGTCTGTAGTATAACGATAAGCGAAGGTGTCTGTAGTATAACGTTAAGCGAAGGTGTCTGTAATATAACGATAAGCGAAGGTGTCTGTAGTATAACGATAAGCGAAGGTGTCTGTAGTATAACGATAAGCGAAGGTGTCTGTAGTATAACGATAAGCGAAGGTGTCTGTAGTATAACGATAAGCGAAGGTGTCTGTAGTATAACGATAAGCGAAGGTGTCTGTAGTATAACGATAAGCGAAGGTGTCTGTAGTATAACGATAAGCGAAGGTGTCTGCAGCATAACGATAAGCGAAGGTGTCTGCAGTATAATGATTAGCGAAGGTGTCTGTAGTATAACGATAAGCGAAGGTGTCTGTAGTATAACGTTAAGCGAAGGTGTCTGTAATATAACGATAAGCGAAGGTGTCTGTAGTATAACGTTAAGCGAAGGTGTCTGTAGTATAACGATAAGCGAAGGTGTCTGTAGTATAACGATAAGCGAAGGTGTCTGTAGTATAACGTTAAGCGAAGGTGTCTGTAAAATAACGATAAGCGAAGGTGTCTGTAGTATAACGATAAGCGAAGGTGTCTGCAGCATAACGATAAGCGAAGGTGTCTGTAGTATAACGATAAGCGAAGGTGTCTGTAGTATAACGATAAGCGAAGGTGTCTGCAGCATAACGATAAGCGAAGGTGTCTGTAGTATAACGATAAGCGAAGGTGTCTGTAGTATAACGATAAGCGAAGGTGTCTGCACCATAACGTTAAGCGAAGGTGTCTGTAGTATAACGATAAGCGAAGGTGTCTGTAGTATAACGATAAGCGAAGGTGTCTGCAGCATAACGATAAGCGAAGGTGTCTGTAGTATAACGATAAGCGAAGGTGTCTGTAGTATAACGATAAGCGAAGGTGTCTGTAATATAACGATAAGCGAAGGTGTCTGCAGTATAATGATTAGCGAAGGTGTCTGCAGCATAACGATAAGCGAAGGTGTCTGCAGTATAATGATTAGCGAAGGTGTCTGTAGTATAACGATAAGCGAAGGTGTCTGCAGTATAATGATTAGCGAAGGTGTCTGTAGTATAACGATAAAGGAAGGTGTCTGTAGTATAACGATAAGCGAAGGTGTCTGTAGTATAACGTTAAGCGAAGGTGTCTGTAGTATAACGATAAGCGAAGGTGTCTGTAGTATAACGATAAGCGAAGGTGTCTGTAATATAACGATAAGCGAAGGTGTCTGTAGTATAACGATAAGCGAAGGTGTCTGTAGTATAACGTTAAGCGAAGGTGTCTGTAGTATAACGATAAGCGAAGGTGTCTGTAGTATAACGATAAGCGAAGGTGTCTGTAGTATAACGTTAAGCGAAGGTGTCTGTAATATAACGATAAGCGAAGGTGTCTGTAGTATAACGATAAGCGAAGGTGTCTGTAGTATAACGTTAAGCGAAGGTGTCTGTAGTATAACGATAAGCGAAGGTGTCTGTAGTATAACGATAAGCGAAGGTGTCTGTAGTATAACGTTAAGCGAAGGTGTCTGTAATATAACGATAAGCGAAGGTGTCTGTAGTATAACGATAAGCGAAGGTGTCTGTAGTATAACGATAAGCGAAGGTGTCTGTAGTATAACGATAAGCGAAGGTGTCTGTAGTATAACGATAAGCGAAGGTGTCTGTAGTATAACGATAAGCGAAGGTGTCTGTAGTATAACGATAAGCGAAGGTGTCTGTAGTATAACGATAAGCGAAGGTGTCTGTAATATAACGATAAGCGAAGGTGTCTGTAGTATAACGATAAGCGAAGGTGTCTGTAGTATAACGATAAGCGAAGGTGTCTGTAGTATAACGATGAGCGAAGGTGTCTGTAGTATAACGATAAGCGAAGGTGTCTGTAGTATAACGTTAAGCGAAGGTGTCTGTAGTATAACGATAAGCGAAGGTGTCTGTAGTATAACGATAAGCGAAGGTGTCTGTAGTATAACGTTAAGCGAAGGTGTCTGTAGTATAACGATAAGCGAAGGTGTCTGTAGTATAACGATAAGCGAAGGTGTCTGTAGTATAACGTTAAGCGAAGGTGTCTGTAGTATAACGATAAGCGAAGGTGTCTGTAGTATAACGATAAGCGAAGGTGTCTGTAGTATAACGTTAAGCGAAGGTGTCTGTAATATAACGATAAGCGAAGGTGTCTGTAGTATAACGATAAGCGAAGGTGTCTGTAGTATAACGATAAGCGAAGGTGTCTGTAGTATAACGATAAGCGAAGGTGTCTGTAGTATAACGATAAGCGAAGGTGTCTGTAGTATAACGATAAGCGAAGGTGTCTGTAGTATAACGATAAGCGAAGGTGTCTGCAGCATAACGATAAGCGAAGGTGTCTGTAGCATAACGTTAAGCGAAGGTGTCTGTAGTATAACGTTAAGCGAAGGTGACAGTATAATAATAAATAATCATTTCTTAACGTGCATGCGTCCTCTGTTAACAGAAAGGCGTTCTTAAATCTTCTCTACTCTTAAAGGGGCAGTAGCACAATTTTGAGAAACTAATTTATTCAATATCACCAAAATTAAGAATAGTTTTGCCAAATGTATCATTTAAGAGATCAACGCTTTATAAATAACACCACTTATCTGTAGTCGTAGAATAATTCATCAGTTATCAAGCAAAAACGTTTTGCAACACCTCTAATTATTTTAGTAAGGAAAAGGGCTCAAGTGAATGTATCACGCTTTTTTTAAAACTGATTAAAACGTTTTAGATGAAAAACGTTTCATTTCGATTTGTAACAATCAATTTCGTTTTCATGAGATCTAAGATATTCTCATGGTGATTTAAAGTAATAAATACATTATTCATGTTCTTAACGTCATCCACATTGATACCAGAACCACTGAAGGAGACTCTAGAGAAAGCAGTTACTGAGTTTAACGGACTTGTGAGACTCTACCGCAATGACGAGAGACTCGGACTCATCACGAGTAAAACAAAGGGGGCGCAACTCTCTTCTGCTGAGGTGATTCTCTTCCTCGACTCCCATTGTGAATGTGGAAAGAACTGGTTACCTCCCCTGCTTACCAGAATTGCCAAAAACAGGTTTGTTGAAATTATATAGTTGATTGGAATCCCATTTGATTTGACGAGTTGTTTGATGTAGTCAGTTACTATACAATGTACATTTTTTCTCGTAAAAACATTTTTAGTTTGTTAATAACAAATTTGGTAGAAATTCATTCATTCATTCATTCATTCAAAAGGGTTTATAGAGATAAAAGCAAACATCAGATAAATAGAAAAATCTGATATTTTTTCCTACAGGACGACATTGGCGGTCCCGATTATTGACGGAATCGAACCCCAGACGTTTGAGTATAAAGACCGAATACGCTTCGGTTACCGCGCCTGGGGGATATTCGAGTGGTCCCTACTGTACAAGGAGAACTATGTAGCGCCTCAGGAAGACGGAACCTATCAGTATAGGAGTGAACCATTCAGGTCTCGTCATATTGCCATTTCGAAAATTTTGTTGTTTAAAAATCCATTAGATTTTTAGAAATTCGTTCATTCTATAAGGTTTTTAAAAAGGATTCAGCAGTTACTGAAGTGGCTGACGTTGTTTCAATGCCTGGAGGCGATAAAACATTATGATCTATTCAAATCTTTTCAAAATACTTGCAATTAATGCAAATATTTTATCTCTTCACTGAGTTTCTCTCCATTTCAGGACATCTTGCTACATCAGCGCATTTGTTTCCACTTAACTCTAACCTGATTATAATCAAGGCAAGAGCCTGGTGTTGCTCTCAATATAAACACGCAAATGAATTGACTCCAATCCGTACGAGCGTATAAGAATGCAGGGCTCGAAATGATTTTATCGAGGCTCGTCGAATAACGACATTTCATTGGCTGGAAAGAAGCAAATGCAAGCTATATTGCATTCTCTCCCCACAAAAGCGGATCAAGTGATGAAATATTGATACAGCCTCTGTTTTATTACGCCGACTTTGTGGGATAGAAATGGAGATGCCTGATTGGAGGCAATCAAAGTAAGTTGTCCAATCAGCGACACTGTTCTAAAATTAATAATTTTGGCTGCTAAAACATAGCAAAAGCATTGTGATTTGAACCACCGTTACCATGCGAGAAGCGTTGTCATTTTATAAAGAAATTACAATGGATTATAGTGCAATTTTTCCGACAGGGGAAACTGCCGGAACCCACGGATTTCGGCGAGTTGGACAGAGGCTGTATCAACATTTCATGACTTGATCTGCCATGTGGGAGAGAGAATGGCTAAATTGATGAATAACCACCTGTTAGCTTCGAGACGAATTTGGCTTGATTGATATCAGGGTATGGTTGAAGCTATGCGGAAACAAATACGCTGATGGAGCAGAATGGTTCAGACTTGCTTTATGAAATTTGTATTTGTTCATGTAACACAGATCTCCAACCCATGCTGGTGGACTCCTTGCTATCAACAGGGAATACTTCTTTGAACTCGGCGCATATGATCCTGGTCTGTCTATATGGGGCGGAGAGAACTTCGAGCTTTCCTTCAAGGTATACATGGAGTGTCCTTCAGTGTCCACCATCAGGCATTTATATTAGTCTCAAATGCATTCCATCTGTATTGCTTTTAGGCGAACGGGGTTATGATATTTTTTAATCATATGATGAATGAAAATAGTGATATATACACCCAACGGCAAACGAAAAGTCACCCTATTATAACTTTGATTATTAGTGTCATGATAAAATCTACGATTTTGCTTTAGGAAATATCACAATACTCTGCGGTTGTTGCATATACCCCGCTTTGATTAAAATATTTTTATTTTAGGTGATTACGTTTATCATTGAGTTTGGGGGGGGGGGGGGGTTCCGCCCTTTTAAATTTCCTATATCCCCGTATTGTATTCACAACGAATATTATCATCATCATATTGTAATGCTTCGCCCGAAAAGATATGAGGCTGTTTTTGCTTTTCACTACTACTTGAATTCTTTATTGTACACTATACTAACTGTATAAGTATATAGCAAACTGTTATACACCCATGGAGTGAAGTGTCTTCCTGAAGTAGTCACGTTCTTATTGATTAACATGTTGCAATAGAACTATCCACCTTATCTTATCAGACATGGTGTTTTACAGATTTGGCAGTGCGGAGGTCGAATTGAATGGGTACCTTGCTCTCGTGTGGGTCATGTGTACCGCAGTATTGGCAAAAGATCAAAGGAGAAGCGTAAAATGCTTGACTTTTTGATTGTAAGTTGTGTTTGATATTTTTAATGCTATACAAGGGAGTCAAAATTTGAAACATAACGAAAACTTGTCTGATAGGTGCAGCTGAAAACGAAGTTCATGATTCAATGAAATGAAAATGAAGATAGATAAAATGATGTTTGATGTTATCAAAAAAGGAAAAAGGAATGAAATGGAGAACCTCTAAACCACTATTCTCCAAACACTAAAGCTCTCTAATTTGATCACCAGTTTTGAAATTTTACCTTTATCAGCAGGTGTCACCGTTTTCGAAGTGTTCATTTAGATATTTCAAATCTACCTAAAACTTTTAATTTAAAAAGATGCGTAAAACGTCAATAATGGAAAACATTTATGTGAGTTTAAAGTGAGCAAAGAAATTCCTTCATGCAGCTAAGAATCACTGTCTTCCTTAATTCTGGGATTGTTTAATATCCCAGCAACCACTAATACCTTTTTTGTCAGTGTACATAGAAGTTTTTCTTTTTTAAGTTTTAGTACTCTTTTTATGTGTTTATGGTTGCCTCGGTGGCAGTCTAAGTAAATCTAGCCTCAATAGTATCCGTTTCACTCCTATACTGAGTCTAGAAGGCCTAGTAGAGGGTCACGTCAGCCCACGTATCGCATTGACCAATCAGAACTAATTTTACCAAGCCACAATAGTCTGAGTTCGCAGGTATAACGTTGGAGGGTCATAGGTCGCAGAAAGGTCGGCTGACGCAACCCTCTACTAGACCTTTCTAGACTCAGTATAGGAGTGAAACGGATAATATTGAGGCTAGGTTTACTTAGACTGTCTCAGTGGAGACCGTAAACAACATTGATTATTAACAGTTATGTTACCTCTCTGTCACGTGTTTTCACAAGAAGAAAGGTCACGTGGTTATAACTTTTGCAGAACAACATGCGGGTGATTGAGGTGTGGTTTGACGACGAACACAAGCGAAACTTCTACAGAACACAACCTTGGTTGAAAGGAGCACCGCTACATGACCTTCAACCCCGCCTTGACATCCGCAGGAAAAACGGGTGCAAAAGCTTCAAGTGGTACCTCGATAATGTCGCCTATGACGTCACTTCCCTTTATCCTGCACCAAAACCGAATGTTGTTTGGGGTCAGGTGAGGATCTTTTTATAAGGTTTAAAATAAGGAATTTGTAAAACATCAAATTCGGTGTTAACAGCAAATCACCTATCTTTTCGTAAGCAGAAAGAAATTATATCATTACAAATGCAATGACAAAATTACCAGCATGTACATTTTTCACTTTTCAATGGTCTTTGTATTATAGGCCTCAGGCCTTAATAAATGAATAAATATATCTGTCTGTCTGTTTGTCTGTCAATGACAAAACTAGTGTAGTTCTCAAGCGGTGAGTTTACGTAAGTGACGGTAATGCAAAGACCATTTGTGATAATGATGATAACGATGACAACGGTGTTATTTGCACACGAAAGGTCATCGGTACGACATCTCATCTTAGATCAACTGTATGACCTGATGAGATGATGCACAATGACGACAGTCCCTTTTATATTTGTATATAATACCAATAAATGTGAGTATGGTCTGATTTTCTTTCTGATTTTATTTCTCAGATTCGACCTTTCTATACGGGCCAGTGTTGGTCTGGTTACCATCCATATGTCTACTTGCTGTCGTGCAAAATGAGCCCATATGTAAACGCTCAGGTAAGTTCAAAATAATTTTGTCATGGGATTTGTCTGTGCCTTCTTTTGAACAGACCCATGGCTTACGAGATTTAAACAACCTAAAAGTCAAACATTACGACACAACCTCTGTTACATTAAGCCACCATTGCTGGTTTCAACAATAAGGCCAAATATGATAGATGTGACGTATATAGAGATAACATCCCCTTATATATTGAGAAAGCTTTTAGGGAGACCTTTGCTCATTTGGAAATGCTCGCTGACTGCACAAATATATTTAATTTCAAATGTTCAAAATCTTTAAACGACTAAAAAAACATAAACGTCAATTTATCTAGATAAGGTTAAGAAACATTACTTGACTAACATAGCAAAGATACGTTTTGTACTACTGCAACATAATATTTGTTACACTACTCTAAAGAGGCTGATAGTCAACAAAAGTCCTTAACGAAAAAATAGAGCATTTAAATTTCCGATCACTTACCTTTAAGATATAACTAAATGCTTTCATTTTTAGCTCATGAGGCCTGAAAGGCCAGATAGGCTTATGGCATGGCCCGTCGTCCGTCGTCCGTCCGTCGTCCGTAAACTTTTGACACTTTCGACTTCTCCTCATAAACCGTATACACTAGAGAGTTGAAATTGTGTGTACAGGTACCTTGGCATGTGGGGATTCTGATTTGTAACTTTGGTGACCTTGTGACCCCAATTTAGGGCCACAGGGGCCACGCCCTTAAAACATATTTTCATCTTCTTCTCCAGAAGCAGAAGCCCAAGAGAGCTGAAATTTTATGTACAGGCACCTTGGCATATGGGGATTCTAATTTGTAACTTTTGTGACCCTGTGACCCCAATTAAGGGCCACAGGGGCCACACCCTTAAAACCTATGTTCGTCTTCTTCTCCAGAACCAATGACTCTAGGGAGCTGATATTTTGTGTGCAGGTGCCTTGGCATGTGGGGATTCTAATTTGTAACTTTTGTGACCATGTGACCCCAATTAAGGGCCACAGGGGCCACACCCTTAAAACTTATGTTCGTCTTCTTCTCCAGAACCAATGACTCTAGACTAGAGAGTTGAAAATGTGTGTACAGGTACCTTGGCATGTGGGGATTCTGATTTGTAACTTTGGTGACCCTGTGACCCCAATTTAGGGCCCAAGAGAGCTGATATTTTTATCTTTTTCTCCAGAAGCATAAGGCCTAGAAAGCTAAAACTTTGTGTACAGACTCCTTGACTAGTGAGGATTATAAATTGTAGCTTTGGTGGCCCTGTGGCCCCTAATAAGGGCCTAAGGGACCATGCCCTAAAAACCTATTTTCATCTTCTTCTCCAGAAGCAGAAGGCATAGAAAGCTGAAACTTTGTGTACAAACTCCTTATCTAGGATTATAAATTGTAGCTTTGGTTGCCCCATGGCCCCTACTAAGGGGGCACCACTTTGGCCACACCCTACAGCGAAATCAAATGTAAAGCCTGATGAGCTGCAGAGCCTATGGCTCTATTTCTTTTCTTACTTTGGATAGACAGTGTAAGTATAAGTCAGAATGTACAACATACACCACACTATATCAATTTGCGGGTTTATCATGATATTGTAGAGTATGCCTCCCGAGGATGAGTCAAAGAATTTCTAGAAAGGTCATTATTTCGTTGTCATTTTAATCATTTACGGCTTGGTAGTTTTTCAGAATAGATGTAGATGGGCGGCTCTTCACGGGGGAGATGTGTGTAGTACCTGATGAGGAGAATGAAGCCTTGACTCTCAAGAAATGCGGGATGGAACCAATAGGGCACTGGAGATACGACAAGGTATGGTTTGAGCTACCCGTTGAAGCTCTCGTCAACATTCAACTCTCATTTATAACAATGTGTGCAAAGTAAAATTGCAATTTACGTTTTAATTACAATTTATTTAGCTTCATAGAATATTTTAGTACTTCATAATATATGTTTAGGTCTTAGGTCAAGAGTTATGTCTCCCCCCGAAGGGTCGGGAGACATATTGGTTTTAGCTGAGTTCCCGTCGGCGTCGGCGTTGGCGTTCCCATTTCGTTTCCGGAGCATATCTCTAAAACTATGTGACCGATCATCACCAAACTTGGTATGCTGTCTCTCCATATCATGTAGATGTGCCTTTTGGAGGTTATTGATTTTAAAAATTTTTTTTTTTATTTCCATGGCAACAATTGGAATTAGTCTTTTTCAAGGGTAGCGTTCGTTTCCGGAGCAAATCTCTAAAACTATGTAACCGATCATCACCAGACTTGGTATGCTGTCTCTCCATATCATGTAGATGTACCTTTTGGAGGTTATAGATTTTAATTTTTTAAATTTTTTTTTATTTCCATGGCAACAATTGGGACTTAGTCTTTTTCAAGGGTAGTGTTCGTTTCCGGAGCAGATCTCTAAAACTATGTGACCGATCATCACCAAACTTGGTATACTGTCTCTCCATATCATGAAGATGTGCCTTTTGGAGGTTATAGATTTAAAAAAAAAATTATATTTCCATGGCAACAATTTGGACTTAGTCTTTTTAAAGTTTAGTGTTCATTTCCGGAGCAGATCTCTAAAACTATGTGACCGATCATCACCAAACTTGGTATATTGTCTCTCCATATCATGTAGATGTGCCTTTTAGAGGTTTATTTTGTTTATTTCCATGTAATTTTGAATATTTTGATTGCTACAATTGTGGAGTTGATAGGTTATTTATTCAAGTTTAATTATACAGAGAACATTAAGCCCCTGTCACAACCCATCGTGCGTGCAATTCGTTCGTACGTTTTTTGGGGAGGCCACGGTCGCTACGTTTTTCTGAAAACGTAGGGTGGATTTATCAAGAACAGAGAGGGGGAGTTTGCCAACGCACGTCAAACGCACGTCGTACGTACGTGGCCCGTCGACACGTCTGGCAGTGAGGAGCTGCGTGCATCGTACGATGCGCACGTGGTACGTGCGTGTGGCGTGCGTACAACGTGCGTAAAACGTGCGTGTGATGTGCGATTATCACATTGTCGTACGGGGGCCGTGCGTCTCCCGTACAGTGTCCTTGCACCACGCACGTTGTCTTTGACCCACCCCCTTCTTCATGAGACTCCGATCCCCCAGCAGCACCCTTCTCTGGATCTGACTCTCTGGCGTCATTGTCTGTGTCCTCTCTTACCCTCTTCTCGTCCTCTCTGGCCCTCTCATCCGCGGCTCGTTGGGCTGTTGCCTTTTTACCTGCAGATGAGGAGCACTTTCTTTGCGACTTCTTTGGCGGCATGTTCTCTTCAAATGATGGCAATCGTCCGTCGGCTCGGCTTATATCCTAAAAAAGGTGCCCAAAACGTGCGTTATACTTGCTTACTCGGTACGTTGTACGTGCTTACTCGGTACGATCGACGTGAGTTTTCTTTAATTGTGTGATAGTTAAACTTTGGACGTGCCGAGTAAGCACGAACTACGCACGTACAACGCACGTTGTACGCACGTGCAACGTGCGTCGTTCGTAGAGAAAGTGTGAGTGGGTAAGGTTGAAAAAAACGCACGATGTCGGTGCGGTGTGCGTGCGGTTGTCGTACAGGGCACGCACGTCGATCGTACGGAGGAAAATTCGCAGCCCGTTCGTAGACTGCACGCAGCGAAAGTTCTGCATGCACTAAAAGTTCTACGACGAGTCTGCGTGCTCCAAATTTGTCCAAAATCGGTACGGCGTCGGTACCGAGGACGCACGAATTCCCCAATTTACCCCACGTTTTTGTCCGTAGACAGCACGCAGCTGCACGTACGACGGGTTGTGACAGGGGCTTTAATGGTGCTTTATGATAGTATTGTTTAGAGGTATGGAGCATTTGAGGAAGGGGGAGACATCTGTTTTTACGGGTAAAAACACTTTCTAGTTATCATTAGTAGTACAGTTTACGGTTTTCTTACAATTTACATCAATATTTCTTATAATATGTTATACATATAGGTAATACAAGTTACGTTTTTATTTCAATTTTCTTCAAAAGATGTTTACTTTCAAAGAAATTTTTTAAGCGTGTAGCCTCATTGAAGTTACAATTAACGAATCAGTTTTTTTCTCATATATATCACCGCATTATGAGCAAATTTGGAAAATATGGTATGCCACTGGAACTCTTGGTGTATCATGTTCGCTTTGCTTTACTATATATTCATATGTTAAACCTTCATTTCTTCCAGGCCAGCCATCAGATAGTGAACGAGGACACAGGCTCGTGTGTACAGGTCAGGGGGATGCACTTGGTGTTCGCCAAATGTGACCCGAACCAGTCGCGCCAAAGTTGGCATTTCAAGAAGATATACATGTGGAAGTAGCACCAATTCCAAAAATATTATCCTTACTGGAGAGTCAAGCACAACGACGGTGGTTATTATTCAATTAACGTCTGTGGTTTTATAATCTAAAGAGGTCTCAGGAGTAATCTCTCAAATGGCTTTAAAAGGGTGGTGCGTCGATGTTGACTTCAGGTTCCATTTTGAAGGTTCTTGAACCTGTGTTTAGGCAGGAGTATCTGGGATCCTTTATCGGACGTTGTAACCCTCTAGATCTTCACTTGACAAGCATTGACGTCCATCTTACAGGGGTAACTACTGTTAACCTTGTAGGTAACACTTGTGACAGGAGTACTCCAACATCTATTTGGTATAGTCCCAATGAGCCATATGTTTTGTTGAAAACCTACCAGTCTTTTCTGTCACATACAGCAAATGATATATGGAACAGCCGTTATCACGTGGTTTCTGAGGAATCACAATTAATATAACAGTAACTTACCAACAAAAAAGTACAGACACACGAACGTTTCCTAGGGTCAATAAAGGAACAGTAACACGTTATTTTAGGCAAGCAAAGTGAATTCGCTAAATTGAAAATATAGCTGATCAGCTGCAAGGCATTTATTTTATTGAAAGTGACAGTTCTCGAATGATTTAAAGGGGTTCACACTAAATTGGACGCCAGAAGTGTTTGCTTGATGCTGGACAATTTCAAGAATGACCATGAATACTCGGTTTGAGTAATGATTAGTTGATCCTCTGAAGATTAAAAATATAGCAAACATTTATATCAATTCGTAGATATTTGAAGAAATAAAAAAAATCTCCCATTAAGACATCCTATAAGCCACATATACTTTTTTGTTGCCAAAGATATATTAATGTTGTTTAATTTGTTCAACATCTTATGAGCAAAAATAAAACATTTATTAAATATCTTACAACAATGTTGCCGTTCATTGTCGCACAGACTCCATTCCATGCTTTGTGATACAAAATGTGTGATTGGACAACCTCCTTTCAAATAATTAACATTCTGGTAAAAGTATCTCATGATCTGTCTTTTACATAAACTTCCATATTTTTATTGTAGCAAAAGATTTTAGGTTGTTTTGTTCAACCATACTATGTGATTTATATGTTTAAGATGTCAATAAATGCTACTTTTTCTAACGTTTTGTAT
The DNA here is from genome assembly GCA_916613615.1 of Steromphala cineraria. Classification (NCBI taxonomy): domain Eukaryota; kingdom Metazoa; phylum Mollusca; class Gastropoda; order Trochida; family Trochidae; genus Steromphala; species Steromphala cineraria. The sequence continues at coordinate 15,017,200 of OU744724.1, read as the reverse complement.
TAGTTTCTTATTATGGTAACGGATGAGCCAAAGGATAATTTGAATTTAAGTCAATACCCTAATGGCATGAAAGAGTTGCAGTACCTTTCTCGAACAAAACTGTTCGGGACTCCAAATATACAATTAATTTAAAATCGAGTCGGAAGGCTACAACGACTCGAATTGATATTATATCACAATTGTTAAAAACGATTAAGGTGTGATAATTGCCACGGAACTATAGTCTGCCTAAGTTATCTAGATTATATAGATTTGCTGTAAATAATAAATATGAGGGATACAATATACCATTAAAGTTGCCGTATTATTTCATTGAAATGTTATTTTCAGTCATACGTTGTATCGTGCATCATAAAGATGACTTGATCACAGTATAGCCAATCTGTCGATAAACATTGTATTATGTATCACAAATATGTCTTTGTAATAGTTTTGCCGATCTCCGATAAACATTGTATCGTGCACTATAAATATAACTTTTTCACTGTTTTGCCGATCTTCGATAAACATCATCATGCATCATAAATATATGTCTTTATCACAATTCTTCCGACCAGCGATTAACATTGGATACACCTTGTTTCGGACAACACAAATAAACTTCTAACACAGTAGTTTCATTTATCCTGCTTTCCCGATATACATCAAACTGTCAGGTATACATTCTCTAACTTATCGCCGTGTGCATATCGTTTACAATCTCCTAGCAGTGCTACAGAGGAGGCTCATATTTGGATAACAAAGACGACTGAAGCGTTACCATGACCTTAGCTTACAGGGTTTCATCGTATCATAGAACGACAAAACAAATGGAAGTGATACCTCACCCTGTATAAATCCACGCTCAACAGAGACCATTTAAATTTATTTTACATTGTCCTGATGAAAACTTTACTCCTTTTGCACTAAGTATGTACTTATTATCGGGAAGTTATGTTGTAAATTGATATTTTTTCTATGATATATATGTATATCCATATATGTTTATTCTGTTGAACTCTTTTTCCACAAAGCATGTACACATTATCGGGAAACAAAGTTGTAAAGTGACATTTGTGCTATTTTGTGATGATGTACATGACTTGTATATCTACATATGAATGTCCCGTTAAACATTATACTTCTTTTCTATACTGTTTAAACGCTGGGAAACGAAGTTGTAAATCCATATTTCACTATTTTGTGAAAATGAACATCGCTCTGTGAATCTTGAATATAGAATGGGCCAAGCAAACTCACTTTAAAGATAAAAAGAAATGAAGATTGAAAGATATGTATATTCAGTTAACTTATCGGAGAGACCTACATACAGATATCATTTTAATGCATCAACAAAAATTATTTTCGTTTTTCAAAATTGCACTTAGATTTTAAGAAACATCTGCACAGAAATACTATTTGAACCAAGACACTCGCATGATTTCTATTACCATTTAAAGAATGAAATTACAGTCGAACCTCGTTTATGTGAACGTGAATTACCTACAAAGGTCATTTATCACATTATTTTACATATTGAAATAAACGTTTGAAATTGAAATCCAATGGATGTTTAAAGTGTCTTTTAGATAGCGTAAACAATATAACATAATAGATGTGGTTAAAATGACCAAAAGAAAATCAATCTCACGACAAACCGCATCCCAAATACAGAGAAGTATGCGGTGTGGAGACACATTTTTCACAAGGCGATCCCCATAATCAACTATGCGTAACGCTTGCGTATTTAATAGGCAGTATACCTGCCTCCGACGTTATGGAAGCCGGGACTCAAAGTGAGCCAACTTAACTCGGAATAAGATCCTTTGGGAAGCCACAATGATGTCCTCAGAGAGTGAGGTAAGTTATTGTCAGATTTTCAGATACAACATGACCCGAGTGTATAACTTTATGCCTCGAGCTACAAGGGTTAGTCGTTGGTGTGTAGGACAAGGCTGTGTGCTTAGCCCTTCTGTCTTTACTTAAGGTAATGTAAACAGAGGATAACCCAGTGGTGTTGTAGGCTCAACGTTGCGAGACCCGATTTTATTATATAACTCTGAATAACGAACTTGAAGTTCACAACAAGACATCGTTACATAGCACAACATTATTATACAATAAATATTCTGCATTGTTTAATGTCTAGGTGTTTACATACACGCCGGTTATTATCAATACCATAGCTTGTCTTCAAATAGCCTATAACAAAACATCAAATATCCTCAATTGCGATAATTTCAGTCAGGTTACATTATGCAACTGCTCACAGCGATGTTTTGAGCTTTTTCTATGTAATATGAGAGCAAGTCAATTTGACATTGCCTATGCACTCAGCTCAACAACAAAGGCACATTCACATTATAATGGCAAATGCAGTGCGTATTCATGTCCATTCACAGTGAACGTGTTTTTGAATACTTTTTCAAACTTATACACTAATGTGTCATCACAAAGTCGTCGCCGAACGTCGTTTACAGAGCGATGGTATATAACAAATGCTTAGGAGTGTTGAGCCTGTTTAATGTGCACACCGATTAATGGTGTCACTTCTCGACATGTGAAACAATGGCTACAGACATTTATGTGCTTTAACATGATTAGATTTACGACCGTCCTCCATAAGAACACCAGTGAAACATAGTGTATTTATGTATGCCGGTGTATGTTGTATGCTTGGTCAATCTAAACGAAATAGTTCCAATAATGTTACATCTTATGTTAATGAGATTGTATGTATGGCTAAAGGTTTTACCATTGTATTTCATGCTTTACTGATTCCAAGAACGTTTGATACCAATTGGTGCCTAAACGTGATTCATCAACAAATAAATGTATTGTTATGATCCCCGAATTGTTAAAATGAAATCTACGAACCCGAACGATTCTTTAAGAAGCGACATTAGAAGGATTAATTTCCGAAGTCAATGTAAGACCCTTCCCATTTATCTCAAACACTCTCATACATAAGTTCTATTAAGTGCATGCTTGTCAAATCACACAGAAGCAAGTTACCGTTTTGTTGTTTTAAAAAAAAGTACAATTTTTTTGTAAAGTACAATTTCGCGATGTCTTGTTCTAAAATATAACACTCTGGTATATTCATGTGTGTTGAATGAATATCGTAACGATCAGTTTCTAAGATGTAGTCTAGTGAACAGTCTGAACATGAGATATATCAATAAAGATGACAGATTCATAATAGACGATTTGTAAGCTGTCAAATGTGATCAATCAAACTACATATTCTACATTTACTACATTCGTATTGTTCATACGAGTCTACAACACGCATCCATTTTTTGAATATAGAAATACAAATTAACAACTTTTATTGCAACGTTTCCGTGTAGATACTAACACCATTATTAAGTAAATTATCACAACAGCATTTGCATGATAACAAACACCGTTATCTTCATCATACCAACTTCTAAAAAGCCATAAAAAAGTAATATTTGCAAAACATTTAAAATACTTTTGCTTTGTAATATTGAAATCCAATATATCTTTTAAAAAGAGAAAAAAATTTGCCGATGCCATCCACACATACGACTTTTCTTGTATTTCCTTCAAACAGGTCAATGATCTACATATAAAAATGCGCTATTACAGTTTTGCTCTCAAATGATCCTGTCATGATCGATAATATTAAAATAATTGCTCATTGTATTAAATATTGATTGACCAAATGTTTATGTGATATCAAATCCATCATTTCATCACATATTGACACTAGAAATGTCAGCATCAAACGGCTTAGTGCCATGCAGTTTCTATATATAGTGTTGTTCCTAGAGGCTTGGAATCCCTTATCATTTTGAAAGGTAAGAAAATTCTAACATTACAAAGTGATCTGTACGCATGGTCACCTCGGAAAAAACACTGTAAAAATGTATCTCGTAGTTTTTGGGGTTAATAACATAAGACTTACTGTCATACTTGCTTGAACTACATAGGATTTAGTTTCATTGCTATTCTTTGTGGATTTAATGAGGCCATGCCACACTACATTAGGAATTTCACGAGTATTTTAGTTGAGTGCTCTAGTGGGTAATGTCCCCCTTACAATACGACCTCGAATTGCAACGAATATATACAATAGAGAACTCATGAGAATCAGTAATTCCATTTCGAAACTGAGTCCAATGTGATAATAATGAGTTGTGATCACAATATGATATTCGAAATATACATGTACCCATGTATTTATTGACTTCTGCAGTTTTGCATGACAACGCTGTAGTGAAATCCAACACTATGTAAACTGAAGTACTTTTAAATTTAATATTGCTTCATACTTCAAATGCTGAGAACTTTATCATAATTTGTACAAGGCCAAACTAAACTAAACCATTTTGGTTTCTTTGATTTGCTTATAGACACATCTATATATATACTTTGTGCCGATGGACAAATGGACGAATGTGCCATAGAGTTAAAGATATTATGATATTTGGCTGAAATCATACAGATAATTCACTTAAATTAACAAGAATCTACTGTGAATACAAACTAACTTTTTTATTGTGTTACTAATACTGAATACTGACACTAGTCTCCTGATGAACTCCTCGATCATTTACCGGTAGGTTAATCCGGGTATGGTTTATCATCAAGAAAGGCATCTTCTTTCCCTTGTAAGCTATTGTTCCTTCAGAAGATTTTCCGAAAAAAGTTTAGGCTATTGTGGGATACTAACAAGATTCAGTAACGACACTAAGGAGTGAAAAAAGAAAACATGGAATCGGGTACCCGTGGCAATAAAAAATTAATTAAAGATCCAATGATTAAGTATCGCAGAAACATAACTCAAAATGTCCCGAATCTAATTATAAGAACAACCTTTTTCTTGCTTAGACCGACCTAATATTAATATTGTATTGCTTAATATAATATACATCCATTTTATCGGTAATTGTTAAATGTTAAAATGGAAAATGTCAGAAATTTCAGAAAGCATTTTCGCGCATTGACTGATTTGTCCTCTTTCCCCCCTTAATCATAGCTGATTTATGATCTCTTCGTAAACAACTCCAAAACGATTCATTTATGATGCCTAAGATTACATTTCGACTTCTTTCCTAAGACATTTGCAGAAAGAGGTATATGGCGATGATAGTTTTTAAAAGTACAATAAGGGTCAGCACAACAAGTTTTAGTTGTTTCCTAAAAAGGATAAAACGTAGAGCTGTTGGCTCGTATTATATTCACAGAGATTAAGGTCAGATGCCATGACCTGGTAAATGTACTTGTATTATATATCTCGCAACTCACCTTGTGGAGAAAATCTTTTAAGAGGTATGTAAAAACAAAATCACAAAATACGATTTTCGACAGTAAAACGCATGTCTGAATTGACTATACACTGAACCTTGACTTAAGACAAGTCTATATTACAATATATGCAAACAAAACCAGAGAAACCAGTGCATACAAGTACTGATTGTATAAATGAAAGAATGGTAAGAACATTTACGTAAAGCTGACTATGAAGGGGGAGTAGCACGTTTTAATAAAATTAGTAATCTCATGCAAATAGTAACAATTCTCTAACAAATATATCGTGCCTGGCTAAGCTCCGTTTAATCCAGTGAAAGGTGTTTCCTGAAATATGGCGCCAATAGTTTTTGCTTGATAGTTGGTAATTTATTTTACGGCTACAGCTAATCGTTTTGAGTAATAAGATGTGATCTTCTAAAGATAAAAAACTTATATATATTGCTGAATTTTACAAGGAATAAAATTTTAAAGCTTGTGATACTGCCCCTTTAAGAGAACGTTCAAGAGCAGAGAGCATTAAGCAACTCCTTGCGTGAACAAAGGACACATGCAGGTTGAGAAATAGCCATTTTGTTATGTAAATAATTCAAGGGATATAAAAACACGCTTAAGTCGTGATGATTTATTGAGGGGATTCTTTTATGAGAAATAAAATGCAAGGATTGTTGTGTTATAAATGGCACTCCATGTAGCTGTGAATGTCTAAACACATATCGTAGTAAAGATATCAATACCTTTTGACATGCCGATAGAATGGAAACAGTGTAGTTTCTTTCGTGCTTTTTGAATACAGACATATTACTCTTTCTATTTTGAGAAAAAATTATTTTAGCAACTATTTAGTTAGAGTTTTTTTATTTTCGACGTCAATGCATGGTTTGCGCAGATGGCCTTCCCGTGAATAAGTTGAAATTATTCAAAAGTATGAGGGAAACGACGCACAAATTGGATTATTATTACGGTTTTATTAATTGCCAACCTTAATTTCACAGTCGAGTTCCGTTTATTAGGACCTCCGAAAACCGAAACTCTCGCTATCCGGACGATTTTATAGTGGAATGGCATTCCAAAAGTGTGTCTTGGCAGCAGAGTAATCATATTACAGTACAGCTACGTTTTTATAAAGCGCCCTATTAATGTTTACGTCTAATGATTTAAGAAACACCACAAATTAATATCATGTATAGAACAATGTATTCATTACTCAATCTCACTTACAATTAATTATCCATGGATACAGTTGTTAATAACATTATCTGAGTAAACGAATTTTCAGTTGTCAATGAATGTAGACATATAGGACTTATATTTATACTCTCTCGTTTGTGAAAGGCCCTTTAGCACAATCTCGTCAAGATAGAGTTTTCATGAAAACAAAACATATTCTGAAATAAATCTCAATAACAGGGAAAAAATCATTCTCTCCCCACAGAGGCATCTCAGTCACACCCGAGTTAGCTGCTCGCGCTGAGCTGCCTCTCTGGGGAGAGAAAGGGGAAAATTGTAAAATTATGCAATGGTTTCAAAACCAATCCAGTGCTTTCCTAAACGAATGGACAAAGCTTGGTAAATCTACGACATTCACGAACACTAAATTCGTAACTCAAATTATCCAAAGTTTTTCAAACTTAAATATCTAACTGCAGTTTTCGCTTTGTACGTGACAATGTTTTCTTCGACTATCGGATTTAGTAATGAGATGCTTTTCCATCAGAGATCGGTTTGGCTTCAACGTGTATTACAACGGTAAATATATAGATTTATCATATATCTATCAATAATATGAGTTGTTTTGCATGTGTGATAGAGGCAAGGACACAGCATCCATATTGCCGCCCGGTCCGCAAATCCATATCAGCCATATCAGACCGGTCCGCAAATCCATATCAATATCAGCCCGGGGGGACTTTTGGTTAGAGTTATCTCCCTTTGCAGAGTAACGTCATTGGCAACATAGATAGTATATTTTGCGTTTGCATTACCAAAAACGATGTTTTGAAGCTTTTAGCTGTAGATATTCTTTACAAACACCAAAAGGTTAATTTTGCTAGTAATGTAAATAAGTGGAGCTACGCACAATATTTTTCTCAAACTTAACTCTTTGTAATGAATGATCGTTCTGTTATTTTTATGACTTTTTATTTCTGTTTCAAAACTTTTTATCCATAATTATTTTTAAGATAATTATTTTGCCAGAGAAAAAAGTTTGATATATGATAAAAAGGTTACAAAATGTTATTTTTCATATCATACCTCATATCAGCCCTCGACCCATATCAGCCCTCTGGCCTGCGGCCCTCGGGCTGATATGGGGGTCTCGGGCTGATATGAGGTATGATATGAAAAATGACATGTTATAACCTCTAAATATAACATGCTAACCAGTTTCAGCCGCCGTCGGGCAATAACAACCCAGCGTTTCAAGATGACACTGGAAGAGAAGCTTCGTCCTCCAACGGCAACGTCACAACCGACAAGGATGGATTTCAAAACGTTGCTTTCACGGCAACGTCAGATGACGTCTTCGTCCAAACGCTTCCAGAGAAAGTGGCGCCAGATAAAATGGTAAGTTTGAGCTAGGTAAAGTTTGTTGCCATGTGAATGGGTTGGATTTCAATGCACAGTGGACATTTGAAACCGAAGATATAAATCAACAACGTATTTTGTATATTTTTTTATCATTTGCTTCCCAACGTTTATGGCATATTTTTTGCCCTCTGAATGGTTGGATATGATCATAGAGAGAGACTCATGTCGAGGTAGGTTTTGTAGATAAGAATTTCGAGGAGAATTCCTGGCGGTATTTTATGATTTTCCAATAATTTAGTTGAAGCATGTTAACAATTTTAACAGTTTAACAAAAGATGGTGTGAAGCAGCCCTTCCAGCAGCGCTACGACCCTGAAAGGTCTCGTCAGGGGGTGGTGAGACATCGTATCTACAATTTGTAAAGTTTTTGATAATCTATAATTGCATCTAATTTATTTTGTGTGATTAAAATCTGAAAAAAGCATAGTCATACACGTCATGCCATATAATATGGCGGTCCGAAATTCAATAGTAGTCGCCGTCCATATTCGCGTCTTAAGAGGATGTAGAAAGTAACGGCATAAATTGCAGGTCAATGTTTTAGATCAAAAGAGGCAGTTTTAAAACGAATGTCATTTGTTCGGTAAGAGTATTGAAAATTCAATCAATTTCCTTGTTACAAATGATTAAAAGGTGTTCCCACTATACTGGCCGCCAACGGTGTTCGCCTATTACTTGATAATTTCTTCCACGACTCCATCTTTTCGGGATAGAATGAGATGTTTTACCCTTCCCTTTGAAGATAAGACAACGGTATATATATGAATTGTAATGGGGAAGTTTTAGAAATTAAGAAAACGTGATACTGTCCAAATAAGTATTGTCTGAACGAAAACGCATTAAGAACATTTGAAAAGACTTTTGAATATTCTATTAATTGCTATTTAAAATAAAATATATTGTTCACATTATCCAAAGATGTTGATAACGGTTTGAAATTGTCAGAAGAGGGTGTAACTGTTGAGTTTGATGGACAGTACATACCATAATGTCACGATATACATGCAGGATATATAAGTGTGTTGTTAACCTGCGGGTTATATTCTGATGCTTACTTGTATTGACAGATACATATCTTGAGATGGAGGTACCGTTTACTTCGCTATTTTATCTCCTTAACATCAATTCATTTAAACCTTTATGGTTAGCAATTTAAACGAAATTGCTGTAAAGATTTTAAAATTCCTATTGATGTTCACATTATAATTGTACATATGAGGATTTATTTCATGCTATTGATTAGGAGTGTATTTGAGTTATAATTATTATTATTCTTATGATTTTGTAACGGAAAAATGAATTTGATTTGTTGATTAAATTCAATTGGTCTATGATGTTCTTGTATGAAGTAATATTAAAATATGCATTTTCGTCGTGTATTGTATTATATTGTAGGCCGGAGAATGTAGGATATAATACTTTGGATGACCTTTTGTCAGAGGTCAACTTTGATCTCAATTTTATTTGTGCACTTCTAGTAAGAAAACATAAAACACATTTTCATTTCTATTTAAGCAAGCAAAATAACAAAACCAAACAATACAAAAAATGCATTTAAATGGTGTTATTTATGTGGTATTTATCTACAATAAGCAGCTGTCCAAAGTGTTTATGCGATGGGATGAGAGAAAGCGGTCACGTATCTCCATTGTCCATAGACATATCACTCGGCCACTGCCTTGGTGTAAATAAGTAGAAGTGTTTCAGATTTACGACGTTTAGGGACAGAGGTACGTGTGAGATTATATAGTACGTAGTTAAATACACCGATTCTTTGATTCTACATGAAATGCAGGCAAGTTAATTTTTCTAACTATTGAACAACTCTCAAGATGGTTTAAAATGGTTTTACTTACATTGCTCTCCGGTTGTTCTAGGAATACAGTGGTTCTGACAAACGGTTCTTGTATGGATGGGGTGGGTTCAAACCAAGGTAAGACAGATCGTTCATTCACATGTTCCTCCAAAATTAAGATATTTATCTCAACTTCTTAGTAATTGCTCTTTGCAAATACGTTGATATAAACTATTTATTACAAACTAGAGATTGTACTTTTACTAATGCTCTTTCTTTTCACTTTCTTATAAACTTACAAAACAGGATAAACCAATTTTAATAAATAGTTCCTTCCTTATTATGTGTTTCGATTCCATCTATAAAATGCATTTAATATAACATATCCTAACATTAAGCTTACTATGTAAAATGATTCAAATGAGGATTTTTTTAAAAAGGACTATAAAGGCTTCAAGATCCTCGATCTCGATGTTATAAGATCATGATTTGCTTTCAAAGTAACGCAGCTGATGCAAACTCATTGAAATCAAATCATGGCATTGAAAGTTGAAATGTATTTCTAGAAATGTAAAATGTTTAAGCATAGCCAATACAAGTTGAATTTTATTATGTTCATCCTTAATGAAATGTATGATGTAATACAACATATTGCAATGTTTCTGTACCATGCCACGAACATTAGGAAATCCCAATGTTAGATATGTTATGATTGTCTTGACATGATTGCCATTTTTTTTTGTATTTTGTATTCTTATAAAATGTACTATAGGCCTGTGGCCTTTCAGTATTGAATAAAGATTGAGATTGAGAAGTTTGAAACACTGCAATCGTGTGAAAGTCGAAATGCAAAAGTCTTTACCCACTAGGTTCCTCCAAAAGACCAACAGGGTGGGAGTGTTCGTCTTCTGGGCTGTGATCCTCTGTTTGATGGAAGGCTTTGCAGTCAATGGAATCGGTAATGCAGCTCTGCCCCACATAGAGAAACAGTTCGGGTTGCCCAGCTCCAAGTCAGCCCTCATCACCAGCTCCCAGGATATCGGGGCACTCATTGTGGTTCTGATGGTCAGCTTCGTGGGGGCCCGCTACAACAAGGCGTCCTGGGTGGCCGGGGGGTCTGTCATCATGGCCTGTGGGTCCCTCCTCTTCATGGTGCCGCATATGGCTTCTGATGCTCCGATCCTTTGTGGGTAGATGTTCCAGAATATTTTACCTTTGTGATGTATCCGATTCAGAGTTTGCAAAAGTACATTGATTTTAGTTTCATTAATAGACGGTTCAAGCATTTGGTATATATCCATATTTTGAATAAAAGATACTTAGAAATAAGGAACAAACGAAAGTAAAAGTTTGACTCATACCCACTGCAATAATACATATTCTTGTACGTTTTTGGGTGGAGTCCCTAGTTGAATGGGAACTCTCACCTCTGGCTAGATCAGGGCATTGGGTGCTGCCTCACTCTCAGTATGTGGGAAAATAAAAACGCGAAAGAACAATTATTGTTGCGGGAAGTGAGATTCAAAAATATATTAATATATAAGATATAAGATATATTTTGTATGTTACCGAATGCCAGTTGTGACGTGAGCCCTTTCCATGTTCATTTTATTGCAATGGTTATAATTGAGCGATTTCAGTCTCTTCTTTATTGCCATCAGCGTCTGGAGGGTCATCATCTTCCGGTATATGTGAAAAGGGGGACAATTCTACTTCCGGTTCTAATTCGCCTCCCGGAGGAAATACCCTTGGACTGTCCCACTATTTAGGGGTGTTTATGGTTGCCCAGATGATACACGGAGTCGGCTTTACTCCCATGTTTTCACTTGGTACAGTCTACATTGAAGAGAACGAAGGGTCAAATACAGCTGCAATATATGTTGGTAGGTACATTTACATGTATATATTTGATAGTATTTCGACGACGGTTTTATTTGATTTAAACATTTGTACCGTCAGTGATGTTGACTTTTGCCTGTATCTGTGGGTGTTGGTACTAGTTCGACAATGGTTTCAACCTGAAAGTAAATATATGTACTATTGCCGATTGTGTGCGGGCTCAAATATAACAATGTCAGATAAATGATATATATGCTATATAAGATAGTTGTGACGTATATGTCCTATATTACCCTGTTTCCAGCATTTATTTAAAAAAAATGATATTAACTTGACAATAATTTTACATTTCTGCCTTTGCCATACAGGGATGACGTATGCAGCAGCTGCTGTTGGAGTTGCCTGTGGTTTCTTTCTTGGCGGCCAATTTACAGAAAAGTTATTCGTGGATTTCGATAGACTAGACCAGAACAGGTGAGATAAACATCCTGCTACATCAGATTCAGCAGATATGTCTTCCTGTAGCTCCAACCCCGATATCTATCAAGCCAAAAACCTCAGACGGCTAGTTACCCAGAGCTTCTTTTTCAGCCCACACTTCTTTCACCAAATGAGAAAGGAACAAATCAAAGTCTTTCAAACTCAAGCACAATCTAGCAATGCCTCTCGTGGAATCATAAAGAGGGTTGATTTTGAGATAATCAGCCGCGGCCGCCTGTATGAGAAAGCGCTCACATTTATTGCACTGTTATTAACTGATTTTTTCTGTTTGTCCGCTTGTTGCGAATCCTTCATTGGCTTGCCATATCGTAAAAAGAGTTAAAAGTCTCGTTTGCACGAGACGTGATGGATATGAGGGTGTACGTTGAGACGCTGATGGGGCAGTATATGAGAAACACTACCTTCAAAGTGTAATCTTGCTATAGAGAGAGCTTATAACTCACTTGATTTTCTTTCAATTATATACAGAACAAGTCTACCCAACTGCTATTTCTATCAAACAACAACCTAACACGCAATTTAACCATAGCCTTTCTTTCTACTAGTCTTGGGTTCGGGCCTAGAGACCCGCGATGGATCGGTGCCTGGTGGGTGGGCTTCATCATCCCTGTAGTAGTCCTCCTGGTTATTGCTCTCCCTCTCTTCGGCTTCCCACCGGCCATACAAGGTGAGTTTGTCTTTTGTTAACCCAATCAGGTTTATATGTTTTAAGGGTACCCAAGCACCAATATGTCGTCAACATAAGTAATGAACATATGATGAATATCTCATAATATAACAAAGATCCACGCTCAAACAATTTTCATTATTAGTTATTTCGAATTAAATACGACCGGAAGTTTGAAATGCAACTTTGCATTCAATCAGCTTGAGGTTAAGAATTTGCAGCCGTTGTGTTTCCAGCAACAGTAGAGTCAATATTGTTTTTAAGAAATAATAAAAATTCATCTGTTATTGATCGGCTCTGCTCAAATTTGAAATTGTATTTCTTTTGATTTTAGATATTCATAGGGTAAAACATATCTTTCTCATAACCCCCTTCTTATGGAAGAAGAAATTAATTATCCATTATCAAGCGTTAACTGCTGAAAACGGCCATTTTTATGATAAAACCTTCGAATCATTCAAGGAGGGAAATGGATTCGCTTAGATCATCGTACGATTGAAAACACATTGTCTTGCAATTTGTAACACCTATTTTCGTTTTCATGAGATCACTTCACTTTCCCAAATTAATGTGCTACTGCCCCTTTAATTGGATTGTTAGTTATAGTGTGTTTACCTGCCCGAAGGTAGTAGGAAGCACCTGGAGGAAGTAGAGAGACCCCCCTCAAGGAGTGACGATACACCCCCTCAAACCCTCAAACTATTCTTACTGGATTTCTTCAAAGCTGTGCTTAAATTTGTAAGTACGAATAAAGTGTTGAAATGCAGTTTAAGGAATTTATCACTTTAATTGGAAATCGTTAAGAGTCGTTGGAAGCTGCTGTCTAAATTATGTGTATAGTTTTCTCGCCTGTTCGGATATAATGTTTTGGATTTTAGAAATATTGTAGCTTTTGTCACTTGTGAGTGTCAAAATTCAAGAAGTATAGTTTTATGGTTTTGACTAAGGAGATAAACTACAAGCATGTATCTAATATCAATGTCATGGTGAATTTTTCGTAATCAAATACTTTGAATTTTAAATAAATACATAATGGTGATATTGCAATAAATATAACAAAACAAATTGCTTATTGTTTATTTATATTTATTTTGCCTAAGCAAATTCAAGGTTAAAAACCAAAGGATGCAAATGTTCCATTCGTCTTAGTTACGACACTTTTATATATAATTTCTGGTTATACACATGGCATGAAATTTAAAAAAAACCCTTACTGCATACATGTTCTAAAAGAGTCCTACGTATCACTTTGCCGTGTACTGTTTTTATTATTCTACATGGAGCACTCTTACTTCCCACTATCAAGTTTGTCAACGCCGAGTTGATCTTCCTGTGTCTTGGTGCAACGGCAGAAATCCTTATCATCTCTGGAACCGGTGCCTTTACCTTCAAGTATCTGGCTGAAGAATATGATATGGCATTTGATGTGGCGGGTTACCTGATAGGTAAGTTACAGGTACTGGGATATCTTCATCCTGCCACCAGAGATTTTTTTATCCGCGAACTCATACAAAACCCTGAATGTTTTCTCAGGAGTTGCCTCGTCATATTTCGGAAAAGTTATTCATAACAAAAGCTGACATACAATAATGCGGCCTCTCATCCGGGTACTGCCAAGAATGATCGATTAAAATGTCTTTCATATTTTTTATATATTTTTTATACACTATATGAGGAGAATCTTGAGTAAATATCAGGTAATTTTAGGACATTCGCAGATATAAATACGCTTATATGACAAAATTGATATCGTTCAAGTATTTTTGCTAATTAAACTTGACCTTTGTACATTTCATAAGACACGTTCAATAGTCTTTCCGGAATTTTAGATGTGAAGACACAATCAGAAGGTTTATTACCAGGAGCTACGTGCATTGTTTTCAACGAAAATAAAATACGTAGTGAAAGTTAATGTTATATTTCTTCAACAAATTGAAAGTAAAGATATTTTCTGGATGAAAGGAAATGAACACTATATATAAAAGTTTAGAGAAACAATACCTAAGTTGTTTTACACAGAATACCGGCTATCATAGAGTTGAGATATCATTTGTTTGGAAATCTCATTTTGATACATAAATTCAGAATGGTATAGATAAACAAGTGCAGAGTCTTAGGTTTGAGGGCGGTCTTAAATTTGCTCTTTTGCTAAGGAATTTAAATAACTTATATTAATCTATCATGAAAAACTATCTCTTGTGAGTTAGGCCATTCTTTCTGTCTACCATACATATATACTTTTTATAATCTTCTTCAATTGGTAGCATACGAATTTTTTCCGCTAACCTGCAAAAAGGACCTTTTATCACGATAGGTTTCATTTTCAACCCCGGTCATAAATCAGCATATTAAATTTTCCAATGAAATATATCTTGCTTGAGTTGTGTGCTTTAAAAGTATTTTACTGTTAAAGGGTCAGATCTGTGTAAATATTACTGTCTCTGAACTGCTAGAAAACTTTATTGGGCTGTTGCACTGAATAAACAAACACTTCTGATGTAGCCATTTTCTGTTGATTGATAACCCGCTGTAAGTGTGGTACTTTACTCATCGCAAATAATATTCAATCAGGTGTTAGCAAAGGTAGAGATATTACCAACCTGCATAAGATATATGTTCTACTTTAGATTCGTATCTTTATCAACTGTTTTTTAAATTTTATTTTTAGCCTGGTGCATTCCATACTTTTTGATTAAACTACTTTGTATTTCAATTCAGCTTTCTAGAAAATAAGTGCTTAAACCCATTGTTGGTTTTTGCAAAGTGAGGGTCGAAATCTTGCAATTAAGAAGATGTAAATCTATTGACATTTCTCTATTCATCTTGGCAATTTCTAATTGCCTCTCAAATAAAGTGTTTCTTTATGTTTTAGAAAATTAATGTTTAAAACGAAAAACGTTGTTTATGTCATTACTTTCATTGTAACAATAATGGATTATAATGAATATTGCATGATTAATATGATTGATTCCATCCTGCTACATAAGCAACGGTATTTATACCAACGAAGTGCCTACAATACTATGACATCTATTAAGGGTAATATATACTTGTAACGAAGGCAATGAAAGGACTCCTTTCTAGCAAAATTGACAGTACCCGGATTGAACAATCTAAATAAATTTACATCATAACAGGTTTTTTATATGGTCATACAGTATGACAAAACAAAAAAATCTGTTGATCTAAATTTATTAAGATTGCGGATTGAAGGACTTAGTAATTCAAGATATTATACTTCAAGCTCCTCGAATAACGACATTTTACTTGCTGAAATATATAGCCATAAATAACTAGATTACAGCGAAACGAGAATTTCCGATAGGTAATACCAGGGTATTCTACAGATTTGTGGTTAAACATACGCTGTTATCGAAACGAGGCACACTGTAAGCGAATCGAGGTTTTATCGTTGAAGATATCAGGGTATTCTAGGATACAAACACAGTGATGTAGTAATATATTTACATTCCAGGTGGTTTGATACTGTTCAGCGCTTCAGGCATGCTCCTGGGGGGAGTGCTCATCCGGGTGCTGAACCTAGACGGGGTGGGGATGGAGCGCCTGTGTGTAGTCATGTGTGTCGCCACCGCCCTCCTGGGATGTGCACTACTCGCCAAGTGTCCTAACGTCCGTCTTGCTGGGCTGGAGGTTCCATATCCAGGAGAGAGGTAAACTACAGATACATACCTTAAAGGGGCAGGAGCACGTTTTTTGAAAATGTTATTTTTTCAAAGTTTCACTGATAATTGTACATTTATGCTACATGTATTACTTTGATAGTGTCAAAAATCTCATTTCCCTAACAAATCATCCATAGTCAGCGTACACATTACAAAGATTCACATAAAGTCCATTGGCTGCCATTTTTGTGTGAACACCTTTTTGTGTAAGCAACAGGAATCGCATGGCTGAAATGTACATTATACATTTGATTTATTACTGCTACATCTAGTTTGAACACACTGTCTTTCAATTGGAACCAGTTATTTTCATTTTCACGACAACAAATTATATTCTCCCAACAAACGTGTTACTACCCTTTTAAAGGGACAGTCCACTCGGGGTATTGTTTGTGGAAACGAAATTCAATAATACTTCCCTCCTTTATACTTATGCATGATTATTTCACAGTTAGTTTCCTTACAAGTGACTGTCAATGAGAGGAATACTTAGTCGTCTAGATTTACCAACAGGACTAAGAATGGAAATCAATTCATCACTGCGTTCTCTTTAATTTCGTTTCCACAAAAAATATGCCGATAGGACTGTCCCTTTTGTTCACTTACCTCAGTAATCTAGTACAAATATCATGTTGGGATGTATATGAGAAATTGTAGCATTGTTGAAATTTCACTTTTGAAGTTGACATTTATTACTTGTTAACATAAGATAATCGTTTGTAATGCTTAGACTGTACTGAAACGACAGCAAACCGTAACAGTTTTGGCAGGTCCTGTACGTGGAAAAAATCTTAAGCAATATTTTGCTCTACACTTGTAAGTGATCAACAGCTTTAAACAAAAGTCTTAAAACAAAATGTTTATTCTTTTGTACTAAGAAAATGTAATTGCTCATATTTTGCTCATAAATTCTATACGGAATATCTATATCGTAATTTGAGAAAGTCGGAACTTGATAACAATGAAACCTTCTGTCTGTTTCACGATGCCAAAATTCGATTTTTGTTTTCATTCACGGCCAAACTCAACTGAAATTGTATGTTATGTGCACTAAGATACACCAAGTGATTTAACTTATAGTACACGATTTCAGATGATGCTAGATTTATAATAGAATGCTTTTACAATAGAGAATTTACCTAAATTAAGGACGAATACCATAAGCCTACAATAGTTGAATTTGTTTATAAATGGAAATTCAACCAGTTTTTGATCACGACTGAGGTTACCAATGCAACAATTTGACCTGACTTTTGAAAACAGATTTCAATTTCCAATCACGATAAAATAATTACTTGACCATATCACAAAATTGTTAATACTGTCTCTGTCCATCATGTAAATATGCTTTTTTTTCTTTTAGCACCATTTCCGTTTGCATTAAATGGCAACAATTTTTACTTTTGACTTGTTTGACCAATAATCCCAATTATTGATGTGCTTTTTGGGATATGACATCTTACTGGAAAAAATATCGGGAATATTCCTGGTGTTTTATAGAAGATAAAATGGAAACCCGGAAATATCTTTTTCACGAGCAAAGCCACTCTCTTGTTAAGCTATTGTCTTTTCACTGAAATTGTTACGATAATATTTCATGCATTCATTCATTCATTCATTTTCTCAAAATCGTGTTCTTAAATTATTGTAAAAAAATTTGAAATATTTTAATTGTTTTGAAAAAACAAGATTAGCGTTTGCGGGACACTTGGGGTTTCGCCTTACCCTGTTCCGCCTTTTACAGGCCTCACCAAATTGGGCACTTTCATGTGACCTTGACCTTTGACACTCAAGATCACACAATCAATGAACACATTTCATTGAGTATAACATTAATGTATTGAAATATCCATTTTCTCCATATATGTTGACCTTGCCATGACCTTGACCTTCAACAGTTCGTACCCAAAACTTTTTGAAAATTTTGTACTTCTCAAGAGA
The DNA here is from genome assembly GCA_916613615.1 of Steromphala cineraria. Lineage (NCBI taxonomy): Eukaryota > Metazoa > Mollusca > Gastropoda > Trochida > Trochidae > Steromphala > Steromphala cineraria. Next base: position 14,998,924 of record OU744724.1, on the reverse strand, counting down.
TAAAATACACAAAATCTAAACTTCATAGCACAAAAACTTTTCAAGTTATCGTGTTTACAGGGAATTGCAAAAACTCATTCTCATGACCTTGACCTTTGACCTTCAAGGTCATACAATCATTGAACACTTTTTTAAGTATAACAATCATGTATTGATTAAAAGTGTTCATAGTTAAGATTAAGCATTTTCGCTAAACCATGCTTAAGTCAGGACCTTGCTTCATAGCTCAAAAACTTTTCAAGTTATCGCGTTTACAAGGAATTCTTAGCGTGATTACATAGCTCGTGACCTTGACCTTTGAACTTGAAAGGGAACGTGTCAAAATCGTTCCCCCGAGGTATGAGTAGTAAGTTATGAATAAGAGTTCTGGAAAGCTTAGTGGAAAACAGTTATAGCTTGTAATACGAGTACAAAAACTGATAGCAGACCCGTCCTTAGACGGGGCTGCTAATGAGGGATTGAAGAACCTCACTGCAGATGTGTTTACACCTGTCGTGGATAATCTGGGGTTACTTGATGTACATAGGAACTTACAATAACTTACGAGTAGCGATGCAGAACATCACCTCTCTGAAATACTTTATGTAACAGAAACTGCAGTTTGATATACACAAGGTCAAGTAGATCAAGGAAAATATAAAAGTTGGCTTTGATTGTGCTTACCAGGGGGTCTACGCAATATTACGTCATTCTCTTAAAGCTCCAAATGAATACAAATATTTTGCACACTGCACAAAGAGACTCTTAATAAAACCTGTCTGTTTACATTCCAATTTTTAAGTTATCATTGAACAAATAACTACATATCTGTAAGAAGAATGTATAATGGAATCTTGAAAAGTAAACGATCAAGCTGTCTCGACAAAATCGAGCTTTTCAGACTTCAAAGAAATGTGTCTTAATGGCATGACTTTAAACATATCCTTTTTTTGTTAAGTATATGTTATGCACTATATATTTATGTAAAGTATATATTATAAGGGAGATAAACAAGTTATTCCAATTTTTTTTCGATGCCTTGTTTGTGAGATAAGTAATATTGATGGTTGATATAAGACAAGTGATGAATGAGGGCTTGGAAATATTCATATGTATACGTGCCTGTACTCACAAATCATGCAATAATCCTTTAAAGATTGTTTTTTAATTTATATTTCCAACGTTAGGTTTAAAAATATAATTATGTATGATTAATTTTTTAAAGGCATCATTATATCATTTACACTCCTGCAATTAAATGAAGATTACGTATTAAAATAGAAAAATAACATATTCATTTGTTCAATGGTTGTCACATATAAAATATTAAGTATGAAATAATTGATAATTCATAAATAAAGTTAATAATTTGATTATTATTATGATATAAAAAATGTGAGATACCTTTGATGACACATTTTAAAACCATTAATTATGTAAGGTAACATTGTCGTCTTTAGTCACTCCATTGATCCTTTCGATTTGGATATAAAGCATATGCATTCGATTGATTATGCAATATACAAAAAAAAACCAAAAAAAACAATTTTGATTAATAAAAATGAAATACATATTCATATAAATACAAGTCATTGCAGAACGACCTAATTGAAACATAGGTATCAACGAAATCGTGATTTATATAATCTGCAATTATCTGATTTATTATGTATCAATTACAACCATAGTCACAACCCAGCCATACAGCACTATAAGTTAGATTCAATACGTATATTTTACACACGCTTCACCAAGGCAATGCAGTTAAAGAGGGGTTTAACTCATTTCGTATTCAGCACTTGAAGCGTATTTCTACAGTGGGTTAGCGTATAACATATACACGGCAAATGATTGGGAAAATATTATAATTAGTATTGATATATGTCCTATTTGTGTACGTTATGATGTATTCATATTAGAAATAAAAAATATCGCTTTCTTATTTTGTTAATACATGCTCATAACAATGAAAATATGTTACCCATGGATATATTTTGGTTGCCAGATCACAATGATTAAACGTGGGTTTAAAAGTGAGGCAATTCATCTCCGGTACGTAAAGAATATTAACCTTTCCTAAAAAGATTATCATCATTATTTATAGCTTACAAAGATAAAGGCGGCCCTTTCAAAGCAATGCATTAAATGACAAATATGAACCTCTCCCTTGTATTTGGTTCAAAATGTAAACATAAGGGTGAGAGGAAACCTGCTGTATTCCTCTTGCTTCTACCATACCCTGATATCCTTCAAGGTAAAAAGCTCATATACAGCTGGCTACCAAAAGTTTGTTTAACCGTTTAAGATTTCCTATCAAACATCATTCTCTCCCCAAAAAGGCATCTCAGTGCGAGCATGCCTCTGTTCTAATCAGCCAAAATCCCGGTCAGATTGCCCTATACCTAGCGGCAAAAAGTTGCAACACAAGAGATATCCATGTTGTAATTCGAGGTGCTTGATGCGAAATATTACAAGATCCTGAATTCTCCCATTTGGGCTCTGCAGTTTTTGCCGGATGCAATTCATTTCAGTGGCTAGTAATATTAATAACTATACGATGTTTGCCTTGATAATTTAGATGTCAGGGTATGATAGGCGCTATACGTATATACAAACACGCTGTTGTAGCAGAATGTGTTAAATTCATCAACTATCTTGCAGCTATGTGGGTGGGTACCCAGGTACCTGTCAGGGGTCATGTGACTGCTCGAGCCTCATCTACAGCCCTGTGTGTGGGAGAGATGATGTCGTGTACTACACGCCCTGCCACGCCGGATGTCTCCTTCAGACCATGCCGGGACCCACTGCTGTAAGTTACGCTTGTTAGTGTAGTACTGTGCCTAACTATATCATAATCGATAATCAGGTTTATTTTATTATGAACATAATGCCCACGTTCAATACAAAGTATATGCCCACAAACACGTGATTATACAGAAGTGGCAAATTATACTTTCATTTTCACAGAGAATGTAGTACCAATGCTAAGCTTCTATTGTCTAATTGGAACTCTTTGCTAAGTTATAGGTTGGTACATGTCATACCGTTTGCACATGCATGGCTTTGAAAACTTTCATAATTAATTAAACTTTCAATTATAGAACGACATTTTGTACACAGTTATTACAGATAAAATGAAATGAAATCTTTGGTGCCTTGAAATTTCATCAAATCTCCGGCATTTTTGTGTATTCTCGTGTATTCACAATGTAGCTATTTGCGACAATGTTATTCTACGCCTTGCTTCATTAGATTTCCCAAAGGTTATATCCAAATACAAATAACATTTTTGAATAACCTCAAATTAATTCTATTGGGTTGGCATCTATGCATTATAGAAAATATCAAATGGTGAAAAGCACATTCTTTTTAAAGAAACTAATTATCTATTTGTGAGAACAGCACGACAGTTTGAAGATTGGCTGCACAATTACATTTCTTTATCTGCTCTTGATCATAAGGTTCGTACGCCGCTAATCTCTGCAATATTGCCCAAGCGGCGTAAAACAATAACTCATTCACTCATAAGTCTAGTCAATTGGTAATTATCACGTACATGTATACTTCTTATTTACAGACGTACGGTAACTGCAGCTGTGTCGCCGCAAGTCTCAACGTCAGTTTTGATGACGTCAGTGCAACGGCTCAAGCAGGTCGCTGTGACACTGGGTGCACAAGTGTGTACATTCTCGCGCCATTTCTGTTCGTCATGCTCACTGCCGTCCTGATAACTACCACGCCCACTTCCATGGCAACACTCAGGTAAATCGATAGAATCAATAAATAGTATGTCTTTAAAGAAAATAATAATTAATGTCCCAAAAAGGTGTGATTATAACGCTAACGCCGACCTCGATGGTACCGGTAAATATATCCGCTTTGGTAACTTTGGGTTCAATTCCAGATGAACTTCAGACGTCGTTATCCTTGACTCATGCCAACTGACAGAGAAAAATGCAGTTTGAAACTGAATATGAAGGGAAATAGTATATGAAATAATCTGAAAATTGTTGCAATCGAAAAGGGTAGGATTGATGTTAGTGATCTATTTGCTCGAGATGCATATATACTTACCCTGCAAACTGAGAAAGTGACTTCTTCAAGAAATATATTCATATGTCACAATAAACAGTAATAATGACGTTCACTTACATTCTCTTTTGGTTAAGTATTGAACTTTTGTTGATTGCAAAATGAAAGTAGATGAGTTTTTATTGACTCATAATTTCATTTCAAAATCCATAATTGGTAGAAAATCTAACTCTTAGTGATCTCTTTTAGGTGTGTTGATCCGAAACTGAAATCCTTCGCACTTGGTTTCCAATGGACGATAATGCGACTCTTAGGTAAGATTTAAATTCATCGTGTAAAACTCAACTTCGTTATTGATTTCTTACGACGTTTTGGGGATACTTCCAATCTGATTAAGGAAAAAATAATATGAACATTATCAACTCTACGGAGATATGAAATTCTACGCTAGATATAACTTCCCTAACATTGTCTTCATAATACTTATGGCCCCGTAGCTCGAAACACTAAGGTAACCTTATTAAATGAGGGAGCCTAAGTGCAATGCTTCAAGATGACACAGCGTTAATGATTCTTTTATAAAATGCCTCTCAGGTTCTAAGTCAGATATGATTATATTGACATGGTACTTCCCAGGTTCCAAAGTTAGATATGATTATATTGATATGGTATTCCCCAGGTTACAAAGTCAGATATCGTTATATTGATATGGTATTCCCAAGGTTCCAAAGTCAGATATGATTATATTGATATGGTATTCCCCAGGTTCCAAAGTCAGATATGATTATATTGATATGGTATTCCCCAGGTTCCAAAGTCAGATATGATTATTTTGATATGATATTCCCCAGGTTCCAAAGTCAGATATCGTTATATTGAAATGGTATTCCCAAGGTTCCAAAGTCAGATATGATTATATTGATAATTTATGGTATTCCCCAGGTTCCAAAGTCAGATATGATTATATTGACATGGTATTCACAAGGGTTCCAAAGTCAGATATGATTATATTGACATGGTACTCCTCAGGTTCTTAAAGTAAGATATGATTATATTGACATGGTACTCCTCAGGTTCCAAAGTCAGATATGATTATATTGACATGGTATTCCTCAGGTTCCAAAGTCAGATATGATTATATTGACATGGTACTCCTCGGGTTCCAAAGTCAGATATGATTATATTGACATGGTATTCCTCAGGTTCCAAAGTCAGATATGATTATATTGACATGGTACTCCTCGGGTTCCAAAGTCAGATATGATTATATTGACATGGTATTCCTGAGGTTCCAAAGTCAGAAATGGTTATATTGACATGGTACTCCTCAGGTTCCAAAGTCAGATATGATTATATTGATATGGTACTCCTCAGGTTTCAAAGTTCCAAAGTTTTGGTTCACATAGTACTTCATTTCCCCAGGTTCCAAAATCAAATATGATCATGTGCCACTGTAGTCCCCAGGTTCCAAAGTCAGAAATAATAATGTTGGCATAATTGTACTCCTCATGCTTATTTTATTCATTGACACTGTATTGCTGTTCCTAAGGTTCCATTCCCGGTCCCGTGTTAGTTGGCCATGTCCTGGACTCGTCCTGTGAGGTGTGGTCTCCACTGTCCGGGGACGGGACACGCTTCTGTATGCTGTACAACAAACAGGGCATGTCTACTGGTGTCTTCACCTGGTGGATCTGCGTCAACCTTATTGGGGCTCTCTTCTTCCTCCTCGCCTCTATTGCTCACTCATGTAAACACAAGTCTGTCGATTTGAAATCCTGAACATAATCTTTGTTGAACATAATTATATTGGACTCATAAAGTGCCAGTTATATCCCTTAAGACAAAAGCCTAGACTTGAGTCATCAAGTACGCCAAAGGCGCCAAACGCGGCTTAAACACCTTTTTCAGATGTAAGATTGATTGAAAGGGTATATTTTCCTGCCCGGCATAAATATCTACCTTGCATTGAAGATACCTTGAAGATGACTTAAAGGTAAATGTTAAAGAATGAAAATACTCCCTATTTCCCTTTTATTTTGTTTTTCGAACACTTTAAATGTCTGAAATGATTCAACCTTTGAATGTACTTTTTTATTTAAGTTACACTCAACGTGTTGTATATGTAAACGTGAAAATCTTTACAATGAATAATTTAATATGTTTTATTTGAGCAAAATATGTCAACAATATCATTGTGATAACTCCATAGTTATCCCCATATGCAAAACGTGATTATTAAAGTTTGGTTATCATCTCATAACAAGGAGGATAATATAACCTTGTAAAAATTCCGAGGGGTGATATAAAAAGGGTATCGGAAAGCGCTGGTAGACCGACCTGCGTTATTTAAATGTGCTACGATATATCGGAAATGCTACATGTACATGTTGTTACAATTGAACTCCAATCACCTCCAATTTCTGTATCTTATTTTTTGTGGTTTGCTCCCTGTTCTAATAGAATAATATCGATGTTTTACAAATCAATCTGTAGTGTGTATGTATGTTTTTTATATTAAAGTTATTCACTGTTCGCAGTATAATTATGCATTGTCAGTAAGTAAGTGCTATAATGCTGAGTGTTATATTTTGATTTTCATGTGAATAAGATGGATGAGAAACAACCTTGATAACCTTTAATTCGTTGTACATTAACTCATTTTCTGGTATCGTAGATTGCAGACTAAGTTAGTATTATCCGTTTTATCAAAACTTACACTTTAGGAAAATATTAGTCTGTGCAGGCTGGTTCTGTTAACTTAACCGGCAGTTACTTGCTGTTTAAACAACGCAAACAAATGAACTTGGAATGTAAATGAAATCTTTCGAATGTAATTATTTTAAATCAAAATGCATGGGTGTATTGTAAACATATTCGAGGTCTGGTTCGACTTTGACGCAGATTTCTAAATGTTAACCTACATTTCTGAAATGTAAATTAAATCTACATCAAAAAGTATCTTTTACATAATACAATGAACGATCTTATATAAACATGATGCAGGATACTTCCATGGAAGTGGACGGCAAAAATACAAAAAAACTGATATCCATGTGAAATGGCAAAAGAAATATACTTGGGTATTCCATTGCTATAACATCATATTTACTACATATCGATTCAAGACATGCAAAACGAACAATGAAAAAGTTATTGAAGTAACCGAATAAACGTGATAAAGCTATTCATTTGTATAAAATGCAGATTCTTTTTACCAAACATCGATATAAGGATTCATCCTGAGTAACTTAACACTATTGTCATTGAAATAACCACTGTTTACATGTAAATGTTAAAGCTAATTAGCAGCCCCGTCTAAGGACGGGGCTGCTTTCAGTATTTGTGAAGTTTCCGCCGCCGCCGCGTCCGCACTCATACTAATGGCTATAACTTTTTTCTACTAAGCTTTCCAGAACTTGTATTCATAACTTACTGCTGGACTTGGCCCGGTTGCGCATGACAGAGGTGTAACGTGTTTCTGCTGGGCTCCGCCAACCCACCGAAAAAATCCTATCAATCTTTAAAAATGAGCTATATTCCTAACTAAAGTCGTGTGAAAATCTTATGCCTTGGGTTTAAAAAAACACAGTCCGACTATTATTTTTATGTTTTTGATATAAAAAGTGACTCTGGTATCAAAATGTCCGAGTCGGGCCGTACGACAAGATCGGCTAGCTCAATGGAAGAAATTATTCAAGCCACCGAGAAGAGACTCACTGAACTGATTAAATCTGTTAGGAGTGACTTACAAGATTCTATCAAAGTGGAAATAACAGAAATTAGAGAGAAAGTGAGTTCCGTTGAACATGATGTGGCTATCCACTCGGAAGAAATGATCAAAATGCGAAATGAACTGGACGAGGAGAGAAAAAATCGTATGTTTTATCAAAAACTGGTAACTCTCAAGGACATACATGACAGGAAGCCAAACCTGCTGTTTTACGGGATTCCGGAGTCACCTCAGGAGAACACAGAAAAAGTGCTCCGAGATTTTCTCGTGAAATCGTTGAACTTTCAACAGGACAGGGTGAACTCAATAGCTTTCAAAATCGTCCACAGGCTACCCTTATCAGAGTATCAGAGAATAAACAACCCATCGGCTGTCCGAAGCATAATTGCGACATTCCTATATATGCCGGACCGTGAAGCAGTATTTGTAGCTCGAAAACTCCTGAAACAGTCCCGAGTAAGCATCCAAACAGACCTACCTCCGATGTTAAAAAAGCGACGCGCAATTCTAAGTCGTCAAGCCGCGACAATCCGCGAGGAGAAGAAGATTTGGACACGAGTCCGGGTTGTTGATGCAGAAGTCGTGCTGGAAATCAGAGACCCGCAGGTTCCCGGCTCTATGTGGAAGAAATATGACTAATCTACCGGAAAACACCATGCTACAAACTTCATTGTTTTGTAAACTGAACATTGTAGTCTAAGTTGATACATTTAACAACTACTAATTTTTCTACAGTGCAAAAGACAAAAAACTCTTTATTTTCCGTTTTAAAACAGGACCGTTTTAATTTTTGTGTTATTGGGAACATTGCATAGACATTTTTGACGGTAAAGCGTTTTTCAACACTAATTTTTTGATCGACTTACATACTTGAACCACCTTTCACCAATTTTAGTTGTACCGAATACCCTTTGTGTCTTATTATTAGCACGCACGTGCGCTACGTGCTTTGTTGGGTCACCAGGTGCAAACACATGGTACATTGGGTTGGAGTGTGTGGATATGTTTTGTGTTTGTGATGTGATTCTTTTTTGCTTGGATTATACTGTGTGGATTATTCAAAATGGAACAAAAACGTAAGTAAGACTTGAATATAATTATCATCATAACATTTTGAATGACAACGCTATAATGTTTGATTTTGAGAGATGGAGATACCACCTCAATATAGTAAAAGCTATGTCACTTACGTCCGTGGAAAGGCGGAGGAACAAGACCGTTTTAATTTTTATGTTATTGGGAACACTGCATAGACATTTTGTTACGGTAAAGCGTTTTTCAACATTAATTTTTTGATCGACTTACTTACTTGAATCACCTTTCATCAATTTTAGTTGTACCGAATACCCTTTGTGTCTTATTATTAGCACGCACGTGCGCTACGTGCTTTGTTGGGTCACCAGGTGCAAACACATGGTACATTGGGTTGGAGTGTGTGGATATGTTTTGTGTTTATGATGTGATTCTTTTTTGCTTGGATTATACTGTGTGGACTATTCAAAATGGAACAAAAACGTTAGTAAGACTCGAATATAATTATCATCATAACATTTTGAATGGCAACGCTATAATGTATTATGTTTGATTTTGAGAGATGGAGATACCACCTCAATATAGTTAAAACTATGTCACTTACGTTCGTGGAAAGGCGGAGTCCAAAAAACCTTCTGTATATGTTTGTATTCAAGATGTTCTTTTTATATCATGTTTTTATTTGTTGCATGAAAATACTATTTAACAGAAATGCAATTTGCATACCAAAATTCACACTGAATATATCCCTGTCAACGTATTTCATATCTCACCTACAATATGGCTGAAACAGTAAAGATAATTTCACAAAATTGTAGAGGCATTCATGATAAGAACAAACGCAAGGAACTATTTACTTTCTTGAAACGAAAACGAGCACAAATATACTGTCTTCAAGATGTACACTTCACTAAAGATATGGAACAAGGCATACGGGAAGAATGGGGTTGTAGTAATTGCTATTTTAGTCCTTTTAAAAGTAACTCAAGGGGTGTAGCTATTTTCGGATCTAAAAACTTTAACTTCCAAGTCGAAAGGGAACAGAGAGATGCCACTGGAAATAAATTGACCTTAGAAATAAAGATTGAAGATTTTCGGTTAGCTATGATTACTGTATATGGACCTAACACAGACACTCCTAAATTTATCGAAGACATTTCGTCTACCATTAAAGCAGTTAAAAGCGATTATGTTATCCTTTGTGGTGATTGGAATATCATACAAAACTATTACCTTGATGCATATAATTATAATAACATTAACAACCCAAACGCAAGGCAAGAACTATTATATTTAAAAGATGAATTAGACTTAGTCGACCCTTGGAGAGACCAAAACCCATTTGCTAAACGCTTTACATGGAGACAACCAACACCAATAAAGCAGTCAAGGTTAGACTACTTTCTCGTATCCCATAACTTAATCCCCTCTATAACTAAAACTGAAATAGAACCAAGCTATAAATCTGACCATTCACTTATTTCACTGACTTTTAGACCATCAGAAATGAAGCGAGGAAAAGGTTTCTGGAAATTTAATAACTCACTCTTAAAGGATCACGATTATGTACAGCTTGTTAAAGAAACAATACATGAAACAATTGATCAATATAAGTGTAATGAGTTAGAACAAACAAATACTTTTAAGATAAATGATCAACTTTTATTTGAAATGATAACCTTAGGTATCAGAGGTAAAACAATTGAATACTCGGCGAATAAAAAAAGACAACGTGAAAAACTTGAAAACGACATTCAAAATAAATTAGAGGTAGCACTAAAAGACTTAGACACAGAAGAAAATGAAGATAAGAAAACTGAGATTTTTACTAGTGTAGATAAACTTGAAAAAGACCTTGAAGATTTAATAAAACAAAAAACTCAAGGAATTATAGTACGATCAAAAGCAGATTGGTTAGAACATGGAGAGAAACCCACAAAATATTTCTTAAGTTTAGAAACAAGAAATTACTTGAACAAATCTATAACTCGTTTAGAGGATAACCAGGGTGATATTCTTAATGAACAAGGCGCGATTATTGAAGAAGTAAATACTTTCTACAAGAAACTTTATTCAAAACATGATGTATCCAACATAGACCTAAACATATTGCTTGACAACTTTGATACACCTATATTATCGAAAACTGTATCTCAGAAATTAGAAGGCGACCTTTCCTATGATGAAGTACTAAAAGCTGTAAAAAATCTAAAAAATGGTAAAAGTCCGGGATCGGACGGATTTACTGCAGAATTTGTAAAGTTCTTTTGGTATGACATTGGAAAATACCTGATCAAATCACTTAATTACGCATATAAAAGCGGCCAGCTCTCTATTTCCCAAAGACGAGGTGTCATAACATGTATTCCAAAGGAAAACAAACCAAAACAATTCTTAAAAAATTGGAGACCTATCTCTCTATTATCGATCTTTTATAAAATTGCTTCTCTGGCTATTTCCAAAAGAATAAAATCTGTGTTAGATATACTAATCAATGATGACCAAAAAGGATTTATGTCAGGCCGATATATCGGAGAAATTACACGACAGATATATGACCTTATCCAACACACTGAAGACTATCAGATTCCTGGCCTTTTATTAATGGTTGACTTCGAAAAAGCTTTCGATACCGTTGATTGGACTTTTATTGAAAAAACACTCTCTTTCTTTGGATTTGGAGAATCAATCAAGAAATGGATCAATACGTTCTATAATGGAATTGAATCTTGTGTAATTGTAAATGGTTTTGGGTCTCAATTCTTTAAAGTCTTAAGGGGCTGTCGCCAGGGAGATCCACTATCCCCCTATTTGTTTCTTCTATGTGTGGAAATATTGGCAATACTTATTCGAAATAACAATGATATTAAAGGTATCAAAGTAGGAAACATTGAATATCTTCTTTCGCAATATGCTGATGACACTACTTGTACCCTTGATGGTTCTGAGAGATGCCTCTACGCTGTACTTCAAACTTTGAACTTTTACGCACGTTTTTCTGGCTTAAGAGTGAACACAGACAAAACAAAACTCATTTGGATGGGCTCAAAGAAAAGATCAAAAATGAAATTATGCCAAAAATGGAACTTGGATTGGAAGCAAGAGCCTTTTAAATTACTTGGTATTACGTTTTCTATGGATTTGGAAGAAATGGTTGAATTGAACTACGATAATAAATTAAGACAATGTGAAACATTAATGGCAATATGGTCAGCCCGAAACTTAACACCTATTGGGAAAAATACAATCCTTAAATCACTGATACTTCCAAAACTGAATCACTTATTTACAGCACTTCCTAACCCACCAGATACAGTTATTGAAAAGTTCCAAAAAAAGTGTTTCAGTTTTATTTGGGGTAATAAACCCGATAAAATAAAGCGATCTCAAATAATATGTGACAAAGAAAATGGTGGAATAAAATGCCCAAAAATAAGAGAGATTATTAATTCCCAGAAAATGACTATGATAAGGAGAGCCTTCACCTCAAAGTCGAAGTGGCGAAATCTATTTTTTAGAAATACCCCAACAATCAAAAATCATAGTATATATGAAATAATGAGTAAAGAACATAAGACACAAATTTTTTCTTGTATAACCAATCAGTTTTACAGAGATATTGTACAATGCTGGTGGATGTTTATGGATGGATTGAACAAAGGTGATTTAACTAACGTTGATGTAATGTCCCAATCAGTATGGCTAAACGACAACATACAAGTGGGTTCAAAAACTGTCTTTATGAAAAAACTTTACGACAAAGGCGTAAAATTCGTAAATGACTTCGTTGATGACAAAGGGCAATTTTATACCCACAAGGATTTCTGTGCGATATACTCCACAAATGTTAACTTCTTAGAATATTTAGGTATTCTACAATCAATCAAAACATATTGCCGGAAACAGAATATCACAAATATGTACAAGATTACCAATCCATTGATTCCCTTTCATCTAGCTAATTTGTTAAAATTCCCGAAAGGCTCGAAACACTTTTATGACATATTCATGCAAAAACATACACATACTAATCAACATTTCACAAAATGGGAACATATATTTGGTCACGACATCAATAAACAAGAACGGGAAAGTTATAATCTAGTACCATTTAAGTGCACCAAAGCCACCAAATTTCAATGGTTCCAGTATCAGATCCTACATCATATTTTACCTACAAATTCGCGCCTATATAAAATGGGATACGTTGACAGCGATTTATGCAGTTACTGCAGTAAAGACACAGAGTCTATTGTTCACTTATTTTGGGAATGCACCAGTGTAAGCCCCGTTTGGAATGATCTGAAAGATTGGCTGTTTTCTGAAGCTCAGATAAATATCAATATAGCCATGGAAATGGTGTTTCTTGGTTACACCCAACGAAATAACAATCCTTTAAACGTTATCATAACTATCATTAAATACCACATTTTTAACAGGAGAGCGCAACACAAAAGACCAAATTTCAAGGAGATCAAACGGGAGCTTGCAAACTACTATGAATTAACAAAATATGCAGCAACTTTGAATTCAGATGTAAATTCGTTTAACAAGTTTTGGTCAAGCTGTCACCTACTTTTCAGATGATTGTTCACAATTGTAATATGTATGCGCAAATAATGTAAAATGCAACAAAAAAAAAAAATAAAAAAAAAAAAAAATAACTTACTGCTAATACCTCGGGGGAACGATTTTGACATGTTCACTTTCAAGGTCAAAGGTCAAGGTCACGAGCTATTAAATCACTAAAACATTCCTTAAGCGATAACTTGATAAGTTTTTGTGCTATGAAGCTCTAACTTGGTATGTATCATCCTTGGAAGAGTATACATTTTGAAAAGGTTTTCGCTACAATCTGTCCAAGGTCAAGGTCACAGCAAGGTCACTACTTTAGCATGGTTTTGCGAAAATGCTTTATTTTAACAATGAACACTTTTAATCAATAGATGATTGTTATACTCAATGAAAAGTGTTTATTGATTGTGTAACCTTGAAGGTCAAAGGTCAAGGTCATGAGATTTTTGTTATTGCAATGTGCAACTAATTTGGATATAACATAATCCCATTAAGCTTTTCAGAACTCATGAACATGTATAAGTATTTACACCTCTGGGGAATTACAATGACATGTTCACTTTCAAGGTCAAAGGTCAAGGTCACAGCAAGGTCAACATATATTGAGAAAATGGATTATTTTAACTTTTAACACTTCAATTCGTTACATTAATGTTATATTTAAATGAAATGTATTCATTGATTGCGTGACCTTAAGTGTCAAAAGTCAAGGTCACAAGAAAATACCCAATATGCTGAGGCTTGTAGAAGGCGGAACAGGGTAAGGCGAAACCCCAAGTTTCGGGGCTGCTCTGCTTTTGCGGTGTCCCGCAAACGCTAATCTAGTTCATTATATTATGTTGATTTCAGAAATATTTTCAAAATTTTTTTTATGAGTTATTGAAGTTATTGTTATGATATATGATATATCGTCAGCAATATACGTTCGTGTATATCTATTTAACTCTATAACGTGTTATTACAATAAGAGGCCTTGTATTTTATGTAATTTTGTAATGAAATTGAATGTTTATGTATTTAACTAATACACTTATATTGAAATACGTCGTTTCTTTTATTATTTCCGATCAGTCTTGCCGCTAACTGTACATGGAAAGTCTATACTGGAACAGTATCGCAACCCCCTTAAAGGGCAGTAGCACGTTTTAGGGGGAATGTAAGGTGATGTCAGAACAAATGCATGGTTCCAATTGAAAGACAATGCAATTAAAATAAATGAAGCAGTAATAAATCAAATATATTATGTAAAGTTCAGCCATGCGATTCCATTTTCTTACACAAAATGAAGTAAACGTGTTCAGATAAAACTGTATTACCCGAAGAATGTTAAACTGTAGATGATATTTGAATTTAAAACAACTGTTGATTGACAAATAAGATACATTCTTTGTAAGAATCAATGAATAAGCCTTTTCTTCAAACGTCTACAACCTTACACTGTGGGGAGCATGTTGAAGGAATTTTTTTCTACCCCAAAATCATTAAAATAATATCATTATTATTGTCTTCACTAAAGTCTACAAAACCCCAAGTCTAGCCGTCATGGTAACATTTGACCTCTTGAACTGAGGTAGATTTCACGATCAAATCGTACATCTTATAAAGGCCAATACAAGAGATTCAAGGTTTTGACACAGTGCAGTGGAAAATTATAACTAAACTGAAGTACAAAATTAAGTACACACCCAAGTAATTTGTTAATAAAAGACAACAAGACAGAATTTCCAGCATTTCAAAGGTATAATATTAATAGTGAACCATTTTCAAACATGGCAAGGACAGGTATTTACTTCTCACTTCACACATCACTTCTCTACTTCTCATAGTGTCCACTAGGGGTATAATTTGAAATTTACACTCATTGTGTCTGCAATATTCCGTGGTCTGATGTCAATAAATGAGGAGTTAGTATCGGGTGTGACCCCATTACTGTTAATGCAAGCAAAGACACGTCTCCTCATTGAGAAAGTCAGACGTCAGATGACGTTATTAGGGATACGTTGCCACTGTTCATGTAGTGCCTGTTCCAGCTGTTGTAGGTTGACTGGTTGCTCTAGGCGACGTCTAAGTCGTCTTCCCAAATGACCGAATACCGGTAGCTCGAAGACGTCTCATGACAGTGTTTCTGCTGATGTGGTGTCCTAACGCCGTCGATGCCGTTGACGCCATTGTGACGAATCTGATGCGCAGATGCAGTTTGCGCAGATAACGGTCTTCAGCGGGGGTCGTCACCCTCGATCTTCCACTTCTAGGACGGTCCGATGTCTGGCCAGTCTGGTTATGACGTTGAATCGGTCGAATGACCGTTTGTCTGGTGTGGCCAAACCTTCTGGCAATTTGGCTGTTTGAAACTCCAACTTCAGACATTTAAACGACTCTTTCTCGCTCTGCTGCTGTTAAACGTGGCATTTTCTCGTGCTTTTTTCGGAACACTCGTAGTGAATGGTAGAATTCAGTGGTTTTTATACTCTAAGCGCCCAAGTCATGTAGAAATTGAAAAAATCGTGATTTTCAAAAAAATCACTTTTACCTGAACTGACATGCCTCGGATGCGTTTTGACGATATAATTTCATTGTTTCCGTTCGTAATATTAGGATAGAGCATACAAAAATGCTACTTTGTAAATGAATATGAAATGATATGAAAATCTGTGGGTGTGTACTTTCTTTTGTACTTCAGTTTACATCTAATGACCTTGCGATTTTTCCAAAAAGCAAGATCAAGTGATTAGCATCATTCACAAATTCAGTTATGTCTTAGTATTTGACAGAACAAGATTCATCTAATTTGTAATTTTATATGTACATCGAATATGTGTGATATCAAATCACGAAACTTTACATCTAAAGGTTTTAAGTCAGTTTTTGTCTTCTTTTTTTTTGTGCCAGTATATGTATGGCTACAATATAAAATGAATTTAAAGAACATACATCGAATATAAGAAATTAAAGGGAAACGTCAATATTACGTAACTGTTCCAAAACCGGAAACTAAAGCTTGCTTTTTGTCCCTTTTATTATGACAGCACATTGTGGCAATCGGATATTTCTTCGATAAAGATAACATTATACTAGTTGCGTGGACCTTTTTAGTCCAACAGATCGATAGGGCGATATAAAGAACAGTTTGAGTAATTCATTCGGACATGGAAGGATAGTCATAAAAATGACTCGAAATATTTGTACTTTAAAATCTTACATATGATAAAATCAGCTGAAGCGCGCACTTTTTTGCCTGTCAGTTTATAATAAATTTTGTTCTGAAAAACAGAATACATTATTTCAAAAAAATAGAAAGACTACAGACAATAGAATTCTTGTTCCAATACTAGTATATAAACAAGGTGAAGGAACATTATAAGTGTAATATTTATATTAATTAGTCTAAGTAACCCTAGACTCAAATTATCCGTTTCACTCCTATACTGAGTCTAAAAAGGTCTAGTAGAGGGTCGCGTCAGCCCACGTATCGAATTGGCCATCAGAACTCAGCTTACCAAGCCACAATAGTCTGCCTTCGCTGGAGGGTCATAGGTCGCAGAAAGGTCGGCTGACGCGACCCTCTACTAGACTCGCATTTTTCCCGTTTGTACAAGAAATCATTCAGTTGTTTAATAATTCAATCTCATTAAAATGATATCTTAATTGCTTCACTACATGCGTAGCGTAGTGTAGCAAATAGATCATATTTTAATAAGATTGTTTAATAATTATATATAGTATCAAATGGAATGTCCTTAAGTATGCTCTTTGTCTCCTATGTTAGCTGCCGGAATTAGATGGTATCAACCTAGCAATGTGTGGAAAATTAAAGTTGTATATTGCTATTTAAATGGGCAGTAGCACATTATTCCAAAAGGTTTTTTTCGTAAATTTTTCACTGATAATTGAATGTTAATGTTAAACGTATTATTTTAATAGTGTCAAAAATCTCATTACACAAACCAATCATCCATAGTCAGAAAGCAAATTTTAAAGGTTCACGTAAACTCGATTCGCGGCCATTTTGTGTGAGCCCTTTAATTCATTTTGTGTAGGAAAGAAATCGCATGGCTGAAATTTACAGCGTATATTTGATTTATTATTGCCACATTTATTTAAACAAAACATTGTCTTTCATTCGGAACCTTTTATGTTCATTTTTCTGACATCTCCTTATATTCCCCCTAAAAACGTGCTACTGCTCCTTTTAGGGGGAATATAAGGTGATGTCAGGAAAATGAAAATAAATGGTTCCAATCTTTAGACAATGTATAAAAACTAAATGGAGCAGTAATAAATCAAATATACAAAGTAAAGTTAAGCCATGCGATTCCTTTTCTTACACAAAATGAATTAAAGGTGTTCACACAAAAATGGCTGCCAATGGATTTTATGTGAATCCTCATACTTTGTCCTCTGACTACGGATGATTGGTTTGTGTTATGAGATTTATGATACTATCAAAGTAATACATTTAGCATTAACTTATAGTTATCAGTGAAAAATTGAAAATATAAAATTGTCAAAAAACGTGCTACTGCCCCTTTAAAGGGACACTCATTATCATATTTGTTCAATTTCACTCATTCGTACCATAGCTAGAACATCGAATTTTGCAATAATAACTGCAATTAAATCAGAACCATCAACACCCTGAGCCGCCTGGAGAAGAAGTACATCCAATCCAGCACCCATCTCACCTTCGTCATAAGAAGCTGTGACAACAACATCGTCCCGAACAGCCTATATATATCTTCACCTGTCGACTCACCAGTTGCTAAGCCTATCCGCCTCCAAACGCATGAATGAGCGCATCAGACATCACCGAAAAACTAAGGCCATCACCCTCAACAACATCACCAACCATCTTTACAGCTTCAGCTCTACCCTAGAACCTGACACCTTCTCATCTAACTTATTCTGTTGTTACTGTTATTGTTTTCTCATTATCACACCAGACTGTATAAATTGCTGTACTCCTCATTGGTTTCACCATATGTTTGAAAACGTTAGAATCTATATCGAAACGTCGATACTGTCAAATATAGAAGTTGTTCATCCATAGCATTACTCTTTGTCCTCCTAACAATAAATACATGGAATTTTAGTAATTTAGACATTTATTGACATTATTTATGTAAATGTTTTGACAAACAAGTAAAACCCATAATACAGTACTCCTCTTTCAAGCAAGGTCAGAATATTCTTTTCATATTTGCTAAACATTTGTTTAATTTCACCATGTGTAGACGAGACAACAATACAAAGATTTAGTAAAGTGTATAAATATCTAAAATCCCCAGAACTAAAAAGAAATTGGAAAACATGTTTAGAAAATTAAATTGACTCTTATAAGCTTTAAAAGATCAATTGATTTAATCATAAATGAGGGAAGAATTTATGAAGAAACTCATCGTGTTTTTCTATAAACTAGAATTAGACACTAATTCATCTGACCCTTCCGTAGCCTTGTTAGTACGGAAGAAAATGTATACCACAATATTCCCTTGCAAAAGAATTAGGTTAAACGTAGTAAATATGTTTATCTTTATTTTAGTGAAAATATGTAAACATGAGAAATGGTCAAATATTTTCTATGAAGAACGATTTAAAAATTAAAATAAACTACCGTGATTAAAGAAACCCTATGACCTCAGTGGTATAAATATATTGTTCCGTGATGGTATTACGGACGATTTTGTCAAATGATAAGGTTGTTAATCACATGTTTCGTGATAACACACGCGCCTAAACGGAGGAAATGTTGTTATCAAAGATGTTGCACCAATTCGAGGTCATTATTTCACATACACTACATGGGAATGGTTGATATTTTTTAAATAAAAATATGTAGCTGATATCATATAGAAAGTTCAAATAACTGTTGTAGGTGTAAGGTGTAATGGTTGAGTGAACTCCACTATTTTACTTCAAAACACGTATTAATTAACACATATTTAACAAACAAAACGACGGTTCTTCACTCGTTGACGGTGGGAGTTTTCAGGACTTAAGACGAAGGTTTTTTTGGTGGATTTGATGGAAGATGTTTCTTAGTCAATAAGTAAATAAGAATTCACTGATGTGTATGTTATGATATTTGCATCATGACTTTCAACACGTATATTGTAGAACAATCTATATGTACCTTTTATGTACAGTTATATTATGACTGCAGTTTGAAACTATAATACCTATGAAAGATGTTTATTACAAGAAATCCAAACACGAATTCGTGTATCTTTCTATGAACCATTTAATGTAAACAGTGAGCCACAAGAAGTTAATTTATAACTCGGGCATGATCCAGGAGTGTCATTCAAGCACCTGACATTCTCATGATTCTCAGATCGTGTGCATTCACTGGTGTGTACTTTAGCTACGAAATAAACAACGAAATGGACATTTACAGGGGGAGAGAAACAAAACATGGGAACCAAATCATGATTCCGATTAGTAAATGATTTGTTACCTGATAAACACTAGTGCAACTTCGTTAAACTCTACAGTATTGTCGCACAGTCCTGACGTCTATAGAGAATCGTGCTTAGCAGATGTCACAGTGCTACAACGTTATTCGCCTCGGGGCAACATGCAGTCATTAACGTTTTCTGCTAATCACGCACTGCAGGGGAGGAGGGTTGAGGAGAAAGTTTAATCACTTGGACAGAACATGCAAGGCCACGGTAAGTGTGAAATATCAGTTTTCTAATTTTCGTCTGTTTTTATAAGATGTTTTTTTGCATCATTTAAGGTAAAACTATTCGTTTTTACGTAAAGGAATATTCTGTTTTGGTTTAAAAATATGTAATCTCAAAAGAGTCTAAAGTCAAACGAGGATCTTATAAAAGTATGTCGCAGAAAAGACTGATTTTGTTATAATTAATGTTGAAAAAAGTTGACTTTATGATTGGTTGCTCCGTCATGTATAATCATTTGTATCATATTTGTCCTTCTTACGTTTCATGAAAATACGTTTTATAGAATAAAGTGACAAATGAAAAAAAGGAAACGTAAATGATCTTGAATCGTGACAATAGATTTCCTTTCAAAACTGTCTAACCAATTAAAAACGATCTGTTTAATCCAAATGTAGCAACGCTAATTATAACATTATCCATAAACATAAAACGAAAAAAACATATATAGGCTACCATGTTTCACTAATTAGAAAAGATGGTGAAGAAATGGAAGTACTCATATTTAATTGACTGAGTCATCAGAACAACAAATCTACTCTAATAATATTTTGATTTTGTTCGTTGAAGAGGAAGTTTATATTTCCTCAATTTTTATTTTCTTTACATATTTTAGGAAGATCCAACTAAAACCAGATCCTCAAAACAACGAATTGACGAAAGTTATCTTAAACATATACATATATTTTACTCTATATTTCAGGACTACTCCACTGAAACCAGACCCTTGAAATAAGGAAATGTTGAAACTTATAATAAACACATACAGTTTCTTTGTGGTTCACTCCCTTCTGTCCAAGTCAGACTCATTACGACATGGGTACACTGCCCCTGGCTGGATCGTACAGAGGATGTGTACAGGAACAACTCAACTAGTGAAGGTACCATGGGAGTGTGGAGGGTACCTGTCCTGTACAGGGTCCAGCATGTATCTGACGGGTACCTGGTACAACTGCAACGGTAACCTGGAGTTTGATGCAGACCGGAATGTCTGTGTGGCATACCAAACTGGATGTTTAAGAGGATTTGGTACGTCCAGGTATCAAATATTTTAAACAGGACTTTCTGAGAAAAAAAACTAATTTCATCGTAAATATTGTGAAAATATACCTTTGAGAAGTTCCTCATGTTCATGCTTTCAATTAGAATAAAAATGTTTTTATTTTTTTTTCAAGAATAATGTCATCAAATTATTCTTGGAAGTATAAAATTATAAAACGCATACTGTACGCTGTCTGCACATCATGGATGAATACAGACTAAGTAATCTATATAGCTGCGATCGTATAAGTTGAGTAGAGAATTACATCACCGTGAACATCGGCATATGAAAACAACACTGACTAGTTGCCTGAGCTGACATGTTAATAAAGTAATATGGTTTAAACATATGCATTTAAAAAAAGAACTGGATTGGTAAACAAGTTAATATAATGTAATATTAGCTAGTCAAAATTTGTGAAAGGTCACGAAAAGTCCACCTCCTACCTAACTGGAATGTACGACCCACGAAACATAAAAAATACAGCAACATGCAGACGAGTGAAAAGACACGTTAATTGCATACATTGTATTATGCTCATATATTCATATAGATATACTCAACAAATTAAGTTACGAACCATATTAATTTTACATCATAATAAACAATATTTGTTGAGATTTGTTTGAAACAAAGGTTACTTTTATTAGGTGAACATAATCTCAACATAAAACTTGTGTAATGAACGTTTTTTCGTTACTTTTATCCCAAACAAATCCATACTGATAATTACATTAAGCTATATATTTTGAGATTATGTACACCTTATAATACTTATGTTTGATTCAAACGTCCCACCTTTCAACTTATAGTTTGTTTATATGATGTTAACCTTAAAATGATACGTCTATTTCAAACGTCGAACGTTGGCCACAAATCTCACAATGTTTGTTGAGATTATGATGACCAGAAACGTCCAACGTTTCTCCACATCAAGCTTTATTTATTGACTCTATTTTAACCAAAAACGTTTATCATAACCGCAAATTACACATAAAACTGTATTTGTTGAGTGTATGTTCACCAAAGAATATACTGCAAACCTTCAACGTTTACTACATATATTGAAGTATGTTAGTTGAGATTATGTTCGCTTGTCAAACACATCTTTTACAAATCCTCCACAGAGCTAGCCCGACGACTCTGCCCCGGGAAGCCCACGCTACGCTTTCCCCACCCAGACAGTTGCGCGATGTACTACGACTGTTCCCAACGTGAGGCACTGGAAGAGTTCGGGATGGGTGTGTACGAGAACGAGTGCACCTATCCAGAGCTGTTTGATCCCGAAACAGGAAACTGCCACAGGGACACCGCCATGTACCCAATCGTGTGTAACAACAAGCCTTTAACACGATGTAAGCACTTATACTTATAACTACACAAAGAGGTGCTTCCTGAGGACTTGTTTGTGAAAGCAACCGTAAACGTATTCCAACAACAATTACTATTTATCCATCAAATCGCCAAACCTGTAAGTTTGCAAAATTACGTTTGACTAATTGACATGCATCACTGTCCCATTGTTATACCTTTCAGCAAAATTGGGTTTAACATAGCCAAACTTGGTTAATTCTGCCTTTAGTTGACTTTAATTTCAGAGCTTAATGTATCATGTAGTGCTTTTTTGAGAGGCATTAAGAAGCAGGTTTGATGAAGAAGAACAAGTTCTTATGGATAATCAACTTCTTTATTGCATGAAATGCGACGTTTCAGATGTATACAAGGATACATGTATGTATATGTATACTCCTATCAAATACTCACGTCTCATCTAAACAATATATATATATATATATATATATATATATATATATATCAAACCTTTTAATTGTAAAAACATAATATCATTTAATGTATAAATTCTCCTACATCAAATCACTAGTATCACTTGTTTGATAACGGCGTTAGTATCTACACCGAAACGTTGCATTTCATGCAATAAAGAAGTTGATTATCCATAATCCTGTGTAATGTAGTAATCGTAAAACGGACGGATGTCAAACGTCAAACGCAGTTTCTTCAACTTACCTAAAGTTAACAGTTTTGTCTGATAGTATTTGAAGGTTTATATCAATAGTATCCATGTATACCTACTCTGTGATTTCGGCTCTGGTACATACAAAAAGATGTTCGATATTCTTTTGATAACTAATAATTCATTTGTCATGTGCTCGACTTTTTAGGTTAAATATGAGAGACGATTGAATGATGATCATCATATCTGATGTGTTTACATGGATGAGAGCCCAAAATATGTTATGCATTTATCAATGAAACAAGTACAAATCAAACTTTTTGCAGTACAAGGATAAACATGCAAGTTTAGCGAGCTAATCAAACTTCACATACTGTGTTCCTTTGATCAAAATATGCCCCAAAAAGCAGTCTATGGTATACTCGTGTGTGACAATGTACGTGCAGGTGACTACAGCAAGGAGTGTCTGTCCGAGTCTTCTATCTGTGCCGGCAAGCAGGATGGTCTTCACCCGGACCCTGCCTCTCATGTCTTCTCGCCGGTATATATCGAGTGTTCCCGAGGGCAGCTCGTCGCCTCACGAGCCTGTACAGGGGACTTCGTGTTTGACCCAATAGCAGGCAAATGTTCCGGAGACTTTGGAGGTAACCCATCTCATACTGTGGTTTATTCACAATTTATCTATGTCTCTTAGTTTAGTGGAACGCCGTCTGGCCAACGTACGAAAGGAACATTACGGGGAGTTACAGAGCTGCATGAAGTGAATAGAAGATTTTGCGCCAAGGCATCTGTAACAAAGCTTGTGATAGCTTATCTATTTGTTTAACTGTCATTTGAGGGTTATGAGTACTAATCTCTTCATTTATATTCAAATATATATTCATATTACCCGTAAACTATTTGACTTGAAACAACAAATACCGAATTGGAGAATGACATTTCCTACTGATGTTGCTTTAAGTGATGACCATAATAATTAAAATTTGGACAATGATTGGAAATTATCCAACTTTCAAAGCAATGACTTCAGGACTCATATCATATTAACCTCACTCTTACCCAATGACATCTGTCATTCACAAAATTAAATGTATGTCTTTTATTTTATAATTGATATGAAATTGTGGTCAAATTACAGCGGGGATATGTAAGCTGTGCTCACTTTTAATTAGGTTAGCTAGTTTAGCTATGCATTATATCTGAATTGAAATTGTCGCCGTCTTCGTAAACTTTGGGCATGACAATGTTTACAACAGTCGAACTGACTGAAATTATTTTACTCTCACTTTCTTCTTTCCTATGTATTAAGATTTATGTGTATCTCACTTTGTAATTTTTCAAATCCCAACTGATGGAGGATTAAGCCCCGGATTGCCGTAAACATTATGATTTTCCAAATCAATTAATTGTCATCTAAATAATCTTTCTGTATATCAATCTCATGAATATCAATTCTAAATGTCATAAAAGATTCGTTATTATTATTTTTCAAATGAACTTTAGGGTCTTTGTTTTCATCTAGACTCTGTCAAACGATACTGTCGTCGTAACCCTCTGGCTGTATTCCCCGATACAAACAACTGTGCACGATTCTTCAACTGTAGTCTCACGCAGAGTTACTATGGTCTCAGCTCCTACCAGAGCGAGTGTGTCTACATGAAATTGTTCGACACTAACAGAAGAGACTGTGTCATGTACGACAAACTGTCGAGCCCTTGTGGGAAAAGGTTCGAACCTGTTAATCCATGTAAGTAACAATCGTTTTAAACTTATTCACACTTATCATTCGCATAGCATAATTTTCATGTTTTGTTACGATTAAAATCTACATTAAATGCTTATAATTATTGACAAATACAGGTACGTACTAATTTTAATTTGCTTATGTATTCTAGTACAAATATCATATAATTTAGGTTTCGTTTGAACGTCAATCGAATAAACCCAGCAGCATTGACAAAGAATCACCATCCATATTTTAATATATATAGATGGATTCATATTTTCCTTAAATTTCGGTTTAAATATTGACCACTAATCGTTAAAAATGTAGCACCTTTTCATATTCTAAGTGCAAAAGAACAAATATGACTTAAGCTCTAAGATGTTAATAACTTTTGAAGGATTTCGCATAGAATATAAAAAAATATTGTTTTCGACATTTTGACCCCTGGTCACTTTAACGACCTGCCCATATCATTATGGTTTTTGGCTAGGAATATCATACACATAATCTTAACGAAAAATGAATCCTAACTTATGTTGTGATATTTCAACATAATGTATTTCCTGTTCGCAATGATAGGATGCCTCAAAGATATTCAAAATTTAATTATAAACTAGTGTCCAAAAGAAACACTACCGCGTGTTAGCATCGACATTAAATAAAAACAAACCCATATAGAAACATCATTTTGGTTTAACTTTAAAGAGTGTCCTTTTCACACAATGTGTATAAAGTTTCATTTTAATCAAGTCAGAATAACCGTAAGGACAAGCCTGTAAAGATGGGTGGGGTCCAATATTTGAAAAATCATTTAAACACTGATCGCGAAAGCGTGGTTATATGTCACAATACATGTTACAAAGTGATGTTTGTAACGGGTATGTACACCATTAGAGTCTATAGAGGCAAGAACACGTCTACGGACTGACGTCGTCAAACGTCTGATGACGTCTGCGGTGATCCGTTGCCATTCGTTGAGGGGGCATTGTTTAACATCCTGGATGTTGGATTGACGCGACTTCTGACATTCCGATTGAGATAATCCCATAAATGTTCGATAGGGTTCATATCGGGTCGTGCCACCGGCTAACTCGCCTGGCCATCAGTCTGTTTGTCAGGCATCAGGAACCATCCGTGGTAGGATGGAGTGGCCGGATACCATGTTGTCGCAGTATCCGGTACACGGTCTATCGACTGAATCTGTTTCCCAGTGCTGTAACCACTGTTGACGCTGTTGTGATGGCGCAGTTCCGAAAGTGTTATAACCGGATGTAGTGGTCTTCACTGGCAGAGGTCAAGGGTGGTCTACCGATTTTGGGCATGTCTGATGTCTAACCAGTTTGACGTAATCGATACATTAATCTGTGGCCTGTTATGCGCGGACAACCAAATGGTCTGGCGACGTCGGCGTGTGAGGCCCCTTGTAGGTCATTTCCAAGGGCTCTCTCTTTTTCATTGACTGTCAAACATGGCATTCTTTGGTGTTCTTTTTGTTGCTATGACAATAACATGTGGGTCGAGTGACTTTATACAATTTATCTGCCCATGCAAGACTTGCTACAGTCAATAATTCCTTTTTCACAAAATTCCCGATTAAACCGGAAGTGATGGCATGTTCCCGGTATTTTCGATCAAATACACAGTATTTGGTGTACCTGATATACAAAATCATGTTTCCAAACGAAATGATAACAAAGTAAAAAAAAAATTTGGAAACAAATTGTGTAGCGTTTCTTTTGGACACTAGTTTATTTGCGCTATAATTCACAGGTAAGTTAACAAACTAAATGTGCGCATCCTATCCTAAGGATATCAGGAAATGTCTCATTTGCACAATGCAAAAAGCATAAAGTAATTTCATAGAGGTGATGACGAGAAAAGTGATTCCTCCAAAAAGCTTTGCACTGTACTTCAACAACCAATAATGCCAAGTCATAAAGATGATGAAATATTCTGTGCAAAAGTAATGCCAATTATGATCATTTACTATACTGGATAAAGTATCTAAGGGGTATTATAGTGACATACTCTCCCCCCCCCCCCCCCCCCCCAAAAAATCGTATATTGAATTTAAAAAAAAACATTATTGCTTCACCATAGAGCAAAAATGACATAATTTTAATATTTGCCAACACGAGAACACTAGTTTTAGAATATGGCTAAATGTTCTGTAATCAGCAAGATAGCGTGGAAGTGGCTGTCATTTGCAAGAATTTTTGCAGAATATCCCTTTGTTAAGGAATAAACAAGTTGATAGTGTGCTTGGTGTGCCAGAAGCGTATTGTGATCGAATTCGAGCGAATTTTCTTTTTGGCTTGACCTCTTAACAAATAATTAACAGCTTTTTGGCTTTAAAAAGATTAGGGAAATAGGCCGTCTGACGTTCTGTAAGTAAATACAAGGTATCATACTTTAAAGGGGCAGTAGCACGTTTTTTGATAATTTTATATTTTAAATTTTTAACTTATAATTGTACGTAAATGCTTAATGTATTTATTTTGATAGTGTCAAAATTCTCATTACACAAGTCAATCAGCCATAGTCAGATAGTATGAAGATTCACATACAATCCATTGGCGGCCATTTTGTCTGAACACCTTTAATTCGTTTTGTCAAAGAAAAAGGAATGTCATGGCTGAACTTTACATTATATATTTGAATTAGTACTGCTCCATTTAATTTAGATACATTGTCTTTCAAATGGAACCATTAACTTTCATGTTCCTGACATCACCTTATATTCCCCCTAAAACGTGCTACTGTTCCCTTTAAACACTACCTCTGTGGATCAATAATCCAATGTAAGTGTCGTTCATGGATATTGTTAAAGTTGTGATTTGCTTCTCAAATTCTTCAGAACCACCAATTTACAAAATCCTTGGGTATTTGATATTGTACCTCACACCATCTGAACCGAATCTTTAGATTTGTGGAATCAAGTATTGGCAAGAAATTCCCTTTTCCAACGAAAATACAAGCCTTAGACACGTTATGCTCAACTTGTTGGTATTGACAAATTTGATACTAATTTACTGAACAAAACTTATTGCTTTTGTACACCAAAGCCTACAATGATTGAAACATTATATTTGT
This sequence comes from Steromphala cineraria, assembly GCA_916613615.1. Taxonomy (NCBI): domain Eukaryota; kingdom Metazoa; phylum Mollusca; class Gastropoda; order Trochida; family Trochidae; genus Steromphala; species Steromphala cineraria. Next base: position 14,971,060 of record OU744724.1, on the reverse strand, counting down.
ATTGTTTTATATGTTTTTTCGCCATCCAAAAATTTCAAAATCAAATATGTGATCTGATTAAAAGGATATTATTCATAATTATGTTTACTGATTTATTCATTCGTATATTGTTCTCCTTCCAGACGATCGCAATGCATGACATGTGGTTCATTTATCTTTGACACGTGGTCAGTAATGGCTTATTTTATTACATGTACATACACTACAGATTTACCTAAAATCTTACATCCAATTTACCTGACAGGTGAGTACAAGGTAGGCCACTGTATAGGCCGCACCTTCTGTATCCTGTGTGAGGCGCAGTGCAAGGGTAAGCAAGATGGTCTGCACCCCTACCCAACCTACCTCAACACCCGCTTTCACCTCAAGTGCAAGGGTGGAAGAACCATGGAAATCCTTAGATGTGACATCGGCCACATCTTTTCCCCGATTCAAAGAACATGTATAACGGAAGGTATGTAGTCATTGAAGGGCATTTAGAAGCAACATAATCCAAGATTATATGGACAGTAACTTCTTTATTGTGAAATTCACGACGGGCTGTCTGATATTTCACCCTAGATCCTACCTGATAAATGGGTAAGCATATATACTGAAACGTCATGAATTTCAAATTAACAAAGTTAATATCAATGAAAATCTGCTGTTTATGAGGTATGATATAAATATTTACTTCTTCCAATTACTGTTTTGTATTTTCCATTAACAGAAAGCATACATGTAAATAAATCAATGTGTAGAATAGTATGCAAGTGAGGCATTTAATCAGATGTGAAATGTTTTTAAGATAAGAGCTCAACGTTTTGGTTGACCTATCTTTATTTCTTGAAACGACATTGACGATGTTTCGTTTCACTGACTCTAGGAAGTGAAGAACCAATGTTTATCCCTTCAATTCCCACCACAACACCTCCACCTCCACCCACAACCAGACCAACAACAACTGAATCAACAACAACAACAACTACTACAACTACAACAACAACGACAACAACCACGACTACAACAACAAAAGCACCAACGACATCGGCGTCAACCATCATGACTACAACAGAAGCACCCATATCGGTGATCACAGAACACCCAAGAATTCCACATTTGAACCAAGAGAGGCCAACGTCTAAAACGCTCATTAATCTACCCTTCCTCCCCACTGTTAATGATGTTTGTACTTGTATGAGAGAGATTTACCCACTAGAGAAAAGCATAGCCAATCTGACCAATTATATAACAACAATGTCGCGCCCTCAAGGTAAATACCACCTTTTTCCTGTGGATTTTATTTTGAAATCGCAATGGGACGAAACTACATAGTTATTCCCTTTGAATCATCATGTTATTTTTCTATGTTAAAAAACATTTAAAAAAAATATTAGATTACTAAGTAAACGTGTTTCTTCATTTACCCCCGAATGGATAATTAAACATACACTTACAAGTGTCCATATAAGACACATCCGTATTATGTCAGATGTATAAATTGTTCTATAAAATTATGGTATTTAACTCAAATTTCTGCGAGGTAATTGGTATGATTGAAGGATCGTATATCAGATATTTCGTGTATTATAAATACAATATTCCTTGTTTTACCCTGCAAGAAGTGGCCCAGGCACAACCAGCTTTCTGCGTCAAACCAAAGCCTCTACTTCATAGCAGTGTAACAGTAAGTCTTATGTTTATATCATGTTTATGTTTAGAAATATAAATATAATAACACATCTTGTCCTGAAAGATTAAACATCTGGAAGTAACTGAATTAAATGCTTAAGGTTCTTGACTATCACAATCTCATTTAAATCATACCTCACTGTGCATCTAATCCGACTACTGCTCCAAAAAGGTCGTGTCGGGGACTTTTCTCTTTAGCCAATTAGTGACGAATTTCATCTTCAACTCACATAATATGTATTGTACTTTAATGACATTAAGAGAGCCTAGAGATTATCAAGAAGAACCTGCGTGTATGTTGTATTAAAATCGGTTAACCAAGTGGTGCTTTTTGTTATGGACCCAAAAAAAGAAAATATAATTGTGTTAACAACTTATTATCCAAGGTAAACGTTCCGATAAATTCTACACCCAGATGTAAATTGCTGCCTTGCTTGGATTAAAAGTGACATTTACTCGGTGTGTCTCATAGTGGCATGTTTTACGATCTCTCTCAATTGTTAGATTGTATGAAAGATGTATCATGAATACCGATACCCGATGATAAAGGGATAACCACAGAGCTTCTGAGGTGAATGTCGTTATATAAATATAAATATGAAATTGAAAAATTGAGAGTCGGGTTATCGCGATCCGGACCTTATAATTGAACCTTATAATTTCAAGGTTGCTGATTTTGGTTTCTATGATTCATCAAGATATCGTATGAGTTCAACGTGGCCGTGGCCTCCTACAAGTGTGATGAAGGTTATTCTGTATGTGACGGATCACTACGGAGCACATGTGTCAGGAACAATGTTTGGCTCACTTCGTCGCTGGGGAGATGTGTGCCAGATACATGGAGCTATAAGGTACATCACCTTTGCTTAATAGAGTATTATGTATCCGAAATCTACAAAGCTTTTTCTTGATGCCTCACAGCTTTTACGTCACTATCTTAAATTTTTTCTTGAAGCTTCGTGAAATAAAAGTGACATATCATTATAACATTCTAAGTGTGATATTGATTCACCACCCACTGCAAAGCTTTTTTTGGATTATTCTTTGATCGATATTGTTGAGAATTAGTGATATTAGTTACCATCGGTATATTGTGAGTAGCTGCAATCTTTAAAAATATTTTCATCAGCTAAAATCTGAAAAAGTTTTAATGGAACGATGCTCTACAATTTAATGAAAATCCGTTGATGATTCGCCACAATCAGTTAATATATAATTTTGTCATATCCATTTTCGCTCTTGTTTATAACATTATTGAATTTATTTAATAACTTTTTGCAGACAAAATGTATGTCGATTCGTTACACATGATTTCTTCCTGTTTTAGAATAAAGTTGATTTTCCTTGCGGTATTAAAGTTGGCACCGTCGTTTCGATCGAAGGCAGACCAAAGAAAAACGTGTAAGGATTCATGATTTACTTATCGTCCATTTTCTATACGAGTAATTTTACGTAGATACAGTCTCAAACTGGAAGAATAAGAACTGTAAAACATTAAAGAAAAAATTGGTAATGTTACTGATCATTATATACAAAATAACAGGTTACGAAATATACCCCTTCTATCTACTTAAACTAAATTATTTAACTCTTGAAACAGTAATCACATGACACTGATATGAAACGTTAACGAACAGAATTTCTAAATTTTTACGCAATAAATTGAGTCATTTTAATCATTTCATAGATTCACCATTTTTTTGGTGAAAAAGGAAAACGGGCAGACTCGCCTGTTTCTGAAGGTACACACTATGGAAAGATTGGTGGAAGTAGGAACAACCAACCGAATTCTTACATCGATGGTGTCCCCTGTACCTCTGCAAGGAGTTCTCACATGGAACATCGAGTTTACCAAGAACAGCTACAAGGTATTTATTAAATATCCTTCTCGACATGATTCAGACATTACAGTGCTTCTTGATGTGGGTATATACTCAACAAATTTGATTACTGACCATCCTGGTTTTCAATATTGTTGTATTGTTTGGAAGTTTATGTAAAATACATATGATTTTGCTTATTGTTGACTATTATTAAGTATATTGTCACTTCTAGTGGTATGTTGACAGAGACATATGTCGAAAAAATGATAAATTAGGTTCCTTTAACGTTCTATCTATAACCTTCTTAATGCTTTAAAGGGGCAGTAGCACGTTTTTATGGGGAATATAAGGTGATGTCAGGAAAATGAAAATTAATGGTTCCAATTGAAAGAAAATGTATTTAAACTGAATAAAGTAGTACTAATTCAAATATATAACGTAAAATTTAGCCATGCGATTCTTTTTTCTTGCACAAAATGAATTAAAGGTGTTATCAAAAAATGGCCGCCAATGGATTTTATGTGAAACTCCATACTTTGTCTTTTGACTATGCATGATTGGCTTGTGTAATTAGATTTTTGACACTGTCAAATTAATACATTTAGCATTAACATACAATTATCAGTGAAATATTTGAAATATAAAATTATCAAAAAAACGTGCTACTGCCCCTTTAAGGCCTTTGAGAATATGTTATTCGAGAGATAACAACGAAAGGCATTTGAATAAGTTCAATTTTATGTGTGTCAATTTACAAATACGTTTCTTACGACTTGTCACTGTTTGAACTTGGGATCATACTATCTGCAAAATTACAGGTTCGTGTACTTTTTCGGGTACAATCCCTTTGCGAAATACGGACCAGCATATACACCCTTCCAGATGAACAAACCGCTAGCACTGACGGTACCAGAAGCTTACCAACGAGCAACATCATGGTCAAACTAGCGGCATTCAACCTGATGATTGATACAAATAACAGTGGCATGTTTTTCTAAAGGTCTACTGTTAAATATTTTGCTAAATTATTGTATTTATAATATTTTCACAGATTGCCGTGAATGGCCAGCCTATTGGGTACGTCAACAAAGACAGCGATCTCGCCTCCATCAATTCTCTCCTCGTGTCAGAAGTGTTCAAGACAGAGAAAGTTCAGTTCCATCTTGATGGGATCGAGACAACAAAACCATCAGGTTATAATAATAAAACATGATTGATAAGACTCAGTGAAGATACTATAATTTGAGGGAAAATAGAATATTAAAATTCACAATATAGTAAATTCAATAAGAGTTATATAGATAAAAGGAATCTAAAATGAAAGACATAAGATATCTATAAAAAGTGAATTTTGAAAGTGAAGTCAATTTATCATTCAGATTTTGAAATGTCTTCGTTGTTTAGCGACAACATAAAAATCGATCAAGGGAATCATTTGCGCTACTAAAATGAATGCCAAAGTAACGTACCCTTCACTCAGCAGCAGACAGGTGTGGGTAGTCACAGGCGTGTTTCGAACCTTATTCTTGATCCGATTTAGGTAAAACTCACAAACATATGCATATAAACTACAAGTTCACTTATCAAAAGGGATAATTACATTTCTACTGTGTTTTTCTACTGTTCATGAACAGGAATATCACTTTAAAGTTTGAATATTTTCCTTCAAAGTACACAAGAGAGTGTTGCTGAAATCTTTATTGTGTATATCATATTCAGGATTTATCTTTGTATTCTTTGTTAATGATAAGGGCTGTAGCTTTTAAATATTCATTCAAAATTGTTCTAAAAACTTGTTTCCCTGTTCCTTTTTTTAGAAGAAATCAGGGCTAACCTAGCCCTTAACCGACACGTGATATCGAGTTCATACAGCTTGGACACGCCCCCCTATCAGGTTAATGACGGCTACAGCCACATGTCAGTTGGTTCCGACTCGTGCTGGTCCACCGAGAAGAGTGACTTGATGCCCTGGCTGATGATCGACCTGGGCAATATCTACTCTGTCTCCAGTGTCGTCATCACCAGCTCAGAATGCAAAGGAGCTTGTGGTTTGTTTAAACTATTTTTCTCCCCATTAAAACCATTTTAACTACTTTCCTACTTTTTGAACAGTATAATTTTCGCGTAGTTAAAATAATAATTATATTCTCACTTGGTTGCATGATAATTATATACGATTATTATATGATTATTTCCAGATTGATAATTACAAGCAGAAAGAAAAGAAGGAGATTATTTGGTGTTAAAGAAAAAGAAGGCGTTTCATTCCATGAAGTCAAATTTTGATTAATATTGAACAGTACAGACCGGCAGTGGGTTCCTTTGCTATGAAACTACACTCAAAATCCTCTGTTCATTTTATGAAAACTGTACGAAGTTTCAACTTCCTCTGTCTCTACTGGCCTAGAGTATCAATATTTGTTTCTATCATTCTTCTATGCTGCGGTGATATCCATCCAAATCCAGGACCAAAATATGTCCATGACCTTAAGATAATACATTTAAACGTTCGTAGTCTGAAGAATAAGATCGATTTACTTGAAGCTGAATTTCGCTCATATGATGTAATATGCTTAACAGAAACTTGGTTGCACACAGACATCCCCAGTACTGATGTAGAAATACCCGGATATCACCTTCCCTTCAGGAAAGATAGACAAACTCGTGGCGGCGGCGTTGCTATCTACATAAAACGTAATCTGCATGCCAACCGTATGGATAACCTTGAATTACCCGGCCTTGAGGCAATATGGGTAACAATTAAATGTAAAAACCATTCCTACCTTATAGGATCCATCTACCGAGCAGATAAAAGCGCCGCGTACTGGGATCTAATTGAAGAGTCTATTGGTAACGCAGTCGACCAAAACATGGTTACAATAGTTGTCGGTGATTTCAACATTGACGCCCTTCGAGTAAATAGAAATAAAATTGATTACATCCAATTAATGTATGATTTAAAACAGATTATAACTGAACCAACGAGAATTACACCATATTCTCGTACCTTGTTAGATCTGATATTTGTTTCAAATAATAATGTTGTAAATCAATCAGGGGTCCTCGACCCTGTCTGTAGTGACCACTGTCCGGTATTTGTATCGATTAAGGAACCAGTGCCGTCTAATCGAAACTACATGCGAAAAGTTTATAACTACTCGTTAGCTGATACAGTAAGTATGAACAGAAGCGTAAACGATATTGACGAAGATGCGCTATTTTCTTCAAAAGATGCGGACCAGGTTGCATCCAATTTAACATCCATAATAAAAGATATCTGTGATGAATGTATTCCAAATAAGATTGTCATCATTAGACCAGTCGACCCGCTTTGGATGACAAGCCAGATAAGATTTTTGATTCGAAAACGTAACCGCTTTCACAAAATTGCAAAGAAAACAAACCATCCCGGGAAATGGGCTGATTTTAGATTAGCAAGGAATAAAGTTACCTCCGCTATTAGAACTGCTAAACGCATATCCATTACTAAGATCGAAGACTCAGTAAATAACTCGCACGGTACAAAAACGTGGTGGCGACTGACGAAAGCGTTTATAAAATCACGTAAAGATGACAACCAATTCCAAACAATCATTGAAAACAATACAGTCTATAATAACCCTGAAGAAATCGCTAATGTTTTTAACGACTATTTTACAGCGCAGTCCACTATTGAAGATCCAGATAGAGATCTTCCTGAATTACAAATTCGCAATGAGTCAACCTTAACTAAAATCATTTTAACCCGCAATGACGTACGTGATATTTTATTATCACTAGACACCTCGAAAGCAACTGGTCCCGACGGGATAGGAAATAAAGTACTCAAGTACATTGCAAATAGTTTAACACCAATACTTACAAAGTTATTTAATTTATCACTTGACGAGTCAGTATTTCCCGTTTCATGGAAAGAAGCATCGGTTATACCTATTCACAAATAAGAGAGCGTACATGAATGCTCAAATTACCGTCCCGTCGCACTCACATCTTGCTTATCCAAAGTTTTTGAAAAGTGTGTGTTTAAATACGTATTCAACTTTCTAAGAGACAACGACCTCTTATCAAACTTACAATCCGGTTTTATGCCAGGGGATTCCACGTCAAACCAGTTAACATTTCTATACAATTTTATAGCTAAAGCTTTTGACGAAGGGAAAGAAGTTAGAGCAGTTTTCTGTGATATAAGTAAGGCCTTTGATAAGGTCTGGCATAGAGGAATTATTCATAAACTAGAATCATATGGTATTCAAGGTGAACTGTTAAAGTGGTTTGAAAGTTATTTAGAAAACAGAGTACAGCGGGTTGCAATTAACGGGTATAGATCAGATAAGAAATCTGTCCTCGCTGGAGTACCACAGGGCTCAGTTCTAGGACCACTCTTATTTCTGATATACATTAATGACATTGTATGTGATGTTGACAGTAATATTCGTCTCTTTGCGGATGACACCTCGCTGTACGTAATCATTGAGGATCCGATAGCTGCTGCCGCTTGTCTTAACAATGATTTAGAGAAAATAGCACGATGGGCCCGGGACTGGCAGGTCACATTTAAAGGGCCAGATCGAGCGGCTATTTTCTGTTCCACAAATATTCGGGAGGGAATTCCCTTTTGCACACGACACGTCAAATTTTATATATTCGACTTTGTTTTCTATTTTTTTATGTTAATAACTATGTCATATTTGGTAATTTGTTCTAATCCGCCCTTCAAAACAAAAAAATTGCGAAAATAAATAAAGCCACTGACAAGCACATCGAGCGGTGATTTTGTTTGTTTGTGGAAACGAAATTCACGGAGGACATTCCTGTTAACTAATAAATACGATTTTTACATGATTATTTCACACTTAATTTAAAAAAATTCAAAATGTTAATGAGGTTATCATTCAAGTTGTTCATGATTTAACAATTTGATAAAGAATAAAGTGTATCGCCCCCCAAAAAGAAAAACATCGTGAAATGAAGCCAATCATCGGAGCTACGAGCGTGAGATGCATTACTGGCATTTACTGCAACAAAATACTGTCTTAACTGATAACTTTTATTATGCATCACGTGTAAACATGTCCCCCTTCTATCAATCACTTATTTTTTCTTGATTTACTCAATGAATTAGCATGATACAGTACATTTGTTTTCTCGCAATGCAAACAATTCAAAATGGCGGAGGAAAGCCGATCGAACTCGAAGCCTTGATCATGGCGACCACTAGGATTATTGTCAGCTGATTGTTTGGTCGGTGTTGTAGTTACTTGGATGTTTAATTTGTAGGAAATTTGTTAATAATGTTTGCATAAGAAAATTGACAGACAAACAGATTGTTTATTGAAATCTACATATGACACTCAATCAATGGGTCACTGAGAAGAATAGTTGATTCGCATCGAATATAAAAAAAATCGTCAGCGCTGTCGCACGCCGAAATATACATAGTCCGTATTGCACTTTTTCGAACATAAAAACTTCATGTGATTTAAGTGACTAAGATATATTTTGGAAGAAAAAATGTTTTACTATGAGTCGGGTTGAGATTAGCAAGAAATCCATAAATTGATAAATATATATGTAAATAATTTTCATTTCTAATTAATATTGAAATATTGTGATATTAAATATTGCATTAAAATGGAAAAGAAATTTCACAAATAATCCAAACAAAATACTTTGTTTACATCAGAGATAAGCAAGAAATCTATAAATGGAAATTTATATAAATAATTATGTCATTTATAATATTGAAATATTTTGATATTACAATTTATGTTGTAGTTTTTTCGTATACCCCCAAGTCATAATAATTGGAATGAGCAAGACATAGAAATAAATAAATAAATGCCAAAATTCATTTGACACCCTGACACAAACGAGCCATGTTGTTTACATATAGCGTTGCATTATGGGAAGGGGCTTTTCTCGTGCTATTTATAGATCTAAAAACTATGACGCGCTATTCGAAAACAGCCTCGTTCCCGATCTAAAGCTTATTTCTCAGAAAGAGGCTCGATCGGCCTCTTTAACCCCAACAAAACCGAATCTATTCAATTTTCGCGAAAAACTAAGCCAGTAAAACCTAATCTACTCATGGACGGAACAATAATAAAGGAAGTCAAAAGTCATAAACATTTAGGAATAACACTCCAAAGCGACTGTGCATGGAATAATCATATTGATGATATTGTACGGAAAGCTCGCCCTATGATCAGTTGTCTGAGGAGTTTCAAATATCGACTATCGCGTAAAACATTGGATACGATGTATAAGTCTTATATCTTACCGATATTTGACTATTGCTCGCACATTTGGGATAATTGTACACATGAACAATCGCGAATATTGGAGAATTTGCATCTTGATGCCCTAAGAACAATATGCGGTGCTGTTCGTGGTACAAGTCACAACAAAATCTATAATGAAACCAAATTCCAGTCACTGCAAAGTAGAAGATATTGTCAAAAATTAACCTTTTTCTTTAAAATGTTCAATAACGAACTCCCACCCTATCTTTGTGATTTGATCCCAAATTCGGTTTCCGAAACATCAAGCTATAATTTAAGAAATAACTCTGAAATAAAGGGAATTTACAGTCGAACTACTTCCTACGCTAAATCATTTTTACCTAATACCATACATCTATGGAACGCATTACCAGATTTCAAAGAGACCTGTTCTCTAACAGAATTCAAAACTTTGATCAATAAAAACGAAAATAAGTTATATTTTGACCTAAACTACGGAACTCGATTTTGTCAAATTGTTCACTGCCGCCTAAGACTTGGTTGTAGCAACCTGAAGTCCGATAGATATAACCGACATATATCCGATAACCCACGCTGCTCCTGTGGATATAAGACTGAAAACGCTTTGCACTATTTTCTTACTTGCCATAATTATGACCACTTAAGACAAAATTTGCATTTCTACACTAACGGATATAGCATTGATACTCTTCTAAATGGAAACAAAGAACTAACCCACTCTGAAAATCTCAAAATTCTTGATTCAATTCACATTTTCATTAATAAAACCCAACGTTTTAAAAATGACGTAAAAACTCTTAAAGATTTAAATTACCATATATCTCTTGCTACACATGGGTAGATAGACACACTTAACTGAATGTATTGCTTGCAAGATATGATTAAATAATATTTCATGTTTGTATATGTTTTTCAATAATATCATTATCAACATCGTTGTCGTCGCTTGTCATGTTATGTATTATACGTTGTAAAGGAGCGGTGTTCAAATAAGCCCAATGGCTTGTTCACCAATCCTTATTTCATTTTGTGAAATAAAATATGTTTAAACCAAGTCAAATTTTACAACAATAGATGTATAATGAAGGAATGTTTGAGATAATGAAAGAAATACACCTAATGAATTGTATCATCGTGATGTTGGGTAAATGAGCAGGTGACATCGAACTGTAGTAACATGTATGCTATGGATAAAACATGACCCGTGCATATAAACAAGGGGTATGAATGCTTGAAGCCGTAGGCTAGTGAGCAAAATCACAAGCGCAATGCGCATTTCTACTGCTTTATGATAATACATTTTATAAACAGGCGACTAATCAGGATAACGTTTGATAGATTGATAACGTGAGAGTAGAATAATACAGAAGCGCCCGTAATATACCACAAAACCCGTAATCAGAGCTTGGTAATAAAAAAGCCTATGGTTACAAATCTCCAGATACCGCGGTGTTAAATTGGTATTATCATCAGGATCAGCGTATTTGGTATGAAGTATAGGTATTTGGGGCGGTGTCTTGCAAAAACGAGGTCCAGAAATACGGAATATTTGTTTTCAAAAGTGTGAGTAAATAAAAACATTAATCGAAAACCAATAATCCTTTCTTCGAAATATGGTCACTTGATGAGGTCTATACTTCACTTATGTCCTGTCGGGATGGGTAATTGTATTAATACTGAACTGCAACAGGGGACATCATTAAAGGTTTATAAGAATGAGATTCAACGATTGTAGGTAGAGGCCTGAAGAACTTCATCGTCGAGGTGTTGAGGGACAGGCTGGGCTTCGAGAAGGACTCGAGACAGGTGTGCTACAGGTACGACAACGTCTTCCCGTCTAGCTCAATAATGACCCTCAACTGCTCTAGGGAGGTAGCTGGTCAGTTTGTCATGGTCAGTTTCCTCGGACCTCACACCGAGCTGACCACCATTTGTGAGCTGGAGGTCTATGGGAGTCATGTCGAGCAGAAAGGTATGTACCTACTATGCATGTTGTAACATTCATTCATATCGAACAACCACCTCGTTTCAATAGACAATTTTCGAATCAACTTCCTCAGAACTGGACACCAATCGCCAGCAAGAACTTTAAGTATTTGTATATTGCAGATAGTGTTTTCTCAAATATAACAATGTACAAACAATGTAATTATTGATTATCTGAATCATCTCTCATTATTCAAATACAAAAAACCTTGAAAACAGGATGGTCTCCCTTTTCCTGCCCGGACCCTGCACTTGTAGAGGGCGCTTCTGTCCAAGTATCATACACTCACAACGAGGCTATGGCAACGTACACGTGTGAGGGTTCTGACGTCATGTGTGTCGGAAATAACGTCATACGCTGCACCAATGAGACCGGATGGGCCAAGAGACCGGGCTCCTGCATTAAAACTGAACTTGATTCATCAGCTGGACAGAGTGTAGGTTTAAATGTTATTATCCAAATATTGTAATATTATAAAATATATTGTTTTCATTCCTTTTTTATGAATGACATGCACACATCCCTTAAGTGAGTGAGTTATTGTTTTACGACGCTTGGGCAATATTTCAGCCATTAGCCGTAAGGATCCTATGATTAGTGTATAATCCAAAGGCGCGAGACTTTAAATACACATATAAGTATAAACTTGTACCTATCAATTAAACATTTATTTAAAATATAACAGTGTCAGGTTTGTGACCGAAATTAAATACGAAGCCTTTGCACAATGACGATTGTAATGTATATGGTTATGAATACTATTCTGTATATTTGGAGTCTGGTTCTTGTGATGTATACTGTATGTGAACCTTGATATATGTATTCAGGTGGCTCCCTTTGACATGTGTCCCTTGACGCTCGGATCCGGAATAGAGCTGTGGTTGACACCTACAAGTACTATGTAAGTGCAGGGAGCGATTGACCATTACGTATGCTTCAAGCAACTGAAAGATCGACAACATCTACACTAAATTGAGCAATGATAACCCTTGCGTTCAAGAAATATTAATTAATTGTTACTATATACGAAACGCAGAAAATCTGCAGGTATATTGTTAGAATTTTAAGAAATCTCTTTTAAAAACTTTGACACTACCTTATCACATATATAATTGCTCTCCTTAAAGGAACGAAATACGAAACGCAGAAAATGTGCAGGTATATTTTGTTAGAATTTAAAAAAATCTCTTTAAGAAACTTTGACTCTATCTTATCAAATATATACTTGCTCTCCTCGAAGGAACTCCATCACCTTGAACCACGGTGAAGACAAGCTGCTGAGTATGGAGATGAACCTTCAGTTGAGCGAGCGTCCTGTGCGCCTGTTCTCCACCAGGTCCGGCGTCTCTTCAACCAGTGTCTACCCTCCCCTCAAACTCTTCAAGAAGGGCCAAGAATCACATATGTCAATTACTGCTCTCACTGACCATCTTCTTGTAAGCATCGTTTATTTGTATGAGTTCTATCAGAGGCAATTTCAAAATTAGTTTCCCCTTCATTGGTAGGCAGGCTTGTGATATTTGAAAATTAACATAGGCTTACAAATCTTGAAGAAGGGAATTCTTCTTGAAGAAGGGAACTAACTCTTCACTTCAACCACCTTGGTATTAGACATGGTCGGACTTTGTATTCCTCTTTCATTATTATTTGGTGTAGACTTATAACTAAAAGATAACAGAAGGGGACTAACGAATCTCCTAAACCAATAGATGATAGGCATTCTTTAACAGGCGTTTTTGGACGCTGACATGATAAGAAAGTTTAATTCCCCTGTGATTCCTAGTTCATAAAATATGGAAAAGTGATTTGTTAGATTTAAGAGACTTGTGGACCTTACAATAGAAACAAAAAGATATATTGCTATTGTAAACAAGTACAACATATAAATCTATACAAGCATTTACAGAAGCTTTTAGATGAAAAGATGTTTTTGAATCGTTTTGTATTTAATTCACTCTCATGTTTAACTTCAAACTGTTACAGATAGAAGTTGATGGTGAAGAGTTCTACAAGTATCCAATCGATGAGATGTTTGTGAAAGAAATTATTTTCGTGGACTTTTCGAAATCTTTAAATATAAGGAAAGTCAAGTTGCATCCAGAGATGATGAATAAAGTTGTAAGAGGTGAGCCTTGATGTTTTTAGTATCGACATGTTTGTTTGCGAGTGTAACTTTGTATTTCAATCATTTATTCTCAAACAAGCACGTAAGTGGTACACGAGCATATATATTCACGTAATGTTATACAATATACAATTATACAGGAAATACAGCATAATACAGGACATCAGCTGCATCAAATGAGATGAACGCTAAAGGTTACAAAAAAAGTTAAAAATGATGTCAAACTTTGGTATATGTGGCAACAGTTGATAAAACTCACTATGTCATGTTCTCTCCTTACTTATATATCAGACAAATACCTGGCTCCAAACGGGGACAAATAAGCTAACATATATGGGGGGAAATGATCAACACCTCCTAAAAAAACAGTGGCGAGTTCAAGAATTTAAAAAAAGGGTAATATAGTACCCAAATTGAGCGTTGGAGGGGGTGGATATGTTTTTGAGTGGCGGTGATTAAAAAAGCCATGTGGTTCATTGAAGATCAGCCACTATGATACGCTAAACCTTTGGTTTAAACATACATGTATTTTATTCACAAAGAATAGGATTGGGAAAAAGTTGTCCAACTTAGAACACCCTCTCCTTGGTATTTACAATATTGAACATACATATGTTTATACACAAAGATGGCAGATACTGGACAGTAAAGGGGTACAAAAGAAAGACAATACCAAGAAGAGAACTGTATACACTTATACCCGTATTACCCAAATCGTTTGGTATCATGAATGAATGATAGAACTGATTTAAATACATGTACATTTTGAGACAATGAAACCTTTCTCATAAAAACAATTTCATTTCCCCACGGGAATAGACACGGCGGTAGACGTTGCTTTAACAATGGACACGCGACATTTGTGAGACATTTGTAGATGACCAAAGAACTCAATCTTTCGCCAGAACCCCTGGACAAGAACCTAGCCCTGAAGGCTGCGACGGAGGCAAGCAGCGTATACTCGAACCCCGAGGTCTATGCAGTGGACGGAGACCCCCAGCAGGTGTGGCCAGCTGGGTCCTGCTGGAACGCGGATCTGGGGGACACTGACCAGTGGTTTCAGGTGGACCTGGGCAGACAACTCTTCATCAGGGACGTCGTGCTGGATCCCAGGAGTAGGACCAACCTACCGGGCGATGGTACGGTGTTTCTTATTATTGCTAGATTAGTCACAGTTGAGTATTATGAAGATGGTACATAACAACGTCTTTATTCACGGTATGCAACTTTTCGACACAGATTCTGTGAGATGTTATTAATATATATGTTCCTTATTGTCAATCTTCAAAACATTTCTTCAAAAGGACCATTGTTTGGTGTGTTAAAGGGCAATATTATTAATCAAGAGCTTTGTCATGCGATGGTGTCTCTCATGAATAGTAGAAAATGTAATGTTTAGACATTATTGTAATTCAAAATTTGTTTGAAATTTACATCGTACTTTAGTTAAAAGGAACTCTAGGGTGTTTCTTGTCAATGTTAGAAAAGGAACATTTTCAAATGAGAAAATTGTTTACTTCAAATTTTATTATTGTTAAAAGATATTCCAGGGTAAAATAAGAACATGTTGAGTACGTTGAAAAACGTTTAGCTCAAGTTTGATCTGAAATATAGAGCCTACTAATGTTGAAGGTACTTTAACAGATAACATCAAACTTATTTCCAGTCATTTACGTTTTCTTATAGCCTTACGTTAAATTGAGAACTTGGCTCTGATTGTCTGTAATTATTTTCTGAGAAGCTGATTTCAAGACATGACAAACTCAAGATATGTCAAAGATGCGATTAAATATCTCATGACTTTTTATTTCGCCTTGAATATTTTCAACATATTGAATTTCTATACAGTGTTTTGCCAAATAAATGATATAATCTAGAAAGGAACTATTAAAAATAGATGTCATTGATAATAATTTATGCAATTTTTAAAATGATGTTTCTGGTCATGTTTTGAAACCATGAAATTGTTTCCGCCTATATATTTCTCGAAATACTTGATATAGTTTGTTAAACTACATGTGTTTATGAATTAATCATTATCTCTGCCAAAATATATCCATTCATTAATAAAAAAAGATAATTCCCAAATTAGATGATTACAAAATAAACAATAAATACTAATTTTCTTATTGAAATATATATTGAATACTATTGCAGTTTAGGAAACCGTGTCTCTATTGATTAGTCTTTGTTATATGTAAATGTAGGTGACTAAGTAACCATCCTGGAACTAATGAGAAAACAAAATCCCTCTGACGTGTACTACAGCATTACTCCTTTTCGATAGTGTTCATTGTAATTTTATTCTACATCAAATGATGCATATTTACCTCACCCTCAGGAGGTAAGAACTTGGCGCTCAAGAAGAAGGCGTATGGTAGTGGGAACTACGACGCGACCTCCTCCCAGACACACGCTGTTGATGGCAAGCTTGATGCTAACAGACAATCCGGAAGTTGTTTCACCAGCAGCGCTTCAGATGACAACCCCTGGTGGATGGTGGACCTTGGAAAGAAGTTCATCGTCAGCAGTGTGGCCATACAGCGCAGGGAAGAAGAAATCGGTAAGATTGATGACGTAGTTCTGGTTTTAAACAACTTTTTATTGTCCATTGTACATTTTGAAATTATTTATGTGCAAGTTTAACCGGAAGCCACAAAAAAGCTCAAGTTATTTCCTTCTAATGCAAACACGGTGATGTAGTGGTTAGGCTGCTGACCTGTCGCGCCAAAGACACGGGTTTGAATCCAGGTATTCTTGGTGAAGGCACTTCATCTACTTTGCGCTCAGTAATAATGTACAACAAATAAAGAATGCTGGCTCTTGATATTAGGCTTAACAAATGGCATTTTTAGTATCGTTATGCAAGAATCTTCAAACGATTTTTTGACAAGGAAGCAGGGAATCGAAAAGCCTTCCGGGGAACTTCGCTACATCCTCGGTGCTGTCAAAAAAATTTAAAATTGATAATAATAATAATATTCTTTATTCCTCCTTTGGAGAGTTGTACAATAACACGGACAGACAGAAAATGTACATCAAAGAGGAGAGATATTTAAAAAGATAGGGTTGGCATAAATTTGGATTGGACTTAATTCATCTTTCCTTAAGATAGGGTAAATTTAGTGTATCTACAAAGTCTGTACAGTCCCTGGATTATCAGGGAGGAATAGAGGGTAGAGTCTACGTCATCCAGGGAGGCACATGGAGCGCACGAGAGTAGACAGCATACAACATCTTCGTCAGTTTGGTTGAGCAGAGTCACTCCCAGCTCTACAGGACCAATGCTGGAGATCTCCATCCACAGTCTGTCTTGTTCACTGCATTTAGCTGTGCAGTGGCATATGGTGTGAATCAACAGGTCTCTGAAGTGGGTGTTACACAGTTCACAGGTCCCTTGCGCACCTCCAGGACGCCATAGAGCACAGAGCTTAACAACAAACTTGCACTGTTGTTTCAGATGTGGGAATTATCTGGCAATTAGCCAGGCTCTGTGTGTAGCCAGTACTGGGTGGATTTTCAAGAAGTGCGCAAGGTCAGGATCGGCTTCAACCCGTTGATGCCATGCAGCAGTTTCTGTCACAAGTATTGCCTTCTTGACAACATATTTCCAACGTGGGTATGGGCAGAGCTGACCATTGTTGTAAATATCTTGAAGGTTATGACACAAGTCGTACGTCTTTAGGATTCGCAGGATGTCAGAGATGAATCCTCCTGGATCCGCCATACAGTTGTTCTTGAGTGCAAATATTCTTGTCATGAGTAGTTTGTGACTTGTGTTCCTTGGGGAGGTGTGGCATAGCCTTCAAAAGAACAAGAGTTTGCACTTGTTGATGTGAGCCTCTATAGGTAGCCATCCTAACGGGGCATTGCAAACATCAGTCCTAGTTGTTTTTGGAAGGTCTTGGATCAATTTGATGCAGAAACGCTGTGAACGCTCAAGGGCTAACATTTCACTTTTTGTCAGGCAGGACCACAGCTCGCATCCATAACACGCTTTCGGGAGACAAACTGTTTGTAGTACTTTGGCACTCGTGATTGGGTTGAGGGCATCGCCATGGCAACCGGACTTGAGTACTGACATCATTGAAGCTTTTAGTTTGGAGCAGGCTTTCAAGGTTTACACATAACTCATACCAAAATTCTTTCCCTTTTTTGTATGAATTGGAAATATCGATCGTTAGAGCAATCATTGATATCAGGCTACTTTGTTAATTATGTTTAACTTCTTTGATGAGACAAGGAAACTTTGTTCCAGATGACCATCATTCGGACCTGTCTGTGATAATCTATGATTTAAATCCCCGAACACATTCGAATGCTAATTCCGCCATTTGCTTTGAACACATTGGCCCAATGAATCAGTATGACCGAATACCCTGCTCTAGACCAATCAATGGAAGATTCGTCATGGTCAGGAGAATGGAAGGAATAAAGAAAGGAAGGATTACTCTTTGTGAAGTTCAAGTTTTTGCAGATCTTGGTAAGTCTAAGAAAACACGCATAATAACAAAGAGGTTCTTATTATAAAGTTAAGTATACTTTTAAGTTTATTATTGTGAGCTGTGATTATATTTCCTGTGACAGTTCATGTTGATTCATGCAATCATACTCTATATTCGTTCTATGGCTTTTATGATAAATCTAGAATATACCATTATTTTAAATACCGTTAACCAGAATTGTAAAACTATTAATAATTACAGATAACTGATACTTATATCAGATATACTTAGATTAGATATATAGACAATACGTTGAATGATAAATAGTTCCTTCTTCCCAGAAAGCAAGCTGCACGACTTCAGGGTCAATGTATACGTTGAAAACCCCCAGATCAACCCGACAGCGGTACCTAAACAGTGTATTCAGCACAAAGGCAGTTTAAAAATGGACGGTCCTGTGAAATTGATCTGTAGTGAGGATGTGTGGGGCAGGTACTTGAGGGTCCAGAGTGACGTCATCACTGACCAGATCGATCAGATGACCATCTGCGAGCTCGAGGTGTATGGTGATCAAGTTGTTCAAAAAGGTAGTACATGTCTGTTTTAAAGATTGTTTGCATTGTATCACTTTAACATACCGCGTTGTCTTTTGTCCTACTATCTTCTTGACGTAAAGTAAATCCTTAGTTTGTGTTAGAAAGTATTTAAGCAACGCATGTCTCTATTTTTTTTATATTTCGATACATTATTTACCTTCCAATAATCATAAGTTTTCCTTACAATTTCCTTTTCCGTTTTTGAAAAACCCAGACACTAAACATTTAGTCCATGTATGTCAACGTGTTACACATATTGGTTGATAACAGTTTAAAAATTGATTGGGAAAATTGGACTACTGAATATTAATTAAATTATGTTCTCATGATAAATTCAATAAACAGTAAAACATATTTTCTACAGAATGGTCACCTCGTGACTGTCCAGCGCCCCCAGAGCTTAGTAACGCATTTGTGTCAGTGAAGTACGCCATAGGTGAAGCAGTAGCATCCTACACGTGTTCTGATGGGTTCAGATCCTGCAGGAATTCCAACACTGTCACCTGTACGGAGGATCATCACTGGGTTGGGAAGCCTGATCAATGTCTGCCCACTTCATTCTCTGCTTATGACCCAATGGGGGTGAGTGCGACTATGCCAGCTGCAAAAGACAACAATCTATCGGAAATTATCTCCACGTAGATAACAGCGAATAATACAATGTCCTAATCAGTTGTAATACCACAAACGAAAACGGTACAGAATAAGCATTTGAATGGCAATCAGTAAAGACTTTGAGTGTGGCATAAACGTCTCGTGCACAAAATGAATTCTAACGAAATTGATGACTAACTATAACAATGGTTTAATTTACTGGGAATATCGATTTCCGAGCGTAGTTAATAATGGCTGTAGTTTGAATGTTAAACCAATAGATTAACCACAGGATTCTGATTCAGGGTTTCTTATATTCTTGGTCTATATCAATGAGTGTGTTGATTCGCATCAATAGTTAACGAAATTGCAACTGTGAGGTATATATATATTTATCTCGACTTGCACAGCAATGTCGGCTTACCATTGGTCAAAACCGGTCACGTGCCGTAGGTATATTTAGCTATGTTAAACTGGGCCACGCGCTCCCCTAGTAACAAGCAACGACGGAGTCAAGAGTTATCTCCCTTGCCCTTTGTTCGGTAAACAAAGGCTACGCTCGATTGCTGTAACGTCATTTATGCTTGGTGAATTCCCCTACATGCTAAAGTCATCTTTATGTAATAACTTTAAAGGTATCAGTAAAAAGTTCTTCAAATAAAAGTTTGGTACCGCTAACATAAGCAAGTCATTCGGCATCTCAACGGCATTTTGACCCCACTCGCAGCAAGGTTGCATGGCTTTCGGCGAGCTCAAGATTCAAATCACGCAAACAGAAAGCCGATCTATGAACATCAGTTAAGTTAAAAGTCACCGCTATTTGTTTATTGTACTCTCGACCAACCTATACATTCTGCTATGATGCCTGTCTTATCTATAACTCCAACACTATCAAACTCGCTCGGCCCTACTCGACAGTCCGCCATTACAGTAACTGGGGCTTCTACGACCGCTTCAAATCGAATGTGGTGCGAATGCACGAGGTCACGTGACCAAACAATCAAAATATAGGAATGCCCGCATTGCTCGGTATTTTGATTTTTTTTCGTTTATCCTAAATTTCCGTCTAGTACCGTGCGCTCCGCTTCGGTACTAGACCATACTTTTAGTCATTAACACGATGGTTTATAAATTATATTTGTAAATACCTAAATAAAAGAGTAACACTGATCTGATCAGACGCCATTTTGGCCAATCTCATCTTTCAAGCCAATTTTAAAGCATTTAGAAAAGGTGCTCGTCTAGATAAATTCGTTACCATGTGTCCGCGAGTTTGATATGGAGATTTATCATGTGTCCGAGTTAAATATCAAACTCGAACTTCGTTCTCGTTTGATATTTAACTCGGACACATGATAAATCTCCATATCAAACTCGCGAACACATGGTAACTTATAATATATATCTTGCGATGCGTTGTTGAGCCAGAAAACCATTTTAATCGTTTCCGGCTATAGAGAAGGCCTAAACCTGTCACACTTTGTCTTTATGTTGTTATATATTATGGAAAGAAAGATGCACTGTCCACTGAATTGGTAACAGGCACCAGTATTCTTTTTCATTTAACTATTGACAGATTAAACTCCTCATCCATCTCTCCTTAATAAATGCTTGTTAATGATGTTTCCTTTCACAGCTTGAGGTTGTTCATTTCTGCCCATTGCGACTGGGGCAAAGTGTCGAACTATACTTTACGCCAAAGAAATCAAAGTACGTGTACCTTTGTTATTATAACAATGCATTAATATATATAAAAACAGCTACGTATCAAGATACTTTATCTAGAAAGTAACAACAGTAACTTAGTACCTACATTGTTGATTCAATGTTTATAAGAGCCCTTAACTCCATTCAATTAACACTTTTGATATTATTTATCCTGTATAATTTATATGTACAGTGCAAAACTAGCTCTTGGAACTCACAAAGATGCCATTGTGACAATGGTATGGACCGGAAAGCCTAATAATGCTGTTACCTTGACAAGTGACGTCACTGCCGGTCAACGCAATCCACCTCTGCGTGTTGATTGGTTGGATCTTGTAATAAACAAGGAATCAAGGATCACCATAACAGTACTTTCCTACGCTTTACATGTAAGCTTACCGTTCCGTTGCACACATTACTTAAACAGATAATTAGTTAAAATGTCATGAAGATTTTTAGTTCACCGTGCTCAATGATATAAACCCCCCTTACTGACAATGATCACACTTTTTTCTTAAGGAAATTGATTAGTTAAATGACGGAATGTTCTCACGTGATCTCCTACCAATATGCCCCGAATAAACAATTTCAAATTTGATTCCCAAACAAATAGCAGAACGAAAAATTATAATATCTTCATCCACTGTTGTACCATTTTTGCTTATCTGTAGAGTTTCCACATAAAAATTCAACTATATTAAATAACCCCTGTAAACCACCTGCTTAATGGCAATATGTTATCATAAATCCTTGTATATATGAAATATTTACATTTCTATTGTTTTTTGTTTGTTTGTTTTTTTTATGATTTTATTTCCCAAAAATACATCATAGTTCACATCAATTCATAACATTTCAGCCACCCAAAAGGACAATCCACAATGCATCAAAACAGATACATATTATCATATAATTAGTTAAAGGTATATGTGTTCATGAAAACATCTCATTGTTTCAATTGTTAGTCTAACTATTTTTTTACATAGGTTTGAAAATAGTATCCAAGCTTTGTAATACAGATATATATGCTTTTTGCTTATTTCAGTAAAACAGAATTATACCTAAGAAATACTTAAGTTTGAGAAAAGTGTATGGAAGCAAGACCGAAATGGGTAAAAATCTGCCTGCTTTGCAGTTGAAAAAGTCATATATTTTGTAGCTTATTTAATAATTCAGAACTTCTCTTTGGTAAAAGTTGAAATTTGGTGGTATCTTTTTTATACTGTTTTTATACAAAGTGTATTTTATTAACAAAATGACGTTAAGTGGATTATTATTTTTACCTCTAAATCCAAAAATATGTTTTCATATGAAAGATCAATATTTCTTATAACCCCACTGTTGCTTTATCAATTGTTCTCTATCACTAGTGAAGTGCACTTCCTGAAGGCAGAATATGTTTGCCCTTTTTTGTTTTAAAAAACTATAAACTTGCTTACTTTTGAAAGAGTTATTTAATCCTCTGCAGTTAAGAGATACACTTTTAAGTTTTTCCTGATTATTTTTACAATTCATATTTCTATTTCACATGGCATAAGATATTACAAACAATAAGGGGTATTACAATTATACAGCTTCATTTTTTCTTTAGTAGTATCTTTGGGAATTTTTTAGTACACTTTTTTTTACATGTTTGTACTTTTACGACTGCCTTGGTGGTTTAATGTTAATACATGTAAGATGTTAATTTCTATTATTTATCTTGCCAAGAATTGCAAATATTTCATTCAAGAGAACACATGACGTTTTGCTTTTGTCGTAAGAATACATTATTTTCGTAACTGTTTCCTTTACAAACATTTATGTTCTTTTATGCCATTGTAAGACTATTTTAGTAGTTCCTCGGTCTCTTTCGTCATAGCCGCAAATCAAGTTGTTATTTTTATGTTTATATGGTCACGTTGGTGAGATTTTAATTCTGATGAGGTAGAATCCTTTCCGCCAGCCACGTAAGATGTCGGATGTTGGTCTCAGAAGGTTTATACTGCTTAACGTTGTTGTTTCCTCATATCCTATTGTAAGTGCCTTTTTAGTAGACAATCCTTTTGAGTTGTACATTGTAAATCTAGTAATTATGGTGATATTTTCGGCCATTTCATACATCGTTTCTCAATGAAAATGGGTTACTATGTTTTTATTACCGTGTATAATATCATACGAAGAAAATAACTTTGCTTATCACAATACATAGAAGATAAATTTACATAATACATATTGTTTTTGTAAAAAAAATAAAGAGCTACTCGTGATTCTAGTCAAATATTGTTTTTCTTTTATACTAACGTAAATTGAGTATTCTATTATCTAATTTCGAAATATCTCACATTTTCAATAATTGTTTTCAATTAAAATATTAAAATAATCATATGTATCACGGAAGCCAAATTCACAGGTCAAGTTTTCAATGATACTAGTTTTATAAACTATCAAACATGATCAACTTGTAACTGCAATTGAGTTTCCAAAATTATGTTTGATTTAAAAGTTAGTCAATCATAATCGCGACTAACAGAAAATACTTTCCTGTAACAGTCGATAGTTCTCGCTGAGATAACATTATTGGTTTAGAACATATGACCGCCGACAACGCATGCAGTGGATCTTTTCACCATTTTCCTACGAAGTATGTTAGAACAACTGTCGCCATATATTGAATACAAAACATACTTAAAAGGACTCCACATCTGTTATAGCCTCAACATATGTAGCAATTGTGATTTTAAAACTTTTTTTATAATTTGTTCAAGATTCCGCCTCAGAAAAGACAGATTTAGGTTGAAAGTAAAAGTGATTGCTATTAGCACTGGAATACATAGGCTAACATATAACATAACAAACATGTATTTTTATGCATTTTAATTTTGGATATTTGATTTTTTTTTGTTGCAGTTTGACGTTGACGGGAAAACATTCTACCTGAAGATTAATAAACCTTACCTGATCGACACTATTTCCACCAATCTTGCAAGACTAGGAAAACTCGTTATAAGGGAGCCAGGAGACAGCGACATTGATTTAGGTCTGTATGTATAGTATAATATCTTGACAGGTTTCGTAAACATCCATAAGATATTATTGTCGAATTTCTCAGTTCAATAACAGGCAGATACGTGGTTAAGCTAAGCTGAACAATCAACCTGAAGAACTTCTAAGTAAAGTTTTTCTTACTTTACATTGAAGGTAAGGTCAACAAAAGAAAACACTTCAATTCGAAATAATTATTTACGATTTCCGCTTAAAAATTCTAATTATATCACAAAATAATAAAGTTGGAAGCTCAGTGAAAAATCGCTGACATAAAAAAATGAATGATGAATGTAAGCGTCTTGATTTCGCCACTTCTGAGAGTAGAGTTTTTAATTTGAGATGTTTGAGAACTTTTTAGGAGATATCGTTGATACTTATACTGTATTGACTATGTAGTATGAATACATCTTCAAAACCTGACATCCCTCATGGTGTCAATGATATTCAATGAGCAGTGAATTCGGAAATCAATAGCTTAGAAAAATAAAGTGACGTCATCACCCTGGATTTATTCAACATGTTCATAATTCATAAACAACATGTGATTCACCTGACAACGAACGCGTATGTGTCCAATTATGAATGCTATAATAAAAAATTAAATCTACAGTGGCCCGGAAGTTTAGTTGAATTTAGAGAGATTATACATTCAAAGTGATATCATAATTATCCTCTTTTTTCGGGCGGATGTATAATTGTTGTGCACTTTTCACATATGGATAACTAGAATTGAATCAACTCAACTGATTTACGTTTTTAAACTCATTTACAAATTGAAAAAGACATACTCTGACAGCATTAACGAACGCCATGTGCAAATGGTTCACCTATTTTGGCCTTTTTTCAAACGTCACCAACAACGACGAACCCCTAGGATAACTACCACCCCTTTCAGATTACCTGGATTCGTCACTGAATGTGATGCGCCTCTGTATTTCAGTACCACTGAGTGACAACATGGCCTTGTCCCGACCAACATCAGCCAGTAGCTCGCATGAGGACCTCCCTGAAGGGCCATCCCGGGCAGTAGACGGGAACCTGAGGAACGTATGGTCGGCCAACTCGTGCTGGTCTACAGACACGGGGGATATGGACGCCTGGTGGCTGGTGGAGCTCCAGACTCTCATGTTTGTGTCCGAGGTCTTCGTCACCACACGGGCAAACTGTGGAGCCGAGTGCAGTAGGTACACTACACACTAAGGTTAAAGCTGAGATGACATTGTGAGTGCCTGTAATAATGGAGACCATAATGAGGGTACTTATAATGCGCTAACTGTTACCAACCCAACCCCCTTTCTTTAATTAAACCGATTCAACTTTCAAAATTGTAACACGGACACGTCTTCAATTTTTTAACCGTTTCGGGGGCTTTGTAAAGACCCATTGAGCTAATGTGCGAGATCAGTTAACAGGAAGCGTGTTTATAAACTCAAAGGTAAGTAAGTAACATCGCACCAAAAGCGGTACACATCGATGCAAGGACATTGATTATTATGCAGGCTTCCAGTGAAGGTTGAGGAATGGTTACTAGCCCAGCTTTCAGAAACACAAAAGTTTCATGTTTGCTCGAGAGAGCTCTCGAGTACTCTATTGTAAATGCAAGATGTCCGGCGGGGACAATACCTTTGTAATTTATCAAAACGAAATATAAAATGATTATATTGTGGAATGGTATAAGAATAGTAAGTTCGGTATTGATAGCTACTTAGTCACCCTTATGTAGACCGCATGGAAATAATAAAAGCTACACATAGAATGAAAACTTGGAAACCAAGCTTTTACAGAATAACTGATACTATGATCTACAAGGTTAAACTGAACCCTTGCAATAATGCATAGACCCAAAAACAACCTACTCATTGCAATGGGTGTTATACATACACAATTGTTTTTTTCTAGACAAACGTACTCACGACTTCAAGATCGAAATGTTCCATGAAAGCCCTCAACCCCAGGAGACTGGTCGTTTATGTAACGCATACAATGGAATCCTCCCCCACGCCACCAGTACAAAACTGCCCTGTGTGGAGAAGGTCTTTGGAAGAGTCCTCAGATTCACAGCTCCGGACAGACGGAGTAAAATAGACCTGTTTACGTTGTGTGAAGTACAGGTCTTTGGAGGAATGGTGGTCAAAAACGGTAGGTGCATGTTGCAATGGCGCTAGATACATCTGGATGCTTATCGAGAACTTTGGCTCTTAAGGAAGCTCTCTTTTTCAGTTATCAATTTTAGACACACAATTACCATTGAAATATTTAAGTTTAGGATATGCCTTTGATTCACCCTCTTTAGTAAAAAAAAGGTTTCCTCATTCGATGGTTTAGAGAAACTTACCTCCCACGATAGTTTGAAGAAGGTGTCCTTCCTCGATAGTTAAGAGAAGGTTATTTTACCTCGACCAATGAGCCATTGTGACAGCGCTGATGTAGCAGTTATGTTAGGTCTTATTATAATTAAGGCCTGAGTTTGGTTGGCTTGATATTTTACGGTAGCTTACATTCTTCCCTAGTATCCTTTACGTTTTCGGTCATACCAATGTCATTATAACGGTTTATGAATTAGATTAGACATGATCCGTCGGTATTATCAAGAATACAGAACGTCACGATTTGCCCGCGGGCCTACGGGCATCGGACAAAATTCCACGGGCAAACATTTGTTATTCTTATTAATGCCCGAGGATCATGTCTTTTTTATAACATAGGTTAGAGAAAGATCCTTCCTATATTCTTTATATACATGGTTTCTTCTCTCGATGAATTAAAGAGGGTTTCCTCCCGCGATAGGTTACAGAAGGTTTCCTTCCTCGATAGTTTACAGAAGGTTTCCTTCCTCGATGGTTTATAGAAGGTTTCTTTACTGGAGCTGGAGAAGGTTTTCTCTCACGATAGCTTCCTCCTTCGATAATTTAGAAAAAGTTGACTCCCTCGATCGTTTTGAGAAGATTTCGCTCGGTAGCTTAGTGAAGTCGTCTTTCTCATGGTTTTGAGAAAATGTGTCGTTGTTTTCGAAATTAACTTCAAGGATATGATAACTGTATAAACGTACCATTTCCAGACACTGGCTCCAGAAACTTGGCTCTTTACCAGGAAACAATGGCTTCCTCGGAGAACGCCGGGATGGCTCTGTCCAGTAGAGCAGTAGACGGCATAAAGACACACGACTACGTGGGTAACTCCTGCTGGATGTCCAAAGATACCGACATCAACCCATGGTGGCAAGTCGAGCTGGATTCGCTCTATTTCGTATCTCATGTTGAGATCTCTGGCAGGGAAAACTGCGGAGCTTTTTGCAGTAAGTGGAACAAGAACATTTAATAATACGTTGACCACCTTATTGTATAGGTTTTAACTTATTATAGAATTTTCAAGATAGGAATAATGTTCATTTAAAACATAACCTTTTTTGGAATAAACCTTACTTGATTGCCCTTTTTATTAGATACAATTAAATGCGACTAGAATTTCGTTCCTGTTTTTTTTTCTCTAATGCCTCATAATATTTTGATTCAGAAACCAGTGTCCGTGATTTTGAAGTGGCTGTTTATCCAAACAATCCCAGACAAGGCTTGCAGTATGAGATATGTCATACCTTTGATGGAGCCTTCCCCTATTCTGTCACAAGGAGACTTAATTGTAACAAAAAGACCATTGGAAAATATGTCCGTATCTCCAGAAGACAAGCAACTGAGAAACTCTCACTGTGTGAAGTGGCGGTTTATGGGGATAAGGCAAAGGTCGAAGGTGAATATATCTCTAGAGTGTAGATGATAGAGTGGTGACAGTGGGAGATAATGGTAAAGGTATGCTTTTGTTTGATGAAACATAGGGTATAGTTTCTAAATAAATACTACGATAATAGTGGACATTAACATGGACTTGTACATGTCTTATTTAATTAAATACTTTACATATAGTAGTTTGTTAAATGTCTGCTCATTCCCCGTCAATCCTGGACTCGTCTTGCAGAGAGACGTTTAATCTGTATCAACGCGTAAACTGCTTTCCTTCAGTTATTTATAAAAGTCAATTATAAAAACAGAACAACGCAGTTACTGCTGATGTACTATGGATTCTCTTTACAAAGTGCGCACTAAATAGTTCAACTGTACATCAGTTGGTGACAAAAACATTATCTATAATCATTTATCAATCATTATGTAAATATTATAATGTTATTAATCAAGTTTTTCGTATTGGCCCAGTTACAGGTCCTCGGTCTTCTGGAGACCTTGGACCTGTACCTGGGCCAATACGAAAAACTTGATTAATGACATTTTTTAACTTCTTTGTAAATTACTTGCACAACATTAGGGAGTTAATTTGTACCGAAATCAAAGTTATCAATGAGATTGATGAACTGTCATATATGTTGAAAGTTTTGAAGCGATAGCTTCGGACTCTCGCCTTTTGTGTGTATGCGCATGCTCAGACTTGTATTGGCCCAGTCTGCTCGTATTGGCCCTGTTTTGCTCGTATTGGCTTCGCCTCGGGCCAATACAGCAGACCTTGGACCTGTAACTGGACCAATACGGAAAAACTTGATTAATAACATTATAATATAAATATATACCTTTTAACCTTATGGCTGAACCATTTAGATATTACGCTCACTCCCAAATGCATCCCAAATAGTTGAGGATAACAAACATACAAACACTTTTCAGAATCGCTTCTTGTTAATGAAGAGAAATGGTTAATATGTAAATAGATATAAAACGAATATGAATGAATTAATCTATCATACATCTTCTGTAATCCAGAAATAACTTCTATTTACCTTTGTAAATTATTTAGATTAATAATCACGTGGCCAATTAATTAATATTGTAAACTTCATGGGCCACAAGGCCCGCATTACTGAATAAAATCTGTCTGTTTCCAGACATAACCGAAACGAATCTAGCTGAGAGGCGTCAGGTGTGGTCAAGCACGCGCCTCACACCCCCGGAGTGGGCAGCCGACGGTAACACGGACATGGCATGGGGGAGTAACTCGTGCTGGTCAGCTGAGTCGGGCGACAGCGACCCCTGGTGGATGGTGGAGCTGGATGACCTGTATTTTGTATGGGAGGTTGAGATTACGAGCAGAAGCACGTGTGGAGCTGACTGCGGTAAGGAAATAATTATGCGGTTGCATATCAACTCCGATTTGAAGGGACACTAGCGCGTTTTTAGGGATCTCGAGAAAACGAAAATATAAGTCTGGTTTTCGTTACCAATAGCAAAACAAAGTTTTGTAATTATAAGTGGCAGTTAATAATAGCATGTTACCACGGGAATCCACTTCCCTATCTCATATGATTAAGAGGTATTCACACTACATGGCTGCCAGCAGTTTTGGGTTGATACTTTCTTGCCAAACTACATATTGTCAGATTGAAAAATGAATTGTTTCATCCCCTGAAGCTGATTTTAACTACTATTTATTTGGAAAATTCTTCAGAAATAATCTTTAAAACACTTTCTCTTGGAAATGTCTTTCCCCCATGAATCAAACGCTGATGAATGACAACATTTTGGATAACCAACCACAGATGCTATAATGATCATCTTCACTATGATTATTTCGAATCAATTCTAAAAATAAGCTTCGAGAAACCTGAATACTAAAGATCAGAAAAACATCAATTTCACAGATATTTCTTTCAACATTCAACAAGTTAACAGTTCATGTTAATGTCCTCTTGTTCAGACAGAAGACTGAGAAACCTGTATGTGGAGACTTTCTACAAGGACCCAGAGACCGGAGACAGAGCAGACACGTGTATCTTCCACCCTGGCGTCATCCCTCCCTCAACCAAGAAGGAGATGAAGTGTAACAAACCTACTTTGGGCAGATTTGTTCAAATCCGATCACCCAACCGCAAGGGAGAAGACATATTGTCTTTTTGTGAAGTCAAGGTTTTTGGAACCAAGATAGTGAATGCAGGTATACATTTTTTCTAAAGGGCAAGGTTTCGTAAAGTTCCACATTTAGAATTTTCCCTCATCATGCATCTTCCATCTGTCAATCCGTCTATCCTTAATCTTTCGCTTCTCCGAATTCTTCTCATGAACATGCATGGTTAGGTAAAAGGCTAATGGCTCTATTTTCGAAATATGTAATTCCACTAAAGTATTAACACCATTTTACAATGAGTGAAACAACCTTTCAGTATCCTTGGATCCGCGACTGTCATATTTTCATGACAAGTTTAAACATTCATCTTGTATTCTTCTGATTGAATTGCATGTCGATATTTATGGTAAAAACGGTAATCCTTAATTTATGTATCAACTGTTGAAAACTGAAGTTTTTCGAAGTTCTTAAATTGTTATTTCTTCTGCAAGATTGGTCGCCATCAAACTGCCCCGAACCACCTCATGTTCCGAATGCTTGTGTTGACGTGTGTTACCATAACGACCGTGCTGTAGCAACCTACACGTGTGACACTAACTACACCATGTGTACCGGAAGTAATACTTTGACCTGCAGAGGGAGAGAAGGATGGGAAGGAAATACCGGATTCTGTGTTCAGACTACGATTGAAGCTAACCATGGTCGCCTGCCAAATGTATGGTTGATGCAAAATAATGACTTTTTTCTATCTATACTTACTGTATATACATTTAGGATCTTATTTCCATCTTTTGACTTTTGCATATAATCTTCAATTCTAAAATACATCACTCGCCATGTTCCTCTAATACAATTTCTATTATGAATTTTTTGTGTTAAGTAATGACTAAAATGCTCGTACATGTAACATTTAACATCAACGTAAGCAAGGTGCATGCTTATATCTCAAGTTAGTGTGTGATTTTTTATGTTTTCTATATTTCAAGCTTCAAGAGTTTCCGATCTGTTATCCTGAATTAGGAGAGGGGATAGAAATGTGGATCACGCCAAAGAAAATGGGGTAAATACTTTTTGATATAGAGATTTACAAGGTTTCGCCATCCTAACTCGTTTATCAAGCCGAGCCATATAACACTTTTAGAATAAGACAATCCAAACTTTAGATTATCAAAGAATTGCTCGATCTATTTAGAGTCGATAATTCGATACTTTACATTGTTTTCATTTTTTAAGTTTACGTCCACTTTCAGAACCCTAGACGAAAAAAATTTAATTAAGTATACATTACTTATATCAACAAGTCTCATCATCACAATGAAAACTATTTTAAAACTTTACTTATATTATCATCCTTATTATTATTAATTTCAGGAGTCTTCTTGAAATCTTTAACGATGATATGTCAAAGACGTTTGTTCTAACAATAACCCAGAAGGATGATGTCTTCGCGTTGAATGAGGAGTCCCATATTGTCATCCTCTTTCTTACTGAGGGGATTACGGTAAGCGTATTCATATGTTGGTAATAATGTATGTGTTCGAAGTAAGAAACGAAAGTAAAACAAAAATTAAAGATTTTTTTTGGACTGTTGAACAAATATCAGCCTTATGTTGTATTTCAAGTATCATTTCAACACATTTTCAAGAAAATATTTCCCTGAAGAGATTCTTATCCAACGTAAAAGCAAGGTAAATGCCGATTTTACTGCAAGATGTACTTTTTATGTTCTTTGAATTTATGATACATGTAAGCATGTCAACTAGTTTTGACTTATTTTATTTTAACATTAATACAGGTGTTGGTTGATGGCAAAGTTCTCACAAACTATCCCCATGTACGAAACTCTGCGAGAATGAACTATGTGCGCTCTGGACGTGGGCTGAATATCAGGATGGTTCGCCCAGTAAAAAGATACTATGAGAGAATTGTCAGGAGTAAGTCTTCTTTGATTGAATAAGGGCAGTAGCACGTTCTTATTTCTTCGTACAACAAATATTAGTTTATACCAAATGGTCAAGCATTTCATTACTCAATCTGATCATTTGTACTTGTAGAAAACAACTATCAAGTGTCAAGAAAAAATATGTAGTGTGAACACATTTTAATCATAAAGATGATTCGTTTCACCGAACTTGGTACAGTACCTGAAATTTAAACCTGTTTCGTTTGATCAAAACACACCGTCATACAAATCTGTTACATTTGTTTTCGTCTTTGTGAGATGTCTTTATTACGTGCTATTTCGCCTTTGTTAGGATTTTATAGGTAAAATGACAAGATTAATTACTTTTATGGTCCTTCAAAATGTAAAATGTCGTTTTAATCTGCTTAGCTGTTAGCAGTGTATGAAATATTGTTTCATTCACCAGGCCCGAAACCTTTTAAACTGTTTCTTCAATTTTACCATGAAAAATATACGAAATATCACTTCTGCTTTTCCGGCTTGTTTCATACACTGTACTGCTATGAGAGATGTTGGTTGGTGACGTGATCAGAATGAAATGAATCTATATATGTCATGACGGTCACAGTTTCACATCATTGAAAGGAATGCCTTAACCTAAGAACTTTTGATTTTTGAAAATAAAATACTAATTTCAGTATCTGTGTAGTTTAA
This sequence comes from Steromphala cineraria, assembly GCA_916613615.1. NCBI lineage: Eukaryota > Metazoa > Mollusca > Gastropoda > Trochida > Trochidae > Steromphala > Steromphala cineraria. The sequence continues at coordinate 14,938,364 of OU744724.1, read as the reverse complement.
TCTATATCATTCATGTACATGATATATCAATGATATATGTAATCCACAATTAAGCCAAAGAAGGACATGTTTAAAAATCGACAACTTCATTTGATATTTTGATTTTGCAAGCTTTTTCTTTAATTTTTAAGTACTATGTCATGCAGATAACATCATTTCAAAAGTGTTTCACATTCAACTTTTTGTCGACCTTTTAGAACCAAAGCAGGAGAACATTGCCCTGAGGAAGAAGGTAACAGGATCTTCAACTTACAAAAACTTCCTAATCGAAAACCTGGTAAATGGGGATATGGCCCAGGCTCCCTTCATGAACTGCTGGCACCCTAATGCTGGTGACAGGAAGCAATGGGTTCTACTGGACCTCGGCAACCACTTCTTCATCGGGGAGGTGGTGCTCAGTGGCAGGGCGATCTGCAGTGGATGTGGTGAGATATTATCATTGCTTCATTAACGTCTTTCAAGGACATTTTGAAAGTTCGAAAGGGTCAATAGTGGCTTGGTAATATCTTGAGGTTGTTAAATTCTTTTGGAGAAATGTCATTCATGATAAGATCAGACAAGATGATTTGCTGCTTTTATGATGGATAAACGTTCACAAAACATTATTCAAGAATGAACCATAATGGTCCTCGAATGGTATTTTGGGCTCGTGAATTAAAGTTTGCTACCATTGTAGTTTCAGAAATCTTAAAAGTAATTTATGAAGGAAAAAGAAGTTTATGACAAAGCTGATTTTAGAAACTCTTTCTCACTTTTTAAAATGACACTATGTTCTGAAGACCAGGCCAAGTGACAATGGCTTATGCAAGTTACTCCTACCTCCTTTCATGGTTAGATACCTCAAATTGTAAATTTTTGTAACGTTAACACTTTCTGCTAGGATGGCTTAGGTCAATAACTTTAAATGCTCTCTTCTTTCAAGGCGAAAGAACTCAGAATTTCATAATAAAAGTTCTTCAAACGGAAGATGACGATGACGATGGTTCTATGTGCGCCTTCTACGAGGGAGTGATGCCCCTAGGTGCCGTTGAGAGACTACAGTGCAAGAACGATATCTGGGGTCGATATGTCAAGATCAGTCCGGCAGTCAACAAGCAGGAAATTCTCCTCTCCTTCTGTGAGATACAAGTGTTTGGGGACGAAGTGCTTTATAACGGTAAGTGTCATGATGATATTGTAGTCCTTTCATAATTTCTTTCTCATTTTTATTTGAATGTCATATAGTTTTGCACTTGATAGCAAAGATCGATAAAAGTGACATGAAATTAATACATCTCAATATTCATCGCTTAATTTGACTAGTTGTTTTCAGTGATCGTGATCTTATCTTAAAACTGCATTTTATATTATCAGAAGCCGAATTTACAATATACATATACACAAATTCTATGATCTCTTAAATGCTGTCATCTCCGGAATTACCTTCTGACTGCTATAGTTAGATTTTCGAGAATACGTCATTTTGAAGTCATTTGTGTAGTTCTAGTTTGCATGTAAAATGTTTTCCCTCTCTAACAACGATATTTGATCATACATAACTAGTTCATGTTTTCGTGATATGCATGTACACGAGGTCATTCTATAGCATTTAACACCTGAAGTCGATTTCTTTGTAACGCCTTAAATATGTTTCATGTTTATGCTAACTTTCATTGATTGCACAATATGACCCTCACTTGTAAAGCATTATGCATTCTAATTATTCTACCGAACAACATGATTTAATTAAATCTCTCTCATATTTCATTTACATTTCAAAATGGCATACTCAACACAATAAATTACGGACCACCCAACGTTCAGTAATGAGGATTTATTGTTCATATAGTGATTATTGTTGACTTGAATATTGAATATTGGGACTTTTGATTTAATATTGATAATAGATGGTCATCGAAAACGAATATTTTTTCACACCGGAGTCTAATTCATTTATGTATCATAGTTTTATGCATACATGACATTTTGTACATAATTCGCATTAACAGACAGACAGACATAACGTTGTATATGGAGTACCAAGCATGAATATCTTCATTTACCAACTTGTTTAAGACTGGAGTGCGTTCGAGTGTCCCAACCCTCCGTTCCACCCTTCCTCCTCCGTGTCTGTGGTGTACAAGACAGACCGTGCTGTGGCCACCTACACGTGTGATGAAGACCACACCAGATGCAGTGGAGACAACATGTTGGAGTGTGACAGTAGGGTCGGGTGGAAGGGGACAGTTGGGCAGTGTACACAGACTACTTATCGACTGCGTTATGGGAGAAGTCAGAGTGTGAGTTAACATTGCAAACGGAGACTTGTCAGTGGTACATGTACATTTAGATTCAAACTACAAGAAAGTGATGTTATATAATGTCCCTGGGTAAACATTGGTCGCATTGCATTTTGAAACTTGAATTATTCTTATTTATTTATTCTTTATGGTTTTAAAGAGAAATAGATCAATAATTATCGTGTTGGATTGAAAGTATTGGCAGGGGACATCACAGTGCATTAGATTTAGTACTTCTAGTTTGTTTAATTTCTTTCAAACTAAGGTGCAAATTTAACACTTCTATTTTGATCGTGTTTGTTGTGGTTGTTAAGTCGTAATAATTTAACTGACTATTAGATTGAATAATTCGTTATTTCAGCTTGAAAGATTTCCGATCTGTCACTTGAAACTTGGAGAAGGAATTGAACTGCTAGTGAAAATTCGCAGTAACCCAAGGTGAGATGGACTCGATGTATCAACAATTCATAACGTGTTTGTCCTCGGTTTGTAAACGGTTTCATAAGTATAAATCATAAACGCTTAAACAATAAAATTGACATTTGAAAGTTCAAACCGCGTATAAGGTAGTAAACATCTTTGTATTCAGGTAAGTATAGATATATTTAAATGTCAACATTAAAGGGATATTCTTATTTCACAGTTTAAATAGTTCAAACTGATAGGGTTAGATACATGTATCATAGGGTTCCAACAACTATATGACTCAGGTAGGTTATTCCGCCAACAATCACTCATCTTAATCGCAAACAAAGGCAAGTTGACAAAAGGAGCCTTATATCATTTACTATTTTTTAATGAACCATGGTAATTATACTTTAAGTCAAAGTATTGGAATTTTGAACGTGACCGTTATGACGAACATTAAGACAACTACCGGTAAAATTACAATATTACAAATAAAATTCGTTTTCCTACATTTACAACACATAAAGAAGGGTGTTGTCAAATGCATTAACTTGCAAATGACGTAGTGTAGACAATCACGCCGAGCTGAACTGCGTTATCGGTGGAACACGTTGTCTTGCCAAGCGTGACCGGAAGGGATACACATATGCATCAGTGCGTTTGATTTATGACAGACTTAAGACAAGGCTGTCTCTTTTTTGTGATACGTGCGATGATAAATATAGTGGTATATTGGTCTACGACCGACAAAATAAAAACAAACATGTTACAGTAGGCTACTTGTCCTCGGGCGCTAGGTGTCAAGTAACTGGAACATACATTGTATTTGCAAACGGAACTCTCGTGAAAGAAACATGTTCCATTACATTGTATAGACAAGTTTTGAATATCCAATCGTATGTACTTAATCTTTAATTTCTGAGAAACCAAATTGTGTCACTGATGCGTGTTATCATAATGTTTAATATACTGAACAAAATAATGATGTTTGATGGTCAATGGTGAAATTTATTCATATCCATTATTTCAATCTTTGTATTACAATTGTCAAGTACATTATCTTATGTATATATATGCATATATATATTTATGAATATATATCAATATTATTATAACAATAAAACGTAATCAATTTGAAATAAAGAGAGAATTTTGTAACAGATTTGAAATAATAATAAGACGTTTAAACAAAACGTAATTTTATTTGTTCAAGTTATTATTTTAAGGAACAAACTATGGTTCCTGGTTGACGGGGAGGTGAACACAGGAATGTCACTATCGTTAGTACCCGGGGGAGCAAAAGGAGCAGTGAAGATCAGCACTTTTATCAAGGGCATTGAGAAAAACGGCAATATTATCACTACCTCACAATTCGCAGAAGATGATGAAATACAACTTTTTATTATCTTCACAACAGACGCTCTTCTTGTAAGTATGAGTGTGTAGCAATTAACTTCTTGATAGTCATGCATATACGTGTCTCAAAAATGAAATTGCTCTTCAAAGCTGGTAACATATTTTGTGTGTGTATAGAAATGAACATCTTCAAGTGACCTCTCTGAACAAGAAATAGAAAGTAATGAAATTTTAGAAGTGAATCCCATCAATACATATGGTTCTTTGGTTCAAGGAATTGAGTTTTGATGATAATAAAAACAATCACCACAATAACAAAAACCAAAGTACTCAAATGATAAAAGATTTGTAATAATTGATAAACACAGAGTTATGTCAATTATTGTTTTTCTGTAGATACTGAATGGTAACACCTATCTTACTGCCTACTCGCACTACATCGATACTACCAGAATATCCCTCATCAAGTCTACAGATGACGTCATCGTCAGAAGAGTTCGACCGATTCCCAGATATTTCAATGGCATAGAAAGAGGTAGATATGAGGATCTAACATACATCATTATTTATAGTTATTTATAGCTTCCTTTAACATTCCATATTGAAATATATCCTGAAATGTTGTCACCTACTGATGTGTAGACCAATAAAAACATGATGGAAACAAATGAAGATTTTTACATTTCGTTAAGAAGTGATGATTTAAGTTCCATGACATTATCGAATTTCTCTCCCCATCATTATATTGAGATCAATACGAAATCATGATATCATGACAGTAAGATAATTGGGAAGGAATGCAACAGTTGTTTATACACTATTACAGTGGCACATAATATAATATTTATAAACGCTGTTCTTTATCTAGAAATAATGGTTGTTGCTAATGATTACCATGTAAGAAATATGGACACTTTTTGAAACTTTTTACAACAACTACAAAGATAATTTGGGTTGATTGTGTTAGCTAGATCACATAACTAATATACACGTCAATAGAACGAAGATTTATACTTTTTAAGATCACAATGGCCTTTTTTTATCATTAAATAAAATGTTATGATTTTTGGCACTTTTCGGATTGATAAAATAGCAAATTGAGCAAGATTTAACTTCCTCAGAAATGTTGATATGTTTTTCTTTTGTTAAAGCCACATTGAATATAAACACACTATTTGTCTCTTCAGTTCCCCTGGATGAGAATCTAGCGTATAACAAGCCGGTAAGTGGAGTATCAAGCGCCCCTGGAAACTCTCTATCCAACCTTGTTGATGGGTCCACTCTGTGCTGGAGATCTCAGACATATGACGCCGACCCTTGGGTAACAGTGGACCTCAAGCAATATTACTTCATCACAGAGGTTCATTTGCTTGGTGGGGATGTGAAAGGTAGTTAATATTCTACGATTTAGGTCCTTAATGTTTATTAGTCAAGTTTTTGTGAAACCTAATTAAGTGCAATGTTTTCCACTTACATACAGGAGAAAATAACTTAATTATATATATGTATATATATATACTGAATGAATATATATTATAAAAAGGGAGAGTTGGTTTCTCACGTGAAGAAAGGTTGTATATCAGAAATAGTAAACACCAGATGGTTCGGACTGGATCAATTTTCTTTAATACGATGAATTCATTTCGACCATTATGTGGGTCTTGTCAAGTATGATTACAAATTGAAGGTTACACATATTTATACAGGAACAAAACAATAAATTCATATAGTCCACACATTGTTAAGTTAAGAAATCAGTCATGTGTTTGTCAATCACGTAATGATTGCCCCAAGCAAACCGCAGGTGCAGTTTGAACTCAATAGAGCCAGTCAGCATTGACAAATTTGTGTTGTCTTATCATTCACTTGATGGTAAGAGAGGTGTAATCAAACAAGCATGCTAATACATCACAATGGTTATCACTTCCTTACGTGAGCTAACTGTTCAGGTCCCACTGTTTAGTGTTGGAGAATATTTTTTTATAAAAAATGTTTCTTTTGCTTCAAGATTCATAGTTTTATGTTCTGATTTTGCATAAACTTTGTAGAAAGGGAAAATATTAAAGTTACCAATGCTACATTATTTTATATATATATAGTAATTTTATAACTGACATTATTTTACAATGTCAATGAAAAACTGACATTTTCAAAATTACCAAATTTCCCTTGTTATTGTTATTGTCCAGTATATTTTGGATTGATATTTGATGGTCAATTGAAAAAAATATAATTTTTTTCAAAATAATTGTCTTCATTTTCATTTGTTTTCAAAATAAATAAGTTGGATCTATTCAATTCCCAAAATTCTGAGGTAAATATGGCAAATGTAAGAAAAAGAGACTGTACCATAACTAAAATATGGCAATATGATATTAATATTCAAGATGTGTCATCAACACACACTTTTATCTAAAATTGTCTAAAATGTTTACTATTGTAGTAGCTGACAATATTGCACTGAGGCGTGCGGCCTATGGAAGCATGCCAGTAAATGGAAGATCTCACGCAAAAGCAGTGGATGGCAATCCTTCAAGCGGAAGTTGTTTTACTAGCATTACCTCCCCTGATCCCTGGTGGATGGTTGACCTTGGTCGGGAGCATCTCATTAGTAGCGTTGCTTTGCAAGGACGAGGCGATGGATTTGGTTAGTCTAGCTTTTGAAACAATGACGTTTACAGTTGGAATGTGCAACAGAACAATGACACATTTGTTGCAAATACTATTGATTGAACTGTATGTGATATATTAATTAATTCTCCAGTATAGGTATAAAGATACGTATCTGAAAAAATAGATCATTTTGAGAGAATATATATATATATACACAAACATACTCAATGAAAAATTAATGCATTGTCTATCCAAAGATTCAATATCTTAGCATCATATAGATCATTATTTAAACTATAGAATACCTAAAGATTGAGTTCGGCTGTGGCTATTTGTTGAGAATTATATTACGTTATGATATATCATGATGTTATGTTGTATCATATATCTGCCGAGTGTCATATCATATCATCTTGATTTCAATACTTATATTTTAAAAGGCTATACAGGTGACATCAAATCACAAGAAAACAGAAAAGCTAAAAATCAGACAAAGCATATACAAACAACACATACGTACCAGTCAGTACATTGTTCTTTCTAAATAACATGCCTTGATGAATAAATATGATATCATATGGAATGTTGCAGAGATAGAGTACACGGACCTGAAGGTAGTGGTGTACGACACGGACCCTCGACTAGACGACAGTGCTGTCTCCACAACCTGTGTAGAAATCCCGGGGGTCGTCAAACCACTACACCTCAACTCGTGTCACCTTCCCGTTAAAGGACGTTTCGTGATGGTGAGGAGATCTGATCCAACCATAGTGGAACCATTGACCTTGTGTGAGGTGCAGGTATTTGGTGAGTCTTTTCATGTTCTACGTGCCTCAACAAAGAAATGAAGAAAACGTTTTTACATATTCAAATGCTGATGAGTAAACACTTTTCTTAGTTTGTTAAAAGCATATATTCACGTCAGGTGCTACCATTATGCGCAACCTGTATCTGCATTTCTATACATGTAGGTAACATTCTGATGAACCATTGTGTAAAGAATCTTGAATCTTGAATCTCTAATCTTACATTTTCACTTTTTTAAATGAATAAAATATATAACATTAACATATTTTACATAAAAATGCTCATCATGATGGCATATGAAATGAAATAATATTAACAAAAATGGACTATTTCATCATTTTGATTTTTAGTTTGTTGAAGATCTATAGTTTTATCATATAATGGAGGGTGTTATCGATGCAATAAAGCTACCTGATAAACTTGGTATCTGATTGCCTCAAAATCTGATAAAGATGCAAATTAGGTCAAAACACGAACTATTTTCTCAAAACTCCATGCATGTCATGCGAGTCCTAAAACGGTCACTGACCATTGATAACGTCGTCTGGAGTTTTCAGGTTTTGTGTTTTTTATCGAATAAAATATCGTACAAAAGCCGTTAGGGTAAACTTATCACGCGTTCGTATTTAGGAAATTATAGCTTGGTTATCGAAGCATTTCAAGTTGTTTTCATCGTTCGTTTACAAAATATAACGATATGCAGCTAACAATAACGACTATCGAAAAAATATGTGCACTTCAATTTTCGTGAATAACATACGCCTAGATCGCTTTGACCATGTCGGTTACCAACTTATCAGCAAAAACAAATCATGTTCTAGTGATAATAACCATTATCTAGAAGGGGAGTAACAAACGCAACAACCTCACCTTCACAAATAGTCGGTGTTTGGTCTAAGGATACCGTAACTGAACTGGCGTAACAACAATGACAATGCAGCTTTTCAAAATGCAGTAAGGGTTACTTCCCCTGTTGTAGCGACGTTGACAAGTGGTTCTTACACATTTTGTGTTATAAAAAAATACAATATTTACTCGTGCACTGAGAATAAAACTGAAAATGTTGATGATTGTAGAAGACGTTTCTAACACTGTGAAAAAAATAATTTAATGAAGGAATATTTCTAGACTGTTCACAACTATACATCACCGACAATATGACCTTCACCTTGGTTTATTGTGAAAGCAATTACTCCGCGAAATCTAGGTCAAACATATTTTAAGTAGGAATCATATTTTCGTTTCAACCCGTTTATTTCAAAATGACATTATATGATAAAGAAATTATTAACCTCGTGTGTTTCCGTATCATTAATATCATATAATAGGAATAAAAATATATGTATTATGCTCGCCAAAGGCTCGCATAATACAAATTTTATTCCTATTATATGATATTAATGATACGGAAACACACTCGGTTAATAATCTCTATATATCATACTTTCCTTAAAGTACGTCTATCAGAGTAATGAAACATATGTACCTCCTACATATGTGAGTGCTATTTATTTGAAGTTTAAAACTTCGCGAACTCAAACTCAGAATTCAAACTCGTGTCTTATTTCTTATTTGTTTGTGACACAATAGCATTTACATATGATCTATGTTGCTACTCTACGTTCCGCTGCATAACGCGGGGAAGCAAAATTCAATGAGATTGGTTGATGACACAATTTCAACCGGGTTATCGAAATCCCCGCTAAATGTCATTCCTTCAACGATATGTTACAGCTGCCGCTACAAGGGACTTTGTCATTGAAGTTCTCCGCAATAATGACGACGAAGATTCTAGAAGCGTGTGTGCTTCATATGAGGGAGTCATGCCGCGGGCCTCCAAGGAGATTATGCGATGCAAAGAAGACGTTTGGGGACGATATGTGAGAATAAGAGGAAATACTAAACTAGTGGAGGATAGAACGATCATGTCGTTCTGTGAAATACGAGTGTTTGGAGACTCTGTGGTAGATCAAGGTGCGTAGATTGACAAGACTTTAATATTAAATTTGCTAATAATACAACAATATTACAAACACGTTTTTTAAGGGAATATAAGGAAAAGAAAAAACTTGTAAGTAAATACAATCGGTATTTAATAATCAACAAAATTATTTCAAATTCGGTTCATCTTCTTTAATTTATTTTCTCTACATAATTTCAAAGTGTTCACACTAAAATGATGTCATGAAATTTTCGCTTGATGCCTAACGACCTTTTCTTTAAATATGGATAATTGGGTTGGGATGTTTTTGAAATAGTTGAAATAAATCCCTCCAGTGCCTCAAATATTGCACTTACTGCAGTCTAAATAAATTGAGATCGACAGTTACATATTAGTCAGGGGGTGTCGCTCTTACTGATATGTATAGTTCACCTATAGTTATGGTTACGACATAGTCTCGTGTAATCAATCATTAGTTGAAGAATCAAAGTGTAAAGGGTGAAAGTCTCAGCCGGTCTCTTCATTCTCCGCAATACCTTGTCGTTATTTTAAATATATTTATTGAATTAATTTCTGCGAAGAGACATATGATAACCTGTGACACATTCATAAAAAATCCGCTAATAGCTGAACTATTTCCAAAGCGGCGCATAACAATAACTCACTCACTAATAATTAAATCATAAGAAAACCGACTGTTTAACATTATTATTATAATGTCTTTCAGTTTACGGGAGATGTCCCGCTCCAGAGGCCGCAAACGGGAAGTTTAAATACACTGGATTGAATGTTAACGACGTTGCCACTCTGGAGTGTGGTGAAAACTTTAAGGCTTGTGGCAATCCTCATGGAAAGTGCTTGCCAACAAAAGAATGGGAGAATATGGCTGACAGATGTGAGCGGTATAAGTGGAACAATCCTGTAAGAATTTTGCAAATTTGTTTTATTTATTTTATAATGAAATATGGGATGATTAAGTGAAACTATAATCCATAATTATTTTATCATAAGTAACAGAAAGTCATATTTTGATTGATGTAAGCAAAGAATGGCCGATCCCATTACTTCCCTGTGCGGAGATCCAACTCAAGTGACTCGTTATATGATTAACGATAAACGATTGTAGGGATGTTTTCGGTTTGCAATGTCAACGTCTCCTTCTATGTAACAAAAGTCTCATAGCTTTTGTCACTTGCTCATTTCACAAGATCAGTTAAGTTCACTGCAGTTTATAGTAGGCCTAATGTTGAAATATGAATTCTATATAATCCCATGTTTCATTTTAAACATTGATATGGTATGATAATGTCCTTATCAGACTGTAAATATTCAGATATTGAATTCTTATCCTGAACTTTATATCTAGGAGTGTTCATAGACATATACATGTATTTGTTATTTTTCAGTTTAATAATACATGACTATTAGGATGGCAACAGTTTTTGATGTTTCAAATGGCAGTGTTAAAATTGCTGTTGATAAGGTTTAAAACAGACATGTATACTTTTTAATTTGAAGATGATGCGTCATCTACTAATCAATTTTATTAAAGAAGATACATTTTCTTGTAAAATTCTTCCCCTTCAACTTCTTTTAAAGTCATTTTAGGAGTTGGAATGGCAATAATGTAGAGGAATATATGGATGACAACTTCTTTGCTCATTGTATGCGACGTCTCGACACAGGTTCTTGTGTCGTTCTCTGCTTGACACATTTCGACACAGATTCTTATCTTATCTTATCGCATATAATAAACAAATAAGTTGTCATCCAAATATTCCTCTGCATTATCTCCCTCTTCACATACCTGAGAAACTAAACTAAAGCTACTTTTTGGACAGGCTTTATCGTTTAACGCCCCTCTTCCCTGTGGCGAAACTGACTCAATGAAGATGACGATCAGAGGAACCCCAACTAAAGAAACCAGGTAGGTTTATACAGATGCATCCCAAAAGTTTGTTCATTGACTTACCAATATACGTGTAAATATCATGTTAGGTATTCAGTTCATCTCGCGATGGCAAACAAGTTACTGATGAGAGATATTTTCGCTTGTTTAATAAATAATTCACCTTCATTTGTTTTATTCCATACCTCACGATAAACTGTAACGCCTTTGATATCTTGTACTAGAATTAAAATAAGACTACAGTTATAGCTCTTCTCTTTAAAATGCTAAATGACCAACATACATCAATCAGATACCTTTTTCATGTTTTAATCAATGTAATTATGTTAAAAATTGTTGTTAAGTCAATGTTGGAAGTTACACTCCTGATGAAGGAAAGTTGTAATTCTGTTACGTGTATTTCATTATGAAGAAGGATTGAAACTTGCATCACTGTCACGACGATCATATAATTATTATTTTGTTACACATAACATGGACAAAGGATGATCCTTGTTCACAGTTGTCACAGACTAGGAAAAGCTTGCTAAACGAATTATTTAGTGAATTATTACCTTTCGATAAACATAATATTGGTTTCAAAAGAGAAATAGTTTTGTATTATTCTAATTTAAGTTTGGTATAGATGGTCTCTTTAATATATAAAAATCTAATTGCAATACAACTCTTTTATTCAGATACACGATAAACATTGTGGATGGTCCAAACATCCTTCTGCATATGGACAACAGATTCAAATTTTCTAGCATTGAGAGAAAGACGATTTTGAATACAAAAATAAAGGGAAAATGGGGGAAGAATGATTTCCTACCAAACTTTCCGTTCAAAGTCGGAAAAGAAATACTGATTGAAATAATATACATCCATGACTCAGGACAATTTGAGGTGAGTATATTTTCAGAGGACACACCGGTACCATGGAATAATACATATGTCATAACACAGACTATGACACTATTAAGAATATATCATGTAAATGGGTCATAACGTTATACAAAATAATTCATAAAAAGGTACTATCCAACTTAAAAACAATACGTCAAAAGAAAAAAGAAGTTGGTATGATGTAAGGGGCAGAACAAACCACACATAATGGACAGCATGTGGAAAGACTCATTTGCAGTGCACAACTATCAACCAGAGCCAAAAAGGTTACCTGATTAACAATTGTTACGATTATCCTGCCGCCAAATGGTTTGTAAATGGACAGTAAAAATCTAAGAACATTACAAACATACATTTTCAATATTGGTTTATATATTGCACTTAAAATTTTCATTTATTCACAGACGGGCAATTATCAATTTGAAGTTTAAGTTCACGTCAAACGAAATCTTCTGCCATGAAGAAACTTGCACTTTCCTTTGATTATTCGTTTATATTGAATTTAGTGTTTACATTGTTTATTGTAATGATCCTACTTTATTTTCAGATCCGAATTAACGGCAAGTTTGAGGCGACGTTTGGCACAGCGAAAGGAATATTACGACCAAAGAAAATTCAAATATCTGGAGATGCCAAAGTGTCGCTTGTTGAAATTAAACATTTCAGTATGATGAGCGACTCGAACCCCAGATAACACCCCTGACCGGGTCTCGGCATCTACATTAACTCTATATCATGCACTCGTAGGTTGTGGTCATTGAACTATCAATATTTACAATGGATACTATATAAAAGGTAACCTATGGTTTGTTACCCTTGTCTCGAAGTGAGGATTTCTGTCTCTTGATTACGACAGAGCAAGTTATCATGACGTTCATAGTCTCTATATCAATCATGTGTTTATACCCATTATGCGATGTGTACAAGAACAACATCAATAAATTATCAAACGATTTTCTTTTGTTTTCTGGGGCAAGAAATTGGAGAAGAAAACATTAACAGGAAGTAATTTTTCAATACATAAGCTCAGTAAGAACATCTAAAAATCTGTCCAGTGATACATTTGATAAATAATAATGTTGTACATGAACAAGTCCTGTGCTCAGCTCAATTCGACCGCTATCAGTAGATCAGCAACATCGGGTCTGGCTCGCCGAATGAGGAGGTGACCCCAAGGCTGAATGAACTGAGAAATTAAAGGATCATGCCCAACACCGAAACATGGGTTAAAAACTTGTGGTGTCACCTTGGGCTAGCGACTTATTTCAAAGTGTTTACTTTTTACCCAGCGGTGCAAATGGGTACCTAGTTAAGAAGTAACGTTGGTGATGCATGATCGATTATATGCCAACGTGGACATTTGTCGTTATAGAAAATAGATATCCATTATGCATCATTATGTTGATTAAAGAGGATATTCATTTATCCCAGCCTCCACAAAGATAAATATTTTGTGTTCACTGATATATGATATATCAGAATAAAACAAACGAACAGATACGGCGTTTAAATGAATACAAAATACGAAGGTGCTATTCCCTCACTAATTTTCGCTTCTAAATATTTCGTTTTATGTAATTTCTTTTACCAAATCTGTCACAACTATAATGGAAGTTCTAGCAGTCACGGACAGTAAACGTTATGGTCTGTCTATTATCTTCAAATTGAATCCAAATGAAACTGTTATAAAAATACTTTTTGAAAAAAGTCCAAGAAAAATCAAATGTATTTAGAAAAGAAAATTAAAAAAATTAAATATTTAGAACTGGTTTAATTTTTGTTGTAGCGATCAAAGCATGAAATTTCCCGACCAGGTAATGGATAGTGACGTCACAGCTAAATGGTTTTGTCGTCATGGACCATTGTTTCTTGACGTCATTCAAAACTATTCTTCATTGCGGACAAATGGGATCTTTTCGGAAACAATACTAGAAATTAGATTAATGAACTAATTCTCAAAGTGTCGAGTGCAAACATTATATTACGTTCTATGCATCACACATTTCTAAACTAAGGCAAATGCATAAATAGTAGTCGAGTTAAGTTTCATCTATAACTGTGTTGACATTGATAATTTATACCGAACAACTTCATCATTTTGACTTTGAATAAAGATATTATCAAAATGTTCAAATATGACATATATCCCTTTTAGAAATTTAAGGGGAATGTTCATTATTGGTCTTCGACGGTTGACTTACACTTGATATATTTTGGGGAGACTGGGGCCGGTACGTCCCCTTTTCACTAAAATAGAGATAATGAGTTTTTTGTTTCGCAATATACTAGTGTCAGTTTGCACATATATTGAGACACATCTTAACTTTATTGCAATAATTGTTGAAAGTGCCTAACCTAACTAGTTTGTCAATATGCTTTTAAGACGCCGAGTTGAAAAACCGAACATACCCCGCATCGGGGCAGCTTCGGTTTCTCTCAGGGGCAGGTTCGGCCATCGATGGGAACAATCTGAACATATTCAGTCTACTGCAATTAAAGAGGGATAAGAAGCTATTCATAGTATTCGTTATTTGGGACAGAACAAATACTAAATTACTTTACAATGATATATTTTATAATGATATGGACTCGGTAAACTTTCTATTACAAAAAGAATTCCGATTTCTTTTCAACTAGGGGAGTCCTTTTGAGGAGGAGGAACTCTAAAAGAATTTTTGTAACTCGTCCTCACAGTCAAATGTGCCCCGCTTGTGATGACCGAACCACAAACCCCGTTTGCTCTTTTTTCGATGCTGCGAAAATACACAGCCCAAAATAACTTGTTCGTTACATACATGTATACATACGTCTCGGCATGTTGGTTTATGATCACTTAAGAATATATTCCTAAACACAGTCAACATTTGTCAAAAGTCGAATAAATTACTCAACTAGATGAAAAACGGGTTTTCTTCCACAGTTTATAAAGAACATGTTGGTCTGTCACCATTTTAAAGATAGTGTGGGAGTAAGGTCATGTTGTCTGTTAGGAACTACCAATTTAAGTTAAAGTGGCCTTTGAACAAAAATTACAGAGAAAAGACGAACATGCCCCAGTATTTCAATTCGACCACAAGCGTTCAAGTTATGTCACATCTTCAATAAATGTACAGTATATGTTACACTTGATGATTTTTTAAACTAAAACTTAAATGCATTGCAAACTTTGTACGGTTACCATTGAGAAAAATCCTTTTGTTCGCGCTTAAAGCACGTGGAAGAGTTTATTCTTAAGACTTTCAACAAATCTAAAAACATGACTCGTGAACGAGGACAGTCAATAATACTTGCGCATTGAGGAAGTACATGTTCGTTATCTTGTCTTGAATTTATAAGGCGATCATTTTAAAAATGTACTTTAACTCAGCAACGTGTTTACCAAGATCAACAACTCACCATTTTGCTTACGTGGGAACCTACTACATAATAGAACGCTATTATCAAATTATAACATGCCACGCCTTGATTAACACGATTCGCTGAGACCTTTCACCTACAAGTCGTGTTGATGGCAATGAGTGACATGTTGAGGAGGATAGTTCGACATGCTAAACCGTAATGCTAGGTTGACCTGGTACTCCTAGATATAAGATATTCATGGTGAATATTTTAAATAAGGATGTGAAGATCATGTAGACTATATTCTCATCAGGTTGTACAGGGTGACATCAGAGATTTTCATGTTGCGTGTTTAGATGTACGTATAGAGAAATCTACATTAGATTATACTCTACAGGGCAAGAGAAAGTACACTGTTTAATTTAACATAGTATGATTTTCAATTACAAATATTTCCAATTCCTTTTAATTTGATAAAACACAACTGCTCATCAAAACATTAGCCACATTATATGTGAAAAACAATAAATGTACAATCTTTTGTAGGATTAATGATGGTGTAAATAATATTTCTGACCACTGCCTAAACGAAACAAATCATCTAACAAAACATAATAAGACTCACACTATTTCATTCAAACTATTGCAAATAAGTGTTTTTGTAAAATACAAATAGAAAAAAATATACATCAAATTGAACAATTCGAAACAATCTGTAGTGTGCACTTTCTTTGCCAGGTAGTTATCCTTCATGTAAAACAGGTGATGCTATTTTATTAATGTAAAAATATATTGGCCATAGCACAACAAAATAAAACTTAAGCTTTAGTTAGAACATATTTTGTACATATATAATGTTAAACAGTTTTCATTCTAAAACTATTTTTAAGTTGATTTAATTTTATTTATGTGGTTTGTACTCGTAAAATTTGTTTTCTTTGGAAATATTTAAATAAAAAAACACTATAGCATTTCATCAACATTTCAACTCTCAAAAAGAAAAAGAAAAGTGTTTTTTCTATCGTTATAACTTATCAATGAATCAATGGTTAGTACGAAATGTAATATTGAAAAGCCTATTACTTCCTAGCTTTAATCACCTTTTTGCCTCGCTACCCAATCCAAATAATCAAATTATTAAATAAATTGAGCAATTATGCTTTAAAAAACAATTCATATGAAAGAACAAACCAGATAAAGTTAACCGAAATACTCTTATAAAGCAGTTTGAAACGGTGAAATACGAGCCAAAGATAAAGTAAGTCTTATTAAAAAATTTCATTGATAAAAAAAAAACTCCGAATCCAGAATTAAGCAATTGGGGACATAAACGGGACATAAACAGCTTCAAACAAACATGCGAAACACATATACTCAAATCTGTTATTACACCAAACACTAATCCTTTCTGGAAAGACACACTTGAATCTTAGGGTAAATTTATAATCTAAGGATGTACAAAACGCAAATGATATTCTCTCCCAGAATTTATGGCTAAATGATAATATAAACATTGGTGGAAAATGATTTACTATAAACATTACTCCAAAAAGGGAATAACATATATAAACAGTTTGTTCAACAGTAATGGCAATTTCTTAAATATGGATCACAAATCAGTGCAAAACGAATTTTTCAAAACTTCCAGGAGTATTAGAATCCATAAAAAACTACTGTTAAACAACAATTGTTTATATTGAAAAGAAAATTGAAACTCCAATTCGTCCATATATGTATACAAAATAATTGTGGGAGACCCAGAAGGATGCAGGGATATATATGACATTCTCATATTGCCAAAAAATACAAAACCTTTATCATATCGAGCAAAATGGCAAACTGAACAAAATGAAAATATTGACGAAGAAACCTGAGAAAAAAACAACGGAAAAAATATCTTTAACTCATATTACAGTGTAAAACAATCTTGGTTCCAATAGAGTGTAATTCAGAGAATTCTTCTTTCAAATCCAATGTTGAGTCTATTTCGCACTTATTGTATGAATGTAAATAAGTCAGAAATATATGAAAAGAAATAGAAAAAAGGATAAAATGGCACAAAAATAAATTTCACTAGGAGTAATATTATCTTGGGATACTGTGAAAGGAGAAAAACTTTGTTTTAAATATGACAAAAGTTTATACATAATGAAACGAATGGAAAGATTACCAAATCTAAAGCATATAAAAGAAGACCGCTATAATTCATATTCACAATTCAAGTATGACGACTTAAAAAAGATTTCCCATCTTCATGTCATAATCTTATTGAATACATGTACTTTTTGTCACCTTTTCTTGATATACCTATCGATTACAATCTGTTTGCTTGTCTTTTCAAAATGTGTATATGTAAATACTGTTATGCAAATCATGTATGTACCATTGTTATGAAATGCTCTGTTTGAATGCATTGTTTGATGGAGATTTCAAAAATACAAAAGTTTAAACACCCACCAAAACAATAAAATGACATTTTAATTCAATAAACACTTTAAAAAAAACTTTTGAAAAAAAATAAGTTAACTTAAATGTTATTTATGAAATTAAATGTTTTAATTGTTTTGAGACGACTTTATGTAATGTTCCTTTCCTTACAAATGGTATTATCATCTTTATCCCAAGACGTTACAATTTATGACAATGCATGTACGCAACAGAATTAAATGAGAGAGTAATGATATAATGATATAAATTGAGAAGAAATCTTGAATATATTGAAATCCTGCCGAAAGGGTTACTTTATTGTCATCAATTATTTCAAGTCTGATTTTCTCCCTCAGCATCCCCCTTCAATTACTGCCCAAGCGGCGCTAAACAATAACTCACTCACTCCCCTTCAAATCTTTTTTGAAGATCACCGAGGTAGACCATCACCTTTGTACCACTCATGTATTTGTTTCCTTGTAATTTGAAGCTTTCTCTTTGGGTCCTTTTAGTCATTAGTGGGTATAACATTGTTTGTTTCAACATTAGGTTCAAATTAGGGCATTCATGTAACGTTTACTGGAAATGTTAAATTTTTTTTAGATGTTACATATTTTGGTTTTACTTTTAAATCTGATCATAACTGTCATTAAATTTGTATCCTCTTTTGAACATTTCGTTACGATTTAAGCATCATTCATTTATATCCTCCTCTGAACATTACGTTAAGTTTTAAGTATCATTTATATATCCTTTTCTGAACAGTACGTTCAGATTTAAGTATCATTTTATATATCCTTTTCTGAACATTACGTTATGATTTTTTTTTATAAGCTCCTGTGAACATTAGGTTACGCTTTGAGCATTATTTTTTATATCCTCTTCTGGACAATATGTTACCATTTAAGTATCATTGATTTATATCCACTTCTGAACGTTATATTACGATTTAAGTATAATTAGGATATCTTCTTTTGAACATTACAGTACGACTTAAGTATCATTTATTTATACTTTCTTCTGAACGTTATATTAAGATTCATGTATCATTAATTTTGCATCCTCCTCTGAACATTATGTTACGATTTAAGTATCACTATTTTCATTCTTCATTATGTTATACTACTTTAAGCCTTTGATACGATTGTCAGTATAACAAACACGTTTTTTCACTTTATATTAAGAGTTATTTAAATGAACTTTCTTGATAGACAAAGTTAAAAAGTTAAAGTTAAATTGAATATCTATTTTATTTTTATTATGTTAACATGAATATCTTTAAGGTATCTTCATGGATTGTCTGTAGAGTATGTGTTTAGTGACCAAGACCGATACAAAATATGAATACAATGTACATTATACACGTACAGTACCGGCAAAACATTTGTAGGTAACCTACAAGAGGGACAACTGCAGTTTGTGGTTGACGTTTTTATATGTTTAAATAAAATAAAAACACGCTAACCCCGACAATTTTGCTGACAAGCAGAGGCTTAGAATGAACGAAATTGAACCTACCAGCTCAGGCCTTTTTCAAAATCAATCTTTTAAAATCGCCAGGATCGACCCGCCACAGTAAGAACATATATTCAATAAGATTAAAAAGTGTCTATAATTAGCTCACGATCTGACTGATAAAAACAACAAGATATTTACCTGGTTTAGCACAAATTTTCAATGGGGTCACTTTCGTTGGTTCACGCCCTCATTTATCGTTCACGTAAAAAGCTGTCCTATTGTTTCTTGTCCCTTCACCGGACGTCAATCAGAAATGACGCTCTTTTTATGTTTCATGTCCAAAGACTCTGGAAGGGTAGTCACATTTTGTAATAAAAACACCTTGTGACGGGACGCTTTTTTTCGAATTCGTTGAAGGAAATGGTCACAACATTTGTAAGTAACGGTATTATAATTTCATTACATTATATATCATTATCTATTTATTTATAAACGAATTACTTGATTCTACGTTATAAATCGAAACTCTTTTGATTAAAAATGAACCCTGATAAGGTGTTGAGACTTAATCGCTTCTATTTAACGTTATAGATCTGTTGACCCAAACATATATCAAATTTCTTCAATGCGTTAATAAGGACGCGCACGAGTTTTGATTGATTATGTGAGTTATAACGATGTTCAGTATTTGATTTAAAAGTTAATTCAACAAAATGCTTTTCGTAGTTTTCTTATGTCATATTCATCACAAGAAATATGCTAGTTACCGAGACTTGAAGACAATTGGGCATAATTTCAATAATGGATTTTAAATATTTATTTGAATACTGTGGATTATACACAATAAAAAAGCTCTATTTCTAAATATTTGAATATTTTTTAAAGTTCAGAAGATAAAGCGCGATTACTTTTTATGTGTAATTGGAAGGTTAAGCATATTTCGAGTTCAACCACTGGACACTTTATCTTTGGTTTATTGTTTTTCGTTGGTATCTACGGATTTATGTTGGAGCTTCGAGGTAGTAAGATCTAAAAATTGCATCCTGCTCAATTGAATTATTTATTCGAAAAAGAGACAACGTGTATTAGAATATCACTCATTAGATACTCTGACAAACTGGTTGATTATACACCTGCTTTGAGGTTTAATAACATTTAAAGACATGTAAGCTAACTTTTAAGACATCTATAATATATTCCACTTTTACTTTATTGCCTTGTAAGTGTGTTGTGACTCGTGTTTGAGTGACTATTATGACCGTGACATGTCACTTACACGGTTGTGGAGCACGGTGGTGTTATGGTTAGCCTCTCACGCAAGAGACCTGGTTCGATTCCTAGGGAGGCAACACAGACCTGGGTTTCATTCTGTCTTGTGTCCGTTGCACTTCATCAACAATGCACTCATTCCACCAAGCTCTTAAAATGGGTACCTGAAACAGTTTTAGCGCTAGGAAGCAGTTTTGAAAGTACAACCCTCCAGCTTGATCTAGGTAGCGCTTCGAGCATGTCTTTGGACGAGGAATAGGTCACGAAAAATGTTCATATCATTATTATCAACACAAAAAACTAAAACTCTATTATTTTCACTAAAATATTTGTTTTATTTATTGAAAGTGTAAATTTGACCCAATGGATCATATTATGTATAATTATAATTATTCATCATTGAATTATTGTTATTATATTCCATTGCCACAACATTGAGATACAAAAATTGATACCACATGTTTTTCGATTTATTAAACATCTAAAAATGTAATGCATTTGATTATCGCATGGTCGCAAGTTACACATATTTGCAGTAGTTTGAAAACATTTTGTGCTGTCTGGTCTATGTTATATCAAAATATCTTCGTTCAATGTGGGCAGAAAAATACATTTACACATCCATGATCCCCACCATATCTAATTCTACAATGTTCTAAACGTGTGAAGATTAAGGCTCATTTATTGATCTTAACATAAAACGTTTATATATATATTATATATTCTAAAAATTACTTCTTTTTCAAACTTATGTTGTGAAAATGACTTTTATGCAATTGCACGACGTTAAAATCTTGAAATATTCGTAAACTCAACTGAGGTGCAAATTTTCCGACAACCTCAGTGTAATTCAACAGTAACATTTAGAGCAATGTATTGTATTTTCTATAATATTCTTACAATAAAAACAAACATAAATTTATTACCCAAAATGATTTTCAGGATATTATCTTTCTGATAGCATTATTTCATTTCTAAGTAATCCTGGAAGGAAGGAAGATGTCCTGGTATATTCTGGCTGTGTTGATGTGTGTGTATCTCTCCTGCCCCTACACACACGCGGTGAAGCACGGGCATGCTCCAAACTGGGTTTTACAAAGGTACTGTGCTGGAAAGAGTGATCAACTGGTCAAGCTGCCCTGGAGGTGTGATGGATATTTAATGTGTGGTCAGCGAGCCTGGTTCAAATGTGCAGGGACATTTAACTTCAATGAACAAACCTCGTCCTGTGTCCCAGCTTCCACTGCCACTGCGTGTGATAACATGGCAGGTGAGTAGGAACTGTCATTGTTAAAGTGTTCCTAATGATATAGCAGGGGAACTGTCATTGTTAAAGTCTTCCTAATGATATAGCAGGGGCGGATCCAGGATTATCTTTTGGGGCAGGGGTGAATTCGCTCATAGGGTGTCGCAAGCGCAACGTTTGAAATTATATTTTGGATCTCATATTTGGCACCTCTTGGGCCAAAAAAAAATAATCAGGGAAGCATCTATCAAAGCACATGAGACTATAATTGGTGATATTTCTGTAAGAAAAATAGTCAGGTTATCCTCTTAACCATATACTTCACGTTTTTGAATATATTTCATAATGTAATATGATGATATAATGTTTTTCTTATTGAGGATATTAACTTCAAAACACAAACTTAATAGTTAAAGTCAGATTTATGTCAACTTTCTGTGTCAGTGTTGAACATATATTGTTATATAGTGTATTGTGTATTCTGCTTAACAGAGAATCAAGAAAGTGACTTGACTGAAAACACACAACACTATGTCTTAATTCATGATTTAAAAAAGAAAGTCATGCTATGTTGTGAAAGTGAGAGTTAAATAATGTTGATACAATTGCCTCATAGATAACATGACTTACTACTCAACAACACAATGTTTGTTTACCAACTATTTGTTCTAATTATAATGCCTTTTGTCAATCTCATGAAATTGACATGTTCCGAGTTTCCTCTCCAAAGAACCGAATTCATAATCAGTATCTCGGAACACTCGTGTAACACTGAACCCAAAGAACCGAATTCATAATCAGTATCTCGGAACACTCGTGTAACACTGAACCCA
This sequence comes from Steromphala cineraria, assembly GCA_916613615.1. Classification (NCBI taxonomy): domain Eukaryota; kingdom Metazoa; phylum Mollusca; class Gastropoda; order Trochida; family Trochidae; genus Steromphala; species Steromphala cineraria. The sequence continues at coordinate 14,915,593 of OU744724.1, read as the reverse complement.
AAGAACCGAATTCATAATCAGTATCTCGGAACACTCGTGTAACACTGAACCCAAAGAACCGAATTCATAATCAGTATCTCGGAACACTCGTGTAACACTGAACCCAAAGAACCGAATTCATAATCAGTATCTCGGAACACTCGTGTAACACTGAACCCAAAGAACCGAATTCATAATCAGTATCTCGGAACACTCGTGTAACACTGAACCCAAAGAACCGAATTCATAATCAGTATCTCGGAACACTCGTGTAACACTGAATAAAGACATCACTGACATGATAAACCTTACATTGACAGCTCTCGCAGCCAAGTTGTGTACGAACGATCCAACCCTAAAGTTCCCCCACCCGAGCAGCTGCGCCATGTACTACGACTGTTCCCAGACCCAGAAGCTGGACCAGTATAACCTGGCGATCTATGAGAACGAATGTCCCCACCCTCAGCTCTTTGATCCAGACACAGGGGCATGCAGCACGCAATCTCCTTCTCAAATCGATTGTGAGAATAAACCTGGAACAAAGTGTAAGTGTATCTCATTGAAATCTGTAACAATCTATAACATGATCTCTTTCTAGATAAATGTGTTTTAGACATGGAACAATACTAACATTGTTACATGCACGGTCGCAATTATGGACTCACTGGTATATTATATTATATTATATTATATTATATTATATTATATTATATTATATTATATTATATTATATTATATTATATTATATTATATTATATTATATTATATTATATTATATTATATTATATTATATTATTATATTATATTATCCATTGGCGGCCATTTTGTGTGAACACATTTAATTCATTTTGAGTAAGACAAAGGAATCGCATGGCTCAATTTTACATTATATATTTCATATATTACTGCTTCATTAAGTTTAAATATATTTCACATAAAACCATTTATTTTCATTTTCGTTATACCACATTATATCCCCCTTAAAAAGTGTTACTGCCCCTTTAATGTATTTTATTATGTAACTTGAAAACGTGTGAAAACGTCTGCTCTGTACACAATTTCTAAACGTGTTTTACCACTTTCTCCAAGCTGTAACGTTACTGAGATGTCAGCGGCGCTTTGCTGTGTAATTATTGTTCTCTTTATTGGGACAACATTCACTACCGCGTAGGTTTTAATGTATGAAATATAAAGACAATTCCTCAATATACTTTCTTTTGACAGTACTTGAGTCAGTATTGATAAGACAAATCAGAAACACACAAGTTGGATATACATTCATTTGTCAATGACATCAGTTATTTTTTCAGTTGCGCAGTGAACAAAACCTTTGATTTTTTTTTCATTTCGACGAGTCATTTGATATCAACTTTGGTAGATCTAGTATTTTTTAAGATAAGATAAGAATTCAGATGATTAATTTTACAATAGACATGATACGTAGAATTCGAATCTATGTTTAAATGACCTAGAAATTAGCGACGTAGCAATTAATTGAAGACTGATAGCATGTGTAAGATTACACCGTAGGTGCTTATTACAACTTTAGGTATAACCATACAGCACTACGTTTGATTATGAACGTTCTAACATATACATCAAGGTGATTACAAATAATAAGTAAATTGTGATGACAACAGAAGCGCCTCTCAAGAAAAACTGTGAGTCGACAGGCATGACATACACCAAGATAAAGTTCTATACATAAATTCTACATATAAAACCAAAAGATTACGAAATGGAATGCATTAAACACAAAACGTACATGGCTTGACAAACTAGACATGAAGTCCTTGAAAGGATTTTAGTAATGTTATACATGAGGATATAAATATTTCTGGATAATAACGTGCTGCTTACTCCTTCATCGTGTGAATTTCCAAATATCTTGCAGTGATCAAAATGGATTAACACTATCATCTTATTGTACAGCAGAATACTCGTTTTTGACAGATTAATTTGTCTTATATCTCGCGACTCTCACCTCTCACGGCCAACCAGAAAAAGGTGTCTCATAACGATCAAATGACGTTCGAAATGGCGCACACCACCTCACATAAGTCCGATCAGCTGATTACGTTACTATTGATAAGGATTTTTTCCTCAAAACTTTCTGTGCTTTTTAAATGAATGATACACATTGAATTTCTTACACGGTGTCACTCTATTGAAAGAAGATTAAATTTTCTTAAAGAGCACGTGGAAGTAATTTGCATATGTCAAATGAATGAATAATTCTGATTTATTACACGCCCGTGTAAGATACCGCAGTGTAATATTAAACTAATGTAATATCACAATGCAAGTATGACGTCACAGAAGTGAGCTGTTGTGACGTCACAATGTAAGCGCTTCGTCACAATGGGTGCCGAGTCGCGGAACTGTTAGTTTCAGCACATTTTCGGCAAGTTTCCGTGATTTTTAGGGCAAGTAATAAACAGAATACTAAACTTCCTTCCATTTAATACTATTTTTTATTAAACTCATGAATGATTTGGTATGAAACTCGCTTTCGCTCTTTTTATACAAATCATTAACTCGTTTAATAAAAAAGTATTAAATGGAACTGGAAGGTCGTTTAGTATCCTCTATATAATATCTCAATCTTTGACGGAACGAGATTTCTTTGTAAATTGCATATTATCTCTTAACTAAATATGTGTGATATAAAATCAACAAGACTTTTTCTCCAGTTTGAATATCAGTTCTGGTCCCTTTTTGTGTCAATGTATTTTTATGATATTCAATATTTGCAAATTTAGAGGAAACGATTTTTCAACGTATCCGTTACCAAAATATCAACAACAGTTTACTGTCTGAATTTTACCATCATCTACTTCATAAAACATTCGATGAACAGATCTATAAGAGTTATATAATGAGTTCGAATAATTGTAGTTGTATTCGACCAGGGATGTATTATACTTCCCTGATTCGACATTTAGAAATAAGTGGGAAACGTTCATTTCCGAGTACAGAAGATCGGCCAAGTCAATCTCATTAAAATCATGATATCTTAATTGCTTCACTACGTTCATCTTCCTACGCAGAGCCTAAAAGGCCAGTTTCCAAACTGTCATTTTATGCCTTGCTGCATAGCCTTGAGTTTTCTGTGTTTGCTCTCTACGCTATAGGGGCACTATAGCAGCACAGAAAAGTAAAGTCTCTGCAGCAAGGCATAAAATGACAGTTTGGAAACTGGCCTTTTAGGCTCTGCGTAGGAAGATGCACTACGTTACGCAGATTAAAGATCTCACAAGGCCCCGTAAGTCCAGCCGTCAGGGTAACCTTTGACCGCTGGATGTGAGGAAGATTTCATCCACCAATCAAATCGTACCTTTCTTAAAGGACAATTCAAGAGATTAAAGCAATTAAACATATAACTTATGACCTTTCGATTTTCCCAAAAAGCAGTGTTAGGTAATTTGCATATGTCGTTGTAATGTTTGACTATTTGACAGAACTAGATTCTTTCTAATTTGCATATGTATATACGTACATCGAATATGTGTGATATCAAATCAACAAGACTTTATCTAATGTTTTTATGTCAGTTCTGGTCTTCTCATTTGTGTCAGTATATTTATGGCTACAAAATACAACGAATTTAATGAGCATAAATCGTTTCATATAAGATTTAAAAGGAAACGTTTATATAACGTAACTGTTCCAAAAATAGCATATACAGCTTGCTGTTTGAATTTGCCAAGTTTACGTTGATTTCTTCGATAATGATAACATTTGAGTATTTACCTGGACGTTTTTGGACCAACAAATTGATAGGAGCGATATAAAGCACAGTTTGAGTAATTCATTCGTACATGACAGGAAATATTTGTTGTCGACATTTAGAAATAGTCGGAAATGTTCGTTTTTTGAGTTCTGAAGATTAGATATGAATACCTGTCGCCAGCAACCCGAGTTACGGGGCAAAGTCGCTGATTGGCTGAGTCAAAGGATACTCTGACGGCTGTTATAACTGAGCCTGGTATGATCTACATGCGTAGCGTAGTGTAGTAAATAGATCATATTTTAATAAGAATGTCGGCCAAGTATAAGCAAATTTATCGTATTCGTCAGCAACCTAATCATACAGGGCGAAGTCGCTGATTGGCTAGGTCAAATTTGAATCTGATGGCTGAGATGACAATAATCACCATTATTTTCTAAATGAAGGTGCCTACAAAAAAGAGTGTATTTCAACACCAAATCTATGCTGGGGAAAGTTTGACGGAAATCACCAAAAGCCGGGAACTACTCCCTTCTGGACGGACTACATTAGGTGTGTACAGGGAGTCGTAGTGGAGTCCGGAAGGTGTCCTTCTCGAACTGTTTTTGACCCCATAGTTAAATCCTGTTCGTCAAATATAGCGGGTGAGTACATTACGACAAAATTGTTCACAAATCACAACGCATTCATTTATTTTGAGGATTCGTATTTGAAACGTAAATAATACTTAAGAAGAGTACTTAAGTTTAGGAATTTTCACATGTTTTTCTCCGAACTCCTGTTTGCAGAATTGTATTAGAAAATGTGCAAAATTCTCGAGTTCACACGAATGAGAATTTGTCCCTTCGTAGCCATTCGAGGCATTCGTGATCTTATACATGTAGTGTGTGGCGAGCGTTTGAAATTTACTTTTCATAAGATGATATCTTCTCTTATATTCATTTTTATCTGTGGTGGGTGGTTGTATTTCTGTTTCTTCGACTGCTGACTTTACTTTTCATGAAATAATATATTTTATGAAGCGGACATGCTCTAATTTTGAATCAATGATTTGCCTTGGAGTCCTGCAATAGAAAAACAAATCAATCGATGGGTATGAATCGATTACGTACGCTACATTATTTTTGAAGAGTTTTGAACTACATGTATCCTTATCATCATATTAATTGACAAGTCCTTTTCTAAAACCATATTGATAATTCTTTTATATTTTCATTCTGTGACCAAGATTATATCAAAGGAGTGAATATAGTCTTGATTTATCTATCAAATGTCAACACATTATCTGTATAGAAACTCAAGAAAGTACCTGCTTTTTGGCAGTTTAAAAATTATACTCCAATTTCTTTCAAATAACTGCAAACGTTTGCTATGTCATGTTAACCCCGTTAACCATTATGTTTATCCTTAGCATCCTTACAACGCTATTGCGCGATGAACCCCCAGGCTGTGTTCCCGGACTCCCGCAGCTGTTCCGGCTACTACAGGTGCAGCAAGCCCAGCCCCTACCCCAACTTCAAGCCTTACGAGCACGAGTGCCTCTATAGGTTCCTCTTCGATATCTCCACCATGGCATGTGTCCTGCATTCTGATCTTCAAACACCCTGTGGAAGCAGGTTCGAACCTATCGACCCATGTAAGTAAATAATTTTTTTATTATTTCCATGTATAAGGTGCACAGGCCCAATTTCAGGAGTAGGCGTTGGGAGGGGGTATGAGGCAAATGGGGTTATTAACATCCCTAACTCGCTATATTTCTTTTAGAAATTCAGAAATGCCTTGACAAAGTTTTCATTTTTTTGGCTCAGTTCTTTGGATTTTGATTCAATTTGGTACTTATAATAAAGATATAATGTAAAATCCTGCGGGGCTAAAAATACCAATATGTTTATGCTTTAAACATTCAGGAATATACCCGCCGCATTACCTTGTGTTCCTGATATTCGATAACTCTTTACACACTTCTTAAAAGGTCCCTCACATCGACATGACTCTCCGATTTTATGCTCCTCGGACTAGGCAATTGTAAAGATAATGTATCATTATATTTTTGTTTCGCCCTTTCTTACCACCAGGCGAGTACAAGGTCGGGCACTGTACCGGACGGACCTACTGTATCCCGTGTATTGCACGATGCAAGGGAAAGGCTGATGGGCCACACCCCTACCCTAACTACCCCAACACGCGCTGGCACATCATGTGTAAAGGAGGCAGGATTCTCATTGTGCTCAAATGTCCAGAAAAAGAGATATACTCCCCAGCTCACAAACGTTGTCTTGTTGAAGGTACTTGTTTCAACAATAATTGTCTTTTTGCCAAAGCTAGAACTCCTAGATGATCCAGTAAACCCAATTTGAAAGTCAAATTAACAAATGCCACATACCTTCTAAAATACCCCTGTAAGAGTATGGAGGGTCTCTTCAGAATTTGTCATTCACAACTCAAAACAAGCATCCACAAAACGGTTTGCATCGCTCTAAACCAAATTTGCTCAGAGCTTACGAGCTGTACCGTTACATTGTATGTCCTAGCCGAGTAATATGCGTTTTCTGTAATCCGGTTAGGTACAGAACCACCCCCTAAACGCTACACTAGCTACAGACGTCTGTGAAATGACGGAACAATTATTTGCTGTTGGTGGGCAAATGTGAAAACATGGGATATGCCGGACTATCCATAATCAACGCATATCTGAACACTTACGTGATAACATTGTCATATTAGTGTTAAGATGCAGTTGGATACTTTGGATGTAAAAGTATCAGCGGCACGTCTTTTCCGGAAAAATAATATCTCAATAAATGTGGATCGACTGTTCCGTATTTGTTTAGATTTGATCGACAATGAATTAGGTCTTATTCTTTTGAATAAGTTAACGAATTATTATTACAATATCAAATCTTGGATATGCGCAAATATGATGTTTGTATTCATTTCGGACGGGACACTTAACTTAATTGACACTAAAAATACCCGATGTATTTACTGATCGCTTAGGAATACAAAACAGCGGATTTTATTGATTGTTTTCAGGTCAATTGTGAGAAATTCATATTAAAATGGTGCATACAATATTTCATTATATCATGCAAATGTACTTGATATAACCTTTCAGGATCAACACACATAATTGGCAAGACAACATTGCCTCCCGCCCCGACAACCCCTCCAGTTCCAACAGAACCGCCGGTGCCAATAACAACCCCTCCAGTTCCAACAGAACCGCCTGTTCCAATGACAACACCCCCAGTGGAGCAAAGAGTGACAGATCCATCCACTGACACGTGTGGATGCATGGGGGAGATTAGCCCAATGATCACAAGCCTCACTAACCTCTCTCATTTCGTTGATGAAATGTACACCGACATGCAAGGTATGGCAACTTCATCAAAGAAGAAAGTTTACTTTCAAGAAATTCAGTTTAACTGTCAACAAAATGTTATTTATTCACACAAAGTGCCCAATAAACTGGACCGAATAAGTCATTAGAGACAAGTTAATGGTTATAACTAATAGTTCATCAGGTGGTCAATGAAAGAAATTGATATACATAATTTAAAAAATTATTCTTTTTATCCAATACACTACTTAATTAAAAAATTATACATCATTAAAAATTCAAATGAAAATCATGGAGAAAACTATTATTTGTGACAAAACTAAATATCTAAAATTTCAGACTTGACTATACCTATCATTTGCATCTTTGAATTGCACCACAATCGATTGAAATTGTTCCATGTTTTATTTTCAGTTCCAAGTCCATACCATTGTGATCAACCACCGCTCATTGAAAATGGCAATGTTGAGGTATGTAAAGATTCTTGTATATTTTTTTACTTGGGCTAAATATCATGTTATATTGTCTTTGCTTAAGTTCGAGGCTCATTAAACTATCATTTTATTCAAAATGATAAATCATATTTTAATAACAGCATGCATGGCAAAGTGACGTTCACATATTTGATGGGTTGGCGTCACTCATTGAAAGGCATAGGGTCACGTATTAAGAGGGTTTATGGTCACCTATTTGAGGATTTATGGATCACCTATTGAAAGGCATAGGGGGCACCTATTGATGGGCATAGGGGGTCACCTATTAGAAGGCATAGGGGGTCATGCATTGGAAAGCATAGTGGGTCACCTATTGGAAGGCATAGGGTCGAGGGTCACCTATTGGAAGGCATAGGTGGTCACCTATTGGAAGGCATAGGGGGTCACCTATTGGAAGGCATAGGGGTCACCTATTGGAAGGCATAGGGTAGAGGGCCATCTATTGGAAGGCATAGGGTCGAGGGTCATCTATTTGAAGGCATAAGGGTCACCTATTGGAAGGCATAGGGGGTCACCTATTGGAAGGCATATGGTCGAGGGTTACCTATTGGAAGGCATAGGGGTCACCTATTGGAATGCATAGGGTCGAGGGTAACCTATTGGAAGGCATAGGGGGTCACCTATTGGAAGGCATAGAGTCGAGGGTAACCTATTGGAAAGCATAGGGTCGAGGGTCACCTATTGGAAGGCATAGGGTCGAGGGTCACCTATTGGAAAGCATAGGGTCGAGGGTTACCTATTGAAAGGCATAGGGTCGCGGGTCACCTATTGGAAGGCATAGGGGGTCACCTATTGGAAGGCATAAGGGTCACCTATTGGAATGCATAGGGTCAAGGGTCACCTATTGGAAGGCATAGGGGGTCACCTATTGAAAGGCATAGGGTCGCGGGTCACCTATTGGAAGGCATACGGGGTCACCTATTGGAAGGCATACGGGGTCACCTATTGGAAGGCATAGGGTCTAGGGTCACCTATTGGAAGGCATAAGGGTCACCTATTGGAAGGCATAGAGTCGAGGGTAACCTATTGAAAGGCATAGGGTCGAGGGTCACCTATTGGAAGGCATAGGGTCGAGGGTCACCTATTGGAAAGCATAGGGTCGAGGGTTACCTATTGAAAGGCATAGGGTCGCGGGTCACCTATTGGAAGGCATAGGGGGTCACCTATTGGAAGGCATAAGGGTCACCTATTGGAATGCATAGGGTCAAGGGTCACCTATTGGAAGGCATAGGGGGTCACCTATTGAAAGGCATAGGGTCGCGGGTCACCTATTGGAAGGCATACGGGGTCACCTATTGGAAGGCATACGGGGTCACCTATTGGAAGGCATAGGGTCTAGGGTCACCTATTGGAAGGCATAAGGGTCACCTATTGGAAGGCATAGAGTCGAGGGTAACCTATTGGAAAACATAGGGTCGAGGGTCACCTATTGGAAGGCATAGGGTCGAGGGTTACCTATTGGAAGGCATAGGGTCGAGGGTCACCTATTGGAAGGCATAGGGTCGAGGGTCACCTATTGGAAGGCATAGGGGGTCACCTATTGGAAGGCATAAGGGTCACCTATTGGAAGGCATAGTGTCGAGGGTTACCTTTTGGAAGGCATAGGGTCGAGGGTCATCTATTGGAAGGCATAGGGTCGAGGGTCACCTATTGGAAGGCATAGGGTCAAGGGTCACCTATTGGAAGGCATAGGGGGCACCAATTGGAAGGCATAGGGTCGAGGGTCACCTATTGGAAGGCATAGGGGGTCACCTATTGGAAGGCATAGGGGTCACCTATTGGAAGGCATAGGGGTCACCTATTGGAAGGCATAGGGTCGAGGGTCACCTATTGGAAGGCATAGGGGGTCACCTATTGGAAGGCATAGGGGTCACCTATTGGAAGGCATAGGGGTCACCTATTGGAAGGCATAGTGTCGAGGGTCACCTATTGGAAGGCATAGGGGTCACCTATTGGAAGGCATAGGGGGTCACCTATTGGAAGGCATAGGGTCGAGGGTCACCTATTGGAAGGCATAGGGGGTCACCTATTGGAAGGCATAGGGGTCACCTATTGGAAGGCATAGGGGTCACCTATTGGAAGGCATAGTGTCGAGGGTCACCTATTGGAAGGCATAGGGGTCACCTATTGGAAGGCATAGGGTCGAGGGTCATCTATTGGAAGGCATAGGGGGTCACCTATTGGAAGGCATAAGGGTCACCTATTGGAATGCATAGGGTCAAGGGTCACCTATTGGAAGGCATAGGGGGTCACCTATTGAAAGGCATAGGGTCGCGGGTCACCTATTGGAAGGCATACGGGGTCACCTATTGGAAGGCATACGGGGTCACCTATTGGAAGGCATAGGGTCTAGGGTCACCTATTGGAAGGCATAAGGGTCACCTATTGGAAGGCATAGAGTCGAGGGTAACCTATTGGAAAACATAGGGTCGAGGGTCACCTATTGGAAGGCATAGGGTCGAGGGTTACCTATTGGAAGGCATAGGGTCGAGGGTCACCTATTGGAAGGCATAGGGTCGAGGGTCACCTATTGGAAGGCATAGGGGGTCACCTATTGGAAGGCATAAGGGTCACCTATTGGAAGGCATAGTGTCGAGGGTTACCTTTTGGAAGGCATAGGGTCGAGGGTCATCTATTGGAAGGCATAGGGTCGAGGGTCACCTATTGGAAGGCATAGGGTCAAGGGTCACCTATTGGAAGGCATAGGGGGCACCAATTGGAAGGCATAGGGTCGAGGGTCACCTATTGGAAGGCATAGGGGGTCACCTATTGGAAGGCATAGGGGTCACCTATTGGAAGGCATAGGGGTCACCTATTGGAAGGCATAGGGTCGAGGGTCACCTATTGGAAGGCATAGGGGGTCACCTATTGGAAGGCATAGGGGTCACCTATTGGAAGGCATAGGGGTCACCTATTGGAAGGCATAGTGTCGAGGGTCACCTATTGGAAGGCATAGGGGTCACCTATTGGAAGGCATAGGGGGTCACCTATTGGAAGGCATAGGGTCGAGGGTCACCTATTGGAAGGCATAGGGGGTCACCTATTGGAAGGCATAGGGGTCACCTATTGGAAGGCATAGGGGTCACCTATTGGAAGGCATAGTGTCGAGGGTCACCTATTGGAAGGCATAGGGGTCACCTATTGGAAGGCATAGGGTCGAGGGTCATCTATTGGAAAGCATAGGGTCGAGGGTTACCTATTGGAAGGCATAGGGGTCACCTATTGGAAGGCATAGGGTCGAGGGTCATCTATTGGAAGGCATAGTGTCGAGGGTCACCTATTGGAAGGCATAGGGTCGAGGGTCACCTATTGGAAGGCATAGTGTCGAGGGTCACCTATTGGAAGGCATAGGGTCGAGGGTCACCTATTGGAAAGCATAGGGTCGAGGGTTACCTATTGGAAAGCATAGGGTCGAGGGTTACCTATTGGAAAGCATAGGGTCGAGGGTCACCTATTGGAAGGCATAGGGTCGCGGGTCACCTATTGGAAGGCATAGGGTCGCGGGTTACCTATTGGAAGGCATAGGGGGTCACCTATTGGAAAGCATAGGGTCGAGGGCTACCTATTAGAAGGCATAGGGGGTCACCTATTGGAAAGCATAGGGTCGAGGGTTACCTATTGGAAGGCATAGGGTCGAGGGTCACCTATTGGGAGGCATAGGGGGTCACATATTGGAAGGCATACGGTCGAGGGTTACCTATTGGAAGCCATAGGGTCGAGGGATACCTATTGAAATGGTTAAGGGTCACCTTCTTAAGGGATGGGAGTCACCTATTGAGAGGGTTAAGGGTAACCTCCTTTAGGGGTTTGAGTCACCAATTGAGAGGGTTAAGCATAACCTAGAGTTGGTTGAGGGTAACCTATAGAATGGGTTGAGGGTAACCCATGGAAATGGTAGGGGACATATATTAAAAGGGATAGGGTCAATTTTTGGAACAGGGGGTCATCTATTGGTTGTGGAAAGGGGTTGGAATCACTGGTTGACTTATCGAAAGGGTCGGGGTAGCCTATTGGAAGGATGGGTTCGTTTATTGAGAGGGTTTGAATTACCTATTGAAGGGTTTGAGTCACCTATCTAAAGTGGTGAAGGTGGCCTATTGAAAGGGTTTGAGTCACCTATCTAAAGTGGTGAAGGTGGCCTATTGAAGGGTTTGAGTCACCTATCTAAAGTGGTAAAGGTGGCCTATTGAAGGGTTTGAGTCACCTATCTAAAGTGGTGAAGGTGGCCTATTGAAGGGTTTGAGTCACCTATCTAAAGTGGTGAAGGTGGCCTATTGAAGGGTTTGAGTCACCTATCTAAAGTGGTGAAGGTGGCCTATTGAAGGGTTTGAGTCACCTATCTAAAGTGGTGAAGGTGGCCTATTGAAGGGTTTGAGTCACCTATCTAAAGTGGTGAAGGTGGCCTATTGAAAGGGTTTGAGTCACCTATCTAAAGTGGTGAAGGTGGCCTATTGAAGGGTTTGAGTCACCTATCTAAAGTGGTGAAGGTGGCCTATTGAAAGGGTTTGAGTCACCTATCTAAAGTGGTGAAGGTGGCCTATTGAAGGGTTTGAGTCACCTATCTAAAGTGGTGAAGGTGGCCTATTGAAAGGGTTGGGGTCACCTAATGAAGGGGTTTGGGGTTACCTTTTGAAAGAATTGGGGGTTACCTTTTAAAAGGGTTGGGGGTCACCTGTTTAAATGGGTAGGGGCATATATTGAAAATGATAGGGTCACCTTTTGGAACAGGGGGCCACCTATTGAAATTGTTGCTGGAAGGGGTCGGAATCACTGACTTTTTGTGTATTGTAGTGTTTATTGTGCATTTTGTTTCTCTTTCAGGTGTTCTATAGAGGTAACGAGGCAGTGGCTAGTTATAGCTGTGGTGAAGGATTTGAACTATGTGGCGGTTTTTCTGAAATTCCTTGCACCGGTGACAATGTTTGGTCAAAAGCTTCCTTGGGACAATGTGTGAAAAACGAATGGTTTAACACTGTAAGCACCACTTACTTTATTTGAATTCTTTTAACATGTCTTAGCATGTTTATATGTGATAGACTTTCAGCTTTTATAATACACTGTAATGATAAATAAATAATTTCTAAATTTCATATATCAAGTTCATATTTCTGCTTTTAATATGTGAATCAAATGATCATTTACAGGATTGAACTTAACTATAAAGCCTTCTTTGTTATTTCTGAATAGGAAGTTTTAATCAAAAGAATACATAAACGCAGAGATAAAGTATTTATCATTTTGGTTTATTTTTAATTTTGTTCATCAAGTTTATTTTTAAAAAGCATTTGTAACTTAATTGATCAAAACAAGATAAATTAATCTGTTCATTTCTTTATCTGTAGCCTTTGATATGATATAAAGTATGTCATTTTGTGTACATGTATAACATCATAGCCAAGTCCAACTCTTACATAGTTATAATAGATGGGACACACAGGTGCAACATTTATTCATTTCATTCACCAGCAATAGTTAGTTTTCGCACCAAATTATGATCACAGCTTGTAGCTCTTATCCTTTACATGCACATGAGACACTTGTAACTTATTATATAAGCCAAAGCAGGCATTTTATGAAATGAATAAAACAATGATAACGTTAAGTCGTTATTGTTATACTAAAGTAATTTCGGAATACACAGGCACAAAGCAGCCACAGTGAAGCGTTAATTCAATTTTTTTTTCTATTCTCACGCTGAGCTTTAAGCGAGGCCGCAACATGTCCTAACTTTCTAAAAATCTTTTGAAGTCGCTTTTTGAAACTTGAAATGGGTTAGCATTAGAAAATTTATTTTTGGTATGTTAAGACAAGAATTTCGACTTTTATCAAATGTGAAGACACTCTTCTTTTTAGAGCATCTGTAACATAATGACATCTCTCGGTAAGTGTTTTGTGTGTATTTCGTGAAAGAAGTCCATGTGGCCTACAGGCAATTGTCGTCAACTTATTACTTATTTAGCAGGTCCATCAATTTTGCAAATCGGAAGCCATCCTACTTGTGTGATGGGTCCTCTTTATCACCAGAGTGATATGAATGTTTGATTACGTATGTGTCCCTTTATTTCAGAATACAGTGGATTTGGCCTGCCACTTAAGAAGTTACTCTGAAATCGAGTTTCGGGGCCGTGCTGTGGAGGGAATGTAAGAGAAACGTTTCTCATTTAACTCAATGTTACACATTGGCAAGGCAGATCGTGAAGGTTTACATAACACAAGTTTTCTTTGACTTGAAGTATTGGCTGTAGATGGACGATGATGATCATCATTAAAGAGCCGATTGACGTTGGATATAGAGAGGTTTAATCCGAGATTATGATTAAAAACCGAACATTGGAGCGGGGCAACCAATCAAACTTTTTAACGAAACTTACTATCGATCGCAATCTCAAAAACAGTTGCGAGTTGATGATTTTGTCATATAACAAGTATCATTGAAAATTGGACGTGTGATTGACTCTTTTAAGGTTTTAATTGAAAACAAGTATATATCCAATAATTGACATTTTAGAATGACTGTGAGATTTTTAAAATTCATTTAATGAATTATGACAATTACGTTCGCATCAAAGTTAAGAACAATATGTGACGAAAATCGCTAATCGGCTCTTAAAAGCACAAGTTGTACTGAAATAGTTTTAAACTTGAGGAAAATAAGAAATATGAGTTACTTGTTTTTTCCCAGAGTTTTTCTTTTCAAAAGATGTATTGTAAGTACGGCATAAAATTCATAAAATAAGTTGTGTATTGTTACTGTAAGATAAATTTGTACTTAATTATAACCTTCTGTCTTTGGTGTTCTAAATGAGTAGATGTCATTTAAACAGTCTGTTGTGACAGAAAATCTTTGTTAAATTGTGAATTTGACTTGACATGTTTTTCAGGTTTTACTTCGTATTCTTAAACGAAATGAGTAAACAAGAGCTTGTGGATGTGATTGTGAGAGTAAATGAGAACACCATATTGGGTGGTGGATCTGGCACTCAGCGCAAAACAGTAAAATCACCCATTCCACTTGTTGGCCTACTCACATGGCGAATCCGGCTCGAAGTTTGGAAGGAGGGTCACACCACTGAAGTAGGTCAAAATCTTTTTTCTGTAAAGATATGCCATGATGATTCGCAAAATAGAAAGTATTCCCGTCAATCTAAAATTATCTTACCTTCACGATTGAGTGGGCAGATCTTGTAGGAAATCAATTCTTATCAACGGTTTCGGCAACAGACAAGGTGATCATTTTACAAAAATGTCGTTGATTGCAAGTCCTACTTTAATCCTTTTATTGTTTGGTTTCCCTCAATGCAGCAAATAAAACGCTCCGTATACGCTACGTAGGAATGTATGACTTCAATTCCCTGCTTTAAAGTTGCAGTAGCACGTTTTTAGGGGGAATATAAGGTGATGTCAGGAAAATAAAAAATAATGATTTCAATTGAAATACAATGTATTTAAACTTAATTGAGCAGTAATAATTCAAATATATAACGTAAAGTTTAGCCATGCGATTCCTTTTTGTTACACAAAATGAATTAAAAGTGTTTAAAAAATGGCCACCAATGGATTGTATGTGAATCTTCATACTTTGTCCTCTGACTATGGATTATTGACTTGTGAAATGTGATTTCTGACACTGTCAAAATAATACATTTAACATTAACTTACAATTATCAGTGTAAAATTTAAATTATATAATTATCAAAAAACGTGCTACTGCCCCTTTAAAACGTTCGCGGTACAAACAAATTACCGTTATACTTTGTTCAGCGTAGTTACAGCTAAAAGTGCTTAAAGTGCATAAAACAATCGTAATGTAGATGGTAGCTGTCAAAGATTCAAACTTGATTACAACAAGAAACAAGGAAGCTGAGTAAAAGATGCTGAAAAATGCTGTTCATCCTATCTGCAATAGTACACACTCTTCTACTTTAAACTTTACTTACAGGATGCGAACCAAGGTCAATGTAACTTAATTAAGATCAATAGTTTTTTAATTAGATCATACTAATAATCAATCATTTACCGAAAAGGCGGGCCGTCCCGTTGAACTTTGACTTCTAAATAAGAAAAGATCAAACCATTGTTTTTTCGGTTTGATGATGGAAGAATTTTATCTTTTTTATTCGGAAAATGTCGAGCGACCACAAATAACATCTCAAAGAATAAGCCAATTCATGAAATTTTGTTTTAGGTAATGTTTTTTCTTTCTCAAAAGGTTTAAGGGTGTTTCATTTATATATAGGACAAGCACTGACTGCACCTCGCTCAGAAACTTACAAGTGAAAAAGTAATAGCATGTTTAATGTCAATACTTACGAAAACCTGCCTGTAATGTGAGAAAGTTGTTTAATGAAAAAACATTTTCTACATATTTCCTTCATAAAAATGTTCTTAACAATAGGGTAAATATTTTAACCAGAATTTTTTTTATTTTATTCAACCGATATATAATCATCTTGAAAATATTATCCCTATTAGTAACAGGTAAGTAAATTCTGCAGTCGTGACACTGTTACTTACAGGACCGAAGCTGGTGATCAATTCCTCAGATTACTCGTTTGTTGTTAAATTTTGGAACTGGGTGTGAATTGTTTTCCCTGTACACGAAAGGTCATCGGGACGATTTACATACTGGACAATGTTACATGGACAGTATAAACAAATATTGAACTGATTTATATAGATTAAACCCACGCCCTCAGACAAATGCACGACCACTGAGCTTACTTTTAGCTAACCAACTCGCTCATGCTATATATATATATTTGTAAGCAATAGATCTGTTTATATTGATAATAATACTTGACAAATATGTAAGAGACTTTTTCATCGTTGTGACAAGGCATAATGTACAAAAGAAGTGAAGGATATTGTGATTTCATCATGAGTATTTCATCAGTTTCAAAATGAAAAATTACATTAATATTCATAATTCAAAAAAGAATTCTCATATACCTTATCCATTGTGTCCAGTATATAAAGATAGCATTGGCCTCGATTGCCCTGCGGCTTGACTCAGCGAGTTTGGGCTCGAATCCCGCAAAAGACGTGACCCGATATAGAACAGGAATCTGTGTTATTGCACCATTCTCTTCCCACAGAGGCAGCTCAAGCGAGCAAGCCTCTGTTATATTACCGCAAGATCCCGGGCATCCGGCAGATTGCCCCAGCGGCATAAAGTCGTAACTTAGCTAAGTTACTTAGTAAGATAGCGCCCTTATTTTCAGCCAATGAAAACACCCTTTGGATATCTATATATAGTTTGGAGAATTCTTAACGGTCGTATAGTGACATGGAAAATATAATGCCTTAATGGTTATTTTAACCACAGAGTGAGAGGGAAATATTTGAAAAATCAGATATCGATTGTGTTTTTCATAAGATAGAAACTGTTTTATAATTGTGTACATTATCATTTGTTTTACGATAGATTTTATTTTACTAATCAACCAAAACTAACAAACAAGAAGTTTAAAAACCATGTTGTGTACAAAAAGAGTAATCTTCCCTGGATGTTAAATTTCAATATAAACCTCAGGTGTCATAATCGTGTCATTTTGGAGGTAATTCTTTTCTCGGGTAAACCTGCTTTCAATGTCACATCGCTTCTCACCGGGACATTCTAGAATATCCCAGGGACATTCTAGAATAATTTTTATTTTTACTTTACTTTTTTATATATTTTACATTTTATACAAGACTCAAAAGTTGTAAACATAACGAAACAAACAAAAGGATTTGTAAAATTTGAATTTTTAACAAATTCTGATTTAACGTTTCAAGCGGGATTCGAACCCGCAACCTCTATGTTGTTAAACAGCGCTCTTACCTCCTGAACTACCTGTTGTCAGCAAAAGTTCATGTTGTTGTGTCATCACTGACACTGTAATTATTATATACATAATGTTAATATATATTGAATTTGATTATAAAATCGTAACTATGCAAAGTGTATATTTAAAGTCTTTCGCGAAGAGCTGCTGTTAAACAGACAACTTGCAAGGATTGGCTGCCTTTGTGCGATACTTTCAGTGTTATTATATATTTTAATATTTTTACCGAGTTTTTCGTCCTTTCCTTCGCTTTATATGACAAACATTAACCTGTCCCTCGGGTTTTATTGAAATGTAAACATTCGGGGTCGGAGAAACCCTAGGGCCTACGGCCCACGGGTTTCCCCTCACCCCTCATGTTTACATTTCAATAAAACCCTAGGGACAGGTTAATATCCTTTACATAATAGCTTTGCCAAAGTATACGGAATTGACCGAGGTTTTACCACTGGCCACTTTTGAAACGGCGTCGCTGATTGCACAACTAACTTCGATTGTCTCCAATCAGATGTCTACCTTTCTATCCAATGTATTAGCCCACATATAACAGAGGCTAACTCTGGTATGACTGAGTTGCCTCTGTGGGGAGAGAATGTTGTTGCACATACATAAGTAAAATCCGAAATATACCAATGTTACAACTGTTCATTTTTGTATGTACACATACACTGTATGTATATATAATAAACATTGATGTTTTAACAGATTTATGTGAATGACGTTTTCGTTATGGACTTCAAGAGATTGACTCTAATAAAAGTGGCTGAACTTTCAATCGGACCTGGTTTTAGGACGGAGTATATAAAGATTAAGTACAATGGCCAAGAAGAATCGCCTAGGATACGTAAGTTGTTATAGTCATCTTTGATCCTTAAAGGGACATTAAGTGTTTTGATGTTTCTAATACAACATTTTATTCATAACACCTATGAATTATATCAATCGGTAGATAGATATTTAACTACAATTAGATATATGAGAGTATGCTTACAATACCGATCGCGACTATACTGTACAACTCGACTTATCGATCCTTTTGAGGTCTCTAATCCACGTGATTTTGACTCTGAATTTGGATTTCTTATCTATAAAATAATGTTTGGAAGTTAAATATTTATTGACAATATATTGAGGGTATATATAGAATACTTTTACACATTGAGATAATTTTAAAATCAGAACGTGCGATGTATGTTATAATGAGTGTATTTAGCCGAAAAGCCTTTATTGTTTAAGAAAGAATACTAAAATGATAAACATATTACTAATGACTAATTAACTATCAAATGGACTGCGGGTACGTTTTCGTCGTTTTGTTAAAGCACGAGTTTCTTTTCGGTACGAATTCCCGACGGGAAAAGTTTCATTTTGGGTACGAATTCACCCACAGCAACCATGACCACAATGCTTTGCGAGAGAAAGTTATAAACTCGATCTATTTATATCCTTGGGAAACACCTCTTCTAATTATTTCGATTTCTAAGCTTATTTCAGGTCAAACTAAATGGTGATAATTTGTGTGTATATGTTTCAATGATATAGATTTTTAGCCATATTCTTAAATTTATATCAAAACACTTAATGTCCCTTTAATGATACAAGTATCCTCTTATTGTCATATGGAATTTGTTAAGACAATAAAGGAAGTAAATTAAGTCACTTCCTTAAAGAAATTAAGCCAAGCGATGCTTAATGTTTAACTCTATAATTGATGCGTTTGGTGTACTAGGTACTACGACATGTACTACAGAACGGCGGAATAGAAAACCAAAGAATGCTAATTTTTTTAAATAATTAAAACTGATTCACTTATGATATATTGTTTCGATAAGGCAACACATTAAATCATAAAACTACCAGTATGAAATAAACTTTAGGGATGCTTAACGGCACTGGCCCACAGCTAAATTTGTACATTGAAAGAGATGTACAGATTACTCTTGATATTAAATAAACCAATCTATATTTTCCGTCTATAGTGCAAACTCACTCGAGCTTTTTGACATCCCTCGATGATTCGGCCCTCTGAACTTATTTATTATTGATTGCATAATAGAATGATAAGTATTTCATTGCATCAGTAGCTGTAGAACGTTGTTGAAATTAAATGCTTACGTATGCAATAAAAAAGCTAAATTGAGCCCGAAAGTGTGCTATATGGCCTTAATAAATAGATGTTATAGAAGTAATTAATTTACTGAGTACTAACAACTTTAGAACGGTACAATCGAAGCAATTTTATGCAATTTCTCAATAAAATAAATCTTAGAGATATTCAATTACTTTATAAAATATGTAAATTGCGCCATGAGTACTACGGCAGAAACTTATGGATGGTAAAATCAAAGCAATTGATTACGATCGTTGGCTAAAATCGAAAAATTATTGACCATCCCCTATCACCATATATGATTAAAATGACTTTCGTACATCAGTATTATTACATGATGAACGCTCAGCGCATAGGACTAATGGTTCGAAATGGATTTTGTCTTTTGGATACAAGTTGAAGCTATATGCAAGTAAAAAACAATGATTTCATTGTCCACAAGTTATAACTGACTTACAACTATAATTCTCTTTAGATATTAAGAAAAATGAACAATTTAGAGCACAAGCAGTATGTTGTCTTATTTGCATGTTTTGAGTGGCTCTGTTAAAGCTCTGTGGTAAATGATCTGAGTGATCAGTGAAATTCTCTACCTACAATAATTCCACAGGCAATTGCAAATAATCAATACCTAAAAGGATATACAATATGGATAATTATACCTCCTCTCCCATACAATAGGCTGAAGGACGGACAGTCGCTATTTTGTTCAATGACGTTTAATCGCGCCATTGGTCCATTTTTTTGTTTAAATCTAATATTATACATATTGTCACCTGCCTAACTTACTGCAAACATATTTAAGCTTTCCTACTAAACATGAACACATGATCAATAGCATCTGCTAGACAGGAACCCTTGAAATTATGTTTATGCAAGTGGATTGTGGAAAACGACAAGATTTTTAACTCCTCGATTTAATTTTGACGAATCAGTGTTACTTCCGTCTAGGGTTTCTGTCCCGCCGGAAATTGGAAAACTAGGTGCCAGTCTACCCTTAAGGCTTGTGTAAAGGGCAGGGCGTATTGTTGTTAATATTGAATATCCTTTTAAATATTGAATATTTAATTTTTTAGATGTTTGACATTCTTCATTGAGGGTATATTTTGCTGAAAATATCCTTGGGTTTTGTTTGGTATGAACGTAACATTACAACAGGTTAGGATCATTTCATAATATATTTTCAGGTCATATATCTTCAAACATTGCACATCTGAAACCAGTATTCGCCAGTAGCCATGAAGGATCATCAGATGCGGATAGAATTACCGACGGGTACGCATACCGTGAATTGGGAGATGCTTCCTGCTGGTCCGTGGAGCCGGATGATTCGCAACCATGGCTTCTCATTGATCTGCGGAAAGAATTCTATGTTTCGTACCTGGTGTTCTCCACGTTGGAATGTGTTGGAGAAACATGCCGTAAAACAACTTTGACTCTTTTTATTAATGGTTTCATTCATGGACAGTTGTAGTTGATCTTTTAATTATCAATTTTAATCATAGTCATAGACACGATATCATGTCATAATGAAAATGATGAGAACATATGAGTAATGCTAAATCAGAATTGTTTCTTCAATTTGGAATAAGTCACACGTAAAATAAGTAAGTTTTCATTCAGAAGATATTCAATGATGGTAACGTTCTCGAAACCATCTGAATGAAAACAATGGACATATTCCTCCTTTTAAATCCACCTCTAGTGAGGAAATGACAATATCATGATTGTTGCCCTTCTCATATTCTCCAGCCAAAGGTGTGGGAGAGTTCAAGGTCACGTTGTCCACTAGGGACCCAAGGGAGGGCGAGATTCAGAGAACAGTTTGTGGACACGCTTCAAACGAATACCTACCTTCAAGCAGTCAGACATTAACCTGCCACAGAGGAGTGACAGGACGCTTCATCTACATAGCCTTTGAGGTGCCTTACAATAAGCAGACAACAGTCTGTGAGGTGGAGGTGTATGGAGGCGTTGCTTCTAACTCAGGTAGGCACACACTGCAATACATACCCACGTTCTCTTTAGGCCAGCGTTTGCATATGAGTAAACCGTTCAATATACAATGTATGTAAATTGGTTCAGATGTGCAAATCTCGCCAAATATTAAGAATTTTGATTTGTTTTATGACGTCCTACCTCTATGATGCGTAAAACGAATTACAGCACAAAAAGGTGCATTATGTCGACATCAAAATTGACTTAAATATTCACATCTTTAAACTCATTGAGCTAAATCCCAAACGTTCTGTGGAAGAAACAAAGTGTCACTAGATCTGCGCGCGTTTCATGAATCGAACGGGTTATTGTTTAGGTTTGAATCTATCGTATAATATAGGTAGTTTGGTAGTTTACTCGCCAACTTAAATCAAACTTTATTAACGTATTCATGCAACCGGTCCAATTGTAGAAGCTGAAAAAAGACACACTTTTGGTCAGACACCTGCAGCTCCATTGCAATTGTTCACCGTATGGATAGAACACTTTCATTGAAATCTTATTGGACTGTCACCTTTACTGCACTGCGCTTCTGATCTGAAAACCGAGCAATTTTTGTCAAATCAAGTGATTTTTTAATTTATCACCTTCCACGTATTTGTCCAATCAGAGTCTCGTTGATGTACATGAAAACCCCGCCGACATCTCCCTATCATCGCTGATTTGCTCTAGTATAAAGATCCACGGTTATACCGGATCGGTTTAAACCCACTAGTTACACCAAGTTTAGAGCTAAACTACCTCTTAACCATGAACGATCATACGGCCCAGGTTTTTCTCAATTCTACCGTGGCGATTTAATCATGAACTCTTCCAGATAGCGAAATACTGTTTGTTAAAAGCCAGAATCGAATATTCTTCACCCTCATGGTAGATTGTTTATGACGTCCAAGACGACAACATAAAGAGACTCATGCTTGTCAAAAATGCTAGTGCGTAAGTGCAGAAGCGTGTCCCGAGTAATTTCAACTTCATGCGTAGAAAAGCAAATATCATAGAATGTGTCAAACGTTTTCGTTTATAGAGTGGTCCCCCTTCTCCTGCCCTGATCCGCCAATAGTAGAGGGCGCGTCTCTCACGCTGTCCTACACTCACAACGAGGCTATCGCGACCTATATGTGTGACGAATCCTACGTTATGTGTTCTGGAAATGATGTCATACGTTGCCAGGACGAAACCGGGTGGTATGACAGTCCCGGGGTTTGCACGAAAGCAGTGTATGAAGCAACGAACGGAGTTACTGTAGGTCTATTTTTTCAAGAAGAGTTTAAATTCCCAAGATATTTAAAGTTTCAGTGAAAAAGTTTCTTCTACCTAAAGGATTTCTTTTAACAATATGTGTTATGTACAATGTATTATTCTTCGAAAAAAGTTAAATTACAGCCACGATTTTTGTTTGTCCATTTTTGCTAAACAAACATTCGTTAACGCTCTCTAGCATTTTGATTTCTTATTTCTCATTTCTAATTTCTGTCTTTTCCCAATCAATATTTTTTTCAAAATGTGTAACCATCATAGCGACAAAGATAATCTTACATAACCCAACCATGCAAACTGACAAGAAAAACTATATATGGCAATTTAAGTGTGAAAACCTTTCAAAAATTTGAGTTAGGGAAACAGATTGGAATAGTTTATATAGAGTTTATACGTTCGTTTGATAACATTTGATCGACAGTTACTTTAATGATGTTTTCAGGTGAATGAAATGCATATCTGTCCATTACGTCTTGGATCTGCTCTTGAAATGTGGCTCACCTTTACAGACGGGTACTGCTTCCTTCCTTTTACATTTATTTTGTAACCAGGTAAACATGGTAAATGGGGCATTTGAAAGGAGAGCATTTTATTACCAAAGGCATGGCTGTTTCCATTCAGTCATGTAAACACTGTGAACTAGTTATGTTTTAATGAAACTCAACTTCCAAATATATTGTTTTCTTTGATCAGATGTTCTCTGATAGTATAGGTTCGAAATTTCTTGTATGAAAAGTTAATTTAAAATGTTACTGCCTTAAAAGTACTAAAATATTGTCTTTCAACATGATATTACATGGAAAGGTATAACTTAATTTACAGAATAGTGTATACCAAAAAGAGGTTTTGATGATGAATTTAGGTGATGATGATATATGCATTTTCAGTAAAAACATCCCAGAAGATCTATCACGTACTGTGAAGTGGTAGAGTTTTTGGTTCAATGTTGAACAATTTCTCAATACCAATTTTCATTGTAATATCATGTTTACAAAATTAACTTTTGTATTTGGAGTAGGCATAATAATCGCTCCAGCTCAGGTATGTTTCACAAATTTAGCAAAATGCACTCTTTTGGGGTATTTATCAAGCTTTTGAAGGAATCCTGCTCAATAGAACATTCCATTTCTAAAAAAAAATCAATAAGGCCTAAATTAGTTCAATGTAAATTTGAAAAACTAATCAGACTTACTATTAGAAAATGGTTAATTCGCATCTGATGCTCAATGAAGCACCATAAAATACCCCTCAGTACTATGTCAACATCTAGCTCACATACTCTTGTTTACTTATTTTGTATTTCAGGTTACACTCTTTGCTAGAATTGTATTGCTATATTGTTGTGTAATTACTGTATTGCCTTATCTATGATAATTGATTTGTATACTATGTATTGAAATGGAATATGACGAAACGTTAAACAAATATTTAGCTTTTAATAACAAATATAATTATATAACTTTTTAAACAAAACAAACTCAAACAGGGATAAGGGTACATATACTGTATATACCTTTAATATCGAATCTTTTCCCGATTTGCAGCTACGAGATGGTTTTTTTCCAAGGGGACTTTTTGCTGCTTTATATTGAAGAAATTGGAGCAAACACTCAGATAAAGCATGAAACGTTTGGTGATAATCCGATCATACAAAAGCTACCGCCGATTGTAAGGGATAAAGAAATACACCTCGTGTTTTACTCATTATCCAATCATTTTCTGGTGAGTTGACAGAGGCAAGATTATTATTTCATTTATAAAGGATACTAAACGAGTTCCTATGTAAAATATATTTATGTTTAACGAGTAAATAACGACAAAAAACTTCCCTTTGTGTCATTTAGAGGAAGTTATATATGTTATGGATAAGACATGGTCACCGGGCATTATTAAGAATAAAGGATGTTTGCCCAGGGGATTCTGCATCCTTTATTCTTAATAATGCCGACGGACCATGTCTTATTCATTTTATAACCCGCCAAATAGTTATAATTACATTGATATGACCGATAATGTGAAAGGATTGGAAAGAACAGAGGAGGCCGTAAACTATCAAACAATGCGTTATTAGAGGACCTAGCATATTAACTGTATCAGTCACGGGGGCATTGTTGTCCGGATTCACGACATCAATCGAAATGACGTCATGGATAACCTCGAATCATATGCTTATGTTACAAACAAAAACATCGGTTTGAGAGTTTATTCTAACCGTTGAGCGTATGAATATAACAAGAATCGGTGTTATTGGTTTGAAATATAAAATTTCTGGACATCAGTAATCGTTCGAAACCTATCATACGTTAAACAAGTACAAATATATTGTGAAAGAATCCCAACGCCGTCGGTTTTAAACTAAATTTGCGGGTGTTGAATAACAATTAATCCCGGAAATTTTACAAACGCAACTATTTATCTTCTAATTCATAATTGATAGTCACTTGACACTTTGACAAATCATCATTAAATCGTTGGAAAATATCTATATCATATAATAAACATCCAGTGACTCCATTCTAAAGGGACACTTTTTTTCGTTATTTCTCCTCTGTTCTGATACAATTTCGCTTCCAGTTATCAGGCAGCTATCTAGATTACGTCCCTCTGCCCCGGGTAAATATCTTACTAATGCCCTCTGCCCCGGGTAAATATCTTACTAATGCACTCTGCCCCAGGCAATTATCTTAATTATTTCAAATGATATAACTGTTTTTCTTGATAAAGTGTAAACTTACTATTACTTTTGAAAAATAACACAAATTTTATTTTACTACTGCAAACGTTTTTGGCGTTTCATTTATGGAACCGAGTTCCGCTGTGACCATGTTTTGAGACACGTTCTGATTCTCAAGATACTTCATTTGAATTTCATACGACTCATAACACACTTTTGATATAAATTTAAAACATATGAAAGTTGAACCAAATGTTTAAGATACATGACAATAATAACATTCAAGGAACTTGACCAAGTTCCTTATGTTTGTGTCAAATCCGAAGTAGCACATACCATATACATGAATACTAGACTAAGTCATGTATGCTTTCAACCATTTCAGCTCAAATCTAAACGCTTTTGATAAGTGTTAAGAAATTACAGTATGCCGATTGAACATGACATTATTTGATTTTCAATCAGAATGTTGTCACTCTGTTATACTGGTTACTATAGATATCATGATACTCTTCAGCAACATTGACTATTTATCGATGAATTTACTACAATAAGTCCTAGAAGAAAGTATTTGTGACTGGTTTCAAACCCCTCGTCAAGCGGTAATCAAGATATTCACAAGGGGGAAATGGAAATTTAATGTCGACGCCTTGTCAAAACATTGAAACGTGAACGTTTAAAATGTAGCTCGTTTCTGGTTGGTTTTGGCTTCAAAGGCACAGCGAGAAAGTGATCAAAAGTTTTTCTGTTTTTCTGTTTTTCCGATGGACTTATGCCATGGCATGGTGTCCGTCCGTTCGTCTGTCTGTAAACTTTGTGCATTTTCGACTTCTTCTCCAGAAGCATAAGGCCTAGAAAGTTGAAAGTGTGTGTACAGACTTCTTGACCAGTGAAAATTCAAAATTGTAGCTTTAGTGGCCCTGTTGCCCCTTATAAGGGCCACATGGGTCACGCCCTAAACACCCATTTTCATCTTCTTCTCCAGAAGCATAAGGCCCAGAAAGCTGAAACTTTGTTTGCAGACTCCTTGATTAGTGAGGATTGTAATTTATATAAGGGCCACATCCTACCAAGGGGGGAACCACATTTTCCACACCCTAAAGTAAATTTGATATGAAGCCTGATGAGCTACAGAGCCAATGGCTCTTTTTTTATTATTTCTATTTCTGTCTATTTTTTTCACTGAAACAAGAATGGGAAATAACAAAAATTCCCTGTCGTCGCATTCCTTTGCCTGTATGTAAAGATTTTTAGCTCAAGTGGCCTATAAGGCCCGATGGGCTAATGGCATGGCATGGTGTCCGGCGTCCGTCCATTCGTCCATCCGGCCGTAAACTCTGTACATTTTCGACTTCTTCTCTAGAAGCATAAGGCCTACAAAGCTGAAACTGAAACTGATCCTACCAATGGGAGAACCACATTTGCCACACCCTAAAACAAAATTAATAAGAAGCCTGATGAGCTACGGAGCCAATGGCTCTATTTTTTATAATGTTCTCTGGCTTTTAAAGTTTAGCAATTTAACACCACCATACAAGATAACACGGTATCAATGTGAGGTCAATTGATTTTTGAACTTAAGAAATTACAGACAATCACTCTTGATATTTCAGATAAAAATAGATGATGAAGTATATTACAAAAGCACAAAGGGTCATTTTTACTTCGACCATGACATCATGATCATTCACAAGGACACTGTTGTGAGAAAGGCAGTCTATCACCCAAGCGTGATGAAAGCATTTAATAGAGGTAAGATTTAAAAACCAACCTTAACAACATAAACAATTTTATGTTTCTTAAGTTACATGTTCTATATTCAAATAACTGTATCGTTTTGAATTTCCTTTGTTTGGAAACAAGCGTAGGCATTCTGTCAGGAGGTACACGTGCTCATATAGTAACGGTATTGATACAGAATGTCTTTGAGTCCATGAAAGACAAAACATTTGATAATCTAATTTGCAACAGCCGTGAGAGCCTTTAGTATCACTCATTATTCTAGAGGTCAAAATATTTTCAGATCGCCAATATCAAACAAAATCAGTTGTCAGTTGACAGATTTGTAAATGTGTCAAGAATGTTTTTAAATTGGAATTTTGCTATCCGAGAATATGTTATGGACGCTTCATACAATCTATATAACGATGCTGAAATTTTTTATTGTTTCTAAAAATAAACCTACAACATGTACATATTTGGAATAATTAAAACATTTTTTTTTAAATTTACAATAAAGGACACAGGTCAACTGCTAAATAATTCACTGAAATCGTTATAACACGTTGGTAATGTTGTTTTTCACCTTTTCCAATTAATTTCACATCTACTCCAAATCATCGAAGGGAAACCATTTCGGTACCGGTAGGTAACCACTTAATCCATAATCATATGTTTATCAAATTCTTTCAACCGTGCTACTTTCCCTTTAAACTAACGACACCCTGATAAATCGTCTATTTCTCGCCCAAAAAATATTGGTATCTTTGCTAACAATTCGTAATCACTAAAAGTTTTTAATTGAGAGAAACTGATATTGTCATTACTTCTTTGAGTGTCATTAACATGTTCTTCTAGGAACAAATTCCCGAATTCAGAAAAAAGAGGCTGTAATCCGTAGTACCTGTACATATATATATACAAAAATCTTTTCAACATTAAGTACATTATATCAAATTGACATGGGTGGTAATATGGTATACATTCTCAATCCAATGGAACAAAATTGCAAAACAACAGAACAATTAGATATATATATTGTCATGTTATTATTTTTTACATAAGGAAAATAGGTTATTTGTTTGATTTGAGCAGAAGTCCTTGACTTTGACCTTGCCATTGTTGAGAGCGGACGTTACGTGACCTCAACCTTCTCGTCTGAGCACCGCGTGTACGATGCAGTGGACACGATGCTGGAGTCGTGCTGGATAGCTAAACCCAGTGACAACAAACAGTTCCTGCTGCTCGATCTAGCAAAAGAATTTTTCATACGAGAGGTCCACGTGCTACCACGACTTGTCTCGGGGGGTATACAAGTTTTCTAGACTTTAGAGATGTCTCGTTGTTGCGATTTGTCTTTGTTACGAAAATAGTTCCACTGTAATATTCAACCGAGCGGAAGAACTCGAGTGTCACAAATAATGAATGTAATCTATAGGTTTTTCATGTCACTTTTAATATTTTGAGAAGTAAACATATGGAAAACAGGCATCTGTTTGATATTTCATTGCTAGTTTCATTGAAAAAGATCGGATGTTATTACCATTGAAAATGACAATAAGTTGATCATATCATAATCAAAATATTTTTTTCCCGAGATGTAAGACGTTGCCATAAAGTTTGAATCATAATTTTCATCAATAGTTGAATTCAAGCTTAAACAAATATCCTATCTGGTTCTATAGATGACTTGAATTTGGCACTTGGTAAGACGGCGTCTGGGAGCGCCAATGTGGATGGAAATTCAAATGCAAGCCACGTTGTTGATGGCGTGCTAAAGACTCTGCCGAGCCAAGGAAGTTGTTTCTCTTCGTCTACAGACGCCTGGTGGATGGTCGACCTAGGAAAACCAGTCACCGTCAGTAGTGTAGCCATTCAAACTCGCACGGACGGTAACGGTAAATCATCCTTCTTATTCCAAATTAACATCTGAGTGTATAACTGTTTCTAAAAATTGCTTCAACAATTTGTTCAAGGATTGTTTGTCGAAATTATTTTAATCATGGAGACAAATGCGTCATTCGACCATTGTTATTATAACGATATGTACCTTTACGTAAACTTATTTGCTGTATATATTGTATAGGTACAGTTGCGCATCCGTTGAGTTGAATTGATTATGCACGAAACCACATAGA
The DNA here is from genome assembly GCA_916613615.1 of Steromphala cineraria. Taxonomy (NCBI): domain Eukaryota; kingdom Metazoa; phylum Mollusca; class Gastropoda; order Trochida; family Trochidae; genus Steromphala; species Steromphala cineraria. Next base: position 14,886,327 of record OU744724.1, on the reverse strand, counting down.
CACTAGACTGGTATATATAATTTGATATGGTGCGTTGATTAGAACGAATGACCACAGTGCATAAAGTCGATAATAAAAGCACACGTTGAACGCTTCTTGGATGACTTTTGTTTATATCGTGTTGTAAATTCCTAAATGACGTTTTGATGTATTCTTTTATTATTTCTCTGTGACGAATTTCAGTTAAGTTATTTCCGGCAGTTATTGCTCGTGCTTTCCTGAGTTTTCTGATGTGCCATAAGTATTTTAAAAACAGTGGAAATGTGCCTTTAAGTTGCACATGCACATTGTAATATTTATAGTTCAAATGATTGAAATTCATTAGAAATATTTTATTGCATAAATGTAAATCCAACAGCTACTCAGACCGGTGTATTCAATATTATTCCCGAGCAGATGGGAAGGTGCCTTTAAGTTAAGCCACCTTTTTATGTTGCAGCGGAACACCATTCACAAATTGTCGTGACTGTTTATGAACTCAACCCATTTGGAAGCGTCGAGGCGACGGATTTACTATGCTTTGAATACAACAGCATTTTACCTCCATTTAAAAGAATATCTTGTGAATCTCCTCAAGTTGGACAATTTGTGAAGATAGAGAAGATGACGGGAGCCACATCAAGTGCATTAACATTGTGTGAAGTTGAAATTTATTCAGAACCAGGTATGAGTATTTAATTTAAATCTACTATATCATTAAGTAAACTTATTCAATCCCTATGATTAAGATTAAGTAATTCTAAGGAATTGTGACATTTAAAAAAATGTAAACTGAACATGAACATCAATATTTTATTTAGTAAGATTTTTCGTATTTTTGTAGAATATCTATTGTGGTAAACTATATGTTTACAATTCACAGAGAAAGGCAATAGAATGCTAATTGTGGTAAACTATATCTTGACGTTTCACAGAGAAAGGAAGTAGAATGCTAATTGTGGTAAACTATATCTTGACGTTTCACAGAGAAAGGCAGTAGAATACTAATTGTGGTAAACTATATCTTGACGTTTCACAAAGAAAGGAAGTAGAATACTAATTGTGGTAAACTATATCTTGACTTTTCACAGAGAAAGACAGTAGAATACTAATTGTGGTAAACTATATCTTAACGTTTCACAGAGAAAGGAAGTAGAATACTGATTGTGGTAAACTATATCTTAACGTTTCACAGAGAAAGGAAGTAGAATACTAATTGTGGTAAACTATATCTTGACTTTTCACAGAGAAAGGCAGTAGAATACTAATATTGGTAAACTATATGTTGACAATTCACCGAGAAAGGAAGTAGAATACTAATTGTGGTAAACTATATCTTAACGTTTCACAGAGAAAGGAAGTAGAATACTAATTGTGGTAAACTATATGTTGACTTTTCACGGAGAAAGGCAGTAGAATACTAATTGTGGTACAATCAATCTTTATTTCTGTACTTATAAGGCCACATGCCTGTAATACATTCAAGAGTAGATCACATTACAGATTTTGTTCTGGTACAATGTTTTTTCTGTATAACATTGCATAGTGAATAAACATTGCAAGGTTCTGTAGTACTCGAGTATTAGTATTTGCTAACAATGATAATAGTTTTGTTACACTAGGGTACATGTAATAGTATGATTTAATGTATTTCGTCCGAAGACTTTTATAAATTGGGCAGATTGACAAGAAATGTAGCTCATCTTCGACAGCATTAACATTACAAACTTGGCATATTCTGTTATTTCTTGCAATGCCTACATATCTGCCAGTTTCAATAAACAATTCATGGGATGAGTAACGAAAACGAGCTAAGGCAGTACGACACTTTTTTACATCAACTTTTAAAAGATAACTTTCAAGACATATTTCATATTTCCATTGTCTATAATATAGACATTTAGTTGATAGTGACATGGATTCTGACCAGGATTGCAGGTATATGTCTTTCATTCTTTGTGTAAATGAACTAATAAACTGTGGTTGTAGATCTACACTTTGGCTGTGCCAAATATGCCCATATCCTGTTTTGTTGAGTATCTCTCTAATATCGGTCACCCAATTACTTTTACCATTATTATCATACAGTTTCATCATATCATAACATTTCTTGGGAAATCTGTGACAGTGCATATTCAATAATCTTATCCAATATTTAATAGCTCTAATAGAGGAATAAATGAACAATGGAAATCTGCCTAATTCTCCGTAAACCATCGTGTTACATGTGGTTGTTTTAACACCAAGGAACTTTTTACATGCATATAAATGTATCCTTTCAATGTTATCATATTGTTTTAATCCCCATATTTCACCATACAAAAGTATTGGGCTTATCTTCATATCAAATATTTTGAAAAAGGTGTTAAATGACATGTCACCTAAAGATCGCATGTTTCTGTAGATACCTATAAGAATTTTCAAGGCTTGTGTTGAAGCCTGTTTCGTGTGGTGGGACCAATAGAGGTGATTAGAAAAGTATACCCCTAGATACTTATAAGCACTGGTAGTTTGGAGGGATTCTCCTTTATAAAACCATTTCTCGAGTTTTGACAGTTTTCCCCCATTCTTAAAAACAATGATTTTGGTTATTCTCTGTTGACACACAATTTGAATTGCTCGGAAAATGTGTCTAATTCATCGATTTGTTTCTGTAAACCGCTAATGGTACTTGAAAACAGTACAATGTCATCTGCAAAAAGTAATAGAAATAATTGCACTGTGTCCGGGTGGAGTTGGATCCCATTCGTACACGTGTTACATATTTGCTGAGCTAATTCATTAATGAAAAAACTAAACAGGAAGGGGCTTAAAATACAGCCTTGTCTAACGCCAAGTTGACTAATGAATGGTTCAGATATTTCTTGGTTATTTCTAACACGTACCTTAACATGTTGATATATACTTTTCAGCATGTTATTCATTTTACTACTTATTCCGTGCGTTTGGAGAATATCCCAAAGTTTATTTCTCTCTACCGAGTCAAAAGCTTTTGCAAAGTCTACAAATAACGCATAAAACTTTCCACCCTTTGAGCTCAAGTATTTTTGTATGAGGCTGTGTAGAATAAAGATATTGTCTGTTGTTGTGTATTTTTCCCGGAAGCCCGCTTGTCCTTCATATATTTTGTCCTTGAGAAAGGAAGTAGAATACTAATTGTGGTAAACTAAATGTTGACTTTTCACAGAGAAACACAGTAGAATACTAATTGTGGTAAACTGTATGTTGACAATTCACAGACAAACGCAGTACAATACTAAATATTGGTACACAACATGTTTACAATTCACAGAGAAAGGCAGTATAATATTAATTGTTGTAAACTAGATGTTGACTAATCACAGAGAAAGGCAGTAGAATACTAATTGTTGTAAACTAGATGTTGACTATTCACAGAGATAGGCAATAGAATAGTAATTGTTGTAAACTAGATTTTGACTAATCACCGAGAAAGGCAGTAGAATACTAATTGTTGTAAACTAGATGTCGACTAATCTCAGAGAAAGGCAGTACAACAATTTATACTAATATTGGTAAACAACATGTTTACAATTCACAGAGAAAGGCAGTAGAATACTAATTGTTGTTAACTAGATGTTGACTATTCACAGAGATAGGCAATAGAATAGTAATTGTTGTAAACTAGATTTTGACTAATCACCGAGAAAGGCAGTAGAATACTAATTGTTGTAAACTAGATGTCGACTAATCTCAGAGAAAGGCAGTACAACAATTTATACTAATATTGGTAAACAACATGTTTACAATTCACAGAGAAAGGCAGTAGAATACTAATTGTTGTTAACTAGATGTTGACTAATCACAGAGAAAGGCAGTAGAATACTAATGGTTGTAAACTATATGTTGACTATTCACAGAGGGACATCAGTACGACTTCTCCGTTGATATCTACTCCACCTCAACCGAGAGAGGAAACGGGAAACGCTGTGGGAGTCACGCTGGAGAATTCGCTACTGGTCCTATCATACTGGCCTGTAATGAACACACTGTTGGAAGATACGTCATGATTCAAAAAGACAGGATTGCAGAAAATGACCAGATGAACATCTGTGACATAAAGGTTTATGGGGACAAAGTTGTTGAAAAAGGTACATGTCTTTGTATGTAATTGATGTATGTTATAATTGACATTTCTTACACACGTGGTGAACGTACAACTGATGACATACTAATTTTGTTCAACACACGTGTGTCGTATCGCGTTGAATTCTGTGGTCCTAACGTTTCTCACCCAAGTAGGAACGTACAATTAATCTCGATCAACACAAGTGTGTCGTATCGCTTTGAACTTCTGTAGTTCCACTACTTGTTACACCCGGGGTAATGTACAACGTATGACTCGCTAACATTATACGACGCACGTATATCTATCGCGTTGACCTCAAATTGAATAGATTAAATTTTAATTTGATTTAATAACCAATGACTTCTCATTTAGCGTCAACGTAAAACGGATATGTTTTTAAAAATAAAAACAAACATTAACTTTCTGATGTAAATACATTTAAAGCCTTAATTGGGTCAGATTAATCTTTAGAAAGTTATATATTTGATCAGTTTGTAATATCTATTTTATGAAACATGTAACTATCAACGCAATAAATCAAACACATCTTAGCTACTGGTTTGAAGGGAATCTCAAACATAACAAATTTTGCATAGTAAAACCTAAGTTCCATCGTTTCTAAATCATAAACATATCACCCGAACGCAACTTTGAAGTTGTCTTCAAGTTGCGACCGCTGCACGAGAAATTCGGCCACGTGCGTCTCGGCAGTGATAGATTTCAGGCTACATGCGGCATTCTGACTTGAGCGTCCCTGTTGGAAGGACGTGTCAGAGTCACTTTAGAAATAGATACTTTTCGCTCCTAATACTTTGATTAGATTACTTTGTGCTCAATTGTTACAAACAATTGCAATATAATACAAACTACCATCTAGTTTGTTATACAAATATTCTTAGAGAGTTCATAGTACTCTGATATTACTACTGAGAGTACCTTTTCGATTTCAGTGTATATTCTGTTGTAGATAATTGACAAATATGTAAATAATACCTCGGGTTTCGCATATTAGGTTTCTTTTCTCATTCCCATCCGTATTTTCGTCAGTTAATAAGTGTTATCACGTTTAGTTGTTTGGTTCTTCAATACAAAACTCATAGAATAATAAATGTAATCACGTTTAGTTCCTTGCCACATAACAGTTTCGATCATACATTCTTTTCTCTCTCACAACGCTCCTTTCCGTCTTTCGATTCTTTTCTGCCTGGTCTGTCCACATTCTTTGGAGTGTGTTGAGGGCTGAAAAGTATTGCAGACAACACAGTTAAACCCCAACTCACTCACGCATCGAAATCTACTTTCTCTCTCTTTGTATCACGCTTCCACATTCGCCGTCGTCTACAATATTGCCCAAGCGGAGCTAAACAAAAACTCACTCACTCACCCACATTCGTCTAGAACTATAATCATCCAGAACATTTGGTAGCAGAGCGTGGTTTTCATATTGTCATGCACACTACGCTGTATTCACATTTTTAGTTTGCTCAAAAGGTTAATGTTAAACTTTGAAAACAAACATTGACAGAAATATGTCCCAAACAGAACTCAAAGTATCTGTTTTCACAGATAATCAGGAAATTGCTCAGTTAAAGCGTAGGAAAACCAATTGCAAAACGGCGCTTACGAAATGTAGAAATAGGTTATCTTCATTGCTGGAAGAGGAGTTGCCTGATCGTAGGCAAATTAGATGTTTGATTGATGATGTCAGCTCTCTTCAAATAGACGCAGTTGATGTGATGATAACTTTGCAAATTCTCTATCAAGAGACTGATAACTTAGAGCTTGCTAAGAGAACCAGTCAGGAAATTGATTTGCTTGAGGCAGTAACCGAAGAGGCAGTTGAAAAGGCCGAATTGTTGCTTAGGAACACATTCAGTTATGCTGGTACCTCCCTAAGGTCTTGTAGAGATAACACAAAGCAAGTGATGAGAGATGAAAATACAAATAGCATTCAGCCACAGAGACATGATTCTGACTTTGAAATTCGTCAGCCTGTAAGACAACAGGTTCATAAAACTGAGTTGATAAATCAAGCCTGTGGTGAGACTGTAGGTATTGGTCAGGATCTTTGGAGACAATTACGTCGAGTTTCCATACCAGTTTTTTCAGGAGACATCCATGCTTATCAAAGCTGGAAAGCTGCATTTATGGCTTGTGTGGATAGGGCACCTGCAACCAATGAGTATAAACTGTTGCAACTTAAGCAATATTTGTCAGGTGAAGCTTCAAAGCTAGTAGAGTCTCTTGGCCACAATGCTGCTGCTTACGCCATAGCTCTAGAACGTCTTGAACGAAAATATGGGGGATACAGGCGAATCATAGCATTGAAATTAGAGGAAATATCTGCCTTCAGACCTCTTCGTCAGGGCAATGCCAAAGACATAGAACAGTTTGCAGACATGCTTGACACAGCTGTAGTCTGTCTTCGTGAAGCAGACAAATTAGAAGAGCTTGGGGATGGTTGTTTCTACGCCTTGTTGTTAAAGAAACTTACAGAGCAAATGATAACGCAGTATAAACGCTGGGTCATTGAGCAGCAAAGGCAGGAGTCTGTAGAGACTCTTCGGCAATGGATTCTTTTTGAAGCCGAGCTTCATACCATTGCTTTAGAGACCAAGTATGGTTTCTCTGAGATTCGGAAATCAAACAATCAAGGTAAAATTTCGAAATCTTACTTTGGCTCTCAGAATGCACAATCAGAAATGTGTCAGTTATGTAATTTGTCGTCACATAGAATTGGCAAATGTGATGCATTCAAATCGCTCACTACCCATGACCGTTGGACAAAGGCTAAAGAACTCAAGCTTTGCTTCCGGTGTTTAGGCACTGATCATGTAGGCAAATCTTGCATTCAAAATGGCAGGTGTGGGATTGGTGGTTGTTCGTCCACTCACAATCGTCTTTTGCACTTCAATAAAACTTACAATAGGTTAGGCACTAAGACAGCTGTTAGTCGGCTTGCTGCTGGTACTAGACCAGATTTTGCTCCTGTGCATTCACAAGTGAGTGCTGATTCAGCAACACAGACTACCACAATGTCTGCCATGAAGCAGCAATCTTATTTCATAGCACTTAGAACAATCCCTGTTGTACTGAAGAGCGGCAATAAACGGTTGAAGGTCAATGCTCTTTTGGATGACGCTAGTACACAAACTTATGTGAATGAGCATGTTGCTTCGGAGTTAGGTCTTTCAGGTCAGACACAGCAAGTGTCTGTGAATGTTTTGAATAGCAAAACAGAATGTTTTAGCAGCATGACTGTAGAGCTTGGTCTTGAAAGCATGGATGGCTCAGTAGATACTTCCCTAGTGGCTATGACAACTAGCAAGGTCACTGGAAGCTTGAAAGCGATTGATTGGCAAAACTATGCAAAGCGCTGGCCTCATTTGAGAGACATTCACTTCCCTAAAGTAGCTTCAAAACCTGTCATAGATATCCTTATTGGGGTAGATTATCTACAACTTCACACTTCACGTGGTGATGTCTGTGGAAACCCAGGTGATCCAATAGCTCGCTTGACTCCTCTTGGATGGACTTGTATTGGCAATATTTCTGAAGGTCAACCTTCTGATTCAAACACTTTCTTTGTTGGCAACAATGAAGCAAGAAGTCCTCCTGTCGTTGAAGTGGATCACATTCTCCAGAAATTCTGGGAAATTGAAAGTTTTCCTTCAAATGGTCCATCTATGTCTGTTCAAGATCAATTGGCAATGGAAGCTGTTAAGGAATCAATTAGCTACTCAAATGCAAGGTACACGGTAGGCATACCATGGAAACAAGACCCTTGTGGTCTTCCAGATAATTACCTAGTGGCTTTGAATCGTCTAGAGAATGTAGAGAAGAAACTCGCCAAAGACGAGTCACTTTCCAAAGCCTATAATGCTGTTTTAGAACAGTACCTCCAGAAAGGATACATCCAGAAAGTTGATGAAGATGACAGGCCAAATACCAAGTGGTATCTTCCTCACTTTCCTGTTGTCAAATTGGACAGGGAAACAACAAAAATCCGGATTGTATTTGATGCATCGGCCAAATGCAAAGGTGTGTCTCTGAATGATTTCATTCACCCTGGTCCAAAATTACAGAACAATCTTTTTGAAATTCTGATTAGATTTAGTAGATCTCCAGTGGGTGTCATTTGTGACATAGCAGAAATGTATCTGCAAATCGAGGTTTTGCAAAAGGATAGATCTTGCCTGAGATTTCTTTGGAGATCACTTGATTCCAAACGTGAACCAACTGTGTACCAGTTCTCTCGTGTAGTATTTGGTCTCAATTGTTCTCCTTTTTTGGCTCAATTTGTATCACAGGAACATGCTAGAAGGAATGCAGAAGTTTATCCAATGGCTGCTGAAGTGGTCACAAAGTCAACTTACATGGATGATAGTATGGATAGCGCTGTCAGCGACGGCGTAGCCATTCAGCTTTATGATCAACTGAAAAGTCTATGGACAGCAGCAGGAATGCACCCAAGAAAATGGATATCCAACTCTGTTGAGGTGCTCAATGAGATTCCTGTGAAAGACAGACTGAAGGAAGTACAGATTCAGTCTTCTGATCTTCCCATGACAAAGGCTCTGGGTTTGATCTGGAACGCAGAGGCTGATCAGTTTCAGTTTGCTTACTCCTTCAAGGACAGTTCTTTGAATCTGACAAAGAGGAACTTTTTGAAAACAGTTGCCAGATTCTTTGATCCACTTGGCCTTCTTGCACCTTTCATAATCAGAGCCAATCACAATCGTCTTTTGCACTTCAATAAAACTTACAATAGGTTAGGCACTAAGACAGCTGTTAGTCGGCTTGCTGCTGGTACTAGACCAGATTTTGCTCCTGTGCATTCACAAGTGAGTGCTGATTCAGCAACACAGACTACCACAATGTCTGCCATGAAGCAGCAATCTTATTTCATAGCACTTAGAACAATCCCTGTTGTACTGAAGAGCGGCAATAAACGGTTGAAGGTCAATGCTCTTTTGGATGACGCTAGTACACAAACTTATGTGAATGAGCATGTTGCTTCGGAGTTAGGTCTTTCAGGTCAGACACAGCAAGTGTCTGTGAATGTTTTGAATAGCAAAACAGAATGTTTTAGCAGCATGACTGTAGAGCTTGGTCTTGAAAGCATGGATGGCTCAGTAGATACTTCCCTAGTGGCTATGACAACTAGCAAGGTCACTGGAAGCTTGAAAGCGATTGATTGGCAAAACTATGCAAAGCGCTGGCCTCATTTGAGAGACATTCACTTCCCTAAAGTAGCTTCAAAACCTGTCATAGATATCCTTATTGGGGTAGATTATCTACAACTTCACACTTCACGTGGTGATGTCTGTGGAAACCCAGGTGATCCAATAGCTCGCTTGACTCCTCTTGGATGGACTTGTATTGGCAATATTTCTGAAGGTCAACCTTCTGATTCAAACACTTTCTTTGTTGGCAACAATGAAGCAAGAAGTCCTCCTGTCGTTGAAGTGGATCACATTCTCCAGAAATTCTGGGAAATTGAAAGTTTTCCTTCAAATGGTCCATCTATGTCTGTTCAAGATCAATTGGCAATGGAAGCTGTTAAGGAATCAATTAGCTACTCAAATGCAAGGTACACGGTAGGCATACCATGGAAACAAGACCCTTGTGGTCTTCCAGATAATTACCTAGTGGCTTTGAATCGTCTAGAGAATGTAGAGAAGAAACTCGCCAAAGACGAGTCACTTTCCAAAGCCTATAATGCTGTTTTAGAACAGTACCTCCAGAAAGGATACATCCAGAAAGTTGATGAAGATGACAGGCCAAATACCAAGTGGTATCTTCCTCACTTTCCTGTTGTCAAATTGGACAGGGAAACAACAAAAATCCGGATTGTATTTGATGCATCGGCCAAATGCAAAGGTGTGTCTCTGAATGATTTCATTCACCCTGGTCCAAAATTACAGAACAATCTTTTTGAAATTCTGATTAGATTTAGTAGATCTCCAGTGGGTGTCATTTGTGACATAGCAGAAATGTATCTGCAAATCGAGGTTTTGCAAAAGGATAGATCTTGCCTGAGATTTCTTTGGAGATCACTTGATTCCAAACGTGAACCAACTGTGTACCAGTTCTCTCGTGTAGTATTTGGTCTCAATTGTTCTCCTTTTTTGGCTCAATTTGTATCACAGGAACATGCTAGAAGGAATGCAGAAGTTTATCCAATGGCTGCTGAAGTGGTCACAAAGTCAACTTACATGGATGATAGTATGGATAGCGCTGTCAGCGACGGCGTAGCCATTCAGCTTTATGATCAACTGAAAAGTCTATGGACAGCAGCAGGAATGCACCCAAGAAAATGGATATCCAACTCTGTTGAGGTGCTCAATGAGATTCCTGTGAAAGACAGACTGAAGGAAGTACAGATTCAGTCTTCTGATCTTCCCATGACAAAGGCTCTGGGTTTGATCTGGAACGCAGAGGCTGATCAGTTTCAGTTTGCTTACTCCTTCAAGGACAGTTCTTTGAATCTGACAAAGAGGAACTTTTTGAAAACAGTTGCCAGATTCTTTGATCCACTTGGCCTTCTTGCACCTTTCATAATCAGAGCCAAGATCATCCTCCAAGAGATGTGGGTCTCTGGCCTTGGGTGGGATGACAACGTGTGTCCGGACTTAGCAAACAAAGTTTGGCAGTGGATGAAGGAGACTGAGATGTGCAAGTACGTTCAAATACCAAGATGCATACAATTCTCCCAAGAGAACAATTTGTGCAAACTTCATGTTTTTGTTGATGCGTCGCAGGAAGCATACGGTGCTGTGATATACGCTGTTGTACAAAACCAAACTGAAGTCACTAGCACTCTGGTTGCTGCAAAAGCTCACGTTGCACCATTGAAATCGGTAAGCATTCCAAGGTTGGAACTGGTTGCTGCTGTACTTGGTGTCAAACTTCTGATGTCTGTGATCACAGCATTGAATGTTGCAGTGAAATGTGCCACCTTTTGGTCTGACAGTATCAATGTCTTGTGGTGGGTCAAGAATCAGAGTCGGAGTTTCAAGTCATTTGTAGCAAACCGAGTAGGCTACATTCAAGAACATACACGCCCTAGTCAATGGATGTATGTTCCCACAAAATGCAATCCTGCAGACATTTTGACAAAAGGTGCACACATTCAATCATTGTCAGATCATAGTTGGCTTCAAGGTCCAGATTTCCTTCATAGGGGTGAAGTACCAACACAAGTAGTTGATTTCAGCACTTGCAAAAACATGGAAACAAAAACGAAATCTGCTCCAGTCTCCATGGTAACAGAACTTCAGACAGAGATCCCATGGCGTTTGGAGCCTTCACGATTTTCAAATCTGAATAGACTTTGTCGTGTAACAGCCTGGGTGTTCAGGTTCATCCACAACTGCAGAGTCCCAATACTCCGCAAGCATGGTCCTCTTCAAGTTGAGGAAGTTGATGATGCTGAAACGAGGATATTGATAACGACTCAAAAGGAAGCCTTTCCTAAGGAATACAATGCCCTCCTCAAAGGCAATATAGTCCCATCAAATAGCAAGATAATTGGTTTGAGCCCAATCTTGGATCAAAATGATCTCATGAGACTTGGTGGAAGACTCAAACATGCTGACAGTTTGTCCTTTGAGGCAAAGTACCCTATCATACTTCCAAGGAAGAACTGGGTAACCAGTCTTGTGGTCAAGTTTTACCATGAAAAGGTTTTGCATTCAGGTACAAACAGCACACTCTCCGCTCTCTCAACAAAGTTTTGGGTCATCTCGGCCAGAGAGGTAATTCGTGAATGTGAAAAAGAATGTTGTACTTGTAAACGCCAAAAGTCAAAACCAGCCTCTCAACTCATGGCTGATTTGCCTGCAATGCGGGTCTGTTGCTCTTTGCGCGCCTTTTCTCAAGTAGGCATTGACTTTGCAGGACCTTTCCTTACCATCCAAGGTCGAGGGAAGACCCGTACTAAAAGGTATCTTTGTCTTTTTACCTGCTTGGCAACACGTGCAGTGCATTTGGAAATGGCCTTTGGGTTGGACACCAATTCATTTCTAAATTGTTTCTTCCGAATGGCTCATCGTCGAGGAATGCCAAAAGAGGTTATTACAGACAATGGCACAAATTTTGTTGGTGCTTCAAAAGAACTGAAGCAATTAGTCAGCAACCTAGATTCAAATCACGTGAACGACACCTTGGGTAGCAAAGGTATAGTCTGGAAGTTTAATCCACCAAGTGCTCCTCATTTCGGAGGAGTATTCGAGTCGCTCATCAAATCGGCAAAAAGGGCCATATTTGCAATTTTGGGTGGAGCTGATATCAACGATGAGGAGCTAATGACAGCTTTCACATCAACAGAAGCCCTGTTGAATTCCAGACCTCTCACCTATCAGAGTTCGCATCCTCTCGACCAGGAACCACTAACACCAAACCATTTCATACATGGCCAGATTGGTGGTGAATTCGCTCCAGAGTTCCATTCTAATCACCCTCAAAAGCGCTGGCGTCGAGTCCAGGAACTCGTTAGCCATACCTGGAAGAGATGGATGAGAGAATGGCTACCCACATTGAATACCAGAAAGAAGTGGTTCCATCCGGAGAGGAATCTTCAGATCGGAGATGTAGTTGTTTTAGTGTCAGCAGACACTCCGCGTGGTCAGTGGCCATTGGGTCGCATCACGAACACATTTCCAGGACCAGACAAACAAGTTAGAGTTATTGAGGTCCAGGTTGGCAAAAGTAAGTTCACCAGACCAGTAACTAAAGTTTGTCCTCTTGAGTGGTCCACAATATCTACCAAGATGTAAATAGTTTCAAGATATGTATATAGAACTCACCAAGTCTTTGTAAATATTAAACTGCAGTTTCAAAAGGTTTGTTTTTTGTTCAGTTGATAGTATTCGTGTAAGGATTTGTTTGATAGAACCCATAGTTCTATCAAAAAGGAGGGGTATGGTTTGAAGGGAATCTCAAACATAACAAATTTTGCATAGTAAAACCTAAGTTCCATCGTTTCTAAATCATAAACATATCACCCGAACGCAACTTTGAAGTTGTCTTCAAGTTGCGACCGCTGCACGAGAAATTCGGCCACGTGCGTCTCGGCAGTGATAGATTTCAGGCTACATGCGGCATTCTGACTTGAGCGTCCCTGTTGGAAGGACGTGTCAGAGTCACTTTAGAAATAGATACTTTTCGCTCCTAATACTTTGATTAGATTACTTTGTGCTCAATTGTTACAAACAATTGCAATAGAATACAAACTACCATCTAGTTTGTTATACAAATATTCTTAGAGAGTTCATAGTACTCTGATATTACTACTGAGAGTACCTTTTCGATTTCAGTGTATATTCTGTTGTAGATAATTGACAAATATGTAAATAATACCTCGGGTTTCGCATATTAGGTTTCTTTTCTCATTCCCATCCGTATTTTCGTCAGTTAATAAGTGTTATCACGTTTAGTTGTTTGGTTCTTCAATACAAAACTCATAGAATAATAAATGTAATCACGTTTAGTTCCTTGCCACATAACAGTTTCGATCATACATTCTTTTCTCTCTCACAACGCTCCTTTCCGTCTTTCGATTCTTTTCTGCCTGGTCTGTCCACATTCTTTGGAGTGTGTTGAGGGCTGAAAAGTATTGCAGACAACACAGTTAAACCCCAACTCACTCACGCATCGAAATCTACTTTCTCTCTCTTTGTATCACGCTTCCACATTCGCCGTCGTCTACAATATTGCCCAAGCGGAGCTAAACAAAAACTCACTCACTCACCCACATTCGTCTAGAACTATAATCATCCAGAACAGCTACACTCGTTGATGACCTTCCCCCTCGTGTCGACATGTCAAGTCGAGTCCCAACCACTGACCGATTATGCCGATTGTTTCCAGCATCAACTATTTGCTTCAATCGTCTTATTTGCTTTGATTAAGAGCTTTATATTATTGTTTGATAAGAACTTAGGGTCGGTCGTCACGCAGTCTAAGTAAACCTAGCCTCAATAATATTCGTTTCACTCCGATATTGAGTCTAGCGAGACGCAGTAGTGAGTCGCGTCACCCGAGCTATCGAATTAACCAATCAGGGATCGTCTTACTAAGCCGCCATAGTCTGCATTTGCACATATAACGTTGGAGGGTCATAGGTCGGCGAAAAGTCGGCTGACGCGACCCGCTACTTGATCTCGCTAGACTCAATATCGGGGTGAAACGGGTATTGTTGAGGCTAGGTATACTTACTGTCCCGTCACACTACCACGAATTGGAAATCTGTTTCCACCACAGCCCATGTAGCCGCTTAGTCCAAGCAACACCGGTAGGTTAAACGTCAGCCTTGAGAGACCAAGACGAAAGTGTTGACAGATCCTACCTATTCTGAAAGTAAACATGTTATACATGGTCTGCCAGTCAATATGTTACCGTAAATCGAAGCTAACTATCAATTAATTGGAACGTTTTGACAATACACTATTAGTGAATTTGACCGAAACTCGAAACTTATTTCTTCTTCTTCGGGTTACAACTGTGCAAGCAAGCGTTGGTCCCACACAAACTTCGATTATTGGGCACCTGGTTATTGTAACCTGTTTCGTTTTTCGGAAATGTTTTCAATTTGGCAGTTATCTGAGAACTCCGTGGTGAAACGAATCTGTTTTATAAACGTGTACAGAAATCAATACCACACTAGGTCTGTGTGCCTGCGGTATCTTCCCTCGTTATAGCTCGGTCATATACTTGTTTCCTATGATCCGTATTAACTATCTAACGATACCTCATGCAGTATTAACTATCACCGCTAGTTCATGCCGATTCTTGCAGGTTTCACCGCAATACATAGCCACAATAGTGTTGCGGGCTTTCTCAATAATACTAGCAGCCGTGGAAGAAGTGAAATACTCCAAAAAGCGGCGATAAACCCCATATCACCTCACCTCTCATCCAATTATTTTTATTTAAATGACAGTGAGGTCCAGCGAAGAATGCGGACTTCCGCCCCTGGTCGCCAACGCCTACGCCAACATCTCCTACAGTCTCCTGAAGGCTAAAGCTACGTACACGTGTTTTGATGGATATTACAGCTGTGGAGGACCGACCACTATATACTGTAGTGATCTTAGTACTTGGGATGAAACCACTGTTGACTGTAAACGTGAAAGCGATGACGTTTTAGATGTAAGTATAGATGGCCTTAGAGTAATTGAAGGGTCCGGATGACAGGGTATATATAAAACATCAATAAAATGCGACCTTTTCCTTGAAAATGGGGAAGATGAAGATATTCTGACAACTGAAATAACCTACTATAATTAATCTACTTCCTTGAAACCTTGAGTTTGGTTGAAGAGCGCATAATCACAATGGAATCGAGTTGTTTTCGATTTTGGTTGCAATCAGCTTTTTTTCTAGCAAATATTCATAATTTTTTGTGTCTTGACAAACACTAATTTGGTTGCAGAGATTGAAGTTGCGTGTTGAATATCACGAGTCAAGATTAAAATTCATGACACATTTTTCAACTTTGGGACAGTTCAAGAAGTAGTAGTATTTTTGTCGATATAATCCTGACTTGTTATAAAAAGGGATAAGGTAAAACCGAAGGCGGAGTACAGAAACCAGTTAACTATATTAAACTTATCGAATCCTTTTAGTAGCTTTTGTTTACAATCTGGCGCTCAAAGTTGGAGAGAAATATTGAAGGGCACACATTTTGAAAACTTTGTTTTTATTGCGTACTGACAAACCTCCATACCAAATAGATAATTACAAGTTAGCATACTTTGTATAAAGGTTTGGAATAAAACTGTTATTATAAATTGTTTTAATTGAAAAGTTTCTTAATGGACGAAGAAAGTCAATATAGACCTATAGGGGACTGCAACCAAACTCGGAAATTTTCATGGTGATCAATCTTTCTGCAACCAAATTCAATCGTGTCATTCCATATATCATGACATAGACAATTAACCCAACTTTCAGAAAATTCCCAGTTAAGCCTTTTTGAAGAGCTAGGTTGCATTTAACAGTCCTTTTTGATACCCCGTCATCCGGACCCTTCAATTACTCTTATGCCGTTTAGATATTTTCGTTACAACCGATATGTTAAAACGTAGATTATCTTAGCTAAAATTATGTATGAGATGTCAACGTAATATTGTTATTTTTAAATGGGATGCGAGAGTTCTATTGGTTTAAATTCAGAAAAATATTAAATTATCAAAACGTCATTAATTGTAAGTCATTGTCAATATTGATATCAAAGATGAAAAATACGAAGGAATCAACCTTTCTAAAAACATTGACAACCTTTAAAAATATTAGAAACTAAAATTCAATGCAGATGAAGAAATTTAAAAAGTCCTCAAACCAACTTCCCCAAAGACCATAAAGTATTAGTACTTAATACTAATTTGTCTCCTATATACAGTGCAATTCCTCAATACAAAGTTCCTCTTTTCCGACCTTTCTCTATTCCGAACGTTGACACTCATACTCGTTTTTTTTTATTCTCTCTAAATACTAATGTCGGATCGTATTTTTTGTTTCAATCAACCACTTTACGAGTGGAATGCATTCTTGGGTTAAATGTAAATTTAATTGTGAACTATTAAACAGTTGGTGCAGCAGCAAGAGTAATCCTTCTGTTGCCTCAACATTTATCATTGTGTATGGTTTCAATTTGTACTATAAAAATCCTATAAACCGACAATTTTCTCATGCAATGTCGGTTTAGAGATAGTACAATGAATTTATAAAAGTTCGCAAGTCGTCACATAAAATTTCTAATTATTCAAATTAACATATTACAATTATTGATTAGACATGAAATATCTAGGTTTATCGTTTGCACTTTAACATGCTTATTATCATCAGATGCCCTGTACTTCTGTGTTTAACAATTAATTACGTCTCTTTTGATATAAGGTAAGAACTCTGTTTTTTCACGTAGGGTGTTTCCGACATCTCCTTCTGCCCTTTAAATATTGGAGATACGATCGAGTTCTTCTTCACGCCGACTGATCTCACGTGAGTACTAATATTCTTCAAATTGATTTATCTTAACATTGAAACGATCATAATTTTATACATAAACCTCCGAGCAAAACAATATTCTTCTCATTGATTTATTTGAACCTTAAAACGATGATTTTATACATAAACCTCCGAGCAAAAATATGAAACAACTTTTGATTAACCGTATTTAATAAACATTTGACATTTACAAATTAAATTTTAAACAGATTTAGATTATTCATTTACAAATTGTTTAAAATATAAAACAATTCAGCCAATCACGATATAATAGGCCTGCTGTGAATTCCTCTGAGACATAAATTGTGTCAAAACGTCTCTTGGTTCTAAAACAACGTGTGCAAAGTTTAATGCATCCTTTGTTAGGAATCTTTTGTAATATCTAAATTCAAACGTTATCGACATATATCTAATCATTCGCTCAACAGTTTTAGTTGTGTCTTAATCTATTCAAATCCATAATTTGAATGTGAATATGAGGCAATAATTTTTTCGTTCTTATGATATATAATATATATATATGGATTTTATCATGTTGGATATCAAGAGGAATTCTACTTTTTCCAAATTTTAGTCAGCGTTCCATCATATAAAATTAAATGCAAAAAAGCTTTACTTGAATCAATGCAACCTGCAATTTACAACAGCGACGATAATTCAAATATTTCATTTTTGATGACGAGAAACAGCCTGCAACTCGGAATCTCTCAATTATAGTTATGGTTAGTAGCCACCCTAGGTATGCACTTTATTTCAAACAAGTTCTTTTCTCTGTATGAAAAATACGCAGAATCTGTATTTTGCTTTCAAATTGTTTTTCTGCATCACGGCTGTAACTAGGAAGGCGCCTGCTGCAGCGTCGTCACGTGACCCGATTTAACGACAAGGGAGATAATGCCAAAAAACAATATAGAATTGTAAAAGCTGCAAAATAATTTCAAACCATGTTCGAAAGTTGCGAGTTGCAACCTAAAACAAATGAATTGAGAATTGTCTCGGTTTTTATGTTCCGAGCTATATATGACGTCACATGTTGACATGTACCTGCAATAATGCAATGCTGATGTTGCTCAGCTTATTCAACTTCATTAACAGCAAAGCACTTGACTACATCTAACATAGTTCACATATTGCGTATATGCATACCTTTCCTCTTCAAAAACACAACTGTTTTGGACAGATATGTAAATCTGCTGCTTTAAAGGGGCAGTAGCACGTTTTTTTAAAATTTTATTTTTTCAATTTTTAGCTCATCTGGCCTGTAACTGTAAGGGCCGATGGGCTTATGGCATGGCAATGTGTCCGGCGTCCGTCCGTACGTCCGTCCGTCCGTCCGTCCGTCCATCCGTTCGTAAACTTTGTGGCTTTTTAACTTCTTCTCCAGAACCAGAACCAGGATTATGAATTTTAGCTTTGGTGGCCCTGTGGCCCCTAATAAGGGCCACAGAGGCCACGCCCTTAAAACCTATATTCATCTTCTTCTCCAGAACCATAAGGCCTAGTTAGCTGAAACTTTGTGTACAGACTCCTTGACTAGTGAGGATTATAAATTGTAGCGTTGGTGGGGCTGTGGCCCCTAATAAGGGGAAAGGGGCCACGCCATAAAAACATATATTCATCTTCTTCTCTAGAATCATAGGGCCTAGAAAGCTGAAACCTTGTGTACAGACTCCTTGACTAGTGAGGATTATAATCGTAGCTTCAGTGGGGCTGTGGCCCTTAATAAGGGCCTCAGGGGTCACACCCTGTAACCTTATTTCATCTTTTTTCTCAAGAAGCATCAGGCCTAGAAAGCTAAAATTTGGTGTGCAAACTCCTAAGTTAGATAAGGAGGATTCCAAATTGTACATTTGGTGACCCTGTGGTTCAAAGTAAGGGAGAAACCACATTTACCACACCCTTAAGTAAAATTTATATGAAGCCTGATGAGCTACAGAGCCACTTGCTCTATTTTTTACTGATAATGCTAAATGCTCAATGCTAAATGCATTATTTTGGTACTGACAAAAATCTCATTACACAGACCAATCACCCATGGTCAGAGAACAAATTATAAACATTCCCTTAAAGTCCATTGGCGGCCATATTTCTGTGAACATCTTCAATTCATTTTGTGTAAGAAAAGGGACTCGCATGGCTTTTCCATATATATTTGATTTATTACTACTTCATTGGATTTTAATAGATTGTCTTTTAATTGGAACCATTTATTTAATTTTTCCTGACATCACCTTATATTCCCCCTAAAAACGTGCTAGTGTCCCTTTAAACTGAGATACTAAAAACTACCATACATTCATTTCGGTGAGTTTGACTATTTCGATGAGAATCTTACTGCATCCCCCTAGTAGGTCGGTGTATATTTATTTGGTCTGACAAAGCACGACCCCGTTTAAAATAACTGAAGGACAGTCTTTAATCAAACATTTTGAATTTTTAAATAACAGGTTTGAGATAGAGATCGAATGGATTAACATGATTTCGGGACCAACTGGGCTGAATATGGATTCGTTCTGGTCTGTAAATATCTCCCCTAATCCGTTTACCGTCGACAAGGAGTCGAGGATTGTCATCACTGTGTTTGGCACCCATCTGCTTGTGAGTCATGTCTTCTGTCTTTTATGTAATTCTTTCTCCGATCTATCAAAATAATGTTAACCTTGTTTCCTGGCCTCGTTTCGCTTCGTCACTCTAGCGCAGGCTCAACGAATCAATAAACCAGGTTGGGTTATGTTTGTATGTTCTCAGATTTATTTGTTACATATGCTTATGAGTGTACACTGTACAGTAAGATATTTACATCTTACTATTTTGCTTTCTAGCTATTGTCACGCCATTGTTATATATACTTCATCCCAAATTTTTCAGCCAATAACGTAGTTATTATCCGTCACCTCGAAGTGGAAGGGGAATATAGGTTTGGGCTCCGTCCGTGTGTCCGTGCGTCCGCCCGTCCGACCGAGATAAGGGGATTTTCTTAAACTTTTATCAAAAACTATTTAAGATACGGTAACCCAATTTGTTGTGTGTCTTCAGAGTATAAATACGTTGATGGAGTTTGATTCGAAAATGAGATCTATACAATTACAATGTACCGAGAAATGGCCCTTGTAGTGTGGGTTTTTTTAAGCTTTGACACAAAATGTAGCTGAAAACCCCCCTTTTTAGTCAAATTTAGGCCATTTATGCTGTTTCAGCACTTTTTAGAGGTTCTAAAGTCACATTTTCTTTATTTCATTTGTTTTTTAAAAGATGTAGATGATGTAGAATATCATGAAGTAAATAAAGATGAGAAAAAATCTTTACTTAATCATAAAATCATTTTTAAAGGTTAACAGTAAGGAGCGGACATCCTTAAGTGTTGCAAAAACTTTTACCACTCCAGGGAATAATGACTATACTTGAAATATTGTCTTTTTGCATCGTTTTCAATTGAGAGCAAAGTTTTTATATACCATGGGGTCAGAAAGTGGGCATTTACAATCTAGTTCTTAGTCAATATAAAGCTTTTAAATCTCTCCATTATTAAGTTCCGTGTGATCTAGGAGATAAACTTACGTTCGTGGTCTAACGTAGATTCTATACCTGTTGATGTCATTCGGAGCCGAACGCGTTAGCGAATCAAACTCTACTTATACAAAAGTACGGGTAGTACAATGATAAAAGACTTTTAGTTAGTATTCAGAAGAAGAAACTCCCGAAGCGTACGGTGACTGTACGTATGTCGACTAGTGTCATGAAGTTCGTTTCTATGGCAGTGTGTATCAAACCGCCGGCATAAAAAATCGTGCTCGAACGTAGCGTTTTGCAATATCATGGTACGGTTATCTTTCACAATTACCGAAACTATCATATCCTTATAAAGGGAGGGAGGGGGTTCAACACTTGTTGGACTCTGTATATAACTTGTATCTATGTAGGGTGGAGTAGTGATCTCCGTATCTGTGAATATATCAGGATATTTTCAGATTTTCATGGAAAACCACTTTTTATCATATATCTGTCATTTCGGGTTTAACAATTGAGATACATGTATCGAATTCATATAAACATATGTCATTTATGTTTGTTTCCAAAAAAATGTTAGTTGGACTTGATTTGCCTGTTTGTTCAGTTGACTTACAACCAGTAATCGCCCTTTAAACAGCCAAAAACTCGAAAAAATTGTAGGAAAATAAAAACACTCTCTCCCCACAGAGGCAGCTCAGTCATACACGTGTACACCTCTGCGGCTAATACATGCATGGGATAGAAAGGTAGAAATAAGATTGGAGGAAATCAAAGTCAGCGACGACGTTTCAAAACCTCGGTCATTTCCGTATGCTTCGGCAAAGATATCCTTTAATGTTAACATCCAGGGGAAATGACTCTTCATCGCGTTTTATCTTCTCATAAGTTTTGTTATTAAGTCAAATAAAAACTCATAAAGCAAAATATAATTTACACAATTATATAACAGTTCCTATTTTATGAAAAACCAAATCCATATCTGATTTTCAAATAGTTCCCTCTCACATATTTAATAAAAATAAACATAATGACATGACCGTTCAGAATTCTCCAAGTCATGGATATCCAAAAATTTAAAGGTGTTTTCATTGGCTGCAAATAAGTGAAATATCTTGAGTTACAACTTTTTGCCGCTAGGGAAATCTGTCGAAATCCCGGGGTCCCCTTAGAACAGAGGCTTGCTGCCTTTTGGAGAGAGAATATGAATTCAACTGAAGTTTGTACTTTCTTTTTCCAGGAAATTTATGTATAACATATTCTCTGATTTTTTCCAGGTGGATATCGATGGTGCAATCTTCAGAAGGAGAGGATACGGAATATCGGCCGATATACATGAGATTAAAACCACATTAGGAAAATTAAGAAGATACTCTATCAAACGATGGAACGAGGACATTATTGAATTTCGTATGCTTATAAATGTTCCATTTGTTTCTGAAACATTATTTATAGAGATACATGTCATCAAAATAGTAAACAAATGTAACACTCTTATATTCGGGATATTACTGTCTTCAATAGGAAATATTATTGTACTTTTTCGAGGTTGAGTCCCTTGCGGACACCGCCAGCAATCACTGTACCGGCAGCTTACCAACTCGCCCATTTCTCCTCGCACCGAAAAGTAAAAGTAAAGTAAAAGCATTTGTACATGTGCCAGATGGTGTTGTTTGAAATATAAGAATATTCATTATTGATTATGTCCTTTTGCGTATTGATATTTAAAAGAAATTAAAATCTCTGTAGATGATGCGATGAACAATATTTTCCAGGATCATTTGACGCCAATCAAGCGCTTGGAAAAAGAGTTACCGTCAGCTCGACAATGGTCGACATGGAGAAGGAATCTGTTGTGGATGGTAATCTAGATTACCAATTGGACTCCTTAAAATGCTGGTCTGTTGACAAGGGCGATTCGAGTCAGGTCTTAGCTGTTCATTTGGGAAGCGAGATGTACATCACTCACGTTACTCTTACTTCACCGTCTTGCGAAGTGTGTGGTAAGGATACCTTTTGTCACTCGATACATAAAAGTCATTAAACTTACGCCAATAGGTTAGAGATTCAATTTTATTGTGTTCAGTTAATTTCCCATTCTCTCCCCACAGAGGCAACTCAGTCATACCCGAATTAGCCTCTGTTCTATTACGCCTAGATCCTGGGGTTCCGGTAGATTGCCCTAGCGGCAAAAAGTTGTTACTTAAAATATCTCCCTTATTTGCAGCCAATGATAACACCTTTTAGATATCCATGACTTGGGGAGTTCTTAACGGTCAGATAGTGATATTGAAAATATTATGTCTTTATGTTTATTTTTCATTAACAGTGTGAGAGGGAAACAATTTGAAAATCAGGTATGGATAGGGTTTTTCATTAGATAGAAACTGTTTTATAATTTTGTAAATCATTATTTGTTTTATGATAGATTTTATTTTACTGATCAACTTAATAATAACTTATGAGAAGGTTAAATGCGATGGTTTGTAATATGAATAATTACCTCCCCTGGATGTTAAATTTCATCGAAAGCTTTGACGAACAACACGGAGATGGCCGAGGTTTTGCGAATGACCACTTTTGAAACGGCGTCGCTGATTGCACAACTAACTTCGATTGCCTTCAATCATATTTCTACCTTTCTATCCCGTGTATTAGCCGTAATAGAACAGAGGCTAATTCAGGTATGACTGAGTTGCCTCTGTGGGGAGAGAATGTTAATTTCCATAATTTTACACTATTTTTAGAATTATGCATTTGTAAATAGAACAGTTTTCATTTTCAGGGTAATTATTTTGTAAATATGATAGGTGTTTTGTTCAATGTCTTCGGATACTATATTATAATTAACAAGGAAACTCTGATCACTAATTTCCCCTGCATTACTTGTTACTTCGAATAACTGAGATGTTCCATTATGCAGACCATTAGCAGAAGTGTTCAGTAAATGCACTCAATGGCTGTTTTTTCTCCTACAATCGATAGATCTTAGTTTGTGCATGATATACACATTTTACAAAATAAATCAAGATTGGTATTAGTTGACGTCAGATGTACATCTTCGATTAAAAAAGGCCAAACGTATTGTTCAACTCTGTAACGCTAGTCAAAGAAAACCAAGGGCGTCTATGTTCTGTCCACACCTTCCAATGATTTGGGTGAGACTCATGGATAAGCGTAGCAAAGCCGGACACTGTGTGCATTCTTTATTCAAACACTTTCTCTTGCAGTTGAAACATGTACTTTCCTTTTCGTAAAATGAAGGCAGGATAGCGCAGTGGTTAGCGCGGTCGGCTTTAGATCATGAGGTCTGTGGTTCGAATCCCGCCCCCTCGGCAACTTTGTCTGCAGTAGATAACTGTTCTACACGCAGTAAGGTTTGGGTGCTATGCTACACTGAATTTCAGCGCAGTACTTCCCATGGTTCGCTAGTTCCAGCCGATGCTCGCAGGTTTCAACGCAATGCATAGCCACAATGGTGTTGCGGGCTTTCTCCCTGCAATAATACAAGCAGCCGCGATACAAGTCAAATAATTTTGAAAGCGGCGTTGAACCCCAGATCACCTCACCTCACCTTTCGTGAAATGATTATGTATATTATTACCTATAAAATAAACCAGCTTCTGTCCCCAGAAACGTGCGATTGCCTGTCAGTGACCATCCTGTCTCAGCGACCGAACAAACGTTACGCTAACTCCACTAATCTGTACCCTGGGCTCAGAAGCTAGATTCGCTGGCGCGGCCCGACTTGGGTACCAGCGAATCTAACTTCTGAGCCCAGGGTACAGATTAGTGGAGTTAGCGTAACGTTCGTTCCCTGAGACAGGATGTTGCCTGACATGACTGTTCTTGTTTCTTCTAGAGGACCAGCACGGACTTCATGATTTCCGAATCGAGACCTTCATTGGCGAGTCGGAGGATTTATGCTACGATTATCATGGGACCTTCCCTCCATCTTCAACAAAGACAATTTACTGTACAAATATCCAATACGGCGATGGCGTAGGCATAAAAGCTTTACACGCAAATACAAACGTTTTGTTAGCGGTATGCGAAGTGCAAGTATTCGGAGGTTATGTTTACAATAAAGGTAAGATTCCCAAATTTTCTATGTCTACTCTCCATAATTGATCGGTGTCCCTTCATTTTAATATTTTCAAAAGTAACGTATGTATATTGACAATATATAGTTTATTGAGAGAGTCAGAACTTGCTTCTGTTAAGTTAAAGGTTGTGCCAGTTAAATATAGGCCAATTTGCAAATGGTCGTTATTTCTTTTAAGTTGAACATTGTGTCAGTAGTATATATGCTAATTTGCAAATGACCGTTACTTCTTTTAAGTTGAACATTGTGCCTGTAGAATTTAGGCTAATTTGCAAATGATCGTAAAAAAAATTTTCTTGCATAAGTTCATCACTTTAACATAGATTTTCTTGTTGAAGCGTCAATAACGGGAGCGTGAGAAAATCTTTGACATGTTCAAAGATCCAGAAATCGCGTATTGAGCAAAACTAAATGTAATCAGTTCTTGAATTATGAGGCGGTTAAAACCTTAGCATTAATATTTTTGTCTTTTAATGTACAAAAATGTCCTTAAGTGTTGATTTTGCTAAGGAACTCTCGTTTACATGTTTGAGGCAAATTCGGAATAGGCTATGACATGATCGGCATGTGTAATCGATCAATCCTTTTCAAGAAATTGTCTTATCCATCCTTCCATGTCTTTGCAAAGATTCATGTATGTGATATACATGTTTGGCACATATATAATATGCTATATATATATATATATTACTTGAACTTAGTGTCATGCATATGTTTATGTACCATTTGTGTTCAATCTTATTAAAACATGATCCATTTGCTACACTACGCTACGCGTAACGTAGTGAAGAAATTATGAAATCATTAAAATGAGATTGATTTTTTGTTCGGAACGTCATTTCCTATTGGCACTTTATGTAGATAAATGATGAAGATAAACCCCATAGGACATCGATTAATGATTTTGTTACAGGAAGCAAAAGAAACCTCGCCTTATTTGGAATCGCGAGAACAAGGTGGTCTACCACAGGGTTCGGAAGCACCCTAGCTGTAGACGGTACCAAAAGCATCTCCATGGACAGTAAATCGTGTTACAAGTCAAAAGAATCAATCACAGAGCCGTGGTGGTCGGTGGGCTTTGATGATATCTACCTAATACACCAGGTGGCTATAACTACAGCTGAGAGTTGCAAGGAGGGATGCGGTATGTTCGAAACATGTCTACTCAACATATGGAAAACACTGTCAAATTCTAAATATGATGAGATTGATACGAATAAGTAGATGATGATCATTTCGTAAAAGGAAATTCACGTATCAACATTCACAACGTGCACACACTTATAAGACAAAATCACTTAGGGATTTTTGAAACTTTTAAATAATGAATAATTAAACCAGAAGCAATTATCATAGATCGAAACGTCCCGAACTTATTACGTTCAGTATATCTCGTTTGTCCTGACCTTGAATTTTGTTCATCGGTATTTTCGTTGATTCTTTCCTGACACGTCAGGGTATTTGTATTCGCAACAGGATACAGGATAGCAGGCTACATCCGGTCACATGTTAATTGGGGGAATGTGATCAAAACCATTTTGCTAAAATATGTTAACTTCAACTTTAACTTGCGGGTAATAAACTTCTGTAGGCATCGTTTAATGATATCCATTGAAGCATTGTTACCTTAATAATAATTAAGCGATCAGTAATGAGTATACACAACCTATCAGGGATTGACAAATAAAGAGATTGTTCCCAAAATTATTGGACGTTCACGGATGATATGATATTTAATGTATAATTTCATAAAATCAAAGAACGTGAATAACTCTTAATCTGTAATATTCCTAGTAAAGAATAGACTCCGAACTCGTCATAAGTTGTGCACGACTTAACACTAAGGTTAACCTTAGTGCCATCATTAAACGTTGCAATAAGGCTACCTTTGTGACTGAAGGTTTGAGTAAAATTTCATATGACAATGGGAGATCTAGATGCGCATGAGTACTCCGAACTACCTACATAAAGTATACTATCAGAGACCCTATATACAGTTATAATGTCCCTGATACAATCTATACAATCAAACTATAGTACATCTATCTAAAAAGTCACAAATGAAAATCCTCAGGTTTAGACCTATACGAATGATGTTGTAAAAGTTGAAAATTTAATCTACAAGTGTATCAATTTTATTTCAGAGGCAAGGGATTTCATAATAGAAGTCGGCGTAGATGACGTCGAAGCATTGTGCTTGGAATATAAGGGTGCCTTGCCGAGTGGAGAAACTACAACTTTGACGTGTAATAAAAGGATTCCTGGTAAGCTACTTAAGATAACCATGAAAGGAAAGGAAAAGACACAGATCCTATGTGAGGTGGAAGTATATGGTGACAGGATTACCTATGAAGGTGAGTTAAGTATAATGATAATTTTGATAAAAGTATTGTGTTATATTTGTATTAATTAATAAGGGATTAATTAATAATTGAGATTCGACATATTATTATGAAAACCGCTGTACCTAATATCGTTCTACCCGTGACAATAATAAAAAAATCATTTCCTAATTGTATAAAGCCTCTTTAAATACGGGTACTTCCAATTATGGCTGGTTGTCCTGTTTAGAAATATTTAACAGAATTTTCGTGTGCTGTATTGTTTATTGTTCATGTAATTTTGTGTTTTATGGCCTCTCATAACCCTTAAAGAAGAGTGGCTCATGTTCGTGTACTTATAACATGCATATACATGTATGTATTTCGAAATTTACATGTGAGGTGAGACTTAAATGCATTATTTGTCTGTTTGTCTGTCAATTAAGGTGCCGTAGGTGTCAACGTAATAAGTTATGAACTATAAGTCATAAGAATAGACTCCTCGGTTAAGAAAAACAAAATGGCGATTTTAGTATTCGATAAATAAGTTTTCATCAGACACTTTTTTTGGAAATGAGAATGACAGATATTCATTCTAGGAAAGCAACACAAATTTAATCTTTACCAGTACACTTGAGATAGTAAATGTAGTGACATTCTGGCTATTAATATTTTAAAATATCAATTGATGACGTAAATATATTTAGTGGTTTTAATCTTATTTTTCACTAACGAAGTAAATCAATAACATCCTCTTAAATCATATACTGTTTAAAGTCACCTAGCCTCAAAGTTTAATTGAGGACATATGTGTACATGTAACGTGACATTTTGGAATTTTATTTTTTCTGGCAGTTAATGGGTTTTGTTTTTTTTTAAATCTAAAACTTTAATCTATTTACGGAATTAGAATCTTATTTTTCGTTGAACTTCACAATGCAAATCTAAACTATACTCTTTCAGAGCCACTCCGCAATTTGCAATACTGTTAGTTTTACCTTTGAAACGAACGTAGAGAGCATAATAAATGATATAAATTCTAAATATCTCTCATATTCATCGCCAAATGCCAACTTTTTTATGAGTTATTGTTTTCAAAGAAAACCTTATAACAGTCATATATATTCGTGGAAGGCAAATCCACACATCCAATTTAAATGAATACTAGTTATATAAGCTAAGAAACACAATCAACTCGAACTCTCATTCTCACTGCTTTACATTTAGTTTGATTCCAAATTTACTTATGACTTAAAGGGGCAGTAGCACGTTTTTAGGGGGAATATAGGTTGATGGAAGGAAAATGAAAATTAATGGTTTCAATTGAAAGACAATGTATTTAAACTAAATGGAGCAGTAATAATTCCAGTATATAGCGTTCAGTTTAGCCATGCGATTCCTTTTTCTTACAAAAATGAATTAAAGGTGTTCACAAAATGGCCGCCAATGGATTTTATGTGAATCTTGATTCTTTGTCCTCTGACAATGGACGATTTGCTTGTGTAATGAGATTGTTGACACTGTCAAAATAATACATTTAGCATTCACTTACAATTATCAGTGAGAAATTTAAAATATAAAATTATCAAAAAACGTGCTACTGCCCCTTTAATGACGCGCGTGCTTGTCCAGTGTTCAATCATAATCATGACTTCAAATCTTACTATAGTTATTAAAGACCGTCGATTGGTTCAAATTCGATACCTCATTGCAACAGTCAATACTGTTTGATTAAATGACACTTTGGTAAAGTTTGGCATATTTGACCCCGAGCAACTAAATGAGTGGCTCTTTAGATCAAATACCTCTTGAAGGCAGCTTGGGGACAAAGTTTATTGATATCAGATGTGTTACGAAACAGTTTCGAACTAGTTTATTCAAATCAAGTAATTCATTTTCAGCGTTTTGGTATCCTACTTTTCAAAAACTTATGAATATTAAGTGTTTAAACGCTTAAACAGTAAATGATAGGTTCAACATTTAAATTTTGTAACGCAAATGGCATTCTTTATGTTGATTGTTGTTTTATTGTAAACTGAACTGAATGCGTGTGTGAAAGTGTTTTGGAATTTCATTTTACATCCACATTAAACACACTAAAACAATGATGATCTTTAAGAAGACGGTTACAGATAAATTTTGATTTTTAACGGCAATAAAATAATTAATAATTAATATATATCCAATCCGTTACATTATAGATTTGTATTTATAGTCCAAAACTTTTTCTGTGATTGTGCAACTCTTGTGCAGTACGTTTTATGATTGAGCTTTAGTTGATTATTGAATTAACGATTCAGTCATTTCAATATTTTGGAAATAACAATTCCCTTTTTGTAATATAATGACAGACATTTTTGTCTCTCTGTACCGATTTAAGCAAAGAAAAATATACGTTGAGAACAAATATATCCATTTTATTGTAAAAATAAGAATTAATTGTATTTAAACACATAGTATCAATTTGAATTGCAATTATAATTTTTGTATAATGAGGTTAATAATTCTGTAACGGTAGGTATGCAATTTTGAAAAAAAAGAATTTTGTTTATATTTCAAATATTCTGAATACTACAAAATGTTTAGAACAACGTTTGGCAGCACAACAAGCACCGTGACAAAAATGCTTCCAGACTTTCATCACCCCCCTGCCCCACATCCGTCACTGATGAATGTGTAATTATATTGATGTGAGGACAGGGGTTCGAATCTCGGAGTGGACAGTATAATAAACAATCAAATTTCAAAACCTGCACTTTTGCACTCATGTATCGTTTGCATATGTTGAGATAAACCTACATTTCAAATTTGAACGAAATCGGTCAAGAAATAACGATTTTAGCGTAATTCTCGATCTATTATATAGAAAACATATGAAAACTATATATGAGTGTCAAAGTCAAGGTTTTGAAATATTATTATATTGTCCTATACGAGATTCAAACCCCTGTGGATGTGAACCTGACCTTTCTCTTTACCAGCTGAAACTGACGTGAACTTGGCTGAGAATAGGCCCGCGTTCGCAAGTTCTGGAGTGTCAGACCGTGGCTTGGTAGTTGATGGAAACTTAAATGGGGGACCTAACTTCTGCTGGACCTCAGAAGTTGGGGATGATGTACCGTGGTTGTATGTGGAGCTTGACACCTTTTACCTCGTGTCAAAGATCGAAATTACCAATAGGGAGGACTGTGCAGCACCTTGCAGTAAGTCAGTGATTTTGTCTTCAAAAACTTCATTTTAAACCTCCAGTCTGATTTAAAAAAAATAAAATTTGTAAGTATCACCTGGTTACCTTATGAGAGATTCCAAGTGACTAAGTCCCAAAATTTACTTAATTCTTAGAACTAGAAAGTGTTTTAACTCGCAAAAACAGATGTCTCCCCCGTACAGACTTTCAGCTGAATTTTGTTTTTGAAAATTTCATACAGTTTTTTTAACTCAAATAAACAACATTAACTGTAAGTTATGGTTATGTTTATTCAATATCTCCGCAGTTTGTCATGCAAATGAACTCATCCCTTAGAAATGACAAACTCCAAACTGTTGCCATGGAAACCCAAAAATATATAATTGAAATGAAGTTAAAACCTCTAAAAGGCACGTTTCCATAATATGAAGAGGATGAATACCAAATGTGGTGCAGATTGGTCAAGTAGTTTCAGTGATATGCTCAGGAAACGAGGAACGCCAATTCCAACGCCGAAACCGACGCGTACGGGAACTCAGTCAAAACCAATATAGCTCCCGACCTTTCGGGGGGAGACATAATCACTCGAGAACTAAAGCTATAGCTAGATTTTAAGAGAGATTAGAGGATTTGTATCGCAACCTCTAATTACTTCTTCAAAAATGCATTTTGACTTATAAGTTTTAAAACCGAATAGATGCAGAACTAAGGACTTTTTTGACAGAAGCGTCGAACAAAGATGAGTAGTCAAATATATCTTAAAGGTGCACGTTTTTTGGTATCTTATTAGCAGCCCAATCTAAGGGCGGGGCTGCTTTCAGTTTTTGTGAAGTTTCCGCCGCCGCGGCATTCGTATTACTGGCTATAACTTTGTTCCACTCAGAGCTCTTGTTAATAACTTACTACTCATACATCGGGTGAACGATTTTGACACGTTAACTTTCAAGGTCAAAGGTCAAGGTCACGAATTATGTAATCACTGTAAGAATTCCTTGTAAACACTTGAAAAGTTTTTGTGCTATGACGCTCAAACTTGGTATATATCATCCGTGGAAAAGTACAAAATTTTGAAAAGGTTTCGGCTACAATCCGTCAAAGGTCAAGGTAACAGCAAGGTCATGACCTTAGAATGGTTTAGTGACAATGCTTTATTCTAACTATGAACACTTTTAATCAATACATGATTGTTATACTCGATAAAAAGTGTTCATTGATTCTGTGACCTTAAAGGTCAATGGTCAAGGTCATGAGATACGAGTCATTGCAGTGTGCACCTAATTTGGGTACAACTTTATCCCATCTCAGATTGTCATAATGGCATGTTCACTTTCAAGGTCAAAGGTCAAGGTCACGAGTTATGTTATCACTACAAAATTCCTTGTAAACACGAAAACTTGAAAAGTGTTTGTACTATGAAGTTCAGATTTTGTATATATTATCTCTTGAGAAGTACAAAATTTTCCAAATGTTTTGGGTACGAACTGTCAAAAGAAAATGGATTATTTTAACTTTTTTACACTTTAATTCATTACATTTATGTTATACTCAAAGAAATGTGTTTATTGATTGTGTGACCTTGAGTGTCAAAGGTCAAGGTCACGAGAAAATACCCAATTTGCTGAGGCCTGTAAAAGGCTGAACAGGGCAAGGCGAAAACCCAAGTTTCGGGGCTGCTCTGCTCTTGCGGTGCCCCGCAAACGCTAATCTAGTTTCCTCACGTTTTACCTAGTTTGTTCATCGCTTTTAATGGTCAAAGTGTTAAACATTTCATAACTGTTGTGGCCCATGAGGACTTTAATACGCACACCTCAACTGTGCTCCTAATACAATGCACAACTATATATTTTACGGGCGCATCCCTCATATTAACTTTTACTCAGCACATATGTGTAGGCGCTCCCCACCGGGGAACTAGTTTTCCTAACTGGAGTGATCTCCCCTGCTTGTGTTTCCGTTTCCTGTTAATGAAAAGCACATGGCAAACAAAGACTCTAATTCCGGCCATAATACCTACGCTGCAACGAACAGTTCTTTTTACCCTCCTTTTAACATGTTTTACTGCTGTAATACTTGAGGTTTTCTGAGGATAAAGTGTATAAACACGAACTACGCTTGTGTCTTCATAGTAAAAAGAACTGCAATCGTGAATTCACTCTTGGCATGGATTCGCCTGATCGATCACACCTACGGTATGTGTTGTGGAAAATTGAAATTATCATCATGTAATGCCACACTAGACATATATGAACATTGACATTATGATCCAAACATGTCTCGCGCTAGGAAATTAACTGACAGAGCCGGTGATGTGTACCATGAGAGAGTTTCCGTTTACGTTAATGAACTTTTGAGATTGGATAAACAAATAGACGATGTGATTGCTGAATCAGAGCTTGTAACCGAGGTATATCAGTTACGTGAATATCGTGATTACATAAACCTCAAACACAAAGAATTCACAGATGTAAACACAGAATTTGTGACATTTTTACAGCGTACCAGAACTGTAGAAAGCATGGCTACTGAAACACAACAACAGAAC
This sequence comes from Steromphala cineraria, assembly GCA_916613615.1. NCBI lineage: Eukaryota > Metazoa > Mollusca > Gastropoda > Trochida > Trochidae > Steromphala > Steromphala cineraria. The sequence continues at coordinate 14,853,588 of OU744724.1, read as the reverse complement.
ATTACTGACGGTGTGTTAAATAAAGTTCAAAGGTGCATGAAAACTCTAAATGACCGTATCAGAAGGATCTCAGACATTGACAATATTGAATCTGTTTCTATGATAGGGAGTAGGAATTCTAGGCATTCAAGTGTAAGTTATCTCTTACTCAAACAACATGCAAAGGCAGAGGCCGCTAAAACCAGACTTAAATTCGCTGAAAAGGAGTCACAACTTCAGAGACAACAAGCAGAACTGGAAATTAGTAGGAAGCTTCTTGCTTCACAGTTAGAAGCCGAAGAAGCACAAGTTGAGCTGGATGCCATACGATCTTTAGTAAAAGCTGACACAGACAAAAATTCAGAAACCTCTGCAAAAATAAGAGATATGGAAAAATTTGTAGAAACTCAAAAGAGTGTTCTGAAACAGGAAATGTCCCAAACCCAGTACATACCTCGACTTGACATAACAACTGCCCACATTGAGAATAAGTCTTCTAAAATCACAAACACTAAAGCAGTGCACAACGGGAATGAACAAAACAATACCGGTGAACCTTCTGGTGAAACAATGGTGAGACAGGAGTTGAGTTATGATGAGAATAATCATGACTATCACAGCCCTATTGTTCCTCAACATGTTCTACAGGAACAAGTTATTCAACAAGTCAGTGAGCCTGTAGCAAGACTTAACCCAAGAGCTCAACCATATGTCCCAGGTGTACCAGTTCTTTCAAACTCCGATCAATTCAATCTTTGTGCTGAACTTTCAAAATATCTGATGAAGAAAGATCTGCTTTTGTCGAGATTCAGCAGATTTAATGACCGACTGGAATACTTTGTTACATGGCAAAACAGCTTTACCTCAATCGTGCGCGAGCTTGGAGTTTCTGCTCATGAGGAGATGGACTTACTTGTGAAGTGGCTGGGTGTCGAATCCAGTAAGCAAGCAGCAAGCATCCGGGCCGCTAATGCACACGACCCTGTCCGAGCGTTGCACAAGATATGGGAAAGACTTGAGAACATATATGGTAGTCCTGAGTTAGTGGAGTCAGAGCTCAAAAGGAAACTCTTTAATTTTCCAAAACTTTCAGGAAGGGACCATTCAAAGTTGTTTGACTTGGCAGATATCGTGTCAGAAATTGAGTCTGTGAAATGCAGTCCCAGGTACTCAACTCTACTTGCATACTATGACTCATCAGCAGGAGTGTCCCCAATAGTTTGTAAACTTCCCCATTCTCTTCAAGAGAGATGGACAAGTGTAGCAATTTCGTTCAAAGAACAACACAATGTTGCCTATCCACCATTCAAGGTGTTTTCGGACTTTCTGTGTCGTCAGGCAACTATCAGAAACGACCCCAGCTTCCTGTATGACGTACAACCAGTCACTACCAGCGCCAGGAAGGGACCACACCAAACCACATCCCACATTCGACCTGACAACAAATTCACCTCGAAGAAGACTGATGTTTTCCAGGATCGATGTGATAAGGCCGTTGTTAGACTTTGTCCCTATCATGGAACTTCAGAAGGCCACACTCTCAATTACTGCAAGGGCTTTCGGCGACTGCCAATCAAAGACAGGAAAGATTTCCTTATGAAGCATAAAATATGTGAGGAGAAGGTGGTTTGCTTCTTCTGCAAAAGTGAAAGACATGCCACAGCATTGCATGTACAGTTGGACAATGAAACTTCTAGTAAATCGGTTGATCCCAAACCCCCCTTAAGGAAGCATGGAGGGGAGGGAAAAGGTGCGTCTCCAGAGGACAGACATCATTCTATAACTTCAACATGCACTCAAATTTGTGAAAGTGTTCCCTGTTGACCGACCAGATCAATTTCTCGTTACCTATGCAATACTAGATGATCAAAGCAACAAATCCCTCGCCAGAACTGAACTTTTCAACGTCTTCAATGAACATGGACAAGAGATAGAATACACGCTCTCATCTTGCAACGGTTCAGCCACAATGTCAGGTAGACGTGCATCAGGTTACATGGTTCAAAGTTTGGACTCTTCGAACTCATTGCACTTACCTACACTTATCGAGTGCAACGAAATCCCGAATGTTCGAGATGAAATACCCACACCTGAAGCAGCTGATAATCACTCACACCTGAAAGACATTGCAGAGTACATACCTCCGGTTGATCCACAAGCGGATGTCCTACTTCTGATAGGTCGGGACCTCCCTACCGCTCACCACGTTTTGGACCAACGTCTTGGGCCATCAAGTGCTCCATATGCTCAAAAGACATACCTTGGATGGGTTATTGTCGGCGAGGTTTGCCTTGGCAAGGTCCATCAACTCGAAGACGTTATTGTACGGAAAACTCATGTTCTCAAGGATGGTCGCACTTCTGTGATGCCACCATGCACAAACCAATTTGAGGTGAGGGAAAAGAGAGACTTTCAAGACATATTCATCAAGACCGACAGTGATGAAATGCAAGGTCCTTCAGTTGAAGATAGACAGTTCCTAAAACTCATTGACTCGGACTTCTCAAGAGACACTGATGGGTTTTGGACTGCACCTCTTCCCTTCAAACCTGACAGACCAACACTTTCTTGCAACAAACCACAAGCTGTTCATCGTGCGAAACTTTTGGACAAGAGTCTGCAAAAGGATCCTGCTAAACGAGAACACATGGTGACATTCATGTCAAAGATTATTGACAAAGGTCATGCTGAGGTCGCTACAACCGTACAAAGCAACACAGAGTGCTGGTACCTACCTCTGTTCGGGGTCTACAACGCCAAGAAACCAGGATGTATTAGAGGCGTGTTTGATTCATCGGCCAAATACAACAGTTTGTCACTCAACAATGTGCTTATGACAGGTCCAGACTTGATTAACAATCTGTTGGGTATCCTGCTTAGATTCCGGACTGAATCTGTCGCAGTAATGGCAGACGTAGAACAAATGTTCTACTGTTTCAAGGTCAAGCCTTCTCACCGTGACTACCTCCGCTTTATTTGGTACAGAGACAATGACCCCAGTCAAGAAATGATTGAGTACCAAATGACTACTCATGTGTTTGGGAACTCACCGTCTCCTGCCGTCGCTACATACGGCCTCAGGAAGTCTGTGGAGAATGCAGATGAGGATGTGAAAGAGTTCGTTACCACTTACTTTTATGTAGACGATGGTCTGCTCTCCGTTCCCACAGATGAAATGGCGATTGACCGTGTGCACAGAACCCAAACTCAATTGAAGGAGGGAGGAAACATTCGACTGCACAAAATTGCCTCTAATAGTCAATCAGTGTTGGCTTCATTTGACGCTGAGGACCTGGCCAAAGACATTAAGGACTTGGACTTGAGGACTGATACTCCTCCCATACAGAGAAGTCTCGGACTAGCCTGGAATATCTCTGAAGATACATTCACTTTCCAGGTGTGCTCAGAACAAAAACCCTTCACCAAACGTGGGGTGCTGTCCACAATCCATAGTCTCTACGACCCTATTGGATTTACTTCACCTGTTGTCATCAAGGGAAGACTCCTACTGAGAGAACTTATGTCCTTGACCACTGATTGGGATGAACTCCTTCCACCCAAATACTTGACGGAGTGGCAGGGTTGGTGTGAATCGCTGTCAGCTCTTGAACATGTTTAATCCAACGAGTGTACTCAGATCATTCATTTTCACGGTCTAACCACAAAGAAATTCATCTGTTCTCGGATGCTTCGAAGAACGCAGTTGGAGCTGTCGCCTACCTCAAAATCTATGACGTCAACAATGTGAGCACTGTGAGCTTCCTCCTCGGCAAAGCAATGGTAGCGCCGCGTCATGGACACACCATCCCACGCCTTGAACTCTGTGCAGCGGTGTTGTCCGTGGAGATAGCGGACATATTGACGAGACAACTGAAACTATCTTCTGACTGTCTGAAGTTCTATACAGATAGTCGTGTGGTGCTTGGCTACATTCATAATGAAAAGAGACGATTCCACGTGTATGTAGCCAATCGTGTTGACAGGATACGACGATCTTCATATCCTCACCAATGGAATTATGTAGCCACAGACGTCAATCCGGCAGATCAGGCAACAAGATCAATACCTTCATGGCGTCTCCAGGACAGCCTGTGGCTCAACGCACCTGACTTTCTCAGAAACACAACTTACGTCATAGACGACGATCCATCCTTTTCTCTTATTGACCCAGAAGGCGACAAGGAGGTGAAGACGGAAATCACTGTGACCAAAACGTCCATCAACAACAAACATGTGAATTTCAACACAAACCGGTTCTCAAGGTTTTCCTCATGGAAGAGACTTGTGAGCACAGTATCTCTTTTGAAACATATTGTGAAGTCATTTCATCTCCCTTCAGAGCAGTGCAAGGGTTGGCACCAGTGTAAGTCTTACAAGACTGTCAAAGACTTTGAAGAGGCTGAATGTGTTATCCTAAGACTTGTACAACTAGAATGTTTTCCTGATGAGATCACAAGCCTGCGAAATGAAGGGAATGAATGCTTCCCGAGAAAGAGCCCAATACTGTCCCTTTCACCCATCTTGGACTCTCATGGAATCCTCAGAGTTAGTGGTAGACTGAAGAACAGCAAACTTCCTTGTCAGGAGATTAAGCCTATCATCATTCCCAAGAATCATCATGTGGCAAGACTTCTTATCCAACACTACCACCAGCAAGTATGCCACCAGGGCAGGCACTTTACTGAAGGAGCGCTCCGATCCGGGGGTTACTGGATTGTCGGTGCAAAGAGATTAGTATCTTCAGTAATCAGCAAGTGTGTCACCTGTAGAAAACTTCGACGCAAACTAGAAACACAAAAGATGTCCGACTTGCCCTTTGACAGAATCACTCAATGCCCGCCTTTCACTTTTGTGGGTGTAGACGCTTTTGGCCCTTGGGAGATAGTGACACGTCGCACCAGGGATGGAGCTGCAAATACCAAACGTTGGGCGATACTATTCACCTGCCTGGTGATTCGTGCAGTACACATAGACATTGTGGAAGAGATGTCCAGTTCCTCATTCATAAACTGTCTTCGCAGGTTTTCAGCTCTCCGCGGGGCAGTTAAACAGTTCCGCTCTGACCGGGGGACGAACTTCATCGGCTGTACTGAACCTCTCGACATCAACGCTGTGAATGTGGAGGATGGCCCGGTACCCAGCTTCCTGCACGAGAATGGTGTGACTTGGATGTTCAACGCTCCTCACTCTTCCCACATGGGAGGTGCGTGGGAACGCATGATTGGGACTGCCAGAAACATACTTAATGCAATGCTTCTGAAGGTGAAGATCTTGAGCCATGAGGTGCTATCTACCTTAATGGCGGAGGTGACGGCCATAATAAATGCTCGGCCAATAACTGTGATATCAACTGACCCCGAACTGCCAACACCATTATCACCTGCCATGATCTTGACACAAAAGAGCATTCATGCGTCAAACTTCAACACCAACTTTGACAGTAAAGATATGTACAAAGCCCAGTGGAGACAAGTCCAGACCCTCGCTGAGGAGTTCTGGCGACGATGGAAGGTGGAATATCTCCACACCCTGCAGAAACGACCCAAGTGGCAAGTTTCTAAGCCTAACTTGCAAGAGGGCGATGTTGTCCTCATCAGGGATGCTCAAAGCGCTAGAAACGAGTGGCCTATGGGACGCGAGGACTAGGTATATCCTGAACCTGATGGACTGGTTAGAAAAGTCGCTGTCCGTGTGTTCAAGGACAGTAAATGTGTGACCTATGTCCGTCCAGTGACTGATCTAGTCCGTTTGCTGTGACCCAACTACCGGCAACCTGTTACAGTCTAGTCAAAATGATAATGCTCAGGACAATCTGTTAAATTACCTTTCATTTCGATTATTTTGAGTAACTTCTATGTTTTGTTATGCCTTTGTTTCTGTTTCAATTGTGATTTTTACAAAATCAGAAGGGGAGTGTTGTGGCCCATGAGGACTTTAATACGCACACCTCAACTGTGCTCCTAATACAATGCACAACTATATATTTTACGGGCGCATCCCTCATATTAACTTTTACTCAGCACATATGTGTAGGCGCTCCCCACCGGGGAACTAGTTTTCCTAACTGGAGTGATCTCCCCTGCTTGTGTTTCCGTTTCCTGTTAATGAAAAGCACATGGCAAACAAAGACTCTAATTCCGGCCATAATACCTACGCTGCAACGAACAGTTCTTTTTACCCTCCTTTTAACATGTTTTACTGCTGTAATACTTGAGGTTTTCTGAGGATAAAGTGTATAAACACGAACTACGCTTGTGTCTTCATAATAACCCTCACAGCTAATCTGTAGTACTAAAATATATTTGACAATTTTGAAATAATGAATAATAATATATATCTGCATTCCCCCCTGAAGAAACAACTATTACGATTAAAACATTCCTAACGTTCAGTATATATATACACGAGTCATGTAGTTAATAATGTCAGAATACGTTACTTTCAGATACAAGACTGAGAAATTTCCTCATCGATGGTTTGATAGAGAGACCAGTCCGTGAGAGTGTCGGTCAGCTCTGTGAAGAACAAGGACCACCCATTGCATTGGACACATCTGTCATGTTTGAATGCATTAAACCAGTTATAAGTCGATATGTCCGCTTTTTTGGCTTTAAAAGGACAGATGTGATTCATTTATGCGAGCTCAAGGTTTTTGGAAGAAAAGCCATACTGACTGGCGGTAAGAATATTTAAAAAGTAATATAAAATATTTAGATATTATTTCTTTACTTGCTACGGGTCTTGTAAATAATAATTGAATCGTGTTGTTTTATACAAATCAATGGAGTCCTTAATTGCTTTTTCCAGTTTGAAATATGAAAATGATATGATAAAAATTGAAGAAAATTCATCGTAGGGGTTAGTTCAAATTGTTAATTTATTTCATTGTTAGGTACAGCCACGTCATCATTGCTGAAATTAACCACGCGGCGCTAGCCTTCCTCGCTCACTCGTACAAGCCATATTTAATCTTTCACTTATTCTTTGCAAAGTGAAGCATACTTCTAAAGTGTTTTCCACAGAGTTATTCTTTATTTTGATTAGGCTGGTCACCCTCCGAATGTCCGGAACCGCCAGCGCTTCCTCACGCCTGTGTCGACGTATGTTACCATGACGGTGTTGCTATAGCAACCTACACGTGTGACACCAATTACACCATGTGTACCGGAAGTAATACTTTGACCTGTAGTAGTGAGGCAGGATGGGAAGGAAGTCCTGGAGTATGTGTTCAGACAACAATGGAGGTTAATCCCGGACTCAATAACCAAGTTAGTTCTTTTTTGTTCAATATATTAAAGATGTTGTATCATACTTTCAATATCTTTAAAAGTATTTTTAATGTATTCGTTGTATTTTTTAGAAAAATCTAGCAACCATTCTTGAGAAAATCGGACCAAAATTCATTAAATAGGAGATAGTTTACTAAAAAATACCGAAACGGCGGTCGACATAAGGGCGAATCAAGTGTGGCCATTTCACAACTTCCGGTTCCTAAATGCCCCCAATGTCTCTAAATTAACCAATTTACCAGTGTTACTAAATATTATGAAATTTTAGCCCATAAAAAGGCCACTTTCTTACTTTGTTCCGTTTCCAGATCATAACTTGAAAACTATTTGACCCAGAAACTTCAAATTTGGTATACATGTAACCTATGTGTTGTAAATGTGAAAACTGTTTCACTTAGAAACTTTACGTACCCAATATGAGATTTACATTTCCGGTTGATGTGCCTTTAAGGGATTTAAATTCTAGGTGGCCATAACAGTTTTATTTCTGACATTTTTATATCTTCAAATTTTCAAAGCTATGACTTCCAAGACTTTAGTTCTTGTTTCGTTTAACGTGAGTCTTAGTCCTGTTACCATCATTCAATCACAGGGCTAAATGTATGTTTTTACTTTTATTATTGTTATGAAATAGCTGTCAAATTACAGCAGGGATATGTGAGCCGTGCTCACTTTTGCCCTGTTTAAGCTAAATTGTCTAATGTTCAGTTTTCAGAACAGCTAATCTCCTAGTAAGTCTCTGAATGCTATGTTAAAGCTACATTTTCCTATGTTCAGGTTTTAGATGTGCAAGTGTGTCACCCCAAACTTGGAGAAGGTTTCGAATTGTGGGTAACTCCTCGGCACAATGAGTGAGTGTTCCATCACTTACAATTTTATTTGGATATATCATATTGCTTTACATCAGTATTGTTGTTAGGTATCGCTCGATTTAAAGTGTCGATTGAATATAAACAGAAAGGAATCTCCGGTTTTGTCGACGAATCTTAACGTGTTTAACAACTTTAGGGCATGAGCTGTGCATATGTATGGCAGTGTTGCCCCTATCCCAGTCGTTTTGCCATTGTTCATAGATTGCTGTATTTACAGCAGCATAGATATCCTTTGGCACTGGATATATATCCTCAAAATCCACGTAGGGTTTCGCATTTTGCATGCTGGTCAGCTTTCACGTTTCCATGGAGACCTTCATGTGCAGGAACCCATACTATGTCATAGCTTATATAGGCTTCATTCAAAACGGTACCAAGATGTAATATTTCATATAGAATGTCACTGCGTTGCCCGTTTGCACCTGAGTGACTGGCTTGAACCGCTGGTAAGGAATCTGTAAAAATTATTGATTCAAGATTTGATTTTGTACCCACAATGGAGCCGTTAGAATAGCTGTTAATTCTGCTGCAAAAACTGACAAATGATCTTGTAATCTAAACAGTTCTTCTACTTGCAAAGATGGATATATATATAACAAATGGTACACTGGAGTAACCTGCTACCATGATATCGAAAGCTTTTGCTGCGCTCCCTGCGATTGGCTAGATGAGCTTGCATCAGAACATGCGGATTATAGGGGTGCCTTCAGACAAAGAAATGAGAGGAGAGCCGGGCTGGTTGAAGTTCGAACCCCACTAGAAATATTATTTTTACACTTTGTTTCCTCGAATCACAGTCGATTGTAAATCAGACTGAAAATCAGAAAATTTTGTAAAATACAGATTGAATCTGTCAAACTCAAACGAACACCATATTACATGATATTTGCTAAAAAATAGTAGTTAAAACAAACTTTTGGTAGGCAGCTGTAGTGTTAGTAATCTAACGATGTTCAATGTAACGATCTCACGAACTTTAACGAAACTTGGCCATACTTCCCACAGACCCCATTGGTCATTAGAAATCCAAAATCATTCCCGCTGCCTGCAAAAAATGATAAAATATGTTTACTTATAATATAAATTGGACGACCCCTGTAATTCAACGAATTTATAGTAGCATATTATAAAGAAGGCCGGACGCCCCATCGCCTTTTTCGTAAATTGTTGCTGTGACATGAATTTGACGAAAAGGGCGAAAGGGGTAGGTACTCGCGTCCAGCCTTCTTTATGCTCTGTAACTATGAAGGCGTTACATTAAAGAGGTCGTTCAGTGTATTTATTTTTATTTTATTGCAGAGGGAGCGATTTGGATTTTAAATGAGACAGGGGCTTGTGATACTTCCCTCTCACTAAGAGATATTCTTTAATTTTTGTCAGGCTTTCTAGCTGGGGGCATTTAATGAAAATCGATCAGTTTATTATTCCAGACACGTTTCTCCAAATTTAGGGTATACAGAAATGATAAGTCTTGTGGGCCCTAATGATAGTGAATAATTAGATTCATTTAATAAATATTGGACCAAAATGAATGTATAAAAAAAAACATTTAGAAACTATTACTTTTTGAATTACAGTTGCACTTTGGAATTTCTGAACGACAACAAGGAAACGATGGCAGCAAAGATCACATATTATCCTGGTGACGTCGTGGTCGAGTATCAGTATGATACGGAGGAGAATATCAAGGCCTTTTCTTTAAATCAAGAATCACATTTAACAATTGCCTATACTTCTAAGGGGCTTGCGGTAAGTTTTCATTTTTATGCCCCAGCCATATATGGCAGGGGCATATTGGATTACCCTCGGTTGTCCGTACGTCCGTATGTCCGTCCGTACGTACGTAACCACTTTATACAGGGTATTGTTTATCCACTTGTCCTCAAAACCATTCAACAGATTTTATCGAAATCGCACACATGGCTTTAAGGCATCCTAAGGGTGTGCATCTCATATTTAGTTTTTCAATTTTTCAATTTTTTTCGTATTTCTGACATGTTGAACTTAGGTGAATTTTGGGGCAAGTGAAAGCTCATAGTAGTGTGATAGGGGGTGTTGTTTATCCACTTCTCCTAGTAAAAAAACCATTCAGCAGATTTAATTGACATCGCACACATGGCTTAGATAGGCATCCTAAGGGTGCGCATCTCATATTTTGTTTTCCAATTTTTGAATTTTTTTCAAATTTCTGACATGTTGAACCCAGGTGAATTTTGGGGCAAGTGAAAGCTCATAGTAGTGTGATAGGGGGTGTTGTTTATCCACTTCTCCTAGTAAAAAAACCATTCAGCAGATTTAATTGACATCGCACACATGGCTTAGATAGGCATCCTAAGGGTGCGCATCTCATATTTTGTTTTCCAATTTTTGAATTTTTTTCAAATTTCTGACATGTTGAACTTAGGTGAATTTTGGGGCAAGTGAAAGCTCATAGTAGTGTGATAGGGGATGTTGTTTATCCACTTCTCCTCAAAAACCGTTCAATAGATTCAATTCAAATTGCACACATAGCTTATAGGCATACTAAGAGTGTGCATCTCATATTTTGTTTTTCAATTTTTGAATTTTTTCAAATTTCTGTCATGTTGAACTTACGTGAATTTTTTTGCAAGTGAATGCTCATAGTAGTGTGATAGGGGATGTTGTTTATCCACTTCTCCTCAAAAACCGTTCAATAGATTCAATTCAAATTGCACACATAGCTTATAGGCATACTAAGAGTGTGCATCTCATATTTTGTTTTTCAATTTTTGAATTTTTTCAAATTTCTGTCATGTTGAACTTACGTGAATTTTTTTGCAAGTGAATGCTCATAGTAGTGTGATAGGGGATGTTGTTTATCCATTTATCCTAAAACAGTACAGGATAGACTGGGCTATTCTTCCAAACATGCTTTATAGGTATCCTAAACGTGTGAACCTTCTATTATGTTTTGGGAATTTTTAATTTTCTACATTTTAATGGATGTTTGCTAAAGATGTGCATCTCTTTTTAAATTCTATGGTTGAAAACATTGAAAGCTTTTTTATTAGCTGGGGCATCTGTGTCCCATGGACACACATTTTCTAGTTCATATTTGATAAACCAGTTAATGTGAGAGGGATTCTACTTAGGTAATATGTCGATTCTTTGATAACACACGTGTGATGAATGTGGCCTGATCGATATTGGATCTCCGAATCATCAACATTGATATAAACTTGGATATATTTTTCTAATTCATGTGCATTAGGAACAGTAACGTAAATGCTCTTATCATATTTGTTTTTTTGTCGCTAAAGGAATCCCTCACTTTAAATATGTTTTATCTGCGTTTCATAATCTAAAACAACAGAACACTGAAATCTTGTAATCAATCCCTTGGGAAGGGGAGAGTAGGGCAAAGCGTTTCGGCAAGCCCGACAGAATTACGATGTTTGTAAGATTTTAAATATGTATTTGAATCAATCTATTTCTTAATTTCTTTCATATATTTTATGTTATCTGAAAGTAAATGAAATAGGTTGTCCAAACTTTCAGAGCTCTAAGAAAATAGAAAACAATGTGTGTTTTTGTTTTCCATGACATTTAAAAATAATTTGTTTGTCTTTGCATACAGTGCATAGTTTTTCATAGTCTTTCTTTTAAATTTAATTTGAACAACATGTTCAAAAATGAAATGCTTTAGCAGAGATTATTAATCAAATAATCCGATTTAGAAAACATTGCCATTGGGCTACTATGAATTATTCCTTGTGTTTTTTCTATTTTGTTCAGATTAAAATGAAACCTTTATAATGACAACTGTTGCAATTAGTTTCAAAATTTACAGATTTATTGCTCAATTGGGAGCAATTAAAAGTTGGTTCTGAACCCTTTACATGAAAGAGGGATATGAGTTGAACCTTTATTGGCTGTAATTATTGTTACTTGTATAGTATACAATATTATTTAGTAATTATTCTAGATCTAAAACGACCTCTCCCTTGACCTCTCTCATAACAGAAGCACATTTTATGCATACTGATTATGCAAAACCACTCATTTTATAAAATAATATATATTCATGTTAAAGGAACTCCATACCAAATTTTCTGCCCCACTTACATATCCATCAATAGTCGATTTACAATTGCCTGAATGTAAGAGCAGACTCTAAGCTAAGAACATAGTCATTTAAATAGTGCAAGAATGTTGCTAATCAAGTACACCAAGAACGTGAATGATTAACAGGTATATGAAATACTTCTTATTTTCAGATCACGGTAGATGGCAAACCACTTAGTAACCTGCCACACGTACCTCTATCTACACAAATAGGCTTCATCAGAGCACTGGGCTTCGTTATCAGAAGGCTCCGACCGCTGCCAAGATACAGCAAATATCTTCAGAGAGGTATTTCATCTAAAGGCACTCCTGGACTGTTTTGGAAACATTATTTGCTCATATCTTTCCAGTTATATATATGATTTAGTAATTATATTTTAAATTCAGGATAAACACACCGCTATTCAACACGAATATCCGTAGTAGTTGAATAATGTGTGATAGGTGTAATGTGTAAATAGAAAACATATTTTAGTCATTTCGATGTGAAGTACCTTTCATTACTCGGAATAAGGAATAAGGAATTTTGAAGGAACCTCATCAGCAAAATCAGTTCAATGCACTGAACAAACTGATTTACTATCAATGATGAAATCAGTAGGCATAACCCATTTCGCCACTTTGATCAGATTGACAAAGGGTTGCGTAAAATTACCCCTCTGCCCGAGTAAAAATTTCTTCATTCCTTTTTTGTACAGATTTCCAATAATATTCATCATCAATAAACGTAATTATGTTGTTATAATCTAAGAACTGTGTTCCAGTGGCTAGGGATAACTTGGTCGCGTCTAATAGTTTTGCCTCCTCCGAAAAGTCAGCTCCTTCGAATGTAGTCGACAAGGATGTGACACAGACATTGGCAAAATGCTGGCAACCAAAGAGTGGAAATACTGATCAATGGGTAGCAGTTCAACTGGAGCAAGTCTTCTTTGTACGTGCCGTTGTACTCTACATGACAAGCACCGCTTGTGAATGCGGTAAGCATAAGTGTATACATGTATTTTAGCGTACATGTTTTGTTGAACATTTTATCTTCTAATACTGCATGCAATTTTCAAATTGAAAATATTTGCTCCTTATCACCCGTTTCATTTAGATGCACGGAGAAGCTACCATCTTTATACTAAGTCTTCCATCCATTCAACCATGCATGCTTGCATGCATGCATACATACGTACAGAATAAAATAATCATAGCTTCGCAGTTTCCTAATGCACAATCAATGTTATCTGTTTACAAATGTATTACTAACAGTAACATAATGATTCCGAAGACTGGACTGAGTCGATAGTGTAATTCATATTTTGCGAATTTTGTTATACAAATATTTTTTTCCAGACGACGCCAGAACGCACAATTTCGGTATCACTGTCCACCCAACCCAAGCCTTGGACGATCGAGCAATGACATGTGCCTTCTACGAGGGTGTGTTGCCGGTGGGAGCGGTGGAGCGGGTAGCATGCAGGGAGGATGTCTGGGGTCGTTATGTCCGTATTATGAAAGACGCGGCGTATGTACAATCCCCAACTGACCTTCTTACTTTCTGTGAGATAGAGGTCTATGGGGATGCGATATTAACAAATGGCAAGTACAGTTTTAGATATTCAATGCATGTGTATGATACAGTGATAGATCCATGAGTTGTGAGGGGGCGGTCGCCATTTTTACGAGCGTTTTTTTTAAAGAGAAACTCAAAAAGGATGTACCATTGTAGATCTGCCACTGAATAAGTAATTGCTTCAATAATAATATACAATGTACATGTCATTTATATAGTGGTTTGGCTTGTTTTCTTTTTTCGAGAAATTTATCATCATTTACTCTCAGTATTAAAAGTAACATATATTTGTTGTTGGCGTGACATAATTCAAACGTTGTTAATAGTTCGGGAAAAAGTCACTGTTTGTAAACATGTCATTATACAAACAAACAAAACTGAAGTAACTAAATGAACTTAGGTCAGGAGTCGACATTATATTTATAGATTTTTATTTCCTTTTTGTGAAAATAAATATTTGACGGTTAATATGGCGTTTTAGTATTTCAAAGTTCTTTTGATTGACCGCTTCTCTCTCTTGTGGCGTTGCTTTTAATGATAACTTGAAAAAAGGAAAAAGGAGAGTCTAGCAGTTATGAAAATATTTATGGGACCGAATTGTTGATAAAAACATCATATAACATTTAACAAGAAAACCAAGTTCTTGTGGTTAGTCAACTTCTTCGTTGCATGACATTGACGTTTCAGTGTAGGTGCCATCATTGTTACCAAGCAAGTGACATTAAATGCCCCTTTAGTAACATATACTTAAATCATTCGCATATTCATGCTCTCGAAAGGTTCCATTCACTGAACTTCCTCTGTAACTATGTTATTATTTACCAATTTTGAAAATTTGAAAAAACGATATTATGTTTTAGAATGGAGCCCTAACGACTGTCCGCCACCCCCCGATTACCCAAACGCTTATTCACAGATCTTCAAAAGCTCTCAGGAGAGTCTAGCTATGTATGCGTGTAAGGAAGACTTTACAATGTGTGGAAACAGCGGTGAGAACAAGTTGACGTGCAGCAGTGACAAGGGATGGGAAGGTCAAATAGCAGAGTGTGTACAGACATCTCGGGAGTTACCTTTTGGCGCTGGTCAGGATGTAAATATATTTTATTTCTAAATATATATTCTTTTTGTTTTAAAGCCATCAATATTGTCAATCTCATTACAATAAGATCGAAACTTTCACTACTCTATGGTTGAAATATTGCCCAAGCGGAGGTATGTAACAACCAGCATTCGTGCCCTGTGCGCTCTGAGCTGAGAACTGCTCTATAGGGCTTTGGTCGTGAACTTCCATCTTTTAAAACAATCAGAGACCTGCTTAGAATTTAAGTCATGTCATTGGTCTGTAGCGTCTTCGCTGATTTGCTGAATTGACGCAGTAACAGACGCAGAAACAGAGCACAGTATGAGTGATAAGTTTGTTCTTATTTCGATGTGATTGAAGCAATGCTATGTACCTAGAATATACCTTTGAATATGGAAACTTTGCAATAACGTCCTTGCAATAAGGTTTCATCTCTCTTGTATATTTAGTATTAGATGAATTAAAACTCGACCATTTTTCTGACACATAAATATATTTTTTTAAATATAACGAATCATTTTCAATTCTTTAAGCTTACAAGGCCAATATTTCCGAATTGTTTTTTTCCAAATGTAGGTCTTATGATACATGATTATATGTTTACAGCTTGAAGAGTTTGGGATTTGCCCATTTGCTCTTGGGCACGCACTGAAAATATGGTTTACTTCTACTGGGGACAGTTGGTAAGAAATCCATTGCTTCTTACTTGACTTGGTTTCGAGTTTTGGAATATGTTTGACATTTAAGATAAAAGTTCAAAATAAATAAATTCGTTATACACACTGTACTTCTTCGTAAATTCATACTTTACTGAGGTCTTGTAGAAGGCGGAAGAGGTGAAGGCGAAACCCTCAGTTCAGGACTGCTCTGCTTTTGTGAAACAATCAATAGTTGTATGGGTTTAGTAAGCTTTGGTTAATGGCACAGGTAGTTTATATCTCAAGCTATGTATCTTAAAGAGGCAATGGCACGTTTTTTGACAATTTTATATTTAAAATCTTTCACTGATAATTGTAAGTTTATAGTAAATGTATTATTTTGAAAGTGTCAAAAATCTCATTAAACACCCAAACATCCATAGTCAGAGCACAAAGTATGAAGTTTCTCATAAAATCCATTGGCGGCCATTTTGTGTGAACACATTTAACTCATTTTGTGTAAGAAAAAGCCATCGCATGGCTAAGTATTACGTTATAT
Source organism: Steromphala cineraria (assembly GCA_916613615.1). Lineage (NCBI taxonomy): Eukaryota > Metazoa > Mollusca > Gastropoda > Trochida > Trochidae > Steromphala > Steromphala cineraria. The sequence goes on along the minus strand of OU744724.1, from coordinate 14,837,526 downwards.
ATTTGATAATTACTGCTCATTTAGTATAAATACATTGTCTCAATTGGCACCATTAATTTTATTTTCCTGACATCACTTTTTCCCCCCTAAAATGTGCTACTGCCCCCTTAAAACCTATCGATTATGAGTTCGACTCTCTATGTCGTCTTAATCTTATGAGAAAGAAATGTGTCATATTTTGCTGACTTTTGTTTATTTAGGCGTCAATTGGCATTAACGGTTGATGGCTCAGAGGTTACCCAAGTGAGTGTCATTCTCGATCCGGATAGGGTCGAACTGTCAACCAAGATAGATGGTGTACAAAGCGCAGTAACCAACATGCAAGATAACTTTCTCACGCTCGGCAAAGAGGCTGTTCTGACGGTGTATTTTGTGTCCCAATATCTATGGGTAAGTCCTAATTTGCTTCTGTGTTCAGTTTCAAGCCAACGAATCAAGCCTTTTTAAGACAAGGGGGGGATGAATGGAACTCTATTCAAGTAACCTAAAGATTAAATCATAGACTTTCAAAATGCAATCATTTCTGTTCATGTAGGTCTTCATATGTGCCCTTTTACTATCATAAAAAATTCACATTTAGTTGTTCTATTTCAGTTAAAATGTGTAATGCACATCTAGCATAAAAGATGTTGTTGTATTACAAAAGGTCCGCAATAAAATCATTTTTGTCTGCCCGTCCAGACCAGAAACGTCTTTTGAATCATTTATATGCCAATTATTTTATGCTTCTTTCATCTTGTAAAGAATCCATTGTATCCATTTTAAACAACTAACAGTTCGAATGAAGAATCTTGTGCACACGTTATTTATCCGATTTTGGTTACCATTTCAGGTAACTATCGACGGAGCCATTGTGGATGTATATCGTCATACCATACCACCGCCAACTATTAACTTTGTGGTATCCCAGCCCGATATCAAGATAAGAAAAATGATGCAAGTACAAGAGCTCCCCCCAGGAATTATCACAGGTAAATTTGTCTATGAAGGCCATGGTGAATTATCACAGGTAAATTTGTCTAGGAAGGCCAAGGTGAAGTGTGCTCAGGATGGACAGACATTGTGCTACGTTCTGAATTTTTATCTTATCACGCCTGTAAGACATGGCATGGTGTCCGCCGTCCGTCCGTAAACTTTGTGCATTTTTGAGGGTTTTTTTTAGAAAAAGGCCTTAAAAGCTGTAAACTTGCTTTACATTTTCCTTGACTAATGAGGATTATAATTTATAACTTTGGTGACCATGAGGCCCATTAAAAGGGCCACGCCCTAAAAACCTAGTTTCATCTTCTCCAGAAGGAAAAGGCCTAGAAAGCTTAAATCCTTGACTAGTGCGGATTAAATGTAAAGCTTTAGTGACCCTGCCGCCCCTGATAAGGGCCACATGGGTCACACTCTTAAAATATATTTTCATCTTCTTCTCCAGAGGCAGAAGGCCAAGAAAGTTGAAATCTTCTGCACAGACTCCTTGTCTAAAGAGAATTATAATTGATTGCTTCGCGACATTGTGGTCTATTATAAGGACCAGTACAGAACGGGCCACGCTCTTAAATCCTATTTTCTTCTTATTCTCTATAAGCAAAAGACCTAGAAAGCTGAATTCCTTTGGCTTAGGCAATGGGGGTTCTAAATTGCAAATGTGATGACCAGGTGGTCGCTACTTTTGGAGAATCCACATTGACCACACCAATTGACAATGATGCACCAATGAATCAAATACTTGGATTATCAATCGTTTGTAGATTGACAATCAATCATCGATAACAAAACTTCCTGATCGATCAACAAGAAAAAATGTACAAATACATATTCATTCTTGATTTGCTGAAAAATCTGAAAATGTTACCTTTTTAATAACAACTCAAATAAAGTTAAGAAATGTGTTGTAACTTCTTATCGATCTATAATCGATTATCGATCGATGTATGGCCTCAATTATCGATTTTAATTTTGCTGATCAATTCCCAACACTACTAATTGAAAATGAAGCCTTATGACCTACAGAGCCAATGGCTTTAATCCCAACCCACCCCACAATTTCCCCCAATCAGTAGATAAAACAAGTATTCCATCAACCAAATTATCTACATTTATAGAGAAAGGCTTCACGTAATCGACTTTGGATTAAGATTACAAGGATTATCTTAATTGTTTGTGGTCACATTCTTGAAACTTCTCCTACATATTCATACATAACTGCAACTTGTTGTCCAGTAATTAAGCTACAATTCATAATTGAAGTGTAACCCGGTATCTTTATCGTACCTTGAGATACTCAATTAGAGATTAAACCATGTTTACAGATTCTGGCGAAATTAAGGGATCGACTTCGGTCTTAAGAGTGAGCTCAACTGAAGTAAACTACAGCACAGACTTCATCGTTGATGGTATTCCTGGAACCGCCATCAAATGTTGGATATCAAAAGCGGAAGTCGCTCAATGGATGCTGCTAGACATCGGTACATACGCTTTTGTCAAAAGGGTCGACATCTTCGGTAAAAGAGGTATGTTACTTTTCATTGAACACCCTTTAAGATGATTTTCTGTTAATTGATAACGTAGTTAAATATTAATCGTATGCCTCGCTTATTAAGGCTCCCAAAGCTCGGGTTGTTGATAGCTACTCAGCCATGCAGAAAGGATGAATGATCGAGTGGGTGAAAGCCCAATTCCATTGCTTCAGTTATGAAAAATAAGCGAAATTTTTTCATTTTTATTTATTAGTTGTCAATTAATAATGTTATTTGATAGAAACAATTGACTGTCGCCACAATATGATTTAAAAGCTAACTGATCCAGGATAGGTACATGCAAGTATTAAAGATCTTTCTAATTGAAAATTGGACAATAGACCGCGACTTGCGCGCCAATTTGCCAAACCTATCCAACGGAAAACTAGACAGTTTAAGTTTGCTAGTGTTCGTTATGTCATAGAATTAGTCAATATGTCGACTAAAATGCAGCTTCCACCCTCACACAATGGAACCCCTTTATTTCGAAATTTAACAGATCGCTGTTACTACTGTAAGATAACAGGTTAGCTGACAATGTCAAAAATACTTATAGAGTTTTTTCTATGACTTATTATACATTGAGTGTGTCTCAAAACACATGATCCTCCATGAAGTTGCATTCATACCATATGTAAAGATTTTATTCAAAAACAGGAAAATCAACGTTCAATGTCAGAAATAGCAGAGTTCTATTTAAATTGATAATTTTATGGCGGTAAGAACAAATGTGTAGGTTCATTTAGATTGTTTTGACTTGTATTCGTACTCATCGACCCCGTAATAACGACGTTGGTACTTGATATTTCAAATGGCAGTCTGGGACGTGTGTGTGCGTGGGTATGAAGTTCGGAGTTTTCCTTTTTCAAGTTTTGACCTTTTCCATGAGAGCAACTTAGAATTTTGTTTTCGGACGAGAACATTTCATGAAAACGGCCAAACATAAAAGTAGAAAGAACCCCCCCCCCCCCCCCCCCCCCCCCCCCCAAAACAACCCACTGCATATGATGTTTGTTGCATACACACCAAGCGTCAATGAGCCTTACGGCTTTTGAGTTCCTGTCCGGAAAAGAATAGCACGCATGCACGGACGGACGAACGTCAATTCTATAAACCCCGAAAACGTCGTTTGGCGAAAGAATTTTAATTAAAGGCCTCACAGGGGTTCGAATCTCGGAGTGGAAAATATAACAAAAGAAATCCAAACCCTGGACTTTTGCACTCATATATCATGTTCATATGTTGAGATAAACCTACATCACAAATCTGAACAAAATCCGTCAAGAAATAAAGGTTTAAGCGTAATCTCTACCTACTATATAGAATACAGAAGGGGGGACACTCCAGTCGCTAAAATCCTATCGAAAACAGGACACATCGATTATTTAAACGTGCGGTGCAATTGATACTAAATTTTATCGCAAAACTATGCACTGGAATCATAGATCAATTTTTAACCTGCTGACCATCTCGCCCAATTTTTCGAATTCCATCCAACTTTTGACCACTGACCCTCGCCACACCTATCTTTGAACAAATGCCTGGCCGACTACGGGAAAATATCGGCAGTTTCCGTGGAAATGGAAACGCCTCTCATTGGTCAATTTCCACGTGCGCCCGTGTTGTCATTTCAAATTGCTTTGTAACCGTTGCTAACAGCTATCAATTTGAATAACAACACTAGCGCACATGGAACTCACACAGTTGGATAATGTCAAATCAGTCAATGAAATTTTCAAAGCTTAAAGACATCCGGCTTGTAATCGTATCCAAAACTGTTACACGGAAGATATAGAGAATACTAAACTAATTTTTTTTTTATGAAACGAGTGAATGGTTTGGTATTTAACGAGCGAAAGCGACAGAGTTTAGTATTTCATTTATTAGCTGCTTAAATACTTCGTCAAAAACATAAAGCAATTCACCGACATGACCATCGCGACCTGCCCGCTGATATTGTGGCGACATACTTAACGATTTTGACGTCACTATTACGTTTTTTACGTAATTCGGTCAGCGTGCGATGTTTTTATACCCCCGCCTTACAGCGTAAGCGGGGGTATATAGCGTTCATTCTTTCCGTCTGTCCGTCCGTCTGTCCGTCCGTCCCAAAACTTTGTGCGGAACAGATCTCCAAAACTATGCATGCTAGCCTCATCAAACTTCATACACATGTCAACCATGATCCCTAGTTGTGCCTTTTGAGGGTTAGAACTATTTCTGAATTTTCATTTTTGCGGTTTCCATGGAAACGTGACTAAAAAGTGACTCTTTGAGGAAGTCGTTTTGTGCGGAGCAGATCTCCAAAACTATGCATGCTAGCTTCATCAAACTTCATACACATGTCAACCATGATCCCTAGTTGTGCCTTTAGAGGGTTAGAGCTATTTCTGAATTTTCATTTTTGCGGTTTCCATGGAAACGTGACTAAAAAGTGACTCTTTGAGGAAGTCGTTTTGTGCGGAGCAGATCTCCAAAACTATGCATACTAGCTTCATCAAACTTCATACACATGTCAACCATGATCCCTTGTTGTGCCTTTTGAGGGTTAGAACTATTTCTGAATTTTCATTTTTGCGGTTTCCATGGAAACGTGACTAAAAAGTGACTCTTTGAGGAAGTCGTTTTGTGCGGAGCAGATCTCCAAAACTATGCATGCTAGCTTCATCAAACTTCATACACATGTCAACCATGATCCCTAGTTGTGTCTTTTGAGGGTTAGATCATCACATTCTTTTAATTTTTGGCGGTTTCCATGGAAACATGACTTAAACAGTGACTCTATGACCAAGTTCTTTGTCCGGAGCATATCTCCCAAACTATTCATGCTAGCTTCACCAAACTTCATACACTTATCAACCATGATCCCTAGTTGTGCCTTTTAAGGGTTAGACCAACAAATTATTTTTATTTTTTGCGGTTTTCATGGAAACATGACTGAAACAGTGACTCTTCGACCAAGTCTTTTGTCGGGAGCATATCTCCCAAACTATTCATGCTAGCTTCACCAAACTTCATACACTTATCAACCATGATCACTAGATGTGCCATTTGAAGATAAGGCCATCACATTTTTTTATTTTTGGAAACATGACTTAAACAGTGATTCTATGATAAATTACTTTGTCCTGAACATATTTCAAGAAATATACATCTCAGCTTCACCAAATTTGCTACATATGTCAATCATGATTGCTGGATATGCCTTGTGAGAGTTAAACGATATATATGGATTTTCTTCTCTGTGGTTTCTTTGGAAAACATAACTTACAAAGTGACTCAACAAAAATAATTTTGTCCTCAGTGCATCTTGTAGAATATTCATGATAACTACCTCAAATTTGAAACAAAGATCAACCGTTATCTCTAGATGTACCCTTGTAATTGTAAAACCTATTAATGAATTCGGTATTTGGGTTTCAGTTGAAAGAAGACTTACACATTGACTTACTGTATACTCAACTATCATACTTTAACCAATATTAATCAGTTTTACTATTTGAAATTCTTTGAACAAAGTGGGGAGCGGGGGTATGTGAGCTTTGCTCGCTTCTTCACTTGTTAAATGTGTAATAACATGGTAGATTTATTAAACAGCGATATTTTCAACGGGAGAGTAATATGAGCGTATAGGCAATAGTAAAATACAATTGATATGTTCTAGAGTTCTAGAGCTTGTCGTTTTATAGGTTGAATGCTTTCTAGAATGTTCTTCACAATTCCACGTCAAATAAGTGTGTAGTGGTCCATCTAGGGTTTTCAAGAAATCGATGGAACATACTCGACTTAACTGATTTCATAATCAAAATAAGTAAGTGTGACCGGATAAACAATAAATAAAGTTAAGTTCTGCAAAGTTTATCTATTGGAATGCTGCATCTGTGTTTTCGTCTAAGTCTTCATCTTCAACATTTGTATCTACATAAACATCAACGTCATCGTCTACGGCTTTAATATGATCACCGATACTAATGCAAATTATCATAATCAAAGTCACTACCATTATAACAATCAAAATAACACAAGCTCACTCCATATCATCTTCACAACGTCACAGCCGAAACAAGAAGATTTCCAAATCTGCTCGCTTTGCCCTTGACATCACGAGTCTCATTTTCTGTACCTGCACATCAACCCACTTCGAGCTTGTGGAATAGTCCAATCAAATGACACCGTATTGTTTACCCATAATAAATGAAAACAATCTTGTGGACTGAAGTTCGATATTAGATTTATTTAGATAATCTTCAATAGATCGTCGTTACAATCTGACTAAAATCGGCCTGCATGTATAGTTAACAGTGTTAACAGTTTATTAGTCCACGGTGATATAAAATCTGACTGATAAGTATCCTCTCCCTTCACTTAGTCTTACTGAAGTGGATACCGAATTAATATGATCGATTCTCGACGGAGTAAATACTTTAAATTTGTTATTCCTACGAACTAGGCCGACATTACTCAGGTTGTTGTCTGTAACTGTTATGAATTAATGGTGAAAGTAAACGGCGATTTAATTGGTCGTTATTGAAGGAGCTGGTCGTGAGCAGGATAGTTGTCGCGACTTCGATTCAAAGGTTTTCTATGCTTTGACGTCAAGGTAGAACACGTACGTTTTCACCTTGCCGTGGGAAGATGGAACTCCATATTTGTGAATTCAACTATGCTTTGACGGCAAGGTAGAACACGTACGTTTTCACCTTGCCGTGGGAAGATGGAACTCCATATTTGTGAATTCAACAGTGCCAAAAAAATATATCAATAATAAGATAAGGAATTAAACGCGTTATTGAAATGTTTGAGTATCGTTGTTACAATTTGGAACGAATTTCATAATTCGGAGTAATTTTTATAACAATTTGGAGCAGTTTTTTTACAATTTTGATCACTTCGTATTCCCATTTCAGGTAATTTAGCACTTGGTAAGACGGCAAGCGCTTCTTCAAACTTCGACGCCAATTCCGACCCGCCGACAGCAGTAAATGGACAGTACGGAAATAACAGGTTAAACGGAGAATGCTATACGTCTACGGATGCGGATGCAAAAAATATGTTAGTTGTCGACCTTGGAAAGGAGTACACCGTAGATGCCGTAGCAGTACAAGGACGGAAAAATGCAGCTCTTGGTAAGTTTCATTTCTGATATACTTCTGTATTACATCAGTAGACTCTTTTTCCATCAGAATTTATCAGACCTATAGCAGATAAACTATTTATCTATTTGATTTACATTTTGTACATGCACCCTACTCAACTAGAAAGTATGTAGTGCTAAATAAGATCCAATTTGGTTTTACTGTTTCTTTTTTGTTTAAATGTTCATGTTTTGTTTTTAATGGTTGTCATTTTCCATTATCAGAATTTTTCTGACTGACTATTTATCCTAATATTCTTTTCATATTCTGCAAAATTCTTTTACCTCATTGAGAGAACAAAAGAAAAGTTGCAGAGTTACGAGACATAGTAATGTACGTTTTATGAGAAAATACTTTGTCTGACCACTGAAGAAAAATTTGGTGGTTAAATGCTGTGCAAGAGACGTCTTCTTTGTAAGTGAAAAATAATTCAGTTGGGACGCACGGTCGGGGGTATCAGTGTGCCACGCTCACTTTTTTGCTCGTTTTTTAATTCAATTGATCATAAATTGTTAGTCTTATTTCAACTGACCTTGTTGTCTGACAGTTAGCCTCTATAGCTAGAAAGTAACGGTTCGGTTGTTCGATCCCTTTGATTCCATTCGAGCATTAGTCAGTACCAGTGCTTATATTATGTGATGTTAATCTCAGAATTATCTTAACTTGTAATTAGAATTAAACATACAACCCGCCCCCCAACCAAAAGTGATGTAACAGATATGGTAAAATGACTATCTGTGATGGAAAGGCAGCATATGTGTTCTTTCGATCGTAGATAGATCCCCAAAGAGATGCATTTATTACAGCTAGTTCCCCCATATATAAACTTGACCTTACGGCTGCCTAATTATAATTTTGTCCTAAAGTGTGTCTTGATAAACCGACATAGTGACAAGAATATCTCAAAACCCATCACAGCATATATTCCCGGATTATTATCCCCGCCAGGGAGTGGAAGGGAGATGAAGGTTTTGGCTCCGTCCGTGCGTCCGTCCGAGTTAAAGGGGACAGCTTTTCTCAGAGACTATTTAAAGGGGCAGTAGCATGTTTTAGGGGGAATATAAAGTGATGTCAGGAAAAATAAATGGTTCCAATTGAAGACAATGTATTAAAACTAAATGCAGTAATAAATCAAAATATATTGTTAAGCTCAACCATGCGATTCCCTTTTCTTAGACAAAATGAATCAAAGTTGTTCACATAAAAATGGCAGCCAATGGACTTTATATGAAACCTCATAATTTGTTCTCTGACTATGGATGATTGGTTTGTTTAATGAGACTTGTGAAACTATCAAAATAATACATTAAGCATTCCCATACGATTATCAGTGTAAAATTTAAAATATACAAAAAACATGCTACTGCCCCTTTAAGAAAGGTTCATAAAACTTACTTTATGTCTTCATTGCATCAATACCTTGATGGAGTTCGAAAATTTAAGAACCGCAAAATTATTTTTACGGAGTTATTGCTATTAGTCCATTTTGGGGACTCTGTTCGATGGTGTCGTCAAAGGCGACAACTTTTCTCAGAAACTATTTAAGATAGGTTAACCAAACATGCTGTGTGTCTTCATTGTATCCAAACCTTGAAGAAGTTCGAAAATCAGAACCGCAAAATTATGTTTTGCCCTTGGTTCGTTTTTTAGACTCTGTTCGAGGGTACCGTCAAAGGGGACAACTTTTCTCAGAAACTATTTAGGATAGGTTCACCAAACTTGCTGTGTGTCTTCATTGTATCAATACCTTTATGGAGTTCAATGAGGTAAATGCAATTCCTTATCACAGAGTTACATCCGGATCCCATTTAGGAAAAATTTAAGGAGCTTTTAATGAAAACTTATTTGGCGGGGGATGTTGATGACCATGTCTTTTGTTATATCTGTTTTATATCCGTCGTTTCAGCGAACCAAGCAGATGATCTTGTCGTCAACCTCTATTCAACGGATCCTTTATCGGACTCGTCTGCGACACCTAAAAGTTGCATGAACTTTGTCGGCCGTCCTGAAGCTTTTGCGGTGTATCCTTGTGATTCACCGGTTAAAGGTCGTTTTATCGCATTTTCCAGGCCGGGAGCTTCTAAGGTATTGACGTTGTGCGAAGTTGAAGTTTTTGGTAAGTATCTTGTTGTTATTTAAGAAATGAACTAAATAATGTGGTTGTCTACATGGTGATACCGCTAGCCTGTTTGAAACTCGTAAGTGAAACTTGTAAAACTGGCGAAGCTTGTAAACTGGTTACATGACCTTGTGAGATGAAATCAGAATGGAACATATCGCTTAAATTTCAAAGTCTGATTATAATCATATTTGAATAACCGGTTCTCGAGGTGTCGTAATACAGGTGGCGTGGACACTCGCTGACCTTGTAAAGGTCTTGGGTAATAACAGCCGTTAACCTGGGATTGTTACACTAAACAACCTTAGCACAAAGCTTAACCTGAGTGTTATCCTTCAACATTTCACTAACTACCTTATTTCTTGTGGGGAGGCCAGGAGACCCTGACATATAAGAGCATTTCAACACGAACAGATTGCAACTTGCACCATATCTCTTATACTTATCAGATAGACTGTCGATTGGCGCATATCTAGTACCATTTCTGCATAAGGATATATTCACGTAATTGTATTTTGACAAAGGGGACGCGTTTTACCCTGTAGTTTGGGGAAAAGCACCCAATCCCATGGGCACTATGCCATATGTGAAAAGGCACATAATGCAAAAGACATTACACACATATACTCGGCCAATACTAATCAAAAGTAATCATCTTTATAGTGCAGGGCAACTAATGAACCCATATCAAGGATAGAAAGAACAAAACGCTGAGCAATATATGCAAAGATGTACAAAGTATTATTTTAGGTGTCATTGACCTAGACTGCTGACTTTCTAAAACACCCAATATTATTATAATATTCATACAAATTTATTAATACTCATAAAGTAGTGACAATGTCGTTCAGTGACGACCAAAAACACCACTAATAACGGAAAAGAAGAAATGGTTTGGTTAAACAGACAAAATCAACATTTCTGTATCTCATTTGAAAATTAATATACAATGAATGAAAAAGTCATATTAAAATAAAAAAAACGAGGAAATATGTTTTTGTAACTGTTACTTGTCATTCTATAACATTAATAAACCCCTTTAGGTAAAATGGTACATTTGGTTTATATAAAATTTAGATAAATAATAGGAAAATAAAAGCTCTCTTTTATGTTATTTGCATAAGAAATAAAATAAACTTTACCAATTAGTTAACTAAAACAATATATTTAAGATCCCACGGGGCAAAGCGCTCCTCCCCCGCTCATATTGACCCATTGAGGGTAGCATTCACGAGAACTTATTGCAGCAAGTAATTCAAAGTTTCAGTACTCAATGAATACAGGAAACCAATTATATCATAGACGCACGTGAGTTCAAAGTTCCAGTTGTTGTTTTTATGAAATATTTGAATTCAGACATATAAATTCTTTATAGCAAATTCATTATTAGAAATCCCACGTCCCTTCCTGACGCAAACGATTCCAGCTTGGTTCACAACGTTTCATATAATTTGCTTTTATAAGTTGTTAATTACAAATTACTCCATTTGTCGACCATTAAGAAGAAATCACGCGTATTCACTTTGCCCCGACGGCGCGCGTTGCCCTGGCCTCCCCTGCGAATACCTTAGTGTGTTGTACAATGCGACCCATGTTTTTACATAACATGCACTTCTGCCAACCTCTGAATGTATTGATTAATGCTTATACTAAAATCACTTTTACTATTGATAAATAATTATGATGTTCAGTTGTTGCCTGTTGAGATAAAATATGCATCCGAATAACTGTAAATAATGTTGTTGTTTTTTTATTTTCAAATTGTTTTGCAATAACTGATTTCATTAATGAAATGCGTTTAAGTAGATACTAGAAACTAGAAGATCTCGAAAGGCAAGCGTGGAACCTTTGAAAATCTTGTTGATTTTCACGTGAATGTCTTGTCATACAATGTATCGAAAGGCTGGCTTGTAGAAGGGGAGACCAGGGCAAAGCGCGCCCCCTAAAAAGGCACACAAGTGTGGTATGTCAAACACCTATAATAAGCCATTACCATAAATAAAAGGTTTCTAAAAGTGCAGCTCACAGCCATCCTTATGAAAACTAAACAAATACTAAAAACCTAGGATCAATATGCAAAGAAGGACAAAAAATGCTTTTAAATGTCATCGACCTATATTTTCTATGTTTTTATCCAAACACTTACATGATTACTATATAGGAATTTCTAAGAACTATGGGAGTTTTGACAATTTAACTCATTTACTATCAAAATCCAGTAGATATATGAAAGAAATAAAGAAATCGATTGGTTTAAAGGACAAATTTAACATTTTCAAAACATCTAATCTCTGTCGGGCTTGCCCATACGGCATATCTTCTTAATTGTTTAGGGTTAAAACAAAATGTATGTTGAATATCAAACTAATGTTAGAAAATAAAAAAATATATATGTGTTTCTAAATGAAACAAAACCCTATAATATAATTTATACTTCATTTGTAATGTCAATTTTAAAAATAACAAGAAAATAATAGAATGATAATTAAAATTCTGTTTTACGATATTTGCCTTTTAAAACTTATTGATTACTCTGACACAATAATGTGTTGACCCCCGGCTCACTTTGCCCCTTTGAGGGTACCCTTCGATTTGTGCATCATAGAAAATAATTAATGCAAAGAATTAAAAATTTCCTTATTCAATGAGTAGGTGATATATTGTTGTGTAATAGGTGCTCTCGAATTTAATGTTGCGTTTTGTGTTTCTGTGAAAAATTGGAATTCGGACATATCCTTTCCTTAAAGAAAAATGCCATTTTTTCAACTTTTTGCAATTGTAAGTCTCCAACTCGCGCTAACGATGCAAACGTGGATTACAACGTTTCTTAACGTTTGCTATCATTCGTTGATAATGTCAAACCAAAAACCACGCCATTTTTCGATCGTTAAGGAGAAATAACGCTTAGTCACTTTGCGCCGACGGCGCGCTTTGCCCTGGTCTTCCCTAGTATTTTCCCTAATTTGCCCCTCCTTTATAATCCATTCATAAAACTTGACTGACTTTCTTGGTGGGATTGACAAATATGAAAATAGACTTACAATTCCCAATGCACGATGTCAAAAATGATGCTCAAAAAAAAATCGAAAAAGATTAATAGTGAGATTTGTTTCATATTTGTTAATATTCTGTGCTGCTACAAATTTGTCAAACTTTTAAGACGAACTTTAGTGTTAGCTAGGTGACGTGCGCGTTATGAGACTACTCCATTAGATGTTCAAAGTTTTTTAAGCGAACGTTGTATAGGAGCTTCTCGCTGTCATTTCTAGCCATTATGAGTGACTTTTGGAAGCTTTTGTTCATGAATGAAAAAAATTATTACAAATTTATATTAAGCTTTGTCAATCATCTAAGAACCAAACGTAACACCTTCGCATCTATTGATTAGATATATTTATTATCTTCACAACAGTGAAATCAATATTTTGAAAGAGTTGATCTATTATTCATATAGCAAGGAGAAACATAAACATTTTATCGTTACAGCGCCTTTGAAATTATTACGTAAATTATATCTCACGAACAATAACACATGACCAAGTTGATCTAAATTTCAAACCTTGCATTTGACATGATATAAGTCTCATTACTATACACTTTATTGTAAAAAAAACCCATTTATGTTAACCCTGTGGAATTTGTCCAAAAACCTTAACGATTCTTTTACGCATGTTTCAGTAATTCGTAAGTTCACTTACGCTATTTTGGAGCTTAATTTGTCATTATTGTATACAAAGCTGCATGTGTGAACTAAATTTCAAAATACTTTGGTGACCTTAAACTTGTTGTAAGGTCAAGCCAAACATTGAAAGTTAAAGTGTAAGCTTTTCATTTGACTGTGCCCTTATTTGTTTTTCTGAAATTGATTGACTGTCATATTGCTTTTACTGAGATAAAAATGACATTGCATTAACGAAATTAACAAAACACCGTAAGTAAAAGAAATTAATTTTTATTACAAACATATATGTCCTTTCTCGTGCTTGAAGAGGGTCGCTTTTTAAATGCGAAAAACGATTTTGACATGACTTTCGGAGGATGAGATATAAAATAATATTTAGTAGTTTATACTATGATTTGCGAGAAAAATACATTGCGCGAACATGTCACTTTTAATAAATGCGCGAAAATAATACCCAGCGAAAATAAATGATTTTTACAGTATTAGACGTTTCATCCACATCATGGAAACATAACAAGTCGATATTTTAAGTAGACTATGAACGATGTGTGAAATTTGCAATTGAATAGATATTTGATTATTCATGTTATAATTGTCTTTATCCAACAGCCCAACGAGCGACACTGGGGGGAAATATCAAGGTAGAAGTTTTGAAGGTGGACGATCTAGAAAAACCAAACAATCAGGATCTCTGTGGCATTTACGAAGTTGATAAAGTCATGAACCCATATGAATCTATATTTTGCAAAGAAAGGATCTGGGGTAGATATATATCCATCTCCAGGACTGCCAGTGGAGAAACAGGTGACGTCATGTCCATTTGTGACGTAAGGGTGGTAGGGGAAACCTTCAATCCTCCACCAATGTAAGAGTGCGTGGGGAAACCTTATACTTTGGTAAGTGTGCCTCAATGACAGTATTGCTCTACAAATACTTGTGTTTAGTGCTTCAAATTCGCCTCAGAAGTAGCTGAAGTCATGCAAACCAATGCTTACATGTACCTCTGTTTCAATCGAAGCACATATCCGCCTGTAATGTTGCAGATACTTAATGTTATTTTTGGAATTTTGCCGGAAAGAAGAGCACAGCTCCAATTGAAACAGAGATTTGCAGAGGATTTTATGCTAATCATAAGTTTAACTGATGGGTGATTTTAGGGTTTTGGACCGTTTAGTTATATGATACGTCGCATGTATTATCATCTTAAATGTTGATTTTAATGATCTATTTTTTCAACAAGTGCCCGAAGCAATTCTTTTGTGAAGTTTTCTCTGTTTGATATCTTAAGTCATGTATTTTGTAAATTGTATTATGTTAATTAATACCGTCATACTTCCATCGCTACAAGCTTTTAGTATCAAAATAAATCGTCAAACATCATTGTATTTCAGATGCTGCTTCATAAGCTCGCCTTCTATCATCGCATGTAGGGGTTCCGTTTGGGAGACACGCTCTTTTGGTGTCAATAGCACAAGCATTGAAAGGAGTAATTCTCATCAAAGAATATAAATATATATACTTGTCATTTATCAATTACATACGAGGAACGTTATTAAGTATATATTGTTTCTTTACTGAATATATACTTGTCATTTATATAATACATACGGGGAACATTATTAAGTATTATATTGCTTCGTTACTGAATGTAGGTATCCTGCCATACACTTATATACCATGCAAGAGGAATACAACTGTCAACATGTATTATATTTGGAACTCTCTTGGGAGGGATGCGCACCCCCACATCTCCTTCTTGAACAGCCATTGTATCGTTGTATATTCTGGTTGATATAGACGGATTTCCAGAGTCCAAGTGCTCGAGAGACAATATCGTTGCAAATTTGATACAGGCGCACATGTACGGTTACAGGTAACTTAACAATGGGAATGTATTTGAACATTTTATGTGAAAAACATTCATGAATATGTTTCCTCACTTTATCATTGACAACAGTAATAAAAAACCTTCCTAGTGTTACCATGTAACTTACAATAAAAGTGAAATAATAAAATTGTGAATTTAATGTTTAGTATAGCATCTATAATTTTCTTAGATATTAAGAACATGCTTTAAAGCTTTCAAATGACATATTATTTGTATTAAGACTAAGTTAACATACATAAAATCACTAGTACAAGAGATTTCAACTCAGAATAATCCTATAGAGACAGATATTTTAATAAACTAGATACGAAGGGGAACGTTTTATTGCATCATGTGATAATTAGAAAGTTTTACAGTGTGTACATTGCAAGAATAAACATTTGCATAGAGTTTGCTTTTTGTGTTGATTTTTGAAAGAATGTGACGCATTGCTTATTAAACAGCGTATATAATATTGTAGAATGAAACCAGGATGAATTAGATATGTTTAGAAAAGAATTGTTTATGCAAGATGGGAATTCGACGTATTTCATTATTTCATAAATCTTAGCGCTTAGTTTCGCGTGCTCTCTATATACTGTAGCTCTTAATATTGAATTTCAAACTGACCTACCTCCTCCTCGAGCTCTTGTCTTAAGACAAGGCTATAACCTCGTCATTTCTAAAAGTGGTGACGTAAAGCACGTGCTTTAAAATAGCTCAGTCGAAAGGTGCAGAAGGAATTTAATTTCATATGAATTATGTATGTCATTAATATCGACGATGTAGTCATCAGATATCAAAGTCCAAGTCAAATATGTTAATTGTATGAAAAGTCTCCTGTCAATTTACACGTACATAAAAGTTACAGTATATAGTACATGGTCGTAATGTACAGTTCAGTACAACATCATTCTTTACCTTAGAATATCCAAGTTTACCCATTTTTTTATAAGCAGGTCTCTATTTTCTAATAAAAGCTTGGTATACAATGATATTTGTCCAATAATACCTTCCTTATATATCGCATTAAAGACGTATAAGCACCCTTTTGTTGTTTGATAAGAAAATGATGTATAAATGCCTGTCGTCATTCAAGAACATGAAAGAATTTTTAAGCTGAAAACTATTTGCAGGATATATGATACATTCGAAACGCTGAAAATCCCTATTTCAGAGTCTAATAATAGGTTGTTACATGGGATGTATCTGAGTGTTAAATATCTTAGATATTCATATAGAGACATAGGTTCAACTTTGCTTAAAACTCATAAAACATTTCATTTTCGTATAGCAACATAACGTCAATATTTGCGATGTGACGGTAACGTTGTGAATTTCATTCTGTACAGCCGACAACCAATAAGCTGAAAACAGGCCTCAGCTGAAAAAAATCGCACAAAAAGTATTGTATTTATATTTGCTTTGGAAACTTAGACTTTGACTTTATAAGAGGAACATGATGACAATCAATTAAACGCATAAAAATCAGCAAATTGAATATTCTAAGAATGATTCTGAATAAATCACCATTTCGGAAACTATATTTCTTAAATGCAACAAAGGGACATTGTCAAACACACATACAATAATTTTATAATTTAGATTAATCTTGCAGGATAACAAGTATTTGGCATTACGTTTGTGATAAAAAAAACATATCTTAAGAAAATATCGCACTGGTAGACATAACAATCTATTAGTTCTTCCTATTGATTCCCAGTACGAAACTATTAACCCCAATCTGCATTGAAGCTTCTGTTTGACCGGAAGTTCGGAAACAAATCAAGATTTTTTATCATTATGCAGCCAAAGATTTAACTTTTTTTAAAATCGCAATAACAATGGTGACAAAGATGTAAATCACGACCACTCGTAATTCTTTTTGGATGCACTTATAATACGTCTGATCCTGTGCCATTTGAAGAAGCACGTCTTGGCAAAAACTGATACAAGAGAGATTAAACTGAAAAAATATGAATGAATAATAAGGGGAGACCAGAGCAAAGCACGCCCTGCTTACATACATGTGCGCCTCGTTGTCAACTCGACATGTACAGAATACAACTTGCACTATATATCTTATCCTAAGACAGAATACTGAGACACATGCCATTTTAGCCTACCATGATGAAGATTACCCTGACGACTGTAGTTATCGAACCTCTTTAGATCTCTACTCTTTAATCCTGCAAAATTATTATCACTGAGGTTTGAATGGTAAATACCCTTTGACAATGACTTGTCCACGCACTTCATGTTTGGAAAAATTCATGTACAACCTGTCTTGTCACTTCCACATATTGGAAACTGAGTGTGGAAATGTATCTGCTTTGATGTGTGTGTGTGCGTGTTTCATTTTGTACAATAGCAAACGTTAAAGAACCGTCGCAGTGGAAAGGTGTTTAAAATACTATTATAATATCAAGGCTTATTGGTGCCAAACAGATTATATAAGTAAACTATATTTTACGCATCAGAATTAAAGGCAACTCCATTTTCAAAACAAAAACATTGCTTCTCTTTTTATCAATGATGATTTAATCAGGCTACAGTAGCACATTCATACTATACAAAAATAGCACTATACAAATACAAACATATAGCACTATGTCACAAATACATGTGATTGTAGAATAAACCCAGGTAGCATTGCCATTTATATACATTATAAATTATCTTCCAAGTAAAAACAGTCATGATCGTAAAAATGTAGCACAATGAGCACGGGATATGGTAGTTATAAATCATGTGTCACAAAAGTAACTACAGTTCCAGGAACTACTTATAGCAGATATCCTTAGACTGAGCGCCTCCTGTGAGGCAAGGGCAATACACGTTGCAGCATCTGCTTCAGTGTCCTCTTCTTCTTCCTGTACTTGAGAGTGGAGTAGACAACATGCTGGAAGACGTCCTGTAGTCCGAGATGGTGACGAGCTGAACACTCTACATAACAGTCAGCACCGATGTCCTTGGCCAGTTGGACTCCCTCCTCTGTTCTCACTTCACTGTTGCCAACTCTCTTATTATCCTCTGTACGCAGGTCCATCTGAGTGCCCACCAGGATCACAGGTCGCTTAGAATGTTTGCTGCTATTTTTACTGTGTCTCTTCAGTTCTGGCATCCACAGCTTCTTGATGTTGGTAAACGTCTCCCGTTGAACAGTGGAGAAACACAGCACCAGAACCTCACTCTGTGTGTAGGCGAAGGATCGTAGACTCTCGTACTCGCACTAAGCAAAAAAAGCAAAAATTAAAATAACAATTAACATATGAAATGACATCCAAGGAAATATGATAATTACCAAACAAGCACAAAACGAACATAAGTGTGGACATGATCTTAATTGAATACGAGGTTTTTGCCTAGTTTGTTTTTATCATGGGTAAATAATTTGAATCTAACTTATTGATAGTAGAAACTATTAATACCTTTGACGAGATGTCGAACATGCTGATATAGAACTGTTCTCCGGCTACAGATATGGGAACTACATAGTTGTCAAACACTGTGGACTCGTGCTCGTTACTGAAAGAGTTCCTAGCAAAGCTCTCTGAGATGCTGGTCTTCCCGACCACCTCGTCCCCTATGATGACACAGTTCATAAACGTTCTTTGTCCGTGTTCCTTCATGATTTAATTCGATAGTAATTAAGAACGAATCTTAGGAAAACCAATATATACCCCTTTGAATGCTCAACCAATCAGCGTCGTTCATGGGATCTGAAAAAGCTGCTAAGCGGGCACTGCGGGGCTTGAAGTGTCATCTATCTCTAATTGTGACATGGCGCGAGATGTTTGTTTTTCTCGCCTCCTCCCAGACGCAATTAGGACATGGAGCAGTAGATGGTGTAATTAAGATGCGTATTGTGTACATGTGGTGCAGAAATGACATGATTCAGCTACTGCCTGCACGACAAACCATTTACCTAATTAGAAAGTATTATTTTAAGTAATTCACACAATGAAATCAAGGCAGTATTTCTCAGTTAGTTCATCATTACAAATGGCATCTGCTATCTTGCCATTAATTGCCACAGTAGAAATGGGTCTAATATGAGATCAAAATATGCAACTAGTATCTCTAACAGAATAAAGAAAACTTGTTTTACAGGATGGAGTTGGTTTTTAAATATATACGTTTAAAAGCATACGTCTTGTGAAGCAGAATGCACAATTACATTTTTTAGGAACATATGCTTTTGATTTTGTGGTTGTTAAAAAACATATGTAGTGCTTAAATTGCACCTTTACAATGTATGTGTTTGGACATAATTCGGTATTTTAGTTCAAAGTTATGGACGTTAAGGCAGAAAACGACGTTGTAAACGATTTTACATTGTTCGTTGGTGCATCATTCCCGAAAGACGTTTTCAGACAAGCAAAGCTATTCCATTTCCATATGCTATCCCCTTTATTTAGGAAGATTCAAATCAAAAACATGAGAAGATAATATTTCTGTGATATCAATCACCAGTGGATTATGTTAAATTATATTGCGATTTGGTTGGTAGCGTGCCTTCATGACACCAGTTTATTTATTCATGCACAATTTGGATTAAACAGTTTTTTGAACTCGTGGTCATGAACAATACGAAACAATGTCTCAAATTATTGTTTCCTCTTTTCATATACATTTTTGTAAGTCCTTCAAACAGGGTTATATCTTTCGAGAAAACAGTTAATGATATACATGTATGTACCACAGAGAACAATTAGAATTATCAATTACATGTTAATTATATGTATTGATTGTGATCGATTGAGAGTACAAAATGATATTTTTCAAACCCAAAAATGTAAAAAAAATGCGAATGTTATCATAACAGTTAAAGTCATCTCCTGTGTAAACAGTAGCGCACACTGCTAGTCTACGAGACATACTGTCTGGCTGTAATTAGCCTGAGGTAATTAGATGGCGTAATTAGTCCCATCAAGACTATGGATGACCCTAAGTGGTCAACAATGTCCAGTACGGGTGACAAACTGCTTGTAGGTAGCTGTCACTCAGTGGTCAGTTACCGGACAGTTTACATTGATTGGCATGTTTGTTCTTTCTGTTTATCAATTGTTGTTGTAAGGTCTTATCTAAACCATCATTTAGATTGGCTTAAGGTGATTAAGAATTAAACCACTCAAGATTTACACAGATTGAAAACAAAGGATTGTGAGATAAGATTGCGAGACTGACATATTATTGTGAGGTTTATTATTTATTTTGATATGCATAATTTGACCTTATATATTATCACATAATTTGAAATGCTAATTGTTTGAAATTCTCATAAACCTTGGTTGGTGGAAATTCTATTCATGGTGAACCGCTGCAAAAAAAATTAGTAACATGTGACACTCTTTTCTTCTTCGAGTATGTTTTATTCCTCTAATTCTTGCAGAGAGACAGACTGATATAACGTTTTGCCATATGTATACATTACATTAGGAGCTAAAAACATCATCCGCAAGTCATTCATAGGAATAATTCTATGAAAGGCAACAATAAGTTCAATGTATGATTCCAATAACCGGACGACTTGCTATCCGGGCGATTTTTTGTACGTTTTTTTCTTAAAAGGTATTTGACACATATCTTGAATACTTTCCCTTCACATTAAACCATCAGTCATTACACTAGGACGCGTCGACGATGTTAAAAGTCGTTATTTTACACAGTTCAATCGGTTTAGTTCTGCACGTAGGCCATAGGCCCAGGTACAATGAGTAGATATACAACAATATTTACAATATATACAACATGCTTTACAATGAGTCTCTTCTTAATAAGAGAGCATGAAATACAAACACAGCTATTTTGAGTTGTGGTAAGGGTCATATAGTGGAAAGGATTGGAGCGGCCTTAATATAAGCACCTCTGTGCTTGTTGGCCAATCCATTCATGTCTTTTCATGAATGAAATATGTTTAAATCATATAGTGGAAAGTATCGAATATCATTTTGTGGTATCAGTATGTGAATAAACCAATATGGTAACTATAAACTCAATATGGACAGACAAATAAAAAGTGATTTTCATTTTCTACAATATCACAAAATGGACAGTGTCTTTGTCGCTTTGAAAGCATTACGCAAATGTTTAAGATGGAGATAAAATAGATACGATTCGAGTTCAAGTAAGGATTTGAACCCGCCATAACAATCATAGCGTGAGCTCTCGTGTAAAGAAGAATACCAGTTTTGTTTAAAAATATCAGTCGCCCTAGTACGAAAATGGTTGATAAATGCATTAATATTACCAACTGTTTGGCACAACCGAACAAAACCAACACTGTATCTAAATGACAAAGTGCGAATACCTGAAGCCCATGTACTTGTACCATTTTTTTCTCTTTTAGTTGCTTTTAGTTGATGAAGCTGAAAATTCCATATTTGTTAAATAAAATAATTTATCTATTAAACTATTTTTTTTTATGTAACAGAAGGATGTGATTTTAATTACAACAATGCACACATTATCACAACGTATGTCTCTTAAACTCTTCATTTTTTTTAACAAAATACTATATTTACGTAATTTATGCATGCTTTACATTGAATATTTCCTTTTATATATTTTAAAAACAATTATTCTAACACGTTTATTGAATTATTTTTTCCCTTTTCAAACTGACGCATAGAGGCTTTTTAAAAATCCAGAGATTGAATGTGAAAGAGTACCAGATTTTGAAAAATCCTATCGTAGTAATTCTTGAGAAAATAAAATGTTATTAATATCATTTTCGGAAAGATATAAAAATGCTATGCAAAAGTCTTAGTGATTGATAATATGTATATAACAGGTAAATCATTGACATGCACGTTTGATGTATCAAATTTCAATCAACGTTTTCTACTTTAAAAGCGTTAATTTTAGATAAAAGAAGGAGTATTTATACAGTACGGCAACATATTTCAGGTAAACATTAAACTTGTACCATGTTTTAATATAAAAAAAATGCAAAGAACACATCAAGATATTATACTCTTGCTCGTTTTTAAAACATTTATTTATTTATTTATTTCTTTTCTGTGTTCTTTTAGATAATTCATATATCGTTAATAATTCTAGACAAAACCGTATATTAGTCGTAGTTGCTTGTTGAATAATCTGTTCGACGACTGGGTCGTTCTGTAGGCACAACAATGTTTTACGTTAACAAAGTGCGCAGCGCACACATTCAGCAATACTAGTCAAATCATGGAAACTCCACTGCACAAAGATGTACGGAGTTTATAATGTAAGCTCCTTGCATCGATTTCTTGTGGTGTGTCGATGACGTCACATTTTCAAATAAAATGGCGACCACCGTCATCGCTCAAAGACGAAGGTTTAAAATTCTGTAAATACTTATCCCGTTGACAGATAAATTTAATAATTTTTGAGAATGTCTTTTATAACTCAAACTTTTGCTAGAATTAAGTTGAAATCGTACTGGAATATTCCTTTAAGCGTATATTGTTATCCCCCGCCATCAGGTAGGAGGAGGATATAGGTTTGGTCTCCTCCGTCAATCCGAGTTTAAGGGGACAACTTTTTTCAGAGAGTGTTTGGTTAGGGTAACCAAATATGCTTGATGTCTTCAGGCTATCACTACATTGATGGAGTTCGAAAATCAGAATTATATTTAACAGAGTTACGGCCCTTGTAGGAAATAGTGGAAGCTGTAATTTGAACCTTTTTGGTTGGGGATGTTGATAACTAGGCTATGTCATTTTATTTGGCATTCGGAAATCAGATAAGGTTGATTCTTTAGAACATATCATCGATGTGATGGAAATTCATTTTTGGGAGAAACATGAGAATGAAAACGATATGATCAAGTTGAAATTTGAGGCTACGTTTAGGAACTATGAGCTGATCGTCAAATAGTAAGACATTGTGACGTTGAAAAATCGTTTTGGTTCAACATAATTTTCAAATAACCAAGTTCTCTCAATGAGATGTACGTACATACATGTATACTACACCCCATTACATATATTACCAACCATAAGAATATTTGTACATTTTCAATATTATATTGTATTTATATGTCGTATAGGCCGGATGTTGTTTTTTAAACATGTCTGATATAAAGAATTATGAAGTAAAACAACATGTAACTTATAATAAAAGATATTTCTTAATACATATGTATTATTATTTTGCTTCTTCTAGATTGTTGAACAGTATTGTTGAATAACTTGAGGACATCAGAATCTTCTTTTATTGCACCGATATTATGTACGACCTGAGCAATAGCTGAAAATCTTGAATATTGACAAAACTTTTTATTGTCAGTGCTGTTGATAAACCAATGACGTAAAAACAAAATGAAAAAAAGTAGAAAGTTTTGATTTCTTTATTGAAGGGACCATTATTAGCCATCAATATCGATTCTCATATTCGAAATGATGATGTCCCGATGTCTGCCAAAGTAAAACAATAAACACAGCACAGTAACGGTTGTAAATAGCACAAAAATGAAATGAAAACACAAAACTGGACATAGCACTTGCATGGAATATTCCAATTCGTATTGGAAATCAATCAAACTGAATGACGCCTGTTTGTCCTTGGCAATACACGTTGCAGCATCTGCTTCAGTGTCCTCTTCTTCTTCCTGTACTTGAGAGTGGAGTAGACAACATGCTGGAAGACGTCCTGTAGTCCGAGATGGTGACGAGCTGAACACTCAACATAACAGTCAGCACCGATGTCCTTGGCCAGTTGGACTCCCTCCTCTGTTCTCACTTCACTGTTGTCAACTCTCTTCTGATCTTCTGTACGCTGGTCCATCTGAGTGCCCACCAGGATCACAGGGTGCTTAGAATGTTTGCTGCTGCTTTTACTGTGTCTCTTCAGTTCTGGCATCCACAGCTTCTTGATGTTGGCAAATGTCTCCCGCTGAACAGTGGAGAAACACAGCACCAGAACCTCACTCTGTGTGTAGGCGAAGGATCTCAGACTCTCGTACTCGCACTGAAAGGAAAATCAATCGAATTATGATAAATGTCAAATTTAACAATATTCAAAATGAAGGCATAAACCTATTTTTGCATTGTCATAACCAATGTTCTATCCTTTCACGATCATGTTAGAGTTAACAGTAACAAAAATGACTAGACGAGTTTTCTCCCATTGATGGTGGAATTGAAATATTTTGTGAGATTTGATATAAGACAGCAACTATTAATACCTTTGACGAGATGTCGAACATGCTGATATAGAACTGTTCTCCAGCTACAGATATGGGAACTACATAGTTGTCAAACACCGTAGCCTCGTGCTTCCTACTGAAAGAGTTCCTAGCAAAGCTCTCTGAGATGCTGGTCTTTCCGACCTTCTCGTCCCCTATGATGACACAGTTCATAAAGCTCCTTTCTGTTTGTTCTCTCATGGTTGAACTTGATAATGAAAATTTGCATTTCTGAAAACATATATATACCATTTGTAAGACTCAACCAATCAGCGTCGTTCATGAGGGCTGAAAAAGCTGCTAAGCGGGCACTGCGGGGCTTGAAGTGTCATCTACCTCTAATTGTGACATGGCGCGAGATGTTTGTTTTTCTCGCCTCCTCCCAGACGCAATTAGGACATGGAGCAGTAGATGGTGTAATTAAGATGCGTATTGTGTACAGCATTCTTGGGCTGTGGCAGGATTCAGTCAGCACTTGTAACCATTTACCAAAAAAGAAATTACTGAAGTTGTTCACATATTAATTCAATGTGTTTTGTTCAGTTCATTTGTCAATGAAATATGCCATCTGTTAGTTTGGCCATTTGAAATATTTACAAAATGTGAACAACGCTCAAAATATAACAGTTCATACAATATCAAATAATTATTTACAAAGAAAAATAATTTAAACTTGTTTTTTAAACCTTTCGTATTTCCATTGGTTATTCTGAGGTTATCTTCAGTGAATAAAAATATTAAAACAAAGTCAGACAAGTTGATAGTATGATTTGACATTTCTTTAACCTCATTCATAAGACGTATGTGCACTTTATCGATATAGTTGACAAGACATACTCGATCCAGCCAGCTACGTTTAGACTTAACATGAATGAGTGAAAGGTTTTTCAAAGCATGGTAAAAAGAACCAAATACATGTAAGCAATTCACTAACAAATTACCAGAAAAATAGCAACAGTCAGAACTTATATTGTTTTACATTATCAATACAAATAATTCATCTTTTCAGTTTATCTGGAACGCTTAAAATTTAACTTGAACTTTAATTTCACATGGTCTAGATATTAAACGACGTTTGAAGCTTGTCTACTATATTATTGTAGTCTGATCTTGTTTGTTAAGGCGAATACATATACATCTTTGCTAAATATAATATCTTCACACTATTATAAATATCATTCATTAAAAAATTATCTCCCTCGTCGAAACTACCTATAAACCTCTTTTACAAAAAAGTATCAAAATTCATAAAAGAAGGTCTATGTTGCTTCTATTCAAAACAATCCCCTAAATATTCTTGTATATATCATATTAATATATCATGTATACATATGCTTTGAAACATGTTATTTTTTGTACAATGTATTCAAATTGTTCTATATGTAAATTATGACAAATATAATTTTTTTCTGTTCTATTCTGGTATAGGGTATTCCAAATATGGAATCTAGTAAATGGTTGTCATGAAATAAAGAAGAGCGATTGATAGAATATACATTCTCTCTAAACCAAAACATACGAGAGATACTGAATAGATGTAAACAAACAAAGTCAAAACATTGGCTGTAAGGGTATATCTACTGCATAAACAGTAGCGCACAAGGTCAGTCTACGAGACATACTGTCTGGCTGTAATTAGCCTGAGGTAATTAAGCAGTGTACGTAATTAGTCCCATCAAGACTATGGATGACCCTAAGTGGCCAACAATGTCCAGTACGGGTGACAAACTGCTTGTAGGTAGCTGTCACTCAGTGGTCAGTTACCGGGCAGTTTACATTGATTGGCATGTTTGTTCTTCTTTCTGCTGGTCAAGTGTTGTTCTTGTATCTTAATGAAAACCATCAGTGCTATAGGCCAAAAGAGATTAAGATGTAAACCAATCAAGTTAACACCAATTGACTGGTAAACCCATGACCCATGATGTTTTTTAGAGAATTAAATCAAATGGAAAAGTTCAGTTGTTTTTAATGTATTCATGATTTGTTCAATATTCGAAAAAATGAGTATTAAAGAAGATTGATCCAGTTTGAACCATCCGATGTTTACTATTTCTGATATTCAACCTTTCTTCACGTGAGAATAAACCAACTCTCCTTTTTTTTAAATATATATATATTCAAATGAATATAAGGAACATGGACCTGCAAATACTTTTATATATGAACTCATATTTATAGTTATGTATTTAGTAATACAAACACTCTTACTTAGATATCGGTGTGACATACTGAAAGCGATCTCTAATGAGTTTTGATGTGAGAAACGTAGCAAACGTCAAAAGGAAAATCACATGATGTCAGGTGGTTAAGCTTCAAATTTTGTTGTTACAAAATAGCAAAACATTAAAGATTAAAAGTGAAATCTTTAGAGTGTAGAAATCTGTAGCTCTTGCCAGGTCTGTATGGGCTCCCTTTGGTGTTTGAGAATGATAATGGCAGTTACTTTCACGTACGTCAAATATTCCTAAATAAGATGATTCATTTGTCGAAATAATGTAAATGATAATTTTTTAATCAAACCTGACATACATGTTGTAACATGTTTGAAATATATATTCGTACTCAAATGATGACGTGAACGGGATATATCTGTAAGTAAGACTTATACGTCGATGTGGATTCCTTTGATGTTATGACAGTTTTGGTGGCTTCAAAGATAATTTGCATTCTGTACGAGCTTATCCAGGACACAAATAATGCTCAAGTCGACACCATCTACACGGAAGACATCGCCTAGAATCTTCACTCAGATACTTGTGTGCCTATGACGTAATCTTGGACAAATTTATGATTTTTCTACTATCCTTTCTTAGGAGACTTTTTTTCCGATCACCAACACAAAATTTAACATTTATCACATAACTCATAAAAGATTGAGTAATGACAATAACAATTCTTACAAGAATGATATCATCCTCATCATATCATTGCCGTATTTTGTAAATAGAGGATATTATATGAGTGTCCATGACATACTATGTTTACGACACGAGTGGCTAAATATTAGTATTTCCCGAGCGAGAGCGAGGGATATACTGATATTTAGGCACGAGTGTCGTGCATAGGCGGACTAGCCGCCGCCGGCACGTATAGATTATGACGTCATGATGAACCTTGACGTAAAAGCATTGTTTATAACGTGACGTCACAATGAAAAAGTGATATTTTGCCCTAGGGCAACATATGAAAAATACGAACCTCGATATGACTGCCCTCGTTGGTAATAAACTGTTTTAGCAAATACTTTTTTTATATAACTTTGGTTCAGTTTACACATGTGTAGTTATTTAAGACATAACGACCCGTACACATCGACCTGTCTTATTCTACAATAAACATGGTAGCAAAGATGATCATAGGATAGGATATGATATGTTCTGACGTAATGTGAAGTGTTGTTTTCCTTTGTAAAACAACACAGACAGACAGATAATTTTTTATTCCGTAAAAGACCTCCCACCCAAAATACACTTTCGTGGATACTTGCATAATATATGCGCATCATAATGCAATTTTATATTTATGTTTCTTGTCAACATAATATAAGTAAAGACATACATCCTTCATTATATATTTACATTACTACTCTGTAAAATTGAGACAAAGTTAATAATAGTTGGGTAATTGCTGAGATTTTTTATATATACTTATTTCTTATTTATAAGTATGCATTACAGACATAAAATACATGCCATTCGTCTTCAAATACACGAATACCATTTGATTTACAAAATGAACAATACCTTTTATCATAATCAAGGAACATTATTGTATCTACCAATGTCCACTGCAAGTCTAAATTTACAACATCGAAATCTTGGAAATACCATCTTTCAAAAAAGAGGTATATATTTATTTACTAAATAGCTCTCTATATTTCATAGAGATTTAAATTGCTTATAGTAAAACATTTATTATAGCTATCCATAGATGATTGCCAGGATTGGAATAAATTATCATAATCATGTACAGCGTAATACAATACAATACAATACAATACAATACAATACAAAACAATACAATACAATACAATACAATACAATACAATACAATACAATACAATACAATACAATACAATACAATACAATACAATACAATACAAAAATAACCATAAATGACTGCAAATATGGTTCACGGAACAGCAGTGTCAAAACTGTATATGATGATAAGTGAAATTGCAACCTGGAAATCCTAAAAAAGAATAGCTTAACCTTGTATCTCAGGTACGATATCAAGGTATATTTCAGAGTTGCTTACACATTCTTAGTCAAACCATTTTCAACTATTTTTTTTTTTTTCAATAAATGAAAGCTCAATCCTGAGATTTGTATATCCATTATTGACTTAATCCGTCTTTACTTTTTTATTATTGTTTACAATTCAATTATTAAGAATACATTAAGGATATATTGCATCATCAGAAATATAAAGTAAGTGCATGTGTCCTAGTATGTCTTAAAATAGCCAAATTGAACGAGACAATGGCCATGGGTGCTATAGTGACATGGGTGATAGTTTGTTTTACCTCTTCCTTTACTATCATTTAGAACAGTGTTTTACGATGACAATTTTCCTCTTTGAGATTTCCTCTTACAACCTAGTCATGGAAGACTCTGTAACGCTGTAACTTGTGAGTTTACAAATGCCTCACAATGAGAGAAAAATACAATAGCAGAAATTGAAATAAATTATTCCCAATTTCTATAACCAAAATGAAACTAAGCTTCAGATGGTAACTCCCTTATGCTGACATTTATAGCCAAGTTTTTGTCAATCAAAAATATATATCAAACTTATTTTGAAGTGCAGACAAGATCTACATTCAAATAATCCTACTTTCATATATATACCTTTGTGAAACATTCTAAAGCTCAAACGGTGTCACCAATGACATACAAGCCCTGCAGGTAAACGTGTGCACATTTCCAACCATTACAAACATCTCGTGTTGAGTAAATCATGAAGTTCAAACACTGAACAACGCTTTGTGCCATGGTCAACCCCAAACTACACAGTATGGGTAAGTGTTTTGTCTTATTTTTCAATGTAATTGATATCCTTTCATTTTCTGTTTTAGATGCTTGATATTTTATAATCGTACTACAATGTGTAACGTTTATATTTTCTTGTTTGCAGTATTGTTAAATTTACAGTCAATGTGAAACAGAAAACTACGTCTTATTTTTCGGTGTACTTGATATCCTTTCATTTTCTGTTTTAAAAGCTTGAGATTTCATAATCGTTATACAATATTCAACGTATATATTTTCTTGGTTGCAGTATCATAAAATTACATTCAATATTTACATGTGAAATGTAAACCCAATTTATATTTTATGTTTGCAGTCGTATTCTGACGCATATTACTTTAAATGCAAATTGAATCTCCATAACCAAATATTTTTTTGTGTGCATTTATTTGTTTACCATTTGCATCTTCATCAATGAAAAATATAATATTTTGATACATATGTGATGCAAAGATTATGGTAAGAGCATGCATACATAGAAATTATATAAATAAATAATGGTAAGAACTATTATTTTGTTCGGTTTACTTTCAAAGTCATTGCGTAATCGACGAAAAACAAAAACGAAAAGCTTAACTTTCAAAATTCTTTTTACACTTGCGTTGATCTTTAAGGCTACATATTTCCGTTGAAGGATGTTAATTTAACTCTGTCAACTATGATAGAGACGTCATGACAATATTCTAATTTAAGATTGTTTCGTGATGTCACACAAACAAAACTAAAGGTGTCGCATGTTCGTACCTTGTTAATGGAAACTGGTTTTTCATATGTGTGGATATCCCAAGAATGTGGTGACATTCCAGCTTTTATGCAATGTTTTAGACAACGATGTCATGGTATTCAGTATCAATTATGGCATAGTAACCTATGTTCATCATCATTTCTGCATAATTATTGTTCTTACTGGAGTATTCTGGAACCAGAGATTTACATGATTTTTAAGCTTATTTTAAATATAGACTTGGGACGTACTTTGTGTATGTTCAGATGTATGAGTTACAAACTTAATATACAGCAATACAGATATGATAAAAATGTTAATACTGACCTACTCAAATGTAAAAAATGCAATTATGGCGTTATTCAAGATGAGTTTCATTTTTTATTAGTTTGTCCATTTTATGAAATAAGTAGAAAATTGCTGTTACCAAGCCATGTTCATACCAATCCGACAAGGGAAAAATTGAACTTGCTTATCTTACTATTTTTCTCAAACGTAATCTACCTATGTAATATACCATCTCGATGTCCATGCGCTCTAATTATATGTACATACGATTTTGTACTTATGGCCATGAGGCCTTGAATACGAATAATCTTTCACTTTCACAAACTAAACGTTTTTGCGGATTATAGCATTAATTCGTCATAATTGAAAGTCACTGTTCCCCAGTCATAACGCACTGTCCAGAGTTCCCAGATGCTCGTGTTGCTATGTTTACACTGAGACTAAGTATATAGATATATATCTGTGGTTTACACCATACGACATCATCTTCATTTCTATTGTATCAAAAAGTTTCATTGCGAGCAGTTCACGCCACACACAAGGTTCTAGGATCAATCCACGTCTTTCTATTGATCAATTTTCAAATCAAATTACCAGTTTTGTAAAGATATAGATATATCAATCCCTTTACTATGTCACGTAACCTTCTTTACTATGAATCCAAGCACACGAAAGAGAATAACAAAGTTACCTGTGGCAAATGAGTAAATATTACAAATGAAACAACATATTATCAATTTGATAACAACCCTACTATACTTTTTTTATTTTTTTTTTTTTATTCCATTTCAAATCATTTGTACAAGTTACATGATTAGGCAAGTACATTTGCAAAAGTAACAGAGGTAAGTGTATACAATATCAACATAAAGCTGTATGGACAGTGTGGATAGGTATGTTATGAGAGCTTCATTCAATGCCTAGTATTATGGCAACTGGTTCCATTTCCTGATAAATCCTTCAAATCTTTTTCAATGTTTTCAATTGAACATGTCATTTTTAGATATTTTAGAAATTCCTCAGAAGAGAGTACATGTTGTCTTGAGACATAGATAAATCTTTTGGCTAAAAGTATCATATGATTAAGTATTTTATTGTGAGAGCTAACTCCAAAGGTGATATCAAATTTTGTAAGTATGATGTTACAATGAAGATGATTATTAATAAATATTTCCAATTCTTGCCAAAATCTTTTTACAAATTCACAGTCAAAGTATACATGTAAGATATCTTCTGAGGCATGTCTACAAAATGTGCATTTATCATTATCAACTAGCTTCATCTTCAGTAGTTCTCTCTTTGTATAAATAATTCTGAAAATGAATTTATATTGAAAATCAAGTAGCTTACAATCATTGGTACATTGTCTGTAAAATATAAAAACATCTGTCCAATTTATGTTTTGTTGAAAGATATTGTTCCAAAACTCTAGTACCTTTGGAACAGTTTTGTTACCAATCAGTTTATCATAAAATACCCTTGAGCCTTTACTATCAGAGATCATATCATAATGGACAATATTATAAGTTAGATGATTTAAACATATAATTCTGTTTCCTAATTGCTGTGTCCAATTCTCTGGAATGTTGTTTAACAAATGTTGATAATCTAGAAATGTTTCTTTTATTTTGAACCTCTGTTTAAGAAAAACAAAGTTGTGAAACCCCTCTTCATAAAAGATATCTCTAATAAAATGTATACCGTGATCATATCAGTTCTTTATGATGTATGAAGATTTAAAGAAATGATTTAGCGTAAGTGGCTGGGCTAAGATTTGATCTACATCCTCACTGTCAAAGCTGTGTTTTTTATAAAATGTTTGCCAAGCCAATAAACCATCTCTCCAATAGGGATTATCTTTGTCTGATAAACAATCAACTTCATTAGAACCTAGTGAATATAATTGACCTAATGGAAAGATGTTAATTAAGCTTGAGTTTTTCTTCAAATGACATTTCAATGATGATAACTTCAAAGCATTGATAAAGCATTGTATGTCAATCATTCTTAGACCTCCATCTTCATATGTTCTACTGATATTTGATCTTTTAATCTTATCATTTTTGTCATTCAAAAGAAACTTATATATTATCTTATTGAGTTCATCAATGATTGATTTTGGGGGGGTAAGGGAGAGCAGAGAAAATATGTACTAAGGACGAGACAGCAAGGGTTTTAATAACAGTGATTTTCCCAATAAGAGTCAAATTTCTTCTTCGCCAACTAGCAAGTAATCTATGTATGTGTTCTAGGCGTTTTCTGGTGTTAAGTATACCCATAAGTCTTTAATATAAGAGAAGCATTTAGAGTTATTCCTAATATTTCAAAGTCCCCACTGTGCCAGTCTAAATACAAGTCATTAGCTAGAATGATATGACTACCAATCATTGAACCAATCCATATAGCTTTTGTTTTGTTTACATTCATTTTTAGCCCCGACATTTTATAGATCTTGTTGAGTGTTTGTATTGCAGCATTGAGGCCTTTTTTCAGATCCGTCTAGATAAAGTTGTGTATCATCAACATATTGGCCAAGTTTGTGCTCATTGTCATTAGGTCTTATCTTATCATAATTCCTTATATTTCTACTGCAAGGATGACCCTACTATACTTGGTATAACATTGATCTATCTAGTATCAAAAAAAGTAACAGAAACTTAAATCGAAGATTATTTTTTTGTTTTTAGATAATTACTTACTTTTTATTAAAAAGATCAATCATTCTTACCAGAATCCAAAGAGGTTATTTTATTTAATTTTAGCCACTGAAACTTTCTAGACTTCATGCTGTCGTTTACCTGCCATTTGGATATTATGTTTCGAAATACTTTCGGTTCAAAGCGCAATTAAACATCCATCCATCACGCCCTATATATAACGCTCTTTAAGCTAGTCGACTTCCGGTTGTGTTTTAATGTGACAACCAAGATTTACATTTCAAGCATTATATAATTCCCTTTCATCACAATCAAAAATGTATTTTCTATTTTTTCAAGATCAAGGCTGGAGTGCTCGGCTACTGAAATAAATCATTTGTTCATGTACAATTGTATCATGTTGATCGTAAAAATGTCCCGATTTACTGAACCACGTTTTTAAGCAGACTGACAGTTTCTCTCACGCAGACATGTTAATGGCAGCTTCAACATGCACGTATAAAACACGTCGACGAGCACTTATGTATCTTTCTATGAAATGAATAACGTCACCTTGTCAAATATTAAGTTAACTTATGATAATGAGGACTTATTTACATCAACGCAATAATTTATCACGTATAATAACACAATACAATAATACACGTATCTTGTTTTAAATATGTCATTTATGATCATTAGATTTGTTTACTGACATGAATAACGAGCTGTAAACAGTTCATCATGACAAATATACGAATGACGCTGTTCTGATGACGTGTTACCGAAATAGTTTGGCAATTAATGGCAAAAAAAAGCAATTAAGAGTAAACATTCAAATTACACATTCTTTAATGAACAGAAGGTAAGGTAAGTAAGACCTACGTGGTTTTATGAGAATAAATGATTGGTTGACAACTGAGAGATAATTTATAGATAACTCCTGCCTCAGCCATATTTCGCCCATTCCAAGTTTGAGAGAATACATTTGACCTGATACGACCAATTGTTAACACCACGTGTTCCACCTCCTCATACAAATTCAACCTCGTAAAATATGATTGTCAGACACAAGAAGCTTACACCAATATTTAATCATATTATACTGCCTTTAAAATAAAAGCGGAAAACGGCCTAACTCTGTATATACCATTGAATTACATGTTGACTTAAGGCCACTAATTTGTCACACTCTGAACCAATTATCATTAAACTGGCAATTTTCAGCAACAATGACAATCGTTGTCACTGTTTACCACAATGTCTTATTGAATTCGATTAAAAAACTTCTTTTCACCAAATTAAATGTACTTTTCTTAACTCCTACATTGACGATAAATACAGTATGAATTTTCATTGATAATATCATTACTTTAAAAAAAATCCAGAACGCAGGTTATTGTCAAACAAGTGAAAACTTCGATTTTTAATAATATCACATTCAAAATGTTCGATACTTTGCGCCATTTGTGAAAAACTTAATTGTATCATGCTTCAATCTGAATAAATGTATATATTGATGTTAATTTCAAAATAGATAACACTGATATTGTCAAATATATTTAAAATAATGTCTCTATTATCAGGCAAATACGACGAATGTCATTTTGATTAAAATGTACATGTACATGTAAAATACAAATATTGAATACAAGGAAATATAAAATGATATATTATATAAATAAATCAATTTAATGTTTTGTGAATGTGTACGTTGTCAATTACGTCAAAATAAATCATAAACAAATCAACAAATTTTTAATCATCTTTAAATCAATAATGTTTAACACAGTTTAATTTATGTTTAACAGGTTCCTTATAAAGAAAAGAAACTGGACACCATCACCTGACGCAAGGATCTAACTACACGCTAACACAATGTTTGGACTACAGCACATTTTGTCCACACTCTTGTTATTATTGAAAGACACCAAGGGCCTTCTTCAAGGCCGGGTAGACTCGTGGGTAGCTAAAGAGGTGTGCCAGTCGAGATCAGGCCTGGTTGGTGTTCCCTGGGATTGTACTGGCTTTTTATATTGCACCATAACACGCTTCCACACGGAGGCTAGCTGGTTCCCTTGCCCACATTTACTGGTGTTTGATAAAAGAGTCAACACGTGTGGTCATGTTGACGGGGCCTGCAGTGATATGAGAGGCAAGGCGCATTACTTAGACAGCATTTGTTTGTTACAGAAATAGTGCATGCAGTGGCAGGAGAGGGGGAAGGGGGGAGGGGGGTCCGGACCTCCCCTTTTGAAAATCAGTTATAGATTCTAGTCAATAAAATAATGTTATACAACAGTACACCCCACTCATCCTTGACAATTTCTGAATCAGAACACGACCCCCTCCCCACCTTTCAAAAATCCTGGATCCGCCACTGGCATGTATAGTTATCTTGAGTGATGATTGCCAGCTGACATTAAATTTATTAAATTATGAAACAAATTTAAGTTATACCAACGTTGCTGTCAATGGCCTACGGTGTATTATCTATTATCTAAATAGCAGGTGATTCAGAGGTGTTTATTCGGGGCATGGACATTGAAAGTATTGTCTTGTAGACCGATTATAACCTCCTTATTCAATACAACACTGAAAGGTGTAAGCCACACCACCTGTTTGACCATCTTTAGATTGAGTACAAACCACCTTTCAGTGTAGCTGCTTAACATCCCCAAACAGTACAACAATATGTAGGTTTGATTTAACTTATTGCAATTTCGGTAGATTAACTTCAAATTACAATTCTAACAACCCCTTGCAATACAAAATTACGTATGTGTGATTTAACTTATTGCAATTTCAGTAGATTTACTTCAACTTACAATTCTAACATCCGCTTTAACGAAAGTATGTATTTTTGATTTAACTTATTGCAATTCTTCAAATTACAATTCTAACATCTCTTTCAATGACAAATCTTGTTAAGTTAACTTACTGAAATTGCTGTCGATACTTAATAACATGAAATTAAAAAAACTCCTAATGACTTTCAGGGGTAGCTGCCTATTACTGTCCGAGGATTGCCAACCTGAAGTTCCCCCACCCCG
This sequence comes from Steromphala cineraria, assembly GCA_916613615.1. NCBI lineage: Eukaryota > Metazoa > Mollusca > Gastropoda > Trochida > Trochidae > Steromphala > Steromphala cineraria. The sequence continues at coordinate 14,801,310 of OU744724.1, read as the reverse complement.
AGAGCTGCGCCATGTACTATGACTGTTCCCAGACCACGCCCCTCGAGAAGTACGGCCTACAGGTGTATGAGAACGAGTGCCCTTACCCGTCAGTCTTTGATCCCGATTCGACTACCTGCAAATTTGCAAATTCCGTTATTTGTCGCAATAAACCTCCAACAAGGTGTAAGTTTACCTCAAATATTTCAATTAGGTTTTGATGAAATTTAAAGTATCCTTCTATATTTTTAAAAATTATTATTGATGTTGTTTGCTAATCATACTACTGTCATTCTTTGATTTTTCTTGACTTTATAGACTTACGTGTAAGAACTTTTAGTGAAACATTACAACATCTATGAACACAGGGTCGCATTTAAAATTGTTGATTTGGTTTTCAGTTTAATAATATTTATAACAAAATTACACGCCCTTGTTTTCTTTGACATAAATTCTAGAAAACAAATTAAATTTTATTCATGTTCTATAAAATAAACTATTAAGTTTCGGAAAATGTTCTGAACGTTTTTAGCGTAAAATTATTGAGGTTCTGTAATTTGTTTAGAAAATAATAGATTGTTTTTGGTTTTTTTATTTCTTCATAAGCACACAACAAAATTTACGTTAACTCATGGTCCTACTGGAAACTGATATTAGTTACAAGACAACTTTATTTATTGGTCAACTGTAATTCCAGGTGATTATAAGAAAGAGTGTCTATCGACCTCTCCCGAGTGTGAAGGTCAACCCGAGGGTCTCTCACCAAGTCCTGGTCTCCCCTTTACTCCTGACTTCATCATATGCGAGATGGGTAAGCTGAAGCAGCTGGGGTCGTGCCCGACGGGAGAAGTTATGGACCCCCTACTGAGAGAATGTACCTCCCGCATTGAAGGTACCGTGCCTCAACTTGTTGGCCTTGTGAGCTAGGGAATACTGTGATATTTTAGTTTATCATACAATGGATAGTGTTCTCGGCATAATAAAGGCAACGGATATTTTCGGTATCCGTTGGGCGTGGCTTAGGGGTCATATACGGATACCGATGCAAATTTCAAAGGTCAAGGTCGGAACTTCTTTCGAAACTTCCGATGACGTCACAAGCGTTAACATTTTGAACGCTTTAGTAACGGAGAGAGGCATTACAATATGAATGATATATTGCATAAACATTAATCTAAGAAATAACAACAACACTGCAAGGATATTTAGCCATTTGCATGACTTAGTAGGCCAAAACACTGTCATCACGGGTTGAATGAAACCGACCGAACAATTTTACTCACAGGTACCAAAGGCTGTTCAAGTCTCATGTTCAAACACTTCATTTACCCATCTTCGGTGTTCGTTACCTTATTATTGTTTATTTGATTGGGAAATCAACAGACTATCATCTAATTTAGCTCTCCGTTGTTTTAACGCAAGCTGCCATTGTCACGTCGCCGAAGGGAAGCAACTCTTGCCCCTTGGTGAGATTGACTCGTCCTCTCGATGACGTCGGATAAAAGAACGTCAGTTCGATCCCACCAAAAACCATTTTAAATGTTGGTAATTTTAAAAATCATCGTATTTTATATTTTTTTTTAAACTTCAAAACTTTGGAGTCGTTACACAATAGCTCAAACGGCAATAAAAGGCATTTAAAAGGAGGAATTATATTTTGTCAATTCACCGTCAGAGTCATTGCTCTATTCATTTGCATATATCAATGCGCGAATCTTAAAGCAACGTCAACTATTAAAATAGTATTATCAGGTATTTTTTCGAATTAAATGTTAAAATGACATTGTATGATAAAGAAGTTATCATGCTCGTGTGTTTTGGGATCGTAAATATCCTGCATTAGGAATAAACACTATGTATTTAGCTCGCCAAGGCTCGCAAAATACAATGTTTATTCCTAATGCAGGATATTTACGATCCCAAAACACACGAGCATGATAACCTCTATACACCTGCGTACCTTATTATTTCATTAGTCGATTTTTTGTTGTTGAATTTAGGATAAGGATTGGGAGTTGTGTTTGCACGGATGGGCGGATTTTGATGCTATATGAGTAATCACCAATATGAATTGATTCAGTGGATTTCTAGATGGTTGAGTGATAATACAGTACAAGCATTTTATAGATTTTCAAGTTCCCTTTCCCTTCTATACCAAACCTTCGAAGTTTAAGAAGTTTGTTGTCAATAAAACATTGTTCTTTATGATCATGGATGTATAAAGTAATTCATAATGTCTTTTGTTAAAACTCGCCAGTAGTATCATCCTCGCAGTAATATTGAATCTATACATGTATGTGTGATTGATGTCACTTATAAATATTGTAATGCATTATGCAAGGTAGGTTATTTCATAGTGCGTCATTTCCTTAATTACAGATTCAGTCTCCGTCTTCTGTAGCCAACCTCACAACCAATTGGCGAAATTTGCGGACCCGTTCAACTGTGCGCGCTTCTACGATTGCTCTACAATGATACACTATTACGGTCTAGACAAATACCAGGGGGAATGTAAATACTTATACCTCTTCGATCCGAAAATCCAACAGTGCGTCAGATACAACGAAATAAGCGTCCCTTGTGGGACTAGGTTGGAACCCAAAAGCCCATGTGAGTACGACCTCCTTATCCCTTCATGTCATACCAATCAAGTCATAATGTTTAGATAAACTTGACATTTAAAACAAACTTGTTTAATATTTCACCAAAAACCACTTTTTTTCAAACTTTATATTCTGAATTCTTCGTCTTGATACACATAATAAAAATTTAACATTTTGAAAACGCTACATCAACTTCATTTAGTCTTATTTAAAGGCAAAGAGCTCAATTTCTCACCTATAAGCAACATTTCCCCCTGCACTGCCTCCACTGCACACCTGTCTGTGTTCCCCCCTGTGCAGGTAGCTACAAGGTAGGCCACTGTGTGGACCGTCTGTACTGCATCATCTGTGAGGCGGACTGCAGCAACAGCCCCGACGGTCTCAACGCCTACCCGGCCTACCCCAACACCAGGTTCCATCTCAAGTGTCAGGACGGGAGAACAATAGCCACCAGACAATGTCAGAAGGGAGAAATATTCTCTCCTGTTCTCCGTATCTGTCTACCTGAAGTTGGTAATTGTTATTTAAATAACTTGTATACATGTAGTTCGAAAATTCCTAAAGAATATAATTAACATGACTTCGGAGAGCGTTTACAGATTTTCTCTGTTTTGCATTTAAAGTACTATTTTTTATGTCACTTCTTATTCCCAACATTCAATTTAATGAATTAGCAAGCATATACCCTGAATATGGCAATAAAGAAATTGTTATCCAGAAGGAGATTACTGTTCCTAATTTTAACACGATGTTTGTCTAACTCTTTCAATCTTGTGTCTTGATATGTAGTCGTAAGGGATTGACGAAAACATGGATTCATTTACGAACCAATCCTTTCATTTCTAGCAAAAACAACAAAAATGCCAACCACGACAACAACGAAAAAAACAACCACAACGACAACAACTACCACAACTACGACAACAACAACTACTACTACAACAACCCCTACAACAACAACCACAACAACTACAACTACTACAACCACCCCTACCACAACTACAACTACTACAACCACCCCTACCACCACGACCACAACTACTACCACCACCACGACCACAACAACAACAACTACAACCACGCCTACCACCACGAGCACTACAACTACTACCACTACCACAACCACGCCTACCACCACGAGCACTACAACTACTACCACAACCACGCCTACCACCACGACCACTACAACTACTACCACTACCACAACCACGCCTATCACCACGACCACTACAACTACTATCACTACCACAACCACGCTTACCACTACGACAACTACAACTACTACTACAACTACAACATCAACAACCACAACAACGACGACCACATCACCCACAACAAGTACAACAACAACATCTACTACAACCACAACAACTACTACAACTACACCAACAACAACTACAACAACTACGACCACTACAACAACAACAACAACCACGCCAACAACAACGACAACCTCTACAACTACAACAACAACGACCACTGTACCTGTATGTTCCTGTATGGAAGAAATCGATCTGATTGTGGAGGGATTGGGAAATGTCACATCGTTCGTTGGTGTATTACAGGCAAATATGCAAGGTAGCTTCCTTTAACGTATTTCATTCAGTGTTTCATTTGAAGTTACAATTCACCCGAACAATTGAACATTGTGATAATTAAGCAAATTCAAAAAATCAAATTCAAAAGTCAATTGCGAAACTTAGGTAAATAGGCTTTGTGTTGAAAAGAATATATTAAATTTGGATAGATGAATAGATTTGATCACTTCGTTAATTGAAATGGATCTTTTTATGATATACATTCTACATTTCATGAATTTTTTTACAATTTTGAAGTATCCGCTCCTTACGATTGCGACAGACCAGTCATCATGGATAACGCTGATGTTGGGGTAGGTACATACTGTTGACGGATTATTGTTGTGGCCAGTGCTGAAGGCAGTGTATTTAAACTAAACGAAGCAGTATTAATCAAACATATAATGCAAAGTTCAGCCACGTTATTCCTTTTCTTACACAAAATGTATTAAAGGTGTTCACACAAAAATGGTCGCCAATGGATTGCAAGTGAATCTTTATAATTCGTTCTCTGGCTAAGGCTGGTTGGTTTGTGTAAAGCGATTTTTGACTCTATCAAAATAATACATTTAGCATTCACGTACAATCATCACTGAAAAAATATATAATTGCTCCTGCCTCTTTAATACATGTACATACATTAGTTTCACTTCGCTGACATTAAGAAAAGGTACAATAATGTGACGCAGAGGTGACTTAAGTGTCCGAGAAGAATGTGGCATGAAATATCATGGATGGGATCGGCCTTATTATCCGGGAATGGAGCTCATCTGGTTGTGTGTCGTGCATCACTCGGATGACCAAGGTGCCCATTTGAGCGGGGTATTTTTTGTGAACGAAATTCAGGAGGACTTTCCTGTTTACAATTATATATGATTTTTACATGATAATTTCACACATAATTTCAAATATGTTTGTGAGGTTATCAGTTCTTCAAGATTTAACAATTTGACAAAGAATAAAGTGTATCGCTAAAAAAATACAATAATGGTGAAATGAAGCAAATCAGCGAAGCTACGATCGTTAAATGCATTACTACGACAAAATGCTCCCCTAAATGATAACTTCTATTGTGAAATATTTGTAAATATGCTCCTCTGCTATCAATCAAGTAGTTGTTTCTAAATTTTGTTAACGAATAACCAAAATACGGCACATTCATTTTCGCGCAACGCAAACATTTCAAGATGGTGTATTAATTGGTGCCGTTAAAGAGACACAGAGTATGTTGATAGGATCACATATGTCAAATTTTGAAATCGATGTTATTACATCGGGAACCCCTAATTGTTACTGAAAATAACAATTTAAAGATCAATCAGTACATTAGAACGAAAATACAGCCATTTAAAGTCGGGATTTTGATCGAAAACCGGACAATGTGGCGCGCGCAAATTCGCCAAACGTCATTTTGAAACCTTGTCATAAGCTGACAGGAAGATGTATTCGATTCGATAGTGTTTATTACGTATTGTAACTAATAGGTAGATTAATTGGATGCATAATTTCGAATATCAAACATATTTGTGATGTTTTCTTGATTTTTCCATTGATATTATTTTAGATATATTATGCCTAAATGGATATATTTGCAAGTCCAGTGATGAGATATGAACTTCAATCAGCATATTAGATATTTTGTAGCTGTCAAAACCAAATGACATTTTAAGAAAGATGCTCTGTGTCACTTTAAAGACTTTAAAAGAGCTCTTTTATCCTTACTGAACTGACGATTCACTGTCGGATCACTAGGACATCTTTCTCGGGTGTCTAGGACAAATATGTTATTGCGTATTAATTCAGGTCAATTCTTGTGTGTTGTTCATAATAATTTTCTTTATTAGCGCAAAGGAGAATTTGGTTTACATCAGTTGCTGCTCAACAAATTAAAATGATAAGGTATATATTTGAATATAAGTGAAAACATGAAACAAGAAACAAAGCACTTAAGTCATTACCTTATGATATAACAATATTGACTTGTCAACTGAACTAAACTAAAATCCAAAAGAAACGTCCCCTTTTGTTTTTTCACACACATCAAAAATCACGAAAGATAATTAAAAAATGACACCATTCTTACATATGCCAAGGCACTATCTGAAGAAACACATCGCTTAAACGCACAAAATGCAGTGGTTAAACTACAAAAATATCGTTTTGTCATATTTTTTGTTCTATCGAGAATCGAGAACCAAATATAGAGGGGACGTTTCTTTTGGATTTTAGTATAACGACAACTAGATATAAGACGTAGGAGAACTTTTAGAATAAGATATAACAGCATATTACTAAAATCGGCAACAATTCCAAAGATAAAACATACATTCGTACAAACTTTCAAAAATCACTGTCTAGATGTGTTTATTTTGCTGAACAATGTGTAATGTATATGGATTTGTATATGTTTCCTCAGATTCATTACGAGGTCGACCATGCAGTGGCAACATACGTGTGTAAAGAAGATTTCGGTAGATGTTATGACAATAATAAAGCTAAATGTAAGAGTGGAAACGTTTGGAAACTACCGCAGACGTTGGGCTGTGTGCGGGACACGTGGTATAATGAGGTGAGTTATAGAGAAATTTACAACATATTTAATAGCGAAGATCTTATGCTTCTACTTATATCAATAGGGCAATATTGTTGTCACAAAGGTGATTTCAAATCGAATGTAGATTAATTACAAGCTAGTATACTGCAATTATGTTTAATGTTGAATCAAAACTTTGTTTTTAGAAAACTGTTGATGATAAAAATTGATAAGTTCTGTTCTCATAATATCCACAGAGTAGTATATTCTTCCGATGTGAGAAACCTGAGAATGGAATGGCAGTCAGCATCAAGGGAAGGTCGACCATGGAAAGGTAAGAGGAGATATTTTACCTCTGTAATAATAAAACCCTTATTCAAAAGTAACATGATTCAATTACTATTATTACAGTCCTCTTGATGCGTGACTTTGTATATATATATATATATCTTCTGCAGGTACTTGCTTAGCTTTGAGGACTCACTCCGGAGGCAGCTGTTGGATATCCTAGTGGACCTCGGCGCAGGTGTTGTCCAGATCAAAGGAGAAGCGATCAGAGTACCTGTGTCCCTGGCAGGTTCTTCCACCTGGGTGATCAAATTCAAACCTGACACCTATGAGGTAAAGGTGTCTTCGTGTGATTGAATTTGACCGTATTCCAAGGAAAATGGTTTTATAGTTTGACTCTAACGGGATTCTTACTCATTTAAGCAGGTGTTATCTATTCATGACGGTCTTATAGTCTGTCGCATAGTCTTACGGTACCTCATCTACAGCCATTCGCAAGGACTTCCGGCGGCATCAGTAGCTAGGGTTAACCATGCTTTCATCATGCCGCTAACCTTCTTTGTAACGTGATGATGTGATTGGTCTGCTAATGACTATTTTTTTCTACAATGAACTAGTGTCAGAATATGCGCCTAGAGGGTTTGTTTTTTAGGTCGTTGTGAAGAGGAAAGTTCTGGTGGAACGATTTCGAATTCCGATGGATATAAACACTAGGAACAAGATACCATAGTTAAAGTTTTATCATTCCTTTATCTTTTCATACTTGCATTAATATATTAAAGGACAGACATTTCTAACCTCATACCAAAGAAAATGAAAAGTAAACCGAGAAATTATTGTTAAAATGTTGTATTTTTTTAAACCAAGTTTTTGTGATATCAAGAGGGTTACTTATCTACATATATTATGTTTCAGATATTTGTCAATGGTTACCTCATCAGCACCGTGCACCATAAAGATGACATAACAACACTTTGCTGTCTCTCCGTTTCTTCTTATACAATGCAGATAGTGAAATATCATCGAGATGGGTTGCCCATGCTTTCTGCATTCAAGAAACGTATGTATCTTTTATTGGTGACGTTTTATTTATTGGTTTTATCACACCGTATCAAAATGATGAACGGTTATTTGTGAAGGTTTTTAAGACAACGATGTTGCAGTATCGAATTCAAAGATGTTTATGACGTACTTAATATAAAACTATATATGCTCACATATTTAGTCAATATTTATTACTTTTTTGGGCTCATCTATAATACCTCTGCTTATATTCGTGGTATTTTATAGAAGATGTTCGTTGATATTGTACTAAAGTCTTTAAAGGGAGTTATGTCTATCGTGTAGATTATTTCTAAACATATTCCATTTATTGGCACCCTAATTTGAACATAATGACTTGTATTATCATTCGACGATGAACAAAAGGATTCATGCATGCTGAAGAACAACACATTTAGGAACGATTGTGAACCCTAACACGTTTCTCCAATTTGTCTCTTATAAACCAATCTAAATAAATTTAGATCAACAGATTTTTTAATATGTCATACTGTTGATCTAAGATTGACCAGTGTGAGAGGTCGTCCCGGTGACCTTTCGTATGCAAATAAGGAATTCGCGATTTGATCAATCAAATTCGACGTCACGAACAGTCCATAGTCGCTCATTCAAGTTGTGAACGGAAGAAACATATAATAGCTTATGGCTGTTCTCAATAATAGTGTGCCTTGAGAAAAATAAATCTTGTTTTTGATACTGATAAGAAAAATATCGGTAGGTTGATTTTATTTTGGTTGTATGAAATATATTTAGTTTTATGATTGACGAAAAATCAATATTTTTTTAATTATTTGGATTGAAATGAAAGAAATTAGTACAAACAAATTTGATCAAAAGGAGTTACCTCCCCTTGCATGAGGATTTTCGTAAATATTGACATTTATCATGCTCTAACTTTATGATTATTATTCGCCACGTTAGTATCTGTGCGATGTGCAATCATCATTTGTCACTGACAACTAGCAAATACGCTAAATCATTTTAAAAAGAAAAATATAATCTATTAATACATCCAAGCAATCGGATAATTCATCGCTCTACTCCGCTCCAAATGACAGAGCTCCGAACATCATCCATTTCAAAAGATGTGCTGCTGAGTTGTTTTAACTTCCAGCGAGCTAGGGCATCTTTTCTGATTGGCCGAGCGGCTGATTTCAGAGGTCACCGGGATGACCCGCCTTACGGGCCAATCTTAGATCAACATGTATGACCAAATATAAAACCTGTTGAACTAAATTTATTTAGATTGCTTATAAACAAATACAAACTACAAATTTATATGCACAAAAGCACGGGTATACATAAAAAATCACCCTGATGAACACAGTCGAATTTCTTTTGTTCATCTTAGAATTATAAAAAAGGATATATTACCGAAATTATCAAACGTCAATAGTGACAATTTTCAATATGTGCACATATGCACGTGTGCACATAATACCTTGCCAAGGAACGATTGTTTCAGCACGGGTTCCCGTCGCCAAAAAAGGTAATTTTGCTAGGAATTAAATTGGCATTAAAGAATTTAAAAAGCTCAGATGTTTGACAATCTAATTATACTTGATTTCCCTCGTATGCTAAAAAATGCACACTACACTCGTACATTCATCTTACACACTTCCTTCCTAGTATGTGTATGAACAAATAAGCAATAAGATGCATCCACCAGGTCCAATATCCCTGAACCTGGCCGCTAACCAGCCCACAGAGGCTAGTAGTTCCAGCCCAACCTCCTCGCCTGGTCTGGCCACAGATGGGGCTCCTGTGGTCTTCTGGGAGGACGGCAGTTGTTGGGCTTCCGTAAACGACGCCAACCCCTGGTGGCTTGTTGATCTGGGCAAAATCTTCTATGTGTCCGATGTTGTCATTTCCAGTGTTGTCTGTAGAGAGAGTTGCGGTGAGCAAAATGTTGTTTATTTGGCAATTATTCAAAGAAATTTGCTTAAAGGGGCAGTAGCACGTTTTTTGATAATTTTATATTTTCATTTTTTCACTGATAACTATAAGTTAATGCTAAATGTATTACTTTGATAGTATCATAAATTTCATAACATAAACCAATCATCCGTAGACAGAGAACAAAGTATGAGGATTCACATAAAATCCATTGGCAGCCATTTTTGTGTGAAGACCTTTAATTCATTTTGTGTAAGAAAAGGAATCGCATGGCTTAACTTTACATTGTATATTTGATTTATTACTGCTCCATTTAGTTTTTATACATTGTCTAAAGATTGGAACCATTTATTTTCATTTTCCTGACATCACCTTATATTCCCCCTAAAAACGTGCTACTGCCCCTTTAAATGTGATATTTTTTTCAAAAACAACATTACGTCAAAGTTCGCTTGTTTTGGAAAGCCAATATCATAAAATTTGAATTTCAATAAATAGCTTATCACCAAAACCAATTTATGTACAAAAGAATCATTTTACCAAGGTCAATATATAATTTTAAAAAGCACCAGAGTCAGTTACATGAAATTCTCAAAGTTTATTATGAAATTCAATCGGAATTATATTAACGAAAATTTACTTTTGAACACATATGTATTTTATATAATTTTATGGCCTTGGTAAAATAATGTTGTTAAAAAAAACATAACACCGAAAAACAAAGATATTGAGGACTGAGATAACTTGGATCACATTATCTGTAAGTGTAGCCATCAATGATTATGCCATCATATGAAGTATAAAAAACGTTTGAAGAAAACAACTAAGGTAAATTCGATTGTATACATTTCGCAAACACTGAAAATGAATTATATACCATTAAAAGGTGACAATGTTTCACTGTAACTTTAATTACAGATCAGATAGAACTGAGAAACTTCAAGATAGAAATATTCGACACCTTCCAAAGCGATGTCGGAAAATTATGCGTCCACTTTATGGGAATTTTCCCAAGGGGTGCTGTGAAAGAATTCTCTTGTCCGAATATAACGGGGCGTTATGTGAAGATTAGCTCTGATACCCAACAGGAGATGTCCCTTTGTGAAGTGGAAGTGTACGGAGGATTGCCCATTGAAAAGAGTGAGTACAGACAATCCCTTTCATAGTCAGACAGATTGTTTATTAGAAACTCACTTCAACAAAAATCTAATCTAAATAAATTTGGATGAACAGGTTTTATATTAGGTCATACAACAGACCAGTATAACATAAATATAAAATCTGTTGATCTAAATTTATTCAGATTGACTAAAATATCATACATACAATAAATTGGAAAAAAGTTGAACCACCAATAGCTTATGAATGACTTACCTCATTTAAATATCCACACAAAAAAAGAAAAATGCTGAAACATACGAATTATGATAAATACGTTTTTATCCAAAAATATGTGCAATGATTCAGGACCAAGTATTAAATCTTCCAGGTACGGTTTTAGAAACAACGGGCCAGAAAATATTTTTTCTAAACCTTTTTTTTTGACAATATGAATCCCTGTGCACAACACAACATATATGCTGAATCAACGAAAGGTTTTCTATTTTCGATTAGAGTGGTCTCCCTTGTCCTGCCCTGATCCGCCGCTAGTCGATGGAACTACCGTGAGCCTCTCCTATACTTCCGGTCGGGCGATAGCAACATACACCTGTAATGGAACAGACATAATGTGTGATAACACCATCTACTGTGACAGCGAGAAGGGATGGAACTCACAACCCGGCACATGTATCAAAACCATCTTCAATCATGTAAACAACATACTCTCTTTACACAATTGTCGTATAGCTATTGTAGCTTTAACATATGATACATTATGCATTCTGGCTCCCTGAATTAATTGAATTTTTATAAAGTCGGGTATGGTGGAATGTATAATGCTAAAAAGGAAAGGGTTGTGTAACCCCTGCTGTGTTAGCACTGTAAAACAGGCACTATCAACCTTATTGAACATCACTATGATCATCTTTTCGGTAGGTTTGGTTTGTCAGAGAAATGTATGCCTTAAAAAGGGTTCATCATATAATTGACATTTTGCATATATGATAGATGATGGAACACAGCAGCCACACAGTTGCCCAGTCTGCACATATATATCCAGAATTGCTTATATTTAGAACTTATATAGCATGTCATTTTTCATATCATACTCGATATAAGCCTCGATATCAGCCTCGAACCATACTATCCCTGCAGCTGTTATGGTGGTATAGGGCTGATATGAGGTATGATATGAAACATAACATGTTATAACTTGGTCAACTTGACGAAATGGTCAAATTTGTTAGCTGATATTTGCTGATAATGTAACCTGACCCCGAGCGTTCTGGTTCGAGTACTCAAGATTTTGAAGCAGATAGTGCGATCTCGAATATAAAGTTGTCAACACCATAATGACATGTATATCTTTATTGCAACTAGTTAAATATATAATTTGCTTGTGATTGTACATGATATGCACAAATACCAAATTGAACTCGCATATACTGACAGTTATCATTGGTAACGTACAAAAATCGTCGGACCTAAACTTCGAGACTTCACTACACCAGCCATAGGACTCTGTAATAGCCCAAAACGCATAGAATTTACCGTACATAATCCAACCGTTCTGGCTTAACTAGACTGTACTGTACTTTTCTCATTTTTTCATGTAAATGCAACATATATTTTCAACCGAAAGTTTAGGTTACATACATAGAGTTTATATTTGGCAGGTTAAAACCATTCCTATATGTCCATTGAGACTTGGAGCTGGACTTGAACTGTGGATAATATCAACTTCTAAAAAGTAAGATCCTTACCATTATATATATATCCGTGTTCTACTGTACTCCTACAATCTGTATGGTGTCCAACTTGTGCCATACTTTATATGGGCAGTAGCACGTTTTAGGGGGAAAGTTCAGTCATGCGATTCCTTTTTCTTATACAAAATGAACTAAAGGTGTTTACATGGTTTAAATGTTTACATGTTTAAATGGTCTCCGATGGACTTTTATGTGAAGCTTTACAATTTGTTTTCTAAGATGTGAAAAGATGTGTTTATGTTCCATTTTTATAAACAAAATGGTTAATGATTGCTTATTGCAATTGGCAATACTGATACAAACAAAATGGTTATCATCTAAGAAATTTCAACCCCCACATAAACGCTGCATTCTATAGAACTGAAACTTATGCTTGCTTGTACATGTAGTTATTTTTCTTTCTGATCGGGGTCAATGATCCATGGGCCGTTTAATGTTACAAAATGTTTCTGGTCTTAACAGATAGAAAAAAGGGATGCGATGACGAGGATTTTGGTGTTCACCACATTTTAGTTTGTAAATAAACACGACAAATTTTCAATACTATTGGGGGAAAAAATGAACTTTATTTTACTTTAGCACTGACTTAAAGCTTCTTTGAATGCACACATGAACAGATACGAGTTCAATTGTTTCTAGGCTACATGAATAAGGTTTCATTCTATTTCCCTGATCAACATCTGGGAAAATCTTTATGTCTATGTTTGAATGTAACGCGGGCGCAAATCAGAAAAAAATTCCTTTTATTTGGCCGAATGTCATTCTCACAACAATAATGTTCCTTTTACTGTAACTTTACAAACTAGTTAACGACTACTTTAGTACTAACAGTAGTATGGACTTCTAGTGTCATAAGGATTCAGAAATAATGCCCTTAATTAATTTAGCTATAAATAGAATAGGATAAAGATAAACGACACTGCTTTCATGTTTCAGTGCGAAATTGAACCTGTTTGACGGAAAAGATGAAATCTTCGTTATTGAACACCGTCTAGATAACCCAATCAATGTGGGTATATATCAACAATTTGATGGTAAAAAATCATCACCCAAGTTTCACTCGACAGACATGTTTGCAGTTGATAAAGAAGTTCATATGGTTTTAACATCCCTCACAGATTATTTGCTGGTAAGTGTTTTGAAAATACATATTTTCATTGATGTGTTAACAGATACTAATACTATTTTTCATTACATAAGCAACGTAACTCAACGTTTAGCAAAACTCATGTTTCTTTGGAAGTATAAAAAAACTTGAAACACCAAACTATATATATTTTGTTCGTTTTAAAATTGTTCACACTCTAAAATTAGACATAAATATGTGAAACCAGTGTTGTGTATTGGGAAAAAGATTCATCAGTTTTAAGATTGGTAAGTTACAAACTATGTTCGGACAGGTTTCACCCATAAAATATGTCAACATTAAACTTAATCCCCAACAAAAATAGACAAATACACGAAACACAACGGTCAATACAAATACTTGTTTTATTCACAACAGTGGAATAAACGATATCAATTGGTCATTACATCATTCCTTTTATTTGACCAAGCCCATTCTTTTTGTAAAAGATTTATTGTATATATTAACCTCATTATTTGTTATGTGAGTTCTTAATCTTAGATGGTAAATCATTCCAAGACTGACAATGTCTAGCTAAGAAATGTGAAAATGAATTTAAGGCTAATCCGAAGCACTAAGAACCTCAAAGTTTTGTCAAAACTTGTTAAATTGTAAATTCCTTGAGTGACATTGTAGAGCTCCCTATGCGTGTAAACCTTTCATCTAAAGACTACTTATGAAGGCTTACCTGGCATCAAGTGACAACATGTACTTGATGCATGTCAATTTCACCTGAATTACAACCAAGAGGTTATCAGTCAGGAGCAGAAAAATAACTTTTTGTGAGATATGTTGGGTGGACTAGTAGTTATAAGAAAATAATTTTAGTGGAAAAAAAGGTTAATAATTTTTTATTCAAAGATGCTGCCACCTCAAAAGATTAAGATCGTAATTGTGCTCCACTTCGCGAACTGCATAAAGTAGGCAAATTGTGATATTATTTTGATGCGATGACAGATATTATATAACTAATACTATCATGAATTGATCATCTTTTTTTAAGTATCTGATTCAAATTATGGCAAAGACAGTGAAGGTTTAAGTTACGAGTAACGACGACATCATGTTGTGTTCTGCAAACAATATACATTGAATCTTGAGCTGTTGCACACCCAGGGCTTCACTTTAATACTTTGGAAAATGAATAAGGGTCGGGCAGCAAACTGATTTTGGTTGAGTTTTCGTCGGCGTCGACGTTCACATCGTTTCCAGAGCATCACTCTAACACTATTTGACCAATTATCACCTAATTCCGTAAACTGCATCTCTATATCATGTAGATATGCCTTTTGGGGTTTTATGAAATTTTCAAAATTAAGTTTTGTGTGTATTTTTGTGGCTTTTGACGGGTAATGATCGTTTCTGGAGCAGAACTCTAAAACTTCTTTACCGACCATCACTTAATTAAGTATACTGCTTCTCTATTTCATGTCAATTAGCCTTTTGACCAATTTTCAATTTCATCATATTTCTCACGGTAACAGTTTGGACTTTGTCTTTTAAAGGCGGCTATAAGTTAGGGGAGCTATTGACAAATAAGTAGGTTACATAGGATATATGATAATAAATAGAGAAATTTGATAGAGTAGATAAATAGAGTGTTTTGAAGTAGAAAATTAATTAAGAAATTTCAAAAAATGGGGTAAGCAGGGAGACGAGTAAGACACTCTTTAGCCATACATTGTATTTGATGGCACTACTGTCTCCAGATCGAGGTTGATGGGCACATCCTGTCCGAGTACCCTGTGCACAATGCACACATAAACAGAGCCACTTCCCTCACTGTGCCAAGTGGCTTCAGCATCTGGAAAGCAATAGTGCACACCGATATGGCTCCAGCTGTTTACAAAGGTAAGAATGATTATGAAAGATCTTAAAAATAATTATCTATTTGTTATTCATTTCAACTTAGTAGGTGTACATTGACTTATATAAGTTCATCACGTGTCATAAAACATTAACAATGAAGCGGCAATAATGTTTAACTATAACGGCGTTACACATTGCCAATTGTTTGGGTTTTTGATGGAATAACTAAAAAACGTAGTTTCACCTGCAGAACCGGTGGATGAGAATTTAGCTAAGGAGAGCGCTGTCACATCAAGCTCGTATTTCGGCAACCCGCCATCATATGCTGTGGACGGTAACCCTGGTTCCACATGGGGGTCGGGGTCATGCTGGCAGTCCGGGGTCGGGGATCAAGACCAATGGTTCCAAGTTGACCTAGGTCATCACTACTTTGTGAGGGACATCATATTGGACTCAAAGAATCTCTGTTTAGACTGTGGTAAGCGAATATATGCATCATCATATTGCTATATAGCAGTAACGATGGAGTAGCGATACATTTGTGTCTTTAAAATCACATTATGGTCAATTTAAGTACCAGATAAAAAAATTATTTAACAGTTTAAACAATAATGACCGTCAAAAAGGTTCCTATGTTGTCCATTTTGTCATCAGTCCGATATCATCAAAATAAAAATATATCCCTAATTACCGTGGACCAATTCTAGGTTTGTATCATCGAGTGACAATGGTGATGCTGTTTTGTAAAGGGCAATAACGAGTGACATAGTTTGACGATATAAATTTAGGCTGGACTTTTGCGAAATTCATTCAGTCATTAATTTATCATATAATTAGAACAATACTAAATTACATTAAAACATACATATTCTTAGGGTAGCAACCTAATTATGGTTGCCTTAATTAAAAGAAAGTAGTTCCCACAACTTGTATTGACAAGATACTACAGCCGCGACAGTGACACATGCTTTATCGTCTCTCTGGCACAGACATCACAAATAAGTAACAGTATTTCATTGCTAATTACAATGACATATAAACCTTACATCAAGTAACAGAATCGATCTAAATATCTCTCTGATTATATGCTGTCATGTACATGTAATAGTTGGGTTATTCTTCACCAGAGAGCAAAAACCTCGCCATAAACAAGGTGGCAAAGGGCAGCGATACGAATGGCGATGCTAAGCTTGCTGTGGACGACAACCTGAACGCGACCGCTGAGCCTGAGGAGACCTGTTACACTCTGACACCATCTGAAGTAACTCCTCAGCCTTGGTGGATGGTGGACCTTGGTGCCATTGTTAACATTGCAAGTGTTGCTGTGCTCAGAGAGGCTGGTGGAGATGGTAAGGTTAAGATCTGGAAGTTTTTATGTTATCATAATGTGTCAGTATAATGAAGGTATTTCTCATGCTTAAAGGCTTTTCAAACGTTGACACTATGTTCCAAAAAATGATTTTCTTATGATGAAAACAAAACTACAATAAAGTCACTGAAGTTATTTATACATCCAAGCTCCCCAGGTCTTTAGCTCAACAGGCGAGAAAACTATACAGATGTACAGATCGCTTGGCAAATGGGGATTATTTATTAATTTGGTGGCCCTTTGAACTCCAATTGCCCTACTTATCTACAGATAAGGGCCTAGAAAGCTTACAAACTTACCCGGAAACTCCTTGACGTATTAGGCTTTTACATTGTAATTTGTATTAGCCTGTGACTCATAATAATGTTATAGTAGCCACGCTCTAAACCTATGTCAGCTCCTCTACGGAAGCATAAAGCTAAGAAATCTTAAACCTTGTGTACAGACTCATTAAGTAATGAGAACTTTACATGATGGTTCAGTGTAGAATCTATTATTTGAAGCTTGATAAACTACAAAGCAAATAGCTCTATCATAAAATTTCAGACCAGGACCTTGCTGATCTGGCTATCGTTGTGTATGATTCCGACCCTACTGCCAATACGAGTGCTGACGGTAAGGTCTGTTACGATGAATATGGAATCCTTGGAGACTTCGATCGTGTGAACTGCCAGCAAGAGATGACAGGACGCTTCTTGAGAATCTCCAGGATCTACTCCTCAACATACACAGGACCCATAACTCTGTGCGAAGTCCAGGTCTTCTCCGCCAGTAGTAAGTTCATGTTGTGATTCACATATTGGTAGTGTCAACATTCACGATTAACAACTGTTACGTTGCATGAATTATAAAACTCATCTTCAAAGTAAAATAGTAAGTCGGTGTACTCAACATTATCTTCTCAAAACGATCACTGGTTCAGTCCAGATATCTTGATTAAGGATAGACCATTACTGTAGACACTGTTGGACAATTGCAATTATAATATTTACCTGTGGCATGCAGTTGACCAAATGTGGCTCAACGTTGGTTAATATTGTGACAACAGAAAAGGGTTCTAGTGTCCAAAAAGGATTCAAAGAGACGGTTAGAATATCTTTAGGATCTATGTTTACAACTTAAAATAGAAAAAAAGTAAGTGTATCAAGGAGGGTATGGATATTTAAAAAAAGGTCTATTTGGCAAACATAAAAGCAGAGTTATTAAAATAGTTTCAAATAAAGGATTACCATATTTCAAAGATCTATTTTGCCAGCAAACACACATACAAAAGTGATGATGGTGAAGTGAAGGTTATTTCAAAGATCTATATAGCAAAAATAAAAAACAGGAAAGAGTGAGAGTTTCAAATAGAGAGTTAGGATCTTAAGAGGTCATTTGATGCCAACAAACAAAACCATTCTGAAAATATTTTCATAACCACGTCCCTCTCTCCCCAGAAAGCAGCCTGCACGACGTGTCTGTATACGTATACAGAGAGAACCCAGAGATGGTTGAAAGTGCTGTTCCCCATCTGTGTGTTATAAGAGAGGGTAACCTGTTATCCGATGGTCAGAGCACCCTCACCTGTAGTCGGCAGGTGTGGGGCAGGTACGTCAGGGTCGTCAGTGACAAGATCAAGGGACAGTTTGACCAGATGACCATCTGTGAGATTGAAGTTTATGCGGACAAGGCAAAGAAACGATGTAAGTTTGTTTCAGATTTTCGTAAGCGAGATCTTCAGATTCGGTTTTTATACTCCCTTTTGTATGAGAACTGTTATAATAAATGTTTTGTTCAACATTTGTAAAACTTACCAGAGCCAGGTTGACCAGATGATCATCTGAAGTATATCCAAACAAGTCAATTAGTCAATAAGTTTATTGTTAGATACTCCTTATGGAGAGATTCAGATTGTCTTTTGATACTTATCTGTCATGTGGTGATAAACTGTTATCAAAGAAAACTGACGCTTTAAACAGCACTAGAATTTTAGCAAGAACTTAACACTAGTATCAGCAAGAAACTTCACAAATTTGATTAACTATTTCCAGAATTAAAGAAAAAAACATTGTTCATGCAGAACCTTCTTTAGCTCACACTGATTGCAGTTGCCTCTTGAATATGTTTCATAAAAATACGTCCATATGACCATGTAAGCCTTTGGCATATACAAGACAGTGTTGGCAATGAATGTCTCTTTCCCCAATGACATTGCCAGTTTGGAAGCCAGAAGACTGTCCTGCTCCTCCCCTGTTGTCTAACATGACTGTTGGAGTAGAACACAGACTGGATGAAGCAGTAGCTAACTACACGTGTCAGAAGGGCTTCTCCATGTGTAAGGGACCGAGTACACTGACATGTAGATATCCCGAGGAATGGGAGGGATCTCCCGGGACCTGCCTACCAAACACCTTTTATAGCGACTATGGATTAAGTGTACGTAGAATAATTTCGTGATATGTTCTGACCGGCCTGGTGTAATTGCTATCTATAGTAATATAAATTCACAACATCTCAAATTGTTACGCTTTCTCCACTGTTAATTCTCATTCTGCCTTCAAATCTATATTGCCACTGTACAAAAACGGTTAACTTTAAAGGATATTATTCAGTAATAGTCGGGAGTTTCGACCAAATGTCTGCATTTATTTTTTTTGCATATGCAACTCCATCAAATCACTGAACCTCTTTTATATATTAGAATATGCATGTTCACGCGCACATCAGTAAACGCAAGTTGCTAATACTCGCTACTGATGACAAAATAATTTGGTTGCTTTGCATTTAATATAATTAATTTTATCAAAATAATTTGATATTATATTTCAGATTGAAACAGCCACCTTTTGCCCTTTACGAGTTGGCGAAGCTATTGAAACTTTTTTTACTCCCAAACAGATTTTGTAAGTAAAATTTTCAATCATTTTACATTGTCGATTTTTATATTTTACTAGGCATGACTTTCCAAGGATATGATGATTTATGACGTCGCTGGAATAATGAATAAGATTATTCTAGTTCTAAAGAAGTAGATACAGGTGCCTTTCCCGGAAATTGTAAATAGTGAGGAATAAAAACATGAATATCATTCTAGTATATCGTCTTTTATATATTTCTACTTATTTTGTAAAATGTGAGATTCAATTTATATTCCTCAATCAATAAACAGGAGCAGTCTGCAGCTAGGTGGGATGGTTGAGGGGAAACCGAGGACGATGATAAAGCTGAAGATCGACCTGGACAATAGACGAGCAACAGTGCAGCTCCTTGAGGAGGGTGAGGAGCACCTGCTGAACATCATCCCCTTTCAGCTCAAGGAGGAGTCGAGGGTCATCTTCACCTTCCTCACTGACCATATTGAGGTGCGTTCTTACCTTCTTATAACAATGTAACAAAGTCTTTCAGAGGCAATGAGTCATGGACTTATGACTACCACCATCCCCCACTGACCATATTGAGGTTCGTTCATACCTTCCTATAACATTCTTACAAAGCTTTTAGAATCAATGAGCCATGGACTTACAACTTGTCAACTACCGCCTTCCTCGCTGACCATATTGGGTGGGCTCTGACCTTTTAATAACAGTGATACAAAGCCTTTCAGAGCCAATGAGTCATGGACTTACAACAAATTCTACCGTCCTCACTGACCATATTGAGGTAGGTTGTAACCTGACTTGCTTCATCACAATGTCCAGGGGTTGTCAAAACTTTTAAATGTCAATGAGTCATTGGCTAAACAACTTCCATCTTCTTCACTGAACATTGAGGTGGACTGTAGTCTAATTTGCTTCATGTCAATGTTCACGGATTAACGAAGTCCTCAGAGGAGTCAATGAGTCATGGACTAAACAACAACTTCCAGCTTCTTCACTGACCATATTGAGGTGGTTTGTAGCTCTGAGTCGTCATTTATCAGAACAGAGATTTCTTACCAATACCTTGAAAGTCATTTAAGATAAACCATCTTCGTATTTCATATTTCTATAATTCAAGAC
This sequence comes from Steromphala cineraria, assembly GCA_916613615.1. Classification (NCBI taxonomy): domain Eukaryota; kingdom Metazoa; phylum Mollusca; class Gastropoda; order Trochida; family Trochidae; genus Steromphala; species Steromphala cineraria. Next base: position 14,780,218 of record OU744724.1, on the reverse strand, counting down.
TCATTTATACTCATGTTTCCCCACAGATTAACATGGACGGTGTGCTATTCTATGTCCAACCCAAGTCCCCACATCGAATCAGCCATTATGAAAAGACTATCAGGATGAGAACAGACCGTCTCAATATCCTTCCAGTTGGGACTGTTTACACTGAAATAGGTCAGTTGAATTATATAATATTGTTTTCAATCATTTACCAAATACCATTGTTTAAACAATGTCAACGCCAATATGCCATTCATGTGTTGAAGATTAATATCTGATTTCATTTCTTTACATATTTGTATATTTTATCTATAAATATTTTCTCTATCAAGCTAAAAATTGAAAACGTTCAAACGTTCTCTGAGGGAATAGCTTGGGAAATAATCCTTTCAATAATAAAATCCTAATTAAAAAAGCTTTCACAAGTGTTAAAACATATTCAGTGTACTTCAAAATGTGATTATACGAGCTTCAAAATAAAATGCTTTGTAAACCTTCTACAAATTTTATAAAATGATCATCAATTGTGAAGCTTGTGTAGTTCTTATCCAGTTCCGACAATATGATCAGGAAAATTAAATGTTACGTAAACGCTAGCCAATTTTGGTAATTTGAGCAAGAGGTTTGCATGTTTTGTAACCCTTCTCCATTTTTTATGATGTTGCCGACAATTTGATTATTTTGTAACCATTATCCAATATTGAAAATATGAACATTAATGTTAAAAGTTGTGTCACCCTTATCAAATATTTTTACAATGAACAGCAACACTGTTATGACTTAAAAATTACACGAATATATTATCAAAATATTTTGTTTGAAGCACCGTCCCCGATGAACCTAGCACTAACCAGACCCACCTCCTCTAGCACTGTGACCAGTGGAGGACCACTGCCCGATGTGGTCGTGGACGGGATCAAGAGTATGACTCTGGACACATGCTGGACATCGGCCAGTGGTGACAGCGACCCCTGGTGGCAAGTGGAACTCGAGTATTACTACTTTGTATCCAAAGTGGAATTAACTAGTAAAAAGGATTGTGCGGATGTTAAGTGCAGTAAGTATTCGGTAATAGGTTTTCGTATTACATCACTCAATATTTAAGAAAATGAAGATTATTTTAAACCTCCATACCGAAGAAGACATGCAAGACAAACGGTTCAAAACACTTTCACAAATATTTATGCATGAGTTTTATCATCTACGAGCCAATTGTACAGAGATGTTGAATTGTAGGAATTCAATCTAAATAAATTTAGTTCAACATATTTTTTATTTTGTCATACTGTTGATCTAAGATTGACCAGTGTGAGATGTCGACCAGGTGACCTTTCGTATGCAAATAAGGAATTCGCGATTTGATCAATCAAATTCGACGTCACAAACAGTTCATAGTCGCTCATTCAAGGTGTGAACGGAAGAAACATATGATAGCTTATGGTCTGTTCTCAATAACAGTGTGCATTGTGAAAAATAAATCTTGTTTTTGATACTGATAAGAAAAATATCAGTAGGTTGCGTTTATTTTGTTGTATGAAATATTTTTAGTTTTATGATTGACAAAAAATCACTTTTTTAAAAATTATTTGGATGGAAATGAAAGTAATTAGTACAAACGAGTTTGATAAAAAAAGGAGTTACTTCCCCTTGCATGAGGATTTTCGTAAATATTGACATTTATCATGCTCTAACTTTGTGGTTATTATTCGCCAAGTTAGTATATGTGCGATGTGCAATCATCATTTGTCATTGACAACTAGCAAATACGCTAAATCTTTTTAAAATGAAAAAATATAATCTATTTATACATCCAAGCAATCGGATTATCCATCGAAATGGTCGCTCTGCTCCGCTCCGAATGACTAGAGCTCCGAACATCATCCATTTCAAAAGATGTGCTGCTGAGTTGTTTTAACTTTCAGCGAGCTAGGGCAACTTTTCTGATTGGCCGAGCGGCTGACTTCAGAGGTCAGCGGGATGACCCGCCTTACGGGCCAATCTTAGATCAACAGTATGACCAAATATAAAACCTGTTGATCTAAATTTATTTAGATTGGTAGAAATTAAGTTTTATAATCATATTCGCAGTCGGATTCAATTGGTATACAGACGATATATGCTTGTTATAACCGAGGACTATGCCATGATTAAGTCAAAACATAACAAAGCCGCCTTCTGTTAAGAATACTCATTGGTAACGTTCATATTTTTATGCATTCCAGTTTTCCCGACGCAAACGGAAATGACTGAGGCTTTCATAATGATTGCACGTCTTCCTTTCTAGCCCAAGAACTGCTGTTATTTCAACAGAGGTTAGATCGGGACTTTATAACTAGAGCTACACCATAAGAACAAATGGATTAGATGCTAATATTAGCTAATGTTGTATCTGTACAGACAGAGCTCTGAGGAACTTCAAGGTGGAACTGTTCCACGGTGACCCGGAAGGAGACGAACAAGGTCAGCTATGTTTGCATCATCAGGACATGTTCCGGCCCGGAAGTACAAAGAAACTGAACTGCACACAATATGCTGTTGGAAGGATTCTCAGAATCAGCTCTACTGACCGCGACGATCCTGAAGACGTCATGACCATATGTGAGGTAGCAGTCTATGGGGGAAGAGTTGTAACAAAGGGTAAACAATTATACACTTTCAGTTTCATTCTTTCAACCACCTCGTTTTATTTTTGCTTTGAATTTATAGTTTTTAGTTTCAAGAGAATATCTTCTGTTCTGTTTCGTTCTGCACCTTCATGCATTTGGACACCATGAAGTATAATACCTGGCATAGAATTGATATACCTGACAGAGATTGATATACCTGAGTATTATCTCTTGTGCAACAACGATTTGGTGATAAAATGAAATCAATACTTAAAGCAGAGTAAGGTTCATCCTATATCAAAGAAAATGCTCAAAATTAAAGGGAAAGTAGAACGGTTTTCGAATTTCTATCCGATGGATATTAGTTTATGCCAAATGAATCTTCAGAGTGTCAAACCTGTCATAACTCAATTCAACTATCCCTTGTCTCAGGAGAAATTATCAAGTATCAGAAACTGCTAGCGGCGATTTTAATGATTTTGGATACGAAGGTCGATATCATGCTCGTTAAAACTGCCACTTTTAATTACAAAACATTTTCTTGCCATTGCTGACATTTTTTCTTTATCACTCTGTTTACTAATAAGCACATGTTACTGTCCCATTCAAGAGTCAGGCACTTTGGTACATGCTTCCAGGCAAGGGATTCCGAGATCTGGCCCTTCTGCGACCGACCACTGCAAGCTCCCATGGGTCTGACTTTGTGAACAGCTTCAAGCCCGACAACGCTGTGGACGGTAGCATGAACTTCGAGATAGAGAGTCAGTCGTGCTGGGCAGCAGACAAGTCTGATATAGACTCCCCCTGGTGGCAGGTGGACCTGGAAGTCTTCCACTTCATCTCCCATCTACAACTCATCGCTAGGAGATGTCCCTTGCAGCAGGCCGATGAAATATGCAGTAAGCTTTGGCTTTTCTTATCTATCACTCTGTTGTTGTGTTCGATAAGGTGTTCATAGTAGACAAATTTACTGAAGGATACATGTTAATATTGAAAGGATGCGCAAGATGATGAATTGATTCTATGACACAAGGCAGTAAGGATGCTTAGACGTTTGTGATCTATAACCCTCTATGGATGATTTGCTGTGTAATCCTCGATAATCCAGGGTACGTATTTCGGCAATCCTTAACTAAAATCCTGGGTACAACGTAGGTTCGCGTCGATTATTGTATTACCTTTTTTCTTCGCTGCTGTTATCATTACATGTTTGAAATTATATTTATAGATCAATTCATTCATTTACACTTAATTGAATATCGATTACAGAAGATTCAATATCCTTATAAATTGTCACGTTAAAATGGTGAATTCTATTGAAGAAACTGATGTACAGATAGTACAAGCTGACATAGGCCTATATATTTATGATTGACACAACTGTCGTTTACAATCATGCCAAACTGTGCAATATTGTCCTATATCATCATTCATTCCTAAAAAATTATTGCAATCGTGTATATATTTTAGATGTATTCATGTCCAGGCGTTGTTTTCGATTATATTTTAAAAATTCAAAATGTATGTTAAGATTACATGAAATTGTGTTCTAGACACTTTATTCAGATTCAATTCAAACTGTGGAATAAATGTTCATACGGTAATGATCTTAGCGTTCCTATTGAAACCATACTGACGAACATATCTCAACATAAAAAGAATCAAGATATTTTGCTATTTCAGATAATTTACTTCATGACTTCGATATCGACATCTTCACTCGAGACCCCAAACAATTCCTAGAGAAAGAGCTCTGTTTCCGGTATAACGGTGTGGTACCAGCAGGAGAGACGGAGACAATCTACTGTAACCAGAGGACGTTTGGACGGTATGTGAGGATAACAGCACTACCCTCTGACGACAAGAGGAACCCATTCACGATCTGCGAGGTGTCCGTGTATGGTGGCGTGGCTACTATACAAGGTGATTTGATGATTTTTTATGATAGTTCAGATAAACCATTGCAATTTCTCATCTGGTTAAAATGTGTTCAGTATCCCCTGAAGGGAAAACATGTGTCAACCATGTGTCATATTCAGACAATACCATGCTCTCCTGATAATCACCAACGCCCCAATGTTCTGTTGTCAATCGTCATGAGTTGGTTATGTGTTTTAATGTGCAAAACAAATGAACACCGGAATCATTCGCATTATCATGGTCATCTTAAGTGAAAGATCTTTATCATTTTCAAAGCTATGACTTCAAGAATTGAATCAATTCAATTTTATGACAACATATGTTGTTGACATTTCTCGTCTAAATGCTATATTAAGGTAAGTTGTTGGTAAGTTATACTTTAGGCTTACATGTATCCTTATTCAAAATTTTACTGTTATTGTAGTGCATTGAATCCGATGCTCTACACTAATATACCCCTTGGATCTTTCATATTGAATAACCCTTTCTTGCTTTGAGTTTGATAATTTGATAACAGAGTAAGGAACTCAAATGCTATACCTTCCAGATGTGGACAGAAGCAAGAACCTAGCCCTAAGTCGTCCAATCCGTGCCAGTACTCGCTTCTTCCCCCCTGAACGGGTTGTGGATGGGGATCGATCAAAAGAATGGTTCATGGATTCATGTTGGGCCGCAGATGTCGGTGACCTTGACCCCTGGTTGATGGTGACCTTGGGAGATAACTACATCGTGTCAGAGGTCACGATCACCAGCAGAGATAACTGTGGACCTTCATGTAGTAAGCTTTACGGGTGGATTCGCTGTTTATTCTACATGTTATCTGAAGCCGAAATCAATTTAGTTGCAGCTGTAATTTTATTTTACGTCTGCTTTACACTTTAAAAAGCAAAAAGGATTCTCTTGTACTTTAAATCGGATAGCTTCGATGATTTATGAAATTAATGAATATACGTTTTCAAGTAAAGCAAGCGCTGAAGTTTTAATCATTAAACATTACATGATACATTATTTTCATACATGTTAGTAATAAAAATAACAAAGAACCATGTAAGGCATATATACATTATTTACAAAATCTTGAGTAAAGTATTGCAACACCAAATTTCTTTACCTCTTCCTCTATACTACAATCTATCTGAAGACAGGAAGTTTTTATGCTTACAGTCAGAGCTCCTTTAAGAAGTGCTTTACTGAACGAAATTAAAGGACACTGTCTCATTTCTCAGCGTCTTGTTCAGTAAAGGCGAAACGTTTCGGTTACCATTTGTGCTCGTATGGATTACACCCAATACAGATTTCAGTAATCAGTCAGTACAGACAGACAGAATAGTTTATTTACATCTCACTCGCACAGATACAGATACATAAAAGTTTATTTGTGTCTATAAACATAGTTTTACGTGAAGCTTAAATGTTACTTTGAATATTATAAAGTTTTATCAGAGTCCTTAAAAAAGAAGGGTACTTTTTCGAGGTATACTTTAAAGATTTGACATCATGTTCGTTGCATGACATTTTTTATATTCTATATTTCAGATAACAGACTCCATGATTTCAAGATTGAAGTCTTCTACAAATTCCCCAAACACAAAGAAATTGGCACTCTGTGTTTCGAACGTACGGGGATATTCCGCCATGGTCTGACGGACACCCTGCAGTGTGATAGTGATGACGCTATGGGTAGATACGTCAGACTGTCCTCGTACGGACGTACTGTACCCACTGATAAGTTGACGCTTTGCGAGCTGGAAGTGTATGGCAGAAAACTGACAGACGGTGGGTCTTTTTACGGATTTTCACAAAAATGTACATATCATTAGTCATTGTTACCTGTTTAATCCGCAAGTTTATACCCGCGTAGCTCATACATATACCCTGATATCCATCAGGTCAAAATCCTCGTATCGCTTTTTTCTTGTACTTTATTTAGTGTCATGTACATGTAGGTGTAACTTAAGGAATCTTTGAAATGTAAAGCGGTCACATAACCATGTTATATCCAATCAGAAAGGAGAATATCAAGTCTGAATATATAAGAAAAGATAATATTCTTCAACCGTGCTACTGAGACTTTAATGTTGCAGCCTGGACACCAGAGCTGTGCCCGCCTCCTCCCGTGGTGCCCCACGCCTGTGTAGATGTGTGCTACCACTCTGACCACGCCGCCGCTACTTACACGTGTGAGAAGGATTACGCCATGTGCACCAACCATGACGTCATCTACTGTCACGGAGAGGCGGGGTGGGAGGGGGTACCTAGCCCCTGTGTCCACTCCAGGATGGAACTCAACTATGGGCATGTCAGTGATGTAAGTACTCATTAACGACTTCCTTGGTTTAAACTTTGCCAAAGCGCCGTTATCCATTTCACCATCTCATAAAATGGGTTGTTATTATTCTTTCCTAGTTGTAAATTTGTAAGGGCGCATAACGTTAGATGCGAGTTTGTAAAGTGAAAATGATATATCTATTGGATTTCAAACCTCGGCGGTAGGGGCCAATTTAAGTATTGGTAGGTCTAGGTAAAAGCAAACGAGCTTTAAATGAAGTAAAAATAATGGATTTACATCTTTCGTTTACATGTTTAATAACTTATTAAATAATAATCTGAATAAAAAAGGATTTAATAATATTCTATTTATTTACATTTTTACATTTAATCGTCTTGAAAAGTTGATCTTACAAAAGACTTTTAAATTCAATTTAAAAATAGTTATTTAATTGGGCATGATGATAATATCATGTCTTATCCGATTGAAGATAAGAGCATTTTCTATTGTTTGACGGTAGGTTGTTATACAATGTTTTTTACAGCTACAAGAATTTCCAATCTGCCCCCCAAAACTCGGAGAGGGAATAGAGATGTGGATTCGTCCAGAGGACACCGGGTAAGGATAAAGATTCAGTTCAATCTTATTAAAATTTCACATACATCCTCAAAGTGAAGCGATAGTTTATGTGAGATCAATGGCTTAATTCATAAACTAAATATTCCTTAACTTCATAAACTTGCTTGTATTGAGAAAAATAAGTTTCTATTCTATTGGTTGCAATGTTACGTTAAGCACATTCAATTTAAGTTGAACACTCTAACTTGACCTTCCTAGATGCTGGCTGAGTATATTGGTTGACCACGACCGACCAGGCCGAGCACTGACTATAGAGATGAACTTCGACAACGTAACCCACCCAGTACGGGTGTACAGTGTGGTGGAACAGGAAATAGTGGAGGAACAAACTTCAACCGGCTTCTTCTCTCTCAGGAAGGAGACTCATCTGGAGATAGTCTTCCTTACAGAGGAGATTCTTGTGAGTGTCTATGAGCTTGTAAAGTGCTTCACTTGTTTCAAGAGTTTCAGTGTAGTTCAGCAACAACTGAGTTCGCTGGATCAGTGAAACAAATGAGAGTTTTTGAAGGGTTTATTGCCTCTCTCACACTAAGACACAAGTTAAGAGACTTGCGGCAAGAGACTATTTATGTGTATCTCTATCCACCCAGCACGAAATGAGTAGTTGTGTTGGTGGTGGCCTTTTAGCGACATTCATGTCAGCTTCGGTTCCTTTTGTAATAATGCTGGTAGTGCCTTGTGCATGTACTAGTGGATGGAAATGTGCGCTTAATAAACAGCCATTATTATCATTGTGTGGATGGTTGCAGGTTCGAGTTGATGACGTGACCCTGGCGCTGTACCCCCACACCACGACTACTCCTAAAATGTACTACGTCATCTCCAGCGACAGTCTCATCATCCGTATGGTCGGCCCCATTGCTAGATATATTAGCATGGTAGAGAGATGTATGTTTTTAAACTTTTCTGTTTTTAGCTCATCAGGCCTGAAAGGCCCAATGGGATTATGTCATGGCATGCGGTCCGGCGTACGTACGTCCGTCAATCCGTCCGTCATGTAAGCTTTGTGCATTTTCTACTTCTTCTCCAGAACCAGAAGGTGTATAAAGCTTTGTTAAGTGAGCATTATTATTAATTGCGTAGCGTAAGTAACTCCTAATAAGGGCCACAGGGGCCACGCCCTTAAAACTTATTTATCTTTTCCTCAAGAACCAAAAGGCTTAGAGTGCTGAAATCTTTTACACAGATGCCTTTACTGATGAGGATTATAATTTATAACTTTCGTTACTCTGTTGCCCATTTTTATGTCTCCCCCCGAAGGGTCGGAAGACATATTGGTTTTAGCTGAGTTCCCGTCGGCGTCGGCGTCGGCGTCGGCGTCGGCGTTGGCGTTCCCATTTCGTTTCCGGAGCATATCTCTAAAACTATGTGACCGATCATCACCAAACTTGGTATACTGTCTCTCCATATCATGCAGATGTGCCTTTTGGAGGTTTGAGATTTAAAACAAAATTATTTTGTTTATTTCCATGCAATTTTGAATATTTTGTTTGCTACAATTGTGGAGTTGATAGGTTATTTATTCAAGTTGAATTATACAGAGAACATTAATGGTGCTTTATGATAGTATTGTTTAGAGGTTTGGAGCATTTGAGGAAGGGGGAGACATCTGTTTTTACGGGTAAAAACACTTTCTAGTTTCATCTTTTGTTGGGTTTATAGTTTTGGTTTTTAATTGGTTTCAATATATTACATATAGTTGTCATGGCATCACAATCGATAGAAGGGTATAAGGTTACAGTTGTGATGATAGTTACACTAAAAAATTACATAAACATTATATGAGAATATTTTATGGATGCAAGTTAAAGCCATTTTGGTCAAGTAAGTTCTGGTAGGAGAGGGTTCTATTTGTAGCCTCCTTATTCCTACTCAATTGAGGGTGACGCCATCATACATTTTCACATTTTCTCGAATGTTTTAGTAACTTAAAAATTGAGTTCCTGTATCTGAGTTCACATACATAATTAATTTAAGATCTGATGATCATGTGGCCCCTACTAAGGGGGGAACTATCTTCGCCACATCCTTAAGCAAAACTTGATAAAAAGCCCTATGAGCAACAGAACCAATGGCTCTTTTTTTTAATGTTCCATTTGTGACTGAAAAAATATATTTGATAAAATATAGTGATAGAGTTAAGTCATTGTAACATTGAATATAATTTTATCAATGTATTTGTCAAAGAGTGGTTATTTTTCTCGACAGATGTTATATTATAGTAAGTGTTAATAAGTTTTCCAATAGGTAAGAAGTCATTAACAAGATGGGATTTATTGAAATACTACAGAATAGGAATAAACATCACACTTCCTGACAATGATTCCGTTACCAAGACCCAATCTGGATATATATTGTTGTTGTTTAGTTCCTTACTTAGGTTTGCCTTTTCTTTTTCTGATCGAATGGTTTGAGTTGTGGGTATAACATGGCCCACTGGCCTTATTAGGAAATAAGAATTTTCACCAAAGGGTTTTGCACGAGGCATTTTGTACATTACAAGATAAAAAAATGAGTTTAACCATTTATCTTATCGTAAAGATATAGTTATTTGAATAGGGATATTTCACAATAATGGTCTGTTGCAATGGACAATAAAATTTATAATGGCGTGTATCTGGGACCTTCTCCCCCTGAGTCAGAACTACTTTACAATACATACTCATCTCCAAGAACAATGGCGTGCCGTCAATAAAGGTCCTACCGTTTCAATTAGTTTTACACCTTGCAGCAAACGAAGACAGGAACTTAGCACAGAACCAGAAGGTGTTGTCTAGCTCCAAGCAGGTGAACAGTGGTCCTGAGAAGGTTGTAGACGGGGACCTGTCTAACGACAGCGAGTTGGGGCAGTGCTGGGTAGCAAGTAGCGGGGATCCCAAACAGTGGATCAGGATAGACCTAGAACATTATTACTTCATTGACAACATCGTCTTCTACACCAGGAAACAGGGTCAGTACAAATGCAATTTGGTAAGATTTACACAGACTATTGCACTTAAGAAAAGTATTATTTCGTAATCACTTGTTTATGACTGGATACAGGATCCTAAGGAGTGTACATTTATGATTTACTATTTAATTTTCTAAATCATCATATGAGATGTTCTTTGGAGTACCAATATTGGACACAGAAATACAAAATAAGGAAATATCAAAGAAAATCTTTCAGCAAGATTTGATAAATGACAATGCTTTACACTGACGATTATCACTAGCGTGAAGGTGAAATAAGTAATAACATAAACGACCGGCTGTAGGTGTTCTTAAAGCTGTTAACATACAATGATGGTATACACATTGATGACTGCCAGGAACAAAAATGAGCCAATTGACATTTACCGTATCAATCCTGAAAGACCCGATTGGTGCATAGCATGGCGTACCTTTACTTCTTACTATCAGAACAACTCACAGTGGTGTGTAACATATGTGTCATGTAGAAAATGTTATATTTCTAGAAACACGGAATCACGACGTAGCTATCGACGTCCTACCCACCGACGAGGTTGACGAGCTGACGATGAGATGCGCCTTCTACGACGGGACGATGCACGGAGACACGATAGAGCGGGTCCACTGTAGTAAGGATGTGTGGGGTCGGTATGTGCAGATATCCAACACCGTCACCCAGGATAAGGGTGATGTTCTAGCCTTCTGTGAAATCCAAGTTCATGGACAAAGTGTCCATGATGATAGCCGTAAGTGCTTGCCTTTGCTTACAATTTTACTTATCTTCAGTGTCGTTCGCGGATCCCAGGGATGAGGCATCCTGCTACATCAGCGTATATGTCTCCGCGGACATTAAAGCTGATGTAGCAGGGTTGGGATAAGGATGTCGTTTTGGTTTTTACCGCACCCTTTCTTTTTGATGATGAAACCTTTTGAAAATTACTATGTAAGAAGGATAACACATATTCCCTGAAGTCTGAACCGCCAGTTACAAAGTATTCCTATAAAATACTGTCAATGGTTTGTTTTAAATATTAATATCACTGTAGCAACGTAATTCATCTTAAAATTCATTAAAGCGTTATATTTATTAGATAGTTTAATCAAGTCTTTTTGCAAAACTTCAGCCAAAATAAGTAGGAAATGAAAACACTTTCGCTTCAATTACAACATAAACACGAAGTATACATGGAGTTTGTTTGTTTGAGCCATCATTTGTTGAAATGTGAAATGGGTTTATATTTCCTTCAATATGAACAATAACTTAATCCCACATTTCGAATAAGTCATTCCAAAAGGTAATTTTCTTAAGCTAAAACGTATGTTTATGTTTAACGACGTTAAATATTATCATGACGTTTATATCTATTTCAGGTGGATACTCGGTTTTACCAAAGGATTTAGGAATTCAGGTTTTTAAGTAGTTTATATCTATTTCAGGTGGATACTCGGTTTTACCAAAGGATTTAGGGATTCCTGTTCAAGAGTAACACCATTTTCTTTCGTGACGTCATCATACTGTCAGTGAAAATAAACAAGGCTAATTGAACTTTACGTTATTAGAATATAGGCCTAATGGTCACTGGCCTGCTTAAGTAAACTATACTAAATTACAAAGAACTTATACTAAAACTGATATTACGAAATGGACGGCTGCTTCTAAATATTAGAACTCTGGATCCGCATGTGTCTAATTTTTTACAATAAATGCTTTTTTTTTTGAAAAAAAGTTTTTAGTTAATAATGTGTCTGCAAAGTTTAATGAAATGATAAAGTAAGATTGATGTAGTATCATATATTACTACAATTTAAAGATCATTCATTACAGAATAAGATACCGCTTGTGATAAAATAATTTTTCTTTTCATATTCTTTTTCATCTACAATTAATTTTGTGCATTTAAAACAATGTGCTATATTTTCTCGAAATGTATACATGTCAAAATGTGTGACTTTTTCCATTGCATTTTTAAGCATTACGAGTTCGTGAAAGTGATCCAACAAAATTTGTTGTTATATCATCAGTTTTCAGTGAGGCTGTCAATAATTGATGGAACGGATTATTTTCCCCTTCTTCAGCTATAATAGTGAAGAATGTGTGTTGCAAATTGGAATAAAATACCTTTGTATGTTTTTATATATATTTAGCCCGAAAACCCTTATTGCTAAATGTACATAAACAATAAACGGATTTTAAACAAATGACTTGTTGTCATTCGTCTGTACGAGGAGATGTTGTTAAGATGAAGATTTTTAGAGTTCCATTATGTATATAAACATACTCATAAGTAGTTGCAATAGTTGATATACCAAAACTAACATTTTCATTTACTGTCATCTAATTGTGGAGCACGGTGGTGTAGTGGTTAGCGAAGGCCCGGGTTCGAATCCTCGGTGGAGACACCAAAAATTTGTAACGTGGGCTTAACACTGTGTTGTGTCCTTGGGCAAGGCACTTCATCCACATTGCACTCAGTTCACCCAGCTGTATAAATGGGTACCTGAACATTGGGAAAGTACGGATCTATATGGTCGCGCGAGGCGCTTAGTAGCTTGACTCGAAAGTACCATTCCTTCAGGGTAATAATATACATTGTACAGCCATTGTATCGCCGTTGAGCAGTCCTGGACTGGGTACTAGGCGTTAAAATTAGTAGTAGTATTTTTGTTAATAATTGTAGGATCAAAAGAGCGAGAGGAGGTTTAAAAGGGACAGTCCTATCGGTGTATATTGTGGAAACGAAATTCAAAAGGGCGCAGTAAGGCATTCTATTCTTTGTAAAATTGTTAAATGTAATGTTACAACAATAATGTTTTTTTAATTGTTTTAAAAATTGGAAAAAAAGTGTGGAATAATCATGTGATATTAATATGTTAGAATAAACTTTGAAGTACTCTTTAATGTTGTTTCCCAAATATTTTCCGATAGGAATGTCCTTTTAAGATTCTTTTAAGTCAGTGATGTGTCCGAATTCGTGTATAAGAGTATATACCAAAGTTCAGAGAATTATCGCCACTCTATTTGGTCAATTTCAATTTTCTCATAAACCACCGTCTGGATAGAATTAGAGCCTTGTAGAGTAACAGTAGTGATGATTTATCGGCATCTCGTTTTGAACCTTACACGCATTTCAAGAGATTTAGTCCTCCTGAACACTTTCCCGATAAGTAGGTTATGTGACGAGACCAAGTTTGTTTACTATCAAAGCAAACTCAAAATCAGAGACGAAGTTGATTCGATGTTTTCCAATAGTAAGAAACAAATTATGATCAAGTTTGCGTTTTGTAAAATTCATGGCCACCGATTTTGAAATTGAAATTTTGAATCCCCATTGAGAACACCATTTATATACTGCATCTAGTCCAGATTGAATGGAACGATGAACAAAGCCAAGATTTCCAAAACGTCTCCAAAAGGCTCCATCATCAGCAAATCGAGAGCCATTAATATTCACAGGTATTGAATCATTGATCATGATGTTAAAAAGAAGTGGACTTATAACACTGCCTTGGGGAGTTCCGTTCTCAATAAGTGAATAACATGTACCCCTGATAGATCTTGGCCTATGCGAACTCGTATTGTTTAGTGTGAGAGAAATGAACTTATCCATTTCAGCATTTGACCTTTGACTCCACAACAGTATAGCTTAAAGAGGAGTTCTTGTCTTCAAAGCATTTATTGCTTGTATATATTTACAGAAAGAGTTAACTCCCTTTTCCTTATCAACTAGGTCATATATTAGATCACGAAATAGGTCAAGGTGAGGATCAATATAGCACTCTAACTTCAAATCTAAGGAATAAAACGTATGTATTATCAAATATAGACCACACACTAGGTCACTAACCTCATACTATGTCACCTAACACATTTTCGTAACCGTAACAGCTGCGGAATTCGCAACGTGTACACACATTTGCCAAATGAATTGCGATTTATCAAATAACTTATGAATATAGATATGTCGCATACACGATACACGCTTCGTCAAGCACTGTGGGAATATTATCTGTGTCGGCCCTCGTCAGGGGCATTATGAGATTATCTCCTACTCGAGATAACGATTGTGTATGATTAAATAACATTATGTTATGAACTGTATATCATATCACATCCTGTACCACCATTCGTACAAAAACTCCAAATAAGGATCAACGGTGCCACGCTTCTCACATGATATTTTCGTCTTCTTCTCATGATCAAGTTATGAGAAGCTTAAAGAGACATGAGTTGAGGTGTTGAAATCACATATGCCAAACTTTATCGATGGTTTCATTTGAGCTCAAGTAAATAGTTTTTACAATGACGAGCGTTCTGAAATAGCCCGGGTAGTTAGGAATTGTGTGTGTTTGATAGCTTATGATAAGAATCAATGTAAATTGCACCTGTTATTTCGGTTTCTGCTCATATATATGGCTAATTGTCGGTCTTTGTTGACCGAAAGAAATTATGTAAAACCGTTGGATGTAGCCTTCGCCCTCTCTGTCTGTCCGTTATCATTTCGTTTCCGGAGCAAATCTCAAAAACTATTAAACCTAGCTCATTTAAACTTGTTGCATGTATATTGATCAGTCAGTATGAGTACATGTACATGTGCCTTTGGTTTTTTAACTTCTTCAGATTTTTGTTTTTGGCCTCCTCCATGGAAACGTAACTTCTCCGGAGTATAATTGGTGACTATTGTTATCTTCTTGACCTATATTATAAATCTTAACACTTCAGGTCTGGTATACCAACTCTGTCAATGAGGGTTAAATGATAAGCTGCAGAGTCATTCCAGTGACAGGATTAAATACATATACAGAACGTCATACGTGTGCATTTGGGCCGTTTGTATTGAACGAGTAGATGTCATGGACGCGGAGGAAGAACGAGTTGTTCCTCCGCGTCCATGACATCTTCGAGTTCAATACAAACGACCCAAATTCACACGTATGACGTTCTGTATTTATTATATACTCCTTTAAACCTTTTTACAAGTAGTTTTTTTAATTTCTTAAATGTTCTTAGAAGACGTACTGCGCATTTATACATAATGCGAACAAGGCGATGACCTGATACCTGATACCTGATAATTAGAAAAATGATTGTTACTTGCGGAAAATTTCGAGAATTGCCGAAGCTTAAAAAAAGTAAAACCGGCAGGCGTGCAATACGGATTCTGGAATGCAATACGGAATTTGAAGACGTATTCCGTATTGCACCCTTGTATTACTATCCTAAGATTACATGAGTATTTAATAACATTCATTATATCATTATATATCAACATTTCTTATAAATAGCCATGAGGCCAACAGTACAACATGTGTAGAAACCAAGATATTTTAAGTTAACTGCGCCGTAAAAAATCTAGTTTGACACAAAGTAGGCACATTGTTTCTTAGTTTGAGCACCGTATCTAAGAAAAGACAGAGCTTGAAAAGACTATCATAATCAAAAGTTGATAACAGGTTAATCAATTTGTAAACCATTCATGTTTCTATTATCAAATGAAATTGTGCAAAATGGCCGATGGCCATACCTTTCCAAAGCAATTGTAAGAATGCCAATACTATCCCAAATAATATCCAGAAATATCAAATTTATAATTGATTTTTCCCTCTAGAAAATATGAACACCTGTCAATAAGAGGGATTATTTGTGTTTGCAAATTCTAAGAGTTATAAATGTCAATGGTCAGCATCGGTATTGGCTTGAATATTGTTTCAAGGCAATTTTATTTATAATAGTTGTGGAACATTAAACACTTATTTAAAAAACATATTTGAACACTTATTGAATAATAAGCATTATAATGGTTAAACATTTATCATATTTCAAGTGAATAACTTGACTAACAATTGAGGTTTTGTTAAATTATTAATAAATAGTATGTGGATTATTATCCAAAATATTAATTAGCATATATCTATGATACGTTCTTATTTGATAATATCATAAGAGTTGACATGATTTATTATATAATTAGCAATGCTGTATAGGTTTATACGGTGAAAATATAATCCATATTTAAGAAAAGCAGTAGAAAGTCATATTTTCACTGCAGTGAAAATATAATCCATATTTTCACTGCGGTGAGAAAAGTAGGACCGAACCTATTACCTCCCTTTGAAACATGATTATCTCCCTTTGAGGAAATCGAACGCACGCCTCGCGTCACGGCGTTGTTTAGGATTGAAGAAAAACGACTCTTTACGATGTTTTCGGTATGTAACTGTTAAGATTTTACAGTGCCAATGTATCCTTCGATAGCGAAAAGCCACCCGAAGATCATATCTTGTTGCTGTAGTTAATAATTGTTCATTTTTTTGCAAAATAAATTTACGAAGCGAGATATCTGTCACACCGACATTGCGCGTCACTCACTCAATCAGTTCGCGTCAAAACTGACTTTAAAAAATGTAAAAGGAGCCTTTGCTTCACCTAGTTATAACCAAAAACATATTTTGAATCTGATATCAATAAACATTCACAAGTAATATATTTCTCATAAAACAATTTCCGATTAAATATTGAATTATTTCTATAGAACTATTTTTTACCGAGAAGGGATAAATGGAGTTGCTAGACTGTCATTCTTCACAACAGCGAAACTTTGCCTTCCGACTGCGTTTTATGATCTTAAAATTATAAAATAAATAGACTATGTCATTGTTTTTACCGAATATCATTTCTATCTCATCTCGTGAAGTGAGAAAGTGACATTTTCACTCGTGGCTGCGCCACTCGTGAAAATATCACTTTCTCACTCCACTCGATGAGATAGAAATGATATTCGGCAAAAACATTGAAATAGTCTCTATTTGTTTAATATATTAAAACTGTTTGTCCATTTGTTACAAACGACATAAATGTAAAAAAATAATATCAAACTATTCAAGGTAATATTATTATGATGATTAAAATCTTTTTTTAAATGTTCTTTATTGTTGCATTCAGACTAATTTTCTATTTGATTAATTTTCTATAAATCCTTGATAAAAAGTTATAAAAATGAGTAATTGTTTTAAATGTGAAATGTGTTTGACCTAATTCATAATTTTCATTGATATATTTATTCAATGCATTCAAACCACGAAATCAGAGAGGGGGAAATAAATCTACAAAATGCCCCAAAATAAATTAACAGCAACAATTATAAATACTTACGATACCTTTTGTTCATATTTTATTCAGATGAATATGTTGTGTAATAATAGGAAATTAATTCCTGGTCCGTCACCGCTTCGAATTTCCCCGTTTCAACGTCTATTTGCACTAAGTGACGCAACCTCTTCCGAAGATGACACATGTTATAATATTTGTCTGCGTATCAAGACGGTACTCAAGAAACCAGCTGCAAACTTTTCGAGTTCATAAGGCATATCCTGACTTCGGATGCAGAGGAAATCAAACAAGGAAGTAAAACACGTTTCATTGTTTGACGGACAAAATGGCGTCGGCAACGCGGCCAATGGCGCAGTGAATATATGACGCTCTATGATTGGTCGGAAAATAAATGTGATTGACAGGTGGCGATAGGTTAATTAAATCTACGAGTGATTGATAATTATGACTGAAACATAGTTACGTAAATTCCGAAACTGTTTCTTTTCATGTGTGCGAAAAACAGGATTTTAAAAAAACCCGTCGAATTGTATCATGCTTAACTAGAAGGGACGCTTCAGCGAATTAACGTCAAATATGCTTATAAAATATATTCAAAAACTAATTTATCCGGCAAAATAATTTCGTTTTTGACGATGTTGAAATATTGGTAGCGTTTCTTTCGGACATTAGTTTAGAAATGATTTTCTTTACAAAACATATGATTACTCAAGACAATTAAACACACTTTATATCTTACTGCAGTTTTCGCTTGAAAAGTTGGTATGTTCTTTTATCCGTGAGTGTATTTAGATTTCCCAGCTCAGAGGAAACCCACGTCTGTGGATTTTCCGACTTGTTAAAATCCTATCTGGATTTATAGAAAATTAACTGGGTTATGTTGTGTTATAACAAGTTTGAATACAGCTAGTCTAAACGTGTTCATTTCTCAATGTATATGATGGAACAAAAGAAAGACATCAGTTCACTTGGAAAGTAACCAGCTTCGGGCTGTCCAAGAGGTCTTATTGCATACATTGTATCTAGATTGAGGGAATCAACACCTGAAGATGTCAGTGGAGAGTACTGTTGAAGAGGTGTTCCGACTCTACCGAGACCACGGCGAGGGGAACTACCTGGGGGAGACGGTCAGTAAAACAGCGCACAGTATACAGGCCGGGATGTTGGCAGAGAGGGAAGGCTTCTCCAAGGAGGTAATCCTGAACCCTGCTCTACTGACATTGGTCCAAGAACAATTGGCCACCCAACGATAGCCTATAAATGCAATTTTATTTTCATTATGAGCTTATCGATATTTGTGATAATTGAAAGTAATGGTGATCCTCCGACCTTGAATGAGTAAGCACTTTCAAATGCAGTGAATGTCAGTTGTCACATGTAAGGCACTTTCAAAATGACGTTATATAAATACTTGCTTTATACTTACTTATCAAGAGGTGTTGTGTATCCGTATATGTAAACTGCACTCAAAGAAATAAGAAAAGGACAATCATTTTCAATATCTAGATATTTTACTTGTTTGGTTCATGTATCATAATGTTCCTTAACATTGAAAATTTTGGATGTCCATAACATTTTTCTTGATAAACCAAAATTTCATTTTTTCCCAGGTAATTATCGGCTCGTTCCTGCACGATATTGGTCATCTTGTTGGTATCGATCAGAAGTTGGACACGATGATCACCGATAACCTTCATCTCGGTGCCACGGATCACGACAAGGTCGGAGCCCAATTCTTGAGAGAACGAGGATTCCCTGACCTCGTTTGTGACATAGTTGGTGGCCACGTGATGGCGAAACGTTACCTTGTCTACAAATACCCAGACTACTATCAAAGTAAGTTTTAAATAATATTGGTTAAGAACAAATAGTTCCTTAGATTTTACCATGCATAACAGTTTTTAAACAAGTATCAAGTCAGTTGTACTGTAGTCATTGGACTTAGGATTCGTCACAAGAAGATGATTTCATTCGAGGTTGTTTTATATACACTTGAATAATTCACGTAATACTTTATTGTTGACGAGTTGATAGATCGACGAGGACGAAGATCAGTATTTAAATAAGTTTTTTTAATCTATGACACATATTACAACACTACAAACACTGCTGAAAAGCCCATATTCACTGGGAAATCATAATTCAACGAACAGTGGGAATTTATCAAATTTGAATATGTGAATATCAATTTTTTAAAGAGGCAGAAGCACGTTTTTTGAAAATTTTATATTTTCAATTTTCACTGGTTAGTTATTGCTCAATGTATAAATTTAATAGTGTCATGACACCAACAAATAATCCGTTTTAAACACATTTAAAATTTCACGTGAAGTCCATTGGTGGCCATTTTTTTGTGAACACCTTGATTTTGTGCAAGAAAAAGTTATCGCCTGGCTGAACTTTTTTTATATATTTCATTTATTACAATCCAAATAAATTTAGATCAACTGATTATATAGTAGGTCAACAGTATGACCTTATATAAAACCCGTTGATCTAAATTTATTTAGATTGAATTTATTACTGCTTCATTTAGTTTAAAGCCATAGTCTTTCAATTGAAACCATTTATTTATTTTCTTGACATCACCTTATAATACCCCTAAAACCATGCTACTGCCCCTTTAAGTGTATGTGCCATGTCCTATTGCTGCAGGGTTGTCGGCCCCTAGTAAACAGACGTTAGTTCACCAGGGCGGCCCCATGTCTGAAACCGAAGCCAAGACTTTTGAGGCGTCCCCACTTTTCGACGTAATCCTACGCATGCGTACATGGGACGAGGGGGCAAAGGATCCGGAAATGAAGATGGACTCAATTGATAAATACAAGAACCTGTGCGTCGAAATATTAAAAGATTAATCTTTATTACTCACCATGTTCTTACATTGTTTCTATTTGTAATTCATAATTATTCATGTCATTTCTTAATCGATTATACTTCTGTAATAGGCATTTTACTGTTTCGCGGGTTAGTTCTGTGAACTTTCTCTAGTCCGACACTAAGACGCTGAAATGAAATGGTCAATAAATCTAAATTGTGAAAAAATATTGAACAGGAGACCAAGTTTCAGATAAAGATTGTTAGGATTGAACTTTAAAATCTTCTAATAGACTTCCAAGGCTTTTATCTGGCTGACAGACTAAACTTTCCCCGTGTTCTCCATTTGTCAATTTCCTTTCGACAGATATCTCTTATAAACAGTTTCAGAGCCATACATATACACACTCACATTCACATTTAAAAACAGAAATCTTTAAAAGTTTACAAGGGTTGTTCATTCAATCAATGTTTCCTGCCGACACGACCTTGAATTGGGATGAACGTGATATAACACTGTCAAAACAGCTACAAAGGAGCAGTGAGGGATGAATAAACTAAGCACTAAGATCAGAGTGGAATAAAGTATGATGTCCTAGCATTAAAGAACTAAATACGCATATATTCACCAGTAATAAAGGTATGATGCTGATGAAAAGGAACGTTGAAAAAAAACGGATGTGCAGTTATCTGTCGACAAGATAATTGTCATTACCAATGCCTTGTGTATCGAAATATTCAAGTGAAAATGTATTTTGATGTATCAACTTGGACCTTTGAAATAAAACAAAACTAATAAAAACTGCAAATATTTTATTTAACAATGTAAACTCGGTTTGTTAATTTGAGCTTTTAATCATCTGCAAAACGGCAATTAATTCTGATAAAAGCATGTGTAAATCAAGTCCATGCACACATTAAAAAGGCACTACTGCCTGCATTTCGAGATTAATTTGGATACACTGAGGTATATATAAATATATGAACCTACTCCTGATACCTATGATTCCATACACCATACGTTAATCGATGTTAAATACTGCATACAGTTGACAATAAGGAATAATATAATTTCGTAAGAGTCGCTAACGCACAAAATCAGGGAATTATTGCTAAACTCGAAACATGGTGGTAATGTTAAAGACAATATTAAATAGACATATCTTTATAAAGCAACACATGCATGGCATCCTTATTGACAGAAAAATAGCAAAAGCCGTTTCCGATTCACAGGTTGTATTTACAAATCCATTGTTAACGATAACATTAACATACCCACCCTCAATATTTCACACCGAGGATTTAGAAACACGAATCTTCAAATCGATACAATAAATGTTTCAGTAACAAATTATATGGTAATATGCCTGTTGATTACTTGTTGAATAACAGAATCATCGTGTCTATTTCTTAATTGTGTTTTTCAAAATGACCTCATCACCAAACACCTTCACCTCACAGATAACCATATCGCTTCCATCGGTGACGAATCTGTTGACCAGAACGTATCTACCCCACACATTATCCTTACACCTGAGACGCTGGGAGCCGGTCCGCTTGTCGTCTTCATATATGGCGCATCTCTTCCTCCTGTCTAGTTCTGGACTGGGCAGAACCTCCACAACGATACCGTCCCCTAGGCGTGCTGCCTTACCTGTTGATTATACGAATATGGCTTATATACTATTTACAATGACGATTTGAGCTTTCACTGAGCTAAGGCTTGAAGTTTGTATTCGCATATCAATATCAATTTTGCCTCATGATTTGTACTCAAATTTAAGATTCATCATTTCTGAATTACCTGTGTTGTCGACGTGATCACGTAATGAAATTAACTACCGGTAAAAAATAATTTTGCAAGGATATAACCACGAGGATCTGTCCAAAAATTGTTCTTTGATTCTTAACCTAGCATATTACGATTTACCAGCAAGTAGATATTCTGATTTAATCACAAGTACCTACCGAACACCTGAAATTCACAAAGCGTTATGAGATGGTTATCAGCCTGAGCCCTCGTTACTCTGACGTATCGTCCAGTCACCGGCTTAGTACACTTGTACACTTTGAAGAACTCAGCCGGACCAACGAGATCTAAACACTTTGAACTAACGGGTGACCCAATGTCTGCAGTAGCCGCATATACGTCTATGGTCAAGTCGGAGCTCTGACCCTCTGAAATTATATAAGTCATCAACATTCACGTTGGTGGTCTCTGTTATTCATAATTATGAATCATGTTATTGTTCCGCCAACAGCACTTGTTACTGATAGCTTGCCTCCTTCAGCGAGATGCATGTGTAGCAACCTGGTTCTTAATAGGGAGAAGTGTCGACGTTATAACAATGATATGACCACTGGATCAAACTTAAGATATTTGCCAAATACGATAGATGTAAGGTGGGGGCGGGGGGACACTACAGTAACAATGGTTGACAATGTCATTCATCAGATACGCACCGTAGCCAGCGTCCTGTCGTCCTTGTAAGGCAAAGCCGTACACCTCCTGTTGTTCCCCAAGATCGACCATCCACCACCGTTCACCAGTGTTTTTGGAAGAGTAACAGTCCCCTGCGAATCTATCATTGCCATATGTTCCGTCCAACGGTTTGTCCGGGTTTCCTCTATAGTCAAATGGTGGAGTCGCTGATCCGGTTTTGTTGAAGGCAATGTTTTCTAGAATAAGAGAGTTTGTAACATTGTATAATATCACTGAAATGACTTGCAATTGCTGACATCACTTATCAATATCGCGAGAACCCATTGGCAATCTTAACAAGAGAAATTGCCCCTTTATGAGGGCACTTTGCATAGAGTCATAAATCAACAATGCCTATATTTGCCTTGCAGTTGACAGGCTATGTATTAAACATGAAATATACACGATAGAGAAACATTTAACTCGAAATTCTTTGAACAATGCACTACCTTATGCAGTGATGTCATAACATTCTGACGTCGTCATGTTTATGACGCCACAGCATTTGATGTCATTACTTGACACGTGGCACGTGGTCCTGTGCGAAGCTCAGTTGACCGCTATCAGTGTAGTTCAGCAACATCTGGCGTGGCTCGCCGGATGGGTGGGTTACCCAAATCGTTGCTGAATGAACTGAGAGTTTGAAGGGTAATTCCCTGCCCCACACTGAGACACGAGTTGTATAACTTGTGGTGTCGCCTTAGGCAAGAGACTTTATTCAAAATGTGCCTCTGTTCACCCAGCAGGAAATGGGTACCTGGTGAAAGTTGTGTTGGAGGTGACCTATCAAGCGCTTAATCGGCAGCTTGGGTTAGACCAGGGTAATAATTCAGGGAGCGCCTTGAGCATGCATTCGGTGTGGATATGTGCGCTATATAAATACCCTAATTATTATTATTATTATTATTGATGTAAAGCCTCTGTGATGTCATGTACTAGCAATTGCTCAAACCTAGACTGTCAAACCGATATCTTCTGAAACATAGTTTTGGATGATAAGATACTTCACCTCTCAAGCCGGTGATCTCAACTTCTCTGACGAAGTAGTAAGCGCCGAGATCCACGCGAATATACTGGCTCTGTTCACCAGCCTTTGGTCGCCAACAGTTTGAGCTCAAATAGGACTCCATACCATCTGTCAACTTGTCATTGCTATACCCTGTTGCCATAGATCCGCTGTGTACTGGTGCACCAAGAGCAAGGTCAACTGGAAGCTTTGCTGGAACATATAATTATTTCAATATTGTAATCTCTTTTATATTATAATTTTAATATAATATAATTGTAGTTATAATTAAATATTGTTCATAATTCCTACATCATTTCATCGTAGCTGGGATTATTACCTAATCCTTGTATGATCTATTTTTAGCTGGATTACATATTAGGTCATACTTTTAGTATATTTCATTCGTTGCTGAATATATTGTAGTTCATAATTTCAATATCACGCAATCTTAGCTAGAATAAATAATCTGTCAAATTGTCAGTATCATGCAAACAACAGTTTTCTGTCCACGATATTTTAAAGTTAAAATGGCACCGTGAGTCAGTTTTGTCATTTTCGAAGACAATCTCGAACCCCTAAATATCAACTCTAAAGTAACGTTACGGTCAAGTCGTCAATTCAGCTGTATTCTAGTCTTCAGTTTTCGATAATACAAATCTTTGTCACGCTAGTAACAAAAGTATGATGTTGACTTACATCGTTCAATCAAACGATGGTATCTGGACAATGGCTTGACCATTCGAATGCCCACTCTCGGTGACGAATCAACAAAAGACACTGAAGTTGTGTCCAGCGTATGTCCAAACTCGAATAAAACTTTTCCATCGACAACAACCTAAAACAAAAGAAGAGAAACCCATCTTAAAAGGCTTTCGCTTGTTTGACACTTTGTAAATCTTTGCACAACAAAACGATTATTCATTACCTATTATTCAACAACTAGTTTCAATCTCAATAACTTTTGCTCATCGCAAGCTCGCTGGGTTCACACAAGTTTGAATATAGCTTTGACATCGTTCATTTTCCAGTGAAAACACACAAACTGACATTTAATTCTTAAAAATATGGATAACATTACAGTTAAGGTTGAAGATGTTCATTTCTATACCGCATAGCTTTATAGATGTAAATTGATAAATTTCTTAAATGTTCATAGTTAGAGGGTGATATTAAAAGATATATGCTGTTGTCTTAGCTCGTTATATGATTGACAGACGAGGAGGAAACGAAACTCATCCGCAACATAACCAAAATCACACATATCACAAAATATAGCATCTCTAGCTGTACTGTAGTACCGTCCAGTTTCAATATGAAGCTGGTGCGAAGAACATCTGAACTGAGCTAATGCATATCTAAAATTGATACAGTTAATATACAACTCCCTCGAGAGAGAAATTCTAAAACTTGAATAGGCTACTATTTTGAAGGGAACTTCGCCATTGGTACTTACCAATAGCGTATAGCTCTGAAAGATGATGGCAACATGCGACTCTGTGTCTTGCACAAAGCTTGATTTAGGCACAAGAGATTGCTGTTTTACTGTAGTGTTCTCCAGTGATTCAACCAGAACGCTCGGCTGGTTGTCATGAAAAAGCGTTAGTTTCATTGCCGTATCTCCCGTCTCGCCCAGCTTAAGGGAGATGTCGTAACTGCAAAAAAAATAGGATTTTGTTTAATTCTGCTGAAAAGATGAGACATCTAAGTTGAAGAAATGTTGTGATGTTGGTAGATATATATGCGATAGGTATTGGAAATTTACCAGCTTTTCTTCTTTTTTGCAATCTACAATCTGCACTAATATATTGAATTCAACCTTTGAAGTCAACATTTCTTTAATGGTTACTTACAAGCATTAATCAAGTCCAAACGTTAAAGGATTTTAAAACCCCATTCCGAAATATTTGAAGTAAAAACATATTGTTTTGATCAAACAACTCATCCTGCAACATCGCCCAGCTAACATTTTTTTCCCTTTCGTCAAACTTGCTGCATCACTTTTCCCGAGCGAGAACCGAAGAATCCCAAACTTTAATGAGCACAAGAACCAGTGACGTAATAGTAGCCTGATGAATCCAGAGGCGTGTAGTTGTTTACATACGAGCGAAGGGAAAGTTATTCGGCGTGAGTTTACAAAGACGTCGTTGGACCTAATAAACGATGATGATAAAACTATATCAACACAGACCTATTCACTAATAGGTAAGGGGCATAGGCGTCAAAACAACTTTGTATGCCATGATAATCAAGCAATATAGAGTTAGAACAACATTTGTTCCTTTTGATGTGTATTTCAATCACGTCGCCAGTATCAAGAACGATAACTCTAAACGGCTCATTTGTTTACTACTTTACATGTTCCCAGAGCTGATTGACTAGGTTGGTTGGATTTTTTCTTTCTTAAATATATAAGATTTACTTGTTATCAGATTCAATTACACCTGCAATATCTCAGAATTAGTCTCAATACAATAAATTACAATGTGAACAATGCTATGTGTTTGATCTTTTAAGACTAGTTTATCAAAT
The DNA here is from genome assembly GCA_916613615.1 of Steromphala cineraria. Taxonomy (NCBI): domain Eukaryota; kingdom Metazoa; phylum Mollusca; class Gastropoda; order Trochida; family Trochidae; genus Steromphala; species Steromphala cineraria. The sequence continues at coordinate 14,753,902 of OU744724.1, read as the reverse complement.
ATCATGATGATAAAACATTGATGACAATGAAATACAAGAAGGTAAATAAAAAGCAATGTAGAATTACGCTGTTTATTTTAAAAAATGACAACAAAATTATGATAATTTTTTATGATAACATTTTTTATACTTATATGACAAAATAAAACCCATCAAATCACATAAATTACAGGAATTTGTAAAGCATGTAAAGAAATCATTGACAAAGGGCTATTTTGTAGGATTTCGCAATTTTCTGTATTTGGGCAAATGACATTATTTCAATAGTAAAGTTTATGGGCCAATAGCTTTCATCCAATGTGCAAAGTGATCCACGGCCCTTGTCTTACCTAATCCCTGTTTTATGCATTTATATTTGTTGATCATTTAATTATTGCTTACAAATCAATAGCAGATCACTTAGATATTGTTTAAAATAATAATATCTACTGTAATTGATGTGCAAAATCCATTATTTCGCAAAATATTGCTGATATGTGACATTTCTAAAATTTGGAATCGTTTTCACTATGAAATAATTTTAAAAAACTGTCTGAAAATGAGTACTTATATTCCAAGTTACTGCAAGACGTTCAATTTTATCCAAAAGACATCAAGGTTATTGTTTCCTTATCTAGAGGTGTTATTCAACTGATCTCAAAGTTCCGGTTCTATAAATAGACTGGATTACGAAGTAATAATAATATAAACCTAAAAAAAATTGATAGCCAGTTGGACTTCGATTTTTTGTATTTGGAAATATCGAATAATTCTCCAAAAAATAACCACAGAAAAGAGTCTATCGACTGCAGGCATGAATTGACGACGATCAAACACACATTTATCTTCAGCTAAAATTATTAAACTTAGTCAACAATACGTTTAATGTCTTTGAATGTCTATGTTGTGAGTATTGTATGTATATCTCAACCAAAGTATCGACCAAAATCGTGTTGTTAACAGCTTTGACATCGTTCTACCCAGGCTTTGCATTGCAGCGCATCATGCCCGGCCGAGACTGACGGGCTACTATTACGGCACATTACGGAAGATACCGAGAGCTGCCGATCTTTTTGCATATCGGCAAGTCGGATTTGCCGTGCGGTGGACAAATGTTAGCGCAGGATTGCAAATTTGACGTAAAATCATGATGGCTTGTGTTTACCGGTAAAACATACAATACTTATGAAGTTAATTGACTTAAAATGGGGTTTTGAAATCCTTTAACACAAAACTCACACAAAACTGACATATGAGAGGGATGAACAGGTTCCAATCAACGATTTTTTGTCTTACTTTATAATGTGGTAAAATTATGTAACAATATTTTAAACTTTGATTCAATACATAATATTAATTTGACCCTGTGTTACTTCCATCACCAGTAACGCATCAGAGGGAAAGCAGCACGTGTTTTCGTCCAAAACATGAATGAAAATCAATGTTACCATTTGCAAGACAAGAGTCATCAGAAGATGACACATCCCACTGATCCCAAATAAATCAGAATATCCAAACTTTCAAATTTATAAGATTAATATAGAGGACAAAGTCAATCATTGAAATTTTTAGTTTCATTCCATGGAAACCGCCAAAAATAAATATCCGAAGAAGTTGAAAGTTCAAAAAGGCCTATTTACACTTGCTGACTAATCGATTATCCATAAACCATTAAACGATTAAATCTCCCTAGCTCAAAAGAACCACGTGTTCACACAAAAATTATCGCAAACAGTTTCTGCTTTGGACTTGATAATTACTTCTTGATTACGAATCATTTAGTTTAGGGGCAGTACATGCAGCACGTTTTTTATAATTTTATATTTTAAAATTTTCCCTGATAATTGTAAGTTAACGTTAAATGTATTATTTTGACAGTGTCAAAAATCTCATTACACAAGTCAATCATCCATAGTCAGAGGACAAAGTATGAAGATTCACATAAAATCCATTGGCTGCCATTTTTGTGAACACCTTTATTTACTTTTGTGTAGGAAAAAGAAATCGCATGGCTAAACTTTACGTTATATATTTGGATTATTACTGCTCCATTTAGTTTAAATACTTTGTCTTTCAATGGGACCCATTAATTTTCATTTTCCTGACATCACCTTATATTCCCCCTAAAAACGTGCTACTGCCCCTTTAAGATACATTGATACTTGCCTCTCTGCCAGACTGAGAATATTTATCATAAGTTACCATACAACATATTATGATTGAACTAAATACGTAATGGTGATGATTCAATAATATAAGAAATGAAAATGTTACAATGAAAATATTGCACATCGTATCAATTTTATTGAAAAATCTTCTTTCAAACTCAGTATAAAACATCAAAAAGTATAACTGGATTTTCTTGTATCTAATGTCAGTACAATACCTTCCTATCCCGACTCCATAAGGTTCAATGAACATCTCAATACCCTCACCAAGGGCCATCGGACAGATGCGGAACTTCCTCAGCTGTAATTTAAAATACATGTATAACATTACTTAATTTACAAAGGTCGTGTTTAAATAAACGAACAATCCTACAACCAACTGTTTCAACTATCCTACTCCTTTGAAAATTTAATTTGATGAATACCTTATGTGTAATATCAAACGTGATCAATAACATATTAACAATTCACTCATGCATGACTCCTGGCGAGGTCAAAAAGGTAATAATTTGATTCTATTCTTCTTTGAGAAATAAATATGTATCTCATTTTGTCATCTTGCAAGTGGCTATATTGATTATTTGTAAATTTGTAAACTATTTTTCCAAGCTATGTATCCCTTTTGGACAGAAGGTGCAACTGCTACAGGGTATTAAAACACAAAACAAAGGTAGCAATGATACCCAAGTAATATAATATCTAAGTAAACCTAGCCTCAATATTACCCGTTTCACTCCGATATTGAGTCTAGAAAGGTTTAGTAGATGGTCGCGTCAGCCGACCTTTCTGCGACCTATGGCCCGCCAACGTTATACATGCGAAGGCAGACTTTTGTGGTTTGGTAAAATAAGTTCTGAATGATCTATGCGATACGTGGGCTGACACGTCCCTCTACTAGACCTTTCTAGACTCAATATCGGAGTGATAGGGGTAATATTGAGGCTAGGTTTACTTAGACTGCAACAATACCCACATCGTTCATATAACCGTAATGAATTTCAAGTGTAGTCTGAACACAAGTTTCAAGAGAGTTTTCCCATCCTGCCGCACTGGCACATTTCTTCTCATCTTTTCCGGTGCACATGGTAAAGCCTTCTTTGCACGTGTAGGTTGCAATCTTCTGGTTGTTTGCGTAGGAAACATGTGCTACAGCGTTCAGGTGATAGGGGACTGGGGGACAGTCTTCAATCGTCCATGCTGGAAGATTCATAGTGTTTTAAAGGGGCAGTAGCACTATTCAAGGTGAATTGAGAGATTTTAAGAAGACGAAAATAAATGTTACCAATTGCAAGACAATGTTCATAAATGAGAAGTAGCATTAACTTTGCACAATACAGCCCTTTCATCAGTATAGATAAATTAATAAAGGTGCCGGAATTTTAATCACATCTAGGACATTGCTTTAATAAACGTGTTTTAATGTTTTGTAATGAACACAAATATTAAGATTAAACAATATAGACGAAGGAACATAATAATGATAACTGTTTAGATCCTGGGAGTTAACCACCGCATTTGATCGAAAATAAAACAAACCTATAATTTAGCTTACGATCAAGATTATGAAATCATAAACAAATGCGTTATAATTATTCAGATAAATTCAAATCCCTCTTTACATTGATCATCTAGTCTTATCTCGCTTTGTTTTTAAAAAATCGTCAATTGTTAAGTATGCGGCTTTGTGTTCAATTTTTCCATTGGATTTTTGTGTTTTAACCACTTTCAAGGGCGGTGAACTTGAAAAGGAATTTCCTCATAAAACGTACACGTGTTTGAGTATGTATTAATTATGTATACACCTGTAAAATGCATTAGTACTTACGTTTTCGTATGACCTTATCTCCATAGACCTCGATCTCGCACAATGTCAAGGCGTCCTGCATGTCCTTGACGTCCTCTGCACGCTTGATGAAACGTACCACCCGGCCCCATACATTCTCCTTACACTGAATGGCTTCCATGGCTCCAAGAGGCATTGTTCCCTCGTAAAAAGCACATGTCATTGCTCGTTCGTCCACTTTGGTGGATGGAAGTAGTGAAATGAGGTAGTCGTGAGTTCTTCCCGCTGTAAGAAACCATTAAACGTAAGCACTTCACATAGGAGAGGGTTTTACTAAGTTGGATTACTTGTAACGAATACTTTCTTTTGATTAAAGTGTTTGAGTCATTTCAAGGAAACGGTATATGTAGGTTTTTGTACATAGAAAGTAGTAATCTAAGTCACGTTTATTATCAATTAAAAACAAGCTGTGTTTCTGAAACACTGAAGCCCGCGGAATCAAAATAGTTAAAAAACATGGCTTTGTATCAGGGTAGATCACTCATCTCAGAGATGATGGTTTCCCAGATTGCAAAATGGAATATACGTGTTAAAAATAGCAACAGAAAAATTATAAACTTAAAAGCAAAATACTTAAATCGTAAACGTATACTCAAATAAATTAATATACCTTGCTATAAAACGTTGAAAGCAGTTATTCTCGCATGATGTAACGGCGTTGTATTGCAAACAATTATTTGCAAATTCAAGTTTACTCAAACGCAAAAACAAAATGATTAACGCTATCAACCTTGAAAACAGCATGATGTATTAGGCATTTTGACAATTACTTTTCCACTTCAACTTGAGAGTGAATTCAACGAAACGAACACGCAGAAAACAGTTATTGTCATTTGTTGTACAGGGTTTGTGCTGCAACAAATAATTACCAACATCTCTCCTGTTGAGTACATGGACCTCTCTAACGAAATAGTAATCCCCCAGGTCAATGGTTAACCACTGATCTTTAAAGCCTAAGCCAGGATGCCAGCATGTTGTCCCAATGTTTTTGTAGTCGCCATCCACCACATTGCTAGGCTTCATCTCAGTACTAAACTGTGACACCGCGTCAGTCGCTTTCCTGAAGGCCAGGTTCTCAACAAGGGGCACTGAAATAAAGACAAACAGAAAGGTTTCTACAAAAAGGATCTCTGCCTAAGTTTAACAAAAACACGGTTATCACGGGAGGAAGAATGGGGATATATCAATAGTGACATGTAAATTTTGGTTTGTGTTATTTCAGACGCGTAATAATATGTATTAGCTGAAGTCATAGATGTACACACATAACTGACAACGTCAATATAATTTAGTTTAAAGTAACATAATCAGAGTTCAATTTTTTAAAGTAATTTTACTGTTTTCCTTGTATTTTTAGCAAAATTTTGCAACCAACCTAGGGAAAATCGAACAAAAATTCATAAAAAAGGAGATAATTTACCAAATTGACCGAAACGGCACCCGACATAAAGACGAATCAAGTGTGGCCATCTCGCAACTTCCGGTTTCTAAATATACGCTTGAAAACGTCTTTGTCGCGCACGACTAGATTTTATTTTCGTTTTCTCCGAATAAGATGTTCGTTGCTGCAAAAGTTGATATCCATCGAACACAATTTACGGTAGTTGAGACACGGTGTAAATCCTACAAGCATAATGATTACGTCACTGAAAGCGGGTTCGTTAAATGCTATGCCCTTTTTACTGGGGGTACTGTGCTCTTACGCCGAAATAGGTATGTTATTGTTGATAAAAAATTGTAAATGTGATATCAATATTTCGACGAAAGAACTGTCTACAGAGTGATGTATCTATATTCTCAATAGCTAAATGTCATCCCGAACCGCATGCAAGTATGATTATGTTACTTTAAAATATTTCAGTTGAAAAAAGTGTAACGGTTCTCTTGGACGTCAGTTTAGTGTGTATACAATGTACAATGTATTATCATGTGAAGATTGATGATGTGTATTATCGATATCAATATGTATTGGTGTTAGCATGGTTCTCGAGTGGGAAATGCAGGTACAGTTTATCCTGCTGCAGCATAAATGGCATAAATCTGGACACATCCTACTGTAGCAGGGCGATTATGACATAAATCTAGACACATCAGGGTGCTTATGACATGAAAGTGGACAATGACATACACTTTGGCAGGATGCTTATGACAGATAAAACAGTTCACAAACCTCTTATGATTCCGTTTGGATAACGTTCTAATGGTTGAATCTTGCGGATACGGAAGTCTCCTTTTGCGCGTATGTAGGCAATCTGAGAAGATTGATCTGCATGGGGAACTGTCAACAAGTCTTTGTCATCCACTTGCACCTAAATATAAATTGCACAGTGGACACGTATATTCAATTATATATAGTTTGAAAAAAGTCATACTAATTGTTCTAGGAGATATGTATGTTGAAAAACATCTACTGTTAGATTTCAAATACTCACCCTTTGCAGATAAGTATTGCCGTACTGTTAAATTTACACATCCAAATATTCACCTCAAAACTTCATGTCATTTCGTCTTACCTCAAGTTAAGAACGCTGAACTATGCAGAGTGAGTCACAAAAAGGAAAAATCACTTTAGGTTACAGTGGGCTTCGTTTATACTCATTTATTTTCTATGGATTAAAATACGTTTCGTTTTGTTGAAGTCGTAGATGTAAAAAGGTTAAGAATGGTAGTATTGTAACAGGAGTATTGACTAGTGCTGAAAAGGAACATTTGACTGCTTATAGTTTATGCATGGTGGTATCAATGGAAACTTCAAGGCATGAAGTCATACTTTTTGGAGAGCGGCAAAAAGTCATTTAAGTTTTGGAAAGCAGATAACAATATAGTTGTTAAGTAGGCTGTAAGTACTAGTATTACAATTTTGTGGTTGTTGTTTTTATTTCCGATAATATGACTTTAAGGGATTAATACGTGAGATATATTGCGTATTTACATGCGTCTCTCTCCAATGTCAATGACACTTCAAACGTACCAATAGGCCTTCGGTGACATACACAACAACGACTTTTGACTCCTCGTTTTTGCGGAAGGCTTGAATGCTGCCCTTGAAGGATAAAAATGTTTCCAAAGTGACAGGACCGTTCGTTGTATCATCTGGCACAAAACTAATCTTGAGCGCCAGTATCACGGCGTGGTCATTGAGGAACTCCAAAATGCCTCTGTAAAAGTAATATGATATATATTAAAATTTATGGAATATTCATTTTTTTGCACGCATTTCAGCATCGTAATATATTTATGAAAGGAAAGGCCTTTACCGTTTCGAAAATTGTAGTATTTACAGCGTTCTGATCAATAGTGTTTTCATTATATTCTGGCCTAATCATAATGAATTGATACGTTTTTACATTATGCTTTGTGAATGTCTATCTTATATGCTTCCTTAAAAAGGTCTGAACCGGTTTACTCACCCCGATGCCTCCGGTGTAACCCATAGTTCAAAGCCTTCTCCTAATTTAGGATTGCAGACTTGTAGTTCACGGATCTGGAAATATACGATTCAAATTTGTTGTGAATAGAAAGAAACATAAACACCAAGTGTACGTTTTGTAAATTATTGCTTAAAATGTATTCATACTTTGAGTTTACATTAGTTTGTTCATTTAGTCTTATGTTTTGTTTCACACGTTTCGTATAGTTTTGAATTTATTATTTATAATTAAAAAAACATGTATTACTTCTTACGGCAACCCTTTTTAGTTGTACTAACATTCTTTCTACATCTTGACCAATGCTTAAGTATATATAATACTGGTAAGAATCTGTAGCCTATTATCAGAAACACACTTCACTCAAACTGAATTTGAGCAATCTTTGTGAAGGCATCATGTTCGTCATATATCGTTGGTTTTTTAAACTGATGTTTACACAAACAACTTCAATAGTATCAAAGAATAAGAAGAATAGCTTAGGCAAAAATGAGAGTCAGACTTAAACATTATGTCTGTTATATTTTGAAATTGAAAGTTTTAACAAACATTGGAACTGTGGCCTGCATTGTCCTCAATGGTTGTCTGTACACACGTTCCAGGACTTCCTTCCCATCCTTCTCTTCCTCTGCAGGTCAAAGTATTACTTCCGGTACACATGATGTAGTTAGTGTCACACGTGTAGGTTGCTACAGCACGGTCGTTATGGTAACACACGTCAACACAAGCATTAGAGAGCAGAGGGGGTTCAGGGCAGCTTGAAGGTGTCCATCCTAGAAGAGAATTGTAATGTATGATATGCCTGTCGCTGTCCATTCAAGGTATGGTTTAGGTCACAAGAAATGCCTCGAAATGTTTCGAAATGTCTTTAAATGTGGCCCATCTGAATAATTGCATGACGAATGACATGCACAGGTAGCCAACCAAAAAAAATTGACAAGTACGCGTCAAAAGGTAAGAAATAACTAAGCCCGATTTTTAATAATTCTTTTAGCAGACAATTTCGTGTGAATATTTGGCTTATTCAAATTTTGATAAATATTTCAGTCTATCTCTGTAAGGCACATGACTGTGCAACATTGACAAATTTCTCATCATGATATTGCAGAGTTTTTACATAAACATATTTCTTAACGACTTACCCATAATCTCAACCTTGGAACCATACACCTCCATTTCGCAAACAGTTAACAGGTCTAAATCTATTCCCCTTTTTCTAGATGTAAGCCGAATAAATCGAGAGAAGACGGGATTGTCGCACTCCAAGGAAACCATGGTCGCGTGTGGAACTGCCCCGGGATTGTCTAAACAGACGTGGCCCGTCTCGCCAAAGTTCTTTGTAGGTTTGGACGTAAACGTTTCCACTATGAAGTCTCGCAAACTCTCACCTGTGTTTATGATGGATGTAGCGTTATAAATTACCCTTTACTTTGCATAAGCCATACCATAAAATTCCTAAAATCACAATAAAGCTCACAAGCAACGACAGTTATTTTATATTTAAAGTTGGACAAATTTTTAAATTTTATTCATATACCCTGTTGAACATAACCTAGAGAATACAATAAAAGAACTCTAGAAGATAACGCCGTTACACAATTCACGTAAAATACACGTAATAAAAAGGCAATTTCCATAAAACTTTTCACCGTGCTAAGAAATATAAATGATATACAATAATGATTTTATCCCTGAACAAAAGGACACAATATTTACTGCAAGTGGGACAGGCCTGCGTCCCGCTAACGAGTTTGACCAGGGTTACTTGGTAAAGGTCATCCAGTTCAATCATCAGCCAGGGCATCTTGTCAAGATTTTCGGACAACCAACAGGAACCGCCTTCATCTCCGCTTTCCGTATTGCCATCATTTGCCCATGATGGAGGCGTGTGTCTTGAGCTTGAACTTGCTGGCCGCTTTTCAGCAAGGTTTGTGAGGGATGGCTCTGATGGCATATGAATATGAATTTCAATTTACATGTAGTTATTAGTATTTTCTCGTGTTCCCCAAAGTTGATTTTATGACAATAAACCATTGATTGATTGATTTAATAAAAAAAAATCTATTTGATATCAAATTTGAAAATTTTAATATACATGAATACCAGCATCTTTCGTGAAATTATACAGTAACTACCTGGCAATAGACACTTCTGTCTTTATTATAATTATGAAACTACTGATATCTATTTTATTTCATGCATTATCTTTAAACTTTATTCTTTCGTCACAAATCGTTACTAGTCACGTGTTTTCTAAATCCACACGATGATTATTTAAACGACAAAAACAGAAAATCAACTCTTCATTTTTATCTAGTCAGAACATCAAAACCTAAAAAAAATATCTACATGACACTGACATGCCATCTCACCGTGAATGAGAACAGCGTCCCCGTAGACCTTTACCTCGACCAGAGCTAGAAGACTTTTGCTGGAGATCCGCACATACTTCCCTACAATTCTCTTCTCACATCTAAGCTTTCCGGTTCCGGTCTCACCACTGAAGCAGATTTCTTTCTGAGCATCGGCTTTAGGTTCAGTTGGTGATACCTCAATGGTTACCGCTAATTTTGAATTAACTGAAAAATACAAGAATGGACCAAATACTTACTTTTACATTACATAGAATTTATATATGTCACATGATATCTTATGTGTCATTCATCTCAACAACATAACTCTGACAGCAGTGGTTTAAACGTTTTATAGTGCTAAAAGTATATCAAAAATAGTTTCATATCATATCATAAACGTTGTCGAATGCTAGTTTTATTTAACACTCGTGAAGAGAGAAAATGACTGCGGTTTCTGCAGTAAAAATAGGACTCTGAATGGAAATATTTTCACTGCAGTGAAATATTAATTCTACTACTTTTGTTTAAAAACTGATAACATTTCACTGTATAAGCCTTTAATTCATTGGTTAATATATCTTTAAAAAAATACATGTACATCAATTTGTTATTGATCGAATATGAGCTTGAATAATATCCCTTAGACGCATCACTGAATCACTGAAATGTTTTTTGAAACTTGAATGAACTTACTTAAAGAAGGCTGGCCTTATATTTTGCCTTTTACAACATTCTGTCTAAAATAAAGTTTTAATCTTCAACTTTTGCACAGACCTAGTTTGGTGTGGTGTGAGAGATAAAATCACATCAAGATACACACGTTTGGTTATGAGTTCCACCTGGTAGATGGAGTAAAAGTCATCCAGCTCGACCTGCCACCAGGGCGATATGTCCTTGATTTTTGATTGGTAGGTGGTCCTGCTGGATAGTCTGTCGTCCTCTATACCATCCACCGCCCAATCATCCTTGGTGTCCACTTCTTCACTGGACGACATGGCCTTGCCGAACAGAGCAAGGTTTCTTGGAGTTTCTGAGGGTATAGAAGAAAGCATTAAACGTTTCATTTTAGGGGTTTCCGGTCAGTTCCGGGTTTCTTGGAGTTTCTGAAGGGGAAAGAACATAGCATGAATGGTTCATCAGAATTTGAGATTTGTTTTTTTTATATAACCTTGAATTTGACCTGTAACCTTGAAGGGGAACATTTTACCAAAGGTTACAGATTAATATGTCATGCGATAAGGAAGTTGCTCGAAACCTTGGTTGACATAGTCTTCGTGATCAAGGGTCGTAGTTCCCTAATATTCCTGTGGACAAATATTCTTTGATCAAAAGTATTAAGTTCAATTGTAGTACTTGTGACACCCAAACGAATATCTTGTATCCGCCTTTTTCTATGGAAACGGCAACACTTTGAAATTCTAGAAGTAAGATAAGATAAAATAAGATAACCTTTATTTCCCCAAAAGGGAAATTTGTTTTGTATAATTACAACTCTCCAGAAATGTGATGACAACTAATTACATAATATTCAAAACAATTCATCAAAACAATTAACGTAGACTAGGATACATGAAAAACGTGATACAGCATTAGACAGAATTTATCTATCTAATGCTGCAAGGAATGAATGATTGGCGGCACCTGTCCAGAAGGTAATGTTGAAAATTCAATGAAAAGTTGATGGAAAGAATCCCCAAAAATTGTTTGTCCTATTCTTGATAACTGCTGCTCATCGTTTCAATAGGAAGCCCAATAATCTTAGATGCAGTATTCACGATTTTTGACAATTTAGGACAGGTTGATTTAACCATATTTTATTCAAGTGAAAGGATTGGGTACAAGTAATCCAACTTAGTGAAACCCTCTCTTATGTACAGTGCTTACATATAATATCGAAACATAATAATGCATGTTTATGTACATTGAAAATAACGAGAGATACAGGATAAACGTATATACATATATACAAGAGTACAGAGGGGAAATAGAGACAGAGTCACAATCTGATTTTGGTATAAGCTTTAAGAGAAAATGTTCCTAATTATCGAATCTTCCAGAGAGTGATATATATTTATGAACTTCTCGAAAAATCATAATATTTTCATTATAAGAAAGGTCTGTACGGCCATTTAATAATAAGTCAACATTTACAATTACTCTACTATTGAAAATTTTGCTAATATTACAAAGCATTTGATATCTTATATTGGAATATCTAGTACATTCCATGAAAAAATGATTAGTGTTTTCAAAATCAGCTTTGCAATTGCATCCCGGGTTGTCTACAAGTCCAATTTTATAAAGATCATCATTAATTAATCTACTATTTGAGTATCTCAACTGTGTATGAATTATATTGGTTTTTCTTTTACCAAATGAGAAATACGCGGGTGCTTTAAACTTACGTTGTGATATATACGTTTTGAAACTTTTAATAGAATCAGCTTCTCTTATGTGCATTGGAAGGTTATTCCAGAGTTGTGAACATGATGGAAAAAAGATTGACTGTAAAGAGATGTGCGTGCGTGGGACAGAGAGAGATCTCGCAAGTTTCTAAGGTTGTAATTGGTTTTAGTTTCAACAGCTCGGGGCATGAGATCACAAAGGTACGCTGGGGCATTGTTGTTGTATGTTTTATAAAATAAAGACATTTCGCGATGACTTCTTCTATCTTTTAAAGATTGCCATCCTGTTTCAAAAAGTAATGATTCACGAGAAGCATATTTAGGAAGACCGGTTACTATTCTAGCCGCCTCAAACTGGACCTTTTCAATTTTATCTGATAAATCTAACGAACAGCAATCCCACAGTTCACAAGCGTATACAACAGGACAGGTGATGAGACCTTAGTTGCTCTCAAAGTTAACAAATGTGCAAAGTCTGGCTGTTACTCACCTAACGGCTTTAGAACTAACTGGCAGGAAGGACGATTTGAATTCTACAATGTGTGCAACTATACATTTCGTATAATTATACGATGACATACCTGCTCTTACAACACGACCCCCATACACCTCTACTTCACAGAGAGTGAACGTGTCCTCGGCGCTCCTTCTGTCCGGTGCAGAGATCTTCAACACTCTCCCGTACATGGTCTCCACACAGTGAAGCGTAGTCGTGGTGGAGTGAGGGAGGACTCCACCGTATTCCAGACACAAATCTCCAATGTCCCCTGGCTCAGGGTCCTTATGGAACATCTCAATCTTAAAATCATGGGTCCATTTGTCTTGAAATGAAAAATGAAAGAATTTGTGATAGCTACTGGCTTACACAGAAAAGACCCTTTGAAAGATATACAGAACAACCAGAGGTAAACGTTCTCCTTTATATGAAGAATCATGACTTCAATTAGACCTTTCTATAAGAAATTGGTACCAGATGGTAGAAACCTTATTAGATACTTACGTACACATTGCACTTAAATTTATGGACATTATGTCTGAGACAGAAATACAAAAACAACTTCAAAGAAATCTCATTTATATGTTTTCATGGGAATTTTTCATTATCTTGAAGAGAACATATTGTGATGAAACAAATGAACAGTCACATACAACAATATCATCAAAGAAATCTCACGGTCCGCGAAAAGACACTTTCAAGCATGTGACTTTACACAGACCATTACTTACTGCATTCAGGAGTACACGCGGCGCTGGTAGTGATGGTCACGTGAGATACATAAACAAACTTTGCCAGGTTGACCATCCAATAGGAGTCTAGGTCATTGACGTCGCTTGACCAGCAGGTGCTTGCCACTCCGTCCACGGCATGCCAGGATGTAGATCCCATAGTACTGGACAACCTCAGACGCCTGAAGGCCAGGTTCTGCTTCATCGGCACTGGGTGGTAATTAGAGATTATGAAATCTTTTATCGCAAATTCGTTGAATGCTTAACGTAAAAAGGTTAACAGAACTTCAGAAATCTACTTCATCTTAGACTGCGCCTAAACTTATACTAGGCCCTTATAGGGCATCCTGCTTCATTAGCGTTGAAGTACCCGTGAATATCCTCCACATACCCTGGTATCCATTAACCATGAATAAGTGCTTCTTTGTAACGTTTTGTAACATATATTCTCTCCACACTTCAGAATTACCACGATGTTGGCACAATTTGCTTTGCCCTTTACATCCATTTCACCAAACTTTCATTGTTAACAAAATGTTTTAAACGCAAACCATTTGATCATTTTGATATATAGCAAATGCCATATATATAACTTAACGCCAACTAGTTAAGTATTAACCTCAGTAGGACTACATACCCAATGCTGTACTGTTGTCCCTGCTAGATATAGACAGTTTGCCCAGTCTGGATGTCGATTTGATATTGCTGATACGATGGAAATCAATCAGTGCTAGATGTAGCGACTTATCTTCAACTTCAAACTGTGAAAAGATAAACAAAGCGCTATTTGGCATTAATAACATTAAAATTGTATTTGTGTGTTAAATTGATTCACGTTGCAGACATCTCATGTTTTCCTACAACCATTTAGATGTGTATATTCACCTGTACTGGGTGCTAAAATAAACTACAATTAAGACGCTATGTTGCATATAATGCATCTTAATATAGTGCGCGTGTTTTCAACTGACGATGTTTTGTGCAGTAGTGTAAGAAAAGTAGCACTGGTATATCTGGTATATCACGAAAAGAATACCAATTACAAGATTTATTTTTACCGAAAGTAGCAATTCTAAAACGAACTTAAGTATTATATTTTGTTGGGCTACACAAATCCATTTCCCTGCCAGAAATTATCAAAAAGGTGTTTAATCCCAAATGGACATTTGATACGACGTTTTCATATTTTTTATAAACTATGGTGAAATCTATAGAAATAAAATTCCAAAATCGTTCATCAGTGCCTTAAATGGATGTTACGATAGGTCATTTATACTCACATAATGGAATGGCATTATTCTGAATTGGTTGACAACACATTTTAGGCGATATAAGTTAACTACGGTAATGTTTCAAAGTTTACACAGTTTATTAAAACGTTATATTACACATCCTTGATTCGTAAAAAATGTTTTGCAATATGTATATATTGATACTTACATAAAGAGCATTTGTGAGAGCTGTGACAATGATCACTGACTCTTTCCCTTTAGCAAATGGTAGGTAGCCAACTTGCACGGGGCCTTCATTCCTGTAATCCCTGTAGCCAGTTGTAAACGTCACCTCAAAGGTGGAAGTAAACTTCATCTGAATGAGTGGTTTAGTGCCAGTCCCGAACGTTAACTCGTCTCTGTGTAAATGATATATGAGTTATAATTTCGATAATGAGGGATGACATGAGAATATATAGAGGATATCTGTCTTTTCTTGACAAATACCATGTTTATCTCATCGAGTGAGGTAGAAAGGTTATATTTTCACGAGTGGCGCAGCCACGAGTGAAAATATATAACTTTTCTACCTCACGAGATGAGATAAACATGGTATTTGTCAAGAATTGACGGATATTCAATTTATTATATGATTTTACCATTGTAATAACGTCCGAAAAGGGTCATGTTCATGCCGAGCGGCCGCTAGGAACAGCCCGTCACCACAGTAACACTGTGACGTCATGAGCCAATTGACCAATGAGCCGCGTGAGACCATTGTTTTATTACGTCAAATTATATCAGTCACCGTTCGCAGTGAAAATATAAGTTATTTTCACTGTAGATTGATAGACAGTTTATTTCACTGATAAATCCCAGTATTTCACTGCTCGTCATATAATAAAAAACAATATTTGGAATGGCCTGTCGTAATATTTTTTATTAGTTCTTGATCCAATGGAATATATATATATATATAGGTTAACTTCTATAACTTAGACCCAAAGCACAGACGTCCAAATACCACACAGCTGACTGCCGTTACAACCAAGTACTACCAATTCACAAAATGGATCTACCAAGGCTAAAGAGATGTTTTACTCGAACATATGTTTTCAGTGTTATCACATTATTAAAAAAGGATTATTAGTTATCTATAGGTATTGATTTTTATCACAATTATCACTTTAATCGAATCTAGTTTTCGTAGGCACAAAAAGGCTATGGTGCATTTAACTCGAATGATAATAATCCTGAATTTTGTTGTTTCAACTCGTCTAAGTTATGGGAAGTAACTGACACGTCTTTTTTTATCTGCCTAGATTTATAGTACGAAAATTTGACCGCCAAGAGTAAGAATCATAGTTTTGACGATTATCAATTACAATCATTACCTTCTATAATAATTTCTTGCTTAATATTAGCATATTGTGCTTATAAATAAAAAGGCAACAGTGAAGTTTTAGAACGTATACATTCTAATATTTCATTTACATCTCATATATCAATACATTTCAATATCACTACCTTTCAACCCATTCGGCATTTACTTCCTGTTTTTGTACATGTACGTAGTGAAATTGTACTCCCCTGATTTCGGACAGTTAAATATTTCATATGAGAAATGAGATTGTACTCTCAAGAGTAAACTTAAGTGGGGTTTTCTATGCATATACACATTATCTTTAAAATGTAATGATACTATTGAACATGTTTAAAACATTGGATATTGAAATCTTGAGACAATTTTCAGTTTTACTACGTTAGCGTTTACCGCTGCGTACAGTACGCAAGCTATTTGATTCTTTTGGGTTTTAAAGAAAATGTCTATCTGTACTCAAAGCGTTTAAGACTTTTAATGGTTTTATTGCGTAAAGTACGCAAATATGCAGTTTATCTGGAGCAACGCGTACGCTATACCTACCCTTTGATAACATATTTCAATATAGATACCTACCCTGCCTTTTCTGGTATAAAGTAAAGTTTCAAACTTTCTCCAAGTCGAAGGGGACAGAAGTCGACGGTATCCAACTGTAAACAATATAGTCACATGTAGTCTCATTCAAATTGACCTTGCTCTGAGGAAAAAATCTTGATTTGAAAAGCCTGAATTGCAGATCCATATTAATAACACTTAATTTATGATAATTTTAAACATATTTATAAAGGAATGAACTCAGCTGAATAATATTATCAAAATCAATCACCTACACAGTCATTCAATGCGTAAAAACTAACTAATGTTATTATGTTTCTTGAGCTGATTTAACAGATACTAGTATGTCATGATCATGATGTTTTGCATCCTGTCTCAAGGTTTGAACGTTACGCTAACTCCACTAATCTGTACCCTGGGCTCAGAAGCTAGATTCGCCTTCGCGGCCCAACTTGGGATATAGCCAATCAAATCATTTTCTCGCCACCTTCTCGATACAATTTCAACGAGAAAATGATTTGATTGGCTATATCCGAGGTAGAGCCGCGCAAGTGAATCTAGCTTCTGAGCCCAGGGTACAGATTAGTGGAGTTAGCGTAACGTTCGTATCCGGAGACAGGATGGATGTTTTGATAATCACGCTATCAATATAAAGATTTTGCAATTTCTTTTGAATTCTAGATGCAACGTTGATATGTTCCTAAATAAAAATACGCAATAAACTGCCTTTAAACTAACACTATTTCCTGAATACAATGCGCGATAAAGTGCCTATAACTTACACCATATGAGTGATAGGCAGAGAATATCCTCTCCAGACAGAAATGCTGTTTATCAGGCCAGGGGTGATCCTCAGTGCAGGTAACAACAGTAGGTGCATAACAGGCGGCGAACCCTTTGAAGCACCTGTAGGTGGCCACTGCCTTGTCCGGACTATAGGACACACTGACGTGACCATTGGTCACCAACGGGGGAGGACCACAGTCATAGGGAGACCATTCTGAAATGAAGGGACATTGTTATACTCTATTACACTGTGAATAATACATTACGTTGAAACGCCTATTACAAATAACTACCAAGCCCTTACTCACGAAGAGCAATGTACTTTATTTAAGAACATCTATTCTTTAACATCTTCGAAGATCCAGAGTGATAATTCTCTTACTTTACTCTAGATCAACTATCTGTTCAACCAAATTATGACATTTTATCCCTTTGTTGGTCACGCCTTCTCTAATAAGTTAAATTAAATGATTGACTTCGACTTCATGATCCAGCCTTGCAGTGTTCGGGTAAGTCATCCCGTTTAGGTTTGACTGCTCACAAGTTCTCGCGAATATTCCACATAATTTTCATTAGATCAAGAGTATTTTGAATTATATACGCAATTTTCTCAGCTGATGTTTTTTTATGTTGCAATTTGATAGACACTTACATTTATGGAGACGAAACACATATGATAAAATACGTGAACTATATAAAACAGCAATTAGAATTGTGCCTTGTAGAATGACTAATAACCGAAAAAACTAAGAACATATTCATATATACGTTTGTTAACTCTTCTGTACACGTTATTACAGTCTGCGTTATCACAGTACACGTACCCCTTTTGACGACCACGTCTCCGTACACATCAATCTCACAGATGGTCATCTGGTCATACTGGTCAGTGATGACGTCACTCTGGACCCTCACGTACCTCCCCCACACATCATCACTACAGCTGATGTTGGTGGGTGCATCCTTGGGAAACTCTCCGGTGTGCCTTGTGCATTGCCTGGCTACAGCGTTACTGTTCAACTCTGGGTCCTCCACGTAAACGTTCACCGTGAAGTCGTGGAGCTTGCTTTCTATAGAACATCAGTGTTTTTTTAATTAAAATAAACACAATCAACATATAAAAACCAATTTGATTTGGGGGTTTCATTCTTTGCAGTCTAAGTAAGCCTAGCCTCAATATTACAAGTTTCACTCTGATACTGACTCTAGAAAGGTCTAGTAGAGGGTCGAGTCAGCCCCTCGTATCGAATTGACCAATCAGAACTCATCTTACCAAGCCACAATAGTCTACCTTCGCACGAATAACGTTGGAGGGTCATAGGTCTCAGAAAGGTTGGCTGACGCCACCCTCTACTAGACCTTTCTAGACTCAATACCGGAGTGAAACGGGTAATATTGAGGCTAGGTTTACTTAGACTACATTCTTTGATATCGATGTTTCACAAAAGATAAGTTAAAATCTAAAGTCAAATAAGTTGGCAATAAAGAAAGTCGTGATCTTATAAATATCAAAGATTTAGTCTAACTGTTGACCATTGTTGTTTCTGTAGTTTTTATTATGATAAATATAAATTAATCGTAATTAATTTATAATCACTTGATGGTCAGGTTACAGTTGGTTAATATAGAAATTCACAAAGTAGCAATACAAAATACAAATGTTCATTGTTGGTCAATACTATTGTTTTTGAAGTTCATAATAATTAAAAGGTTGAAACATTTCAAAGTGTAATCGACATTTTGATGAACTCAATTAGTGGAGTTAAGTGAATACTTACCCAAAGCAGCGTACACTTGAACCTCACACAACGTAATTACTCCTTTCGAGACGCCAATCATCCTCATCACCTTGAGGTACCTGCCAGTAGTGGGTCGCACACACGGTATCCTGGCAAAGGGTTCCAGAACTCCTACAATATCATTGCATGTGGTCTCCTTCGCATTAACAGTAATCTGGGGGTCCACATCATACAGGACGAGGGATAGGTCCGAGTGACTGGTGTCTGAAATGTTAGAATGATAAATAGACTCAGCTTTTCTCCACGTACAGACATTGTGTTATAACTATAGAATACCTCTCATGTGACAAAATTGTATAATTCAATGGTTTGGTCCACTATGGAATATGGTGCTGCTATATGGGGTGTTTACGATTTTTCTTTTATTACTGCAGTGCAAAATAGAGCGATGCGCTTCTTTTTAGGTCTTCGTAAGTTTGCTCCTAATAATGCTGTTATTGGGGATATGGGTTGGACGCCATCTTATATTTTACAGTGGTGTAGCGTAATTAGATTTTACAGGCGTCTTTGCATCATCTCAAATGATAGATTAACAGCTATGATTTTTATCTGGGGAAATAATCATGCTTTAAATAACAGGAGAAATTGGAATTTCAAAGTTCGCATTAAACTTTTAGATTTAGATATATCCCACTTCGCAAATGTTTCGGTTAATTATCATACTAGGTTTGTTGTCACTGAAGTTAAACGGGTTATGATGGATAGGTTTATTATTAAGTGGAGACAGGATATATCACAGCCTTTTAGTTCTACGGGTACTGGGGGGAATAAGTTAAGACTATATTGTACTTTTAAGACTGATTTTACTGTAGCTCACTACGTAGAACATCCCATCCCCAGGTCGCACAGAAGAGCGCGGTGGTGTAGTGGTTAGCGTGCTGGCCTGTCACGCCAAAGACCCGGGTTCGAATCCAGGTGGAGACACCAAAGATTTGTGACCTGGGCTTTACACCGTGTTGTGTCCTTGGGCAAGGCACTTAATCCACATTGCACTCAGTCTACCCAGCTGTACAATTGGGTACCTGAATACGGGAAGTACGGACCTATGTGGTCGCGCGAAGCGCTTAGTAGCGGCTTTGAAAGTACTTCCTTCAGGGTAATAATGTACAGCCAATGAACAGTGCTTGCACTGGATATTAGGCTTAAAAATGTATTATTATTATTATATTACAAGGGATCCATATGTCAAGTATCATAGAGCTAGCTCTGACCAATCAAAAGTTATGACCAAGGTTAAAGTTTTTGTGGACAAACGGACAGACGGACGGACGGACGGACGGAAAAGGTCAAATATCACGGTGTCATCTGAAAGGTCTCATCACAAGGGATACACATATCAAGTATCAAAGACCTAGCACTGACAGTATAGAAACTATAGCCAAGGTTAAAGTTTTCGGAAAAGGCTCGCTGTGTCAAGGTCAAGGTCACAAGGTCATATGTCATGGTGTCATCTGAAAGGTCTCATTACAAGGGATCCATATGTCAAGTATCAAAGAGCTAGCTCTGACCAATCAAAAGTTATGACCAAGGTTAAAGTTTAAAATGCTCGCTGTGTCAAGGTCAAGGTCACAAGGTCAAATGTCATGGTGTCATCTGAAAGGTCTCATCACAAGGGATCCATATGTCAAGTATCAAAGAGCTAGCTCTGACCAAACAAAAGTTATGACCAAGGTTAAAGTTTTTGTGGACAAACGGACAGACGGACGGACGGACGGAAAAGGTCAAATATCAGGGTGTCATCTGAAAGGTCTCATCACAAGGGATACACATGTCAAGTATCAAAGACCTAGCACTGACAGTATAGAAACTATAGCCAAGGTTAAAGTTTTCGGAAAAGGCTCGCTGTGTCAAGGTCAAGGTCACAAGGTCAAATGTCATGGTGTCATCTGAAAGGTCTCATCACAAGGGATCCATATGTCAAGTATCAAAGACCTAGCTCTGACCAATCAAAAGTTATGACCAAGGTTAAAGTTTTTGTGGACAAACGGACAGACAGACAGACGGACGGACGGACGGACAGACGGACAGACGGACAGACGGACAGGTGAAAAACAATATACCCCCGGAATCTCCGATTCGGGGGCATAAAAAGATATTGGAATATTCAACTTAAAGGAATATTCCAGTACGATTTCAACTTAATTCTAGCCAAAGTTTGAGTTATAAAAGACATTCTCACAAATTATTAAATGTTTCTGTCAACGAGATAAGTATTTACAGAATTTTAAACCTTCGTCTTTGAGCGATGACGGTGGTCGCCATTTTATTTGAAAATGTGACGTCATCGACACACCACAAGAAATCGATGCAAGGAGCTTACATTCCGTACATCTTTGTGCAGTGGAGTTTCCATGATTTGACTAGAACTGCTGAATGTGTGCGCTGCTCACTGTGTTAACGTAAAACATCGTTGTGCCTACAGAACGACCCAGTCGTCGGATAGATCATTCAACAAGCAACTACGACTAATATGCGGTTTTGTCTAGTATTATTAACGATATGAATTATATAAAAAAAACACAGAAAATAAATAAATAAATAAATGTTTTTAAAAACGATCAAGAGAATTATATCTTGTCGTGTTCTTTGTATTTTTTTCTGATTAAAACATGGTATGTTTACCTGAAAGATGTTGACGTACTCTATAACTACTCCTTTTTATATAAAATTTACACTTTCAAAGTAGAAAACGTTTCCTTGAATTTTGATACATCAAACGTGCATATCAATGATTTATCTGTTATATACATAGGCCTATTATCAATCACTAAGACCTTTGCATATCTTTTTTTTATATCTTTCCAAAAATAAGAAATTATATTTTTTAATATTTTATTTTCACAGAGTTACTACGATAAAAACTTGGCACTCTTTCACATTCAATCTGTGGATTTACAAAAACCCTCTAGTCAGTTTGAAAAGGGAAAAACATTTTTTGTTATGAACGTGTTAGAATCATTGTATTATTTAAAAATAAATATAAAAGGGAATATTCAATGTAAAACATGCATAAATAACGTAAATCTAGCATTTTGTAAAATAATTTGAAGGTTTAATATTAGACATACGTTGTGATAATTTGTGCATTGTTATCATTAAAATCATATCCTTCTGTGAATATAAAAAATCATAGTTGTAAGTTAAATAATTTTATTTACTAAAAGATATAATAATGAGAAAACTCCAAACAAATATGGATTATTCAGCTACATCATAGCAACTTAGATAAAAAAAACACTCGATGATATAAAGAAACTTTGTGAGAATAATATTTTGTATTACTTGCTGATGAGTTGATAGATCTTTAATATTATTCCAAACACCATTCCTTCCTGATTGTTTTAGTATACTAATGATATCTTATAATTCCATTTTAATTTCGTTACGTATTGTTAACTTTAGCAGAAATACCTTTGGAAAATAATCAACATGGTATGATATGTGAACATAATAAGGAATCATTAACAATCATTCCGATAATATTTCATACAGCATGTGCGCCTCAGTGATTCGTAATCAAAATTGGTTTCGTATCGGCGACAACTAAATAAATAGAAAAATATTTTCATCCTCAAACAAGCCAAGATTTATGTAATAAAAACGAGAAGTCAATGCCAACATAGAAAATGCCATCTTTCAAATTTATCAAACGTGTTTTGATTGATATAAACAATTTCATTTTGATTACGAACCATACCACCATCATCGCGGATTCGCTTTTTAGGATTCGCTTCGACAAGATCATGTCAATACAAGGTCTTTTTTTCGAGTGATATAATCAATAAATAATTATTCTATGTTACGTTTAGTTTTTTTTTTAAATGCACTTATTTAAGCAAAGTCATTTAACACTTTATTTCAACCGTATGCATGGTGTCTATAGCTTATAAAAATTCTAAAAAAATGACAGTGGTCAGTGTTCAAACCTTGTGACGTCCGCACATGGGAAATGTTTTCCAAACTGTACTGAAGTTTTGCAGCAGTCTGCTGGTCAGAAATATTTATTTATTGCTTTGGGCATCATAGAAGTAGAATATTCTGGACCCGGCATGTCTTTACTGAAGTCGTGACGGTTGTTACAGTCTCATATTTGACGGGCCGTCACCGCCCACCATTGAATCTAACGGCGTCTCCTAATTTCGTGGTGTGTCTTGACGTCATATTCCCGTTGTTTCTCGCTCTCGTTTACCGTTCGAGATAGCAATATGGCGTCCCCCATCAATGCCGGTAAACTTGATTTTTCCCAACTTTGAATTTTTATTGCAGATTTGGTGATTAAACTAAAAATTATTGGCCAAAGTTGAAGGATTTATCGATAAACATTGTTTTTAAAGGCTCTTTTTCATTTTTCATTGGAATATTCCTTTAAACATGGAGACACCATAGAAAGGAAGGTGACAAACATTACACGATAAGGTTCTTAAAAGCAAACTAACATGTACACATCACCATAACACCTTTTTTAAAAAGTACTTTGAACTGAAGGCCTGCATCACAGAAATAACAAAAAAAACTGACCATTTCCATCAGAACTGGTCTGTATGGCCACACTGCTGACCGTGTACTCTTGACCAAGGTCCACCATCCACCAGGGGTCTGGCTCCGATACACTGCTGGTGTAGCAGCTCCCCTGGCTTCTTAACGAGGTCAGTATACCGTCCACTGGGTGACCCTGGGAAGACTTGGAGTCATAGTTCCCGCTACCGTAGGCTTTCTTTCCGAGGGCTAGGTTCACATCTGTTGAATTTGATAAAAGTTGTTGGTTTATAACTGTTTGTTTTTATTTCAAGGTATACATTTTAAAACGGGCTCATAAAGGTGCATTACGTTTGATTTTCACAGAAACGTCTATTCTGATCAATTTAAGAATGTTATATCATAAGACATGTTCTTAAATAATGTCCTGTTTGTAATGAAACACTGATGGTTCCGACACATCTAGAAAACATATGCATCAGGTGTCTAGAAATACCATCACTTAAGGCTATTCCTGTTGACAATGTATTATTAAGGTGCATTGATTTCTTAATTTGATTTTAATAACGAAAAGAAAAAAGTAACTTTTAAGATAAAAACGTTTTCAGCTTGTGAATATAATGTGAAAGAGTAGCAATCATTGTAAGCTGCTATACTGAACTGATCAAACTTAGTCAAGCGCTGACATTTTTTAAACAATCTGGCTTCAATTTCTAAAGGCACAATAAGTCAGCATTAAATTAACTAGAAACGACATTACAATATCCATAATGGACACAATAGAAAAATTTTTTTCTTATCTTTCTTCTTATTATCATACTTAGATATACAGACTTAGATATACAGACCAGAGTTTGACGCATCGCTCATGCTTCTGAGGTCGATGATGAGGTCTCTGATGTAGTACTGTCTGTCCAAGATGACGTCAAACCACTGAGGCTTGTCCCCGATTTGCGCGTTCCAACAGGACCCTGTATTCCAGACCTTGGCCGGGTTGCCATCAGCTACGAAGGTTTCTGGGTTGGCGTACACGCTGCTCGCCTTTACACCGAAACTCTGGACGAGATTTTCTTCCACGGGTTCTACGTAGAATACATTTATTCGATCAAATCAATATAGATGCCAATAAGTCGTTATTTTCCTGATAACGTATTAAACTAGCCGTATTATCATAAACTGATCAGCTTGTTCACCAATCCTAGTTCATAATAATGAATAAAAATATGTTACATCCAGAGAGCCTATAAGACCATGATATGCTCATGGTATACTTTTTCTATGAAGTTCAATAAGTTTTACCAATGTTGTGGAGACGATCAATATTTCAAATATCAAATTAAATGTGTCTGTTTCCCTACCTCTTACAGCATCCTTCACCAGTATTGGGTAGATACTCGCTTTTCTGATGTTGAGCCCGTCCGTTGATTCAACATAGATCTTACTGTCCACAAAGAAGGTTTCCACATCCCACTGGTAAAACACATCTCCGTCCACTTCGATCTAAAATCATTGCATCACAAAACATCTGCATATGTATATATGTATCTGTACATGTGCATGTTAACATGTAAGTTAAGTTAAAGTGATGTCGATGATTATACAATCTCTTAAATTTATGTACACGTATAGAAAGAAGGTAAACAGGCTAAGATGCAAATATCCTGAATAGTTGATTTTTTATTCTTTCAAAAACAATATGAATTTATAATGGGAAAGTTAATTATCTTAATGAAAATATCTGAATTTAATGTTGTATCTTATATCATATTCTACATAGCAGCGAGGACTCTTGAAATCTTATGCCAGACACGGACTTTGGAAATGCTTGGAGTAAAAAACCATCTTACACTTACACATGAATGAAACATCCTTCTAACAAGTGGTCTAACGACAGCAAGTCATGTTACACTGACGAAGTTACTTACCATCAAGTGGTCTGACAATGTAATTGTGACAACGTTTTATACCAAAAAGTGACTTAACAATGCACTGATGACGAAGTAACTTACCATCACGTGGTCTGACAATGTAATTGTGACAACGTTTTATACCAAAAAGTGACTTAACAATGCACTGATGACGAAGTAACTTACCATCAAGTGGTCTGACAATGTAATTGTGACAACGTTTTATACCAAAACGTGACTTAACAATGCACTGATGACGAAGTAACTTACCATCAAGTGGTCTGACAATGCAGTGATGACAACATTATTTACCAACAAATGGTCTGATCATGACAATTTTGTGACGACGTGATATACCCACAAGTAGTCTGATTACGCAATGATGAAAACTTAACTTAATATCAATTGATCTGACAATGTAACGATGAAAACGTTATTTACCAACAAGTCTTAGTTGTGTGACATTGTAATGACGATAACATAACTTACCAACAAGTGGTCTGACAATGCACTGATGACAACGTGTGATTCTTTGTTGAATGTGAAAGGACTAGCAAGTGATAACTTTGTTGGCGGTGTGATATTACTAGAGAAGTACTGATGGAGAGCGACCAGTCCTGCGGTGAAGTCCAGCTGCAGTAGAGTGTTGTCCTCCTGGTGGAAGACCAGTGAGCCCCTGGAATGGACATATGAGAATTTGACTTACATGTTGAATGAAAGTTTGGAAAAGTGTATAATTCGACTTATATGTTGAAAGAAAGTTTGGAAATTAGTATAATTTGACTTATATGTTGAATGAAAGTTTGGAAAAGTGTATAACTTGACTGATATGTTGAATAAAAGTTTGGAAAAGTGTATAATTTGACTTATGTGTTGAATGAAAGTTTGGAAATGTATGTAATCATCAAATGCAACAGAATTCAACTCTATTGTTATGACAAACCATTGTTAACATAACATTGTTGGGTTTTCTTAAATAATGTTTATCCTTTGGGTGTTTCGTATGCTGAAAATTCTAATGCATTGCAACACATATGTTAATATACATGTACATGTATTGTAGCATTTATCAATTGGCTGATTTAATTTCTGTGTACCTAAAATGTAATTCATATAAAATGTATGTATAGTATAAATATTTGAAGAAACTGTATTATATATCTCTTCCAATAGTTTACCTTCCTTTCTTAAAACAACTTGAAGACGATTATCATTAATGTTTGTGTCACTCACTTAGTTCCGGTCAGTGTCATCCATAGTTCGACCCCAGATCCCAATCGAAGTGGACACATGTAAAAATCTGGCAGCTGGAAAACAAATTTAGTAATTTATTTGAATAACAGATTTTTTTATGATATCAACTAGACTAAGATTTTACAATTTCAAGATATGCTTAACTATGCTTAAAAGTATTTAAAATGGCAAGATATAGTTAGAAATGTATCTCTATCATTATTGAAAAGATAAATTGCATTTAAAATTTCAAAAAACTGAAATTCACAGAGACCAAATGAACGATATTTTACGTACTGCTCCGTATATATCTGCTTCATGTTCGGTTTTCAGACACATGCCAGGTTTTGCGTCCCATCCTGTCTCGTTCTTACAGTGAATGACGTCATTCCCCGTACATATGACGTCAGAACCACTGCACGTGTAGATAGCCATGGCCTCGAAGTGAGTGTAGGAGACTTGGACAGAAGCGCCCTCTATGAGGGGAGGATCAGGACAGGAGAAGGGAGACCACCCTACAACATTGACAGAGCTGAGTTTACTATTCGTTCTTTATGACACTCTCCACATTTGAAACTAAAGCTTTATCAACAGATTGATATACATAAAGGCAATCTGCACACATTTTAAACTTTGCTTCCAACAACAAACCTAAATCAATATGGTGCAGACAATAAACAATAATTGCTTGATATGTTCCCTATTTTTCATATGAATGATGAATGAACTCGATAGGCTTTGCTATGATATAATTATTGAATCAAATGTTTTCTCAATAAAAAAATTATCTTCAATATTCACATATGAAAATTGTTAAATTTTTTATTTTTTTTCATTTCTCTTCGGAGCAAAAAAAAAACAATTTTATTATTCTTTGAAAGAATCTTCACTGTATGAAAGTATTCTTTTACGCTTTTCACTAAGCTTATGAGCTTAAACCATATCTTCTTAGCTGTTATACTGAATGAATATTTTGTACCCATGATATTACTCACTATGTCAACATTGTACATTTCAATTAATAATTCTTCGTATTATGATTTTGAAATCTTCGGTTTTTACTGGAGAAAATAAAGAATCTCTAAGCCATTGAATCAAAAGTTGTCTTCATTACCTACACATGAAAACTGTTACAATTTTTTTTAAATTTCTTGTTGGTATTAACAATTCAAACTTGTAAAGTTGAAAAAGCAAAGCTAAATGGACGAGTACTATTGAAATCTGATACATACTATGACTCTTACTTTACCACGTTTCTGATTGGATTACTGTTTCAAAGGGGTCTTGTTATGTGAACTTTGAACTCTCGTGTATCACCTTTTGGCCATCTTCACAACGTCACGGGCGAAACGAAAAAGTTTCTAATCTTTCCCATTCTTCCCTTGACATCATTGGCCGTAATTTCTGTGCAAGCATTTCAACCCGCTGCACGGAAGTAGCATAGTCCAATCAGAAGACAGCATATTTAATGAACCGATTTGAAAAAAATACTTTTGTATGCGTTTTACAAGGGAGAGAAACACTTTATTTGAGTGACACATTAATGTCTGTCTTCTCTGCATTCTCGGTGCTCATCAAAAACATGAAAACAACCATGCGGAATGAAGTTTAAAATACAATTTCACTCGGATAGTTTTCAAAAAGATCGTCTGTTAGTATTTTGAATTTGTTCCGAATGTAAACAGCAATTTCATTGGCTATTGTTGAAAGAGCTGATAAGGGGCGTAACTCCTGATCACAATAGGTGTCGCTGCTCCGGATCACCAGTTTTCTACCTTGTGATGGCAAGGTCTAAACGAGGAGTTGCTCGATACGTTTTCACCTTGCCGTGGGAAGATGCCTTTTGGCACGATTTGATTTTTACGCGTGTCTCTTGTTGTATGAATTCATGAATAGTATATGGTTCTTGATAGGTCAACAGGTATTGATCAGAACTCGGATGAGAGTGAAACGTTCCGTTATTTGAACGAGAGTGTATGACGACATGCTTACAAATGGTTAGAAGATAACGTACCCGTGGCCTCCTGTAGTCCGCCGTAGACTTCAACCTCGCACATTGTCATCGGCATATGGATTGGTCCTTTGAAAGTGATCATCACATACCGCCCAATCACATCAGAGTCACACTGTATCTTTTCAATGCTCATTGGTGGAAATTTAGTTTTATAATTGTAACAGGTTTCACGATCTGCGAGCTTATTTACAGATGGATCTTCATGCAAAACTTCAATAATGAAGTTCCAAAGACCTTTACCTGAAATTGGAAGACTTAGTGTACCTTGAAATTCTTGCACACAAATGTTTTATATATATATTTGGATCTAGTTACTAGTGATCACATATAATACAAAGAATGAACTAAAATATCAGTTTTTTTATTTCTATGAGAAAACCTTTTCCATTAACTATGAGGTATTCGTAGCATTACTGTAAATGTGAGACTCTCTCAAACGGAAACTCTTTCAGAAATACATTTTACAATAATGTAATACTATGTTCACGTGATTGATTTATTGATACGACATTTCTGAATTTCAACTGTCAAAGGCAGATATGAATTAAACCAATAAAATAATACGTTGTTGTCATATTTTCTTACCACATGCTCCGTTCTCGCAAACGGGACTAGTGACAATCAGATGCGATATATAGAATTCCTTTCCAAGATCAATAAGCAAATTTGGAGAGTTGTCTCCCCTTGTAGACGCCCAGCAGGAGTTATCTCCCCACTGGACGTGTGAGAACCCGTCTGTGAGATGCTCTGGTGTTGATGGAGACGCTGAACTACTCGCCTTTACTGCCTTGTGTAAGGCGAGGTTTGACATCAAAGGATCTGGTCAATTAGATGTGGTAGTATTTATTAAAAAATCTATATGAAACCAATTTGAAACATGTTATAACATATAAAATATAGATATGATATATTGAACAAAATACGTCAGTAACAATACTAATGTTTAACATTGAAACTTTGCCGCTTCACGTGATACTTTAATATTGAATATCAAGGTGATCCGGAACTTTATTTGCTCAACATATATTTTTCAGTTTTTGTTAACAAATCTCGAACAACACCTTTCTGTTTGTATTGAAGCCGATATCACACGTACCATCATGGATACTAGTAATACAACTTTCAAAATCATAATCGTCACAATTCTTAACCGATTAGAATAACAATGACACAGTCAATTGTTTTGGTGACATGACACATTTCAAAACCTCTCTGATTGCCATTTTAGAAGTCAAAATGAAAAATCTAAGGAGGAATATATGGATGACAAATGTCTTCACTGATGTGAAGAACATCAGTAAAGAACTTTGACAGCAAATCAACCATATCCGAGAAAAGCATTAAATTAAGAGAAGCTCGGGAAATCAAACGGATTCAGCCATCAATTAATCGTGTTCAAGTTTACTGCAATCACTCGGGCTATAGTCTTCTCCTCAATTTATTTACTGTAAAACAATCCTGTTATTCTTGAAATCTATTTTATTTGTTTAAAGAAGTACGCCACCATGCTATGTATATGGTGAAACGGGGACTCTGCCCTTAATTTGTACACGTTTAGTTAGAATATTGAAATATTGGATTAAGATTATTTTATGTAACCAAAATAGACATATAGTGTTAATATATAAGTATCTTCTGGATCTCGCAGAAACAAATCCTAGTATAGAGACATGGGTAACACTTGTTAAGAAACTACTTTTTAATTATTGATATGGGTATGTGTGGTTGAACCAATTTTTAATTAATCCAAATGGCTTTTTAATAGAATTTAAGCAAAGAGTTATTGATGTACATTCCCAACAGTGGCATCACCAGCTTAGCAGTTTAAGTGATACTCGTCGTTATCTTAATATAAAGGACTGTCTCAAGTTTGAAATGTATTTAGATGATATTACTAACAAGAAATTTAGAATTGCTCTTACACGATTTAGGTTGAGTTCTCATTTGTTAATGATAGAGAAGGGTAGATGGGCCCAGAATAGATTAGAACTTGCTCAACGAACATGTAGATACTGCTCGAACGAAGTAGAAGACGAGTTTCATGTATTATTGATTTGTCCTACTTTCAATAACGTCAGGAATATTTATATACCTAGCTACTACCATAGACGTCCTAGTTTGTTTACATTCCAAGAACTTCTAAATAGGGATTGTAAAAGTGTTAATTTTAATTAGCGAAATATGTGTATCTTGTACTGAAGTCATTCAAATAATATGTTAAACCATAGCATTTCTTGGGCTTAATTATATATACTAACTATCATTAAAAATATGTATTCTGTTCACCATGCTGAGATATTGTTGATTTACCAAATTGTATTTTTTGACCGATTGGTCTAATAAAGAATCTGTCTGTCTGTCTGTCTGTCTGTCTGTTATGTATATTACTGGCCTCAATGGATTAGATACAAACACTCTCTGCTTTGTACATCACTGGCTTCCTAGGATTAATCTCTGTTTAATAACATTTAATCTTCTCACTAAGATGTTTTACTGTGCATTGTTACTGTTACCTATATATGTTCATACCTTACTATTCATTACCTCTCATTACCTTGAGAACGACACAAGAACTTCTGTCGAAACCTAAAGAAGTTGTCATCCATATGTTTCTCCTCATTAATACCCTTCAAAACGTGTCGTATTTGTGACACCGAAAACTAAAAAGGCGTGTCTTTAATTGTTTTACATATACGTTAAAATTTAAAGGGTAAATACTAAATTCACGATAGGAACGAATTCTTTTTTATATATTTATATCTCTAAAAACTTCTACATGGGGACGATGATAGAAAATCATGATTCGCGAAAACAATCTAAGATTATAAAAACCATATATTTTTTAGAAATGAATTTAAAATTATTTCAAATATAAATGGTAACTTGTAGTCTTACGTGAGATAATGTCTATACTCAAATCGGACAGCTTACTAAATAAAGACTATCACAGATGCCCCTGGGCCCTTATACGAAAGTTTTTTCCGCGCTCCTTCAAAAAGGTTTGAAGACGCTTCCTGGTTTAAACGCCTCAAAGTTACAAATCTGCAGGCGTTTAAATCAGGGGGCGTATCAAGACATCTTTTTGTTAGAAGGGCAAACTGGGTGGTGGAATGAACCAGGGGCGTGTTGGTTATTACTATACTCACATTTTCCCGATGCTGTTGTATTGTGACCTTTATACGAGATATGTGTTTCTTCTGTCAGGAAACCATCGCTGATAACTAACGAGGTGATCAGACCCAGCGTTCTGGGTACAGAGTACACGTGCTCGTCGTTTATGAATAACTGAATAAAACGGAAAATGATTCGATACAAGGTTAAAAGACTATAAAATCTACTTCCTTATGTGTACATTTAATACCATTTGCATGTTGAGAGAGTGAGTCACATGAAGAGTTTCGAGATCAACCCTAAGATGTTTTCATTTCATAATAAGTTATTCTACTGTTCACTTCCAGCATTAACTAGTGTCTCACTTACCAATCACCCCAGACACTGAAGACAAACGTTCAAATGCAAAAAAAAAAGATAATAAAAGTCATGGCTACTCAAACACGTGGTAAACTATAAAGTTTGTTAGTAACCGTTTCCAATAAGAAATGTGAACTTACTTCAATCTTTTCTGCTTTAATTGATATTGTCCATATGACCTCGTTCTTCATATCTGTGTTAGAGGTCAGAGTTTTCAGGATGAGAGTTGAGGTGCTTCCTATCTGTATCTTCTTCATGGTCGGGCTCACTCCTACAAACAGGTACTCTTGTCCCGTCGCATTGTTCAACAATTTAAACGTGTATCTGAAATTAAAGAATTAGGCGTTCTTTCATAATAAATATCAACTAAAAAACTGGAAAAAAAATTATAACCGGAATGTTTCCTTTAAGAGACCGATCCAGGGGATGGGATTGCGTCGGCAGGTTTATTTTTATTTTGTTTACATCGACCATAAAATTAATAAACTTCTGATGTCCCCCCGCCTTTGCTTAACGTTCTTGGGTTCGTCGCCAAATTGTGTTCAACTGAAATATGAATTTCTATATCATTCACATCAAGCGAAATGTTTTGAATGCACGTTTCTTATTTCAGAAACGCCGTGATAATCTTGATCAAATTCATAATGACCTGAGAAAAGGCATGGATTAAATAACCATGTCTTTGTAAAACAAATATCTGACTATTCTCTGCCTACTTACGTGTCTTTGATGGATCGTCCCTTGAACTTTATAATACTGTTTACTGGGATTTCACAGGGGAAAGTGATGGTATTCTAAAACAAAAGCATTATTAACATTCATATTGTTAAACTAAAGAGGAAAACCTACTAGTAGCTGAAATCACTATTGATTTTAAGCAACATGTGTACCATATCATGCATTATGAAGGAAATATCTTCCTATCATTTGCCACATCTTTCGGATATAGATCGTGTTTTGAACAGAATATGGGTAAAAGTCGCTCAATTCAGAGAAGAAATGTTTAAAATACTGAACGAGTTTTACAGCACTGTTGTTAAAGAAATTTTATGCTTAACTCTTAACTTTATTCAAGTCGGAGGGTTTGGGTCAGTTAATCCACTAGTCTTACCTCTAGTCTAGGTTATATATATGTATATATATATATGTGTAGCTTTAAATATCATGATGTTTGTAACCCCTTTGTTTTTTATAAGACGTTTTTAACAATTGTGAATTAACGGTTAATCCTTTTTGCAACATTAGTAGAGTCGCCCATTTTTAATTCTTACAGAAATAGTAACGCGATGTTCCTTGAAGTCCAAAATAGATACATTTCTTTTAAATTATCAAAACCTCATTCATTTTGAACCATACCTTTCATTCTATTTATTCTGCAGCCTCTATTGCTGTTTAGAACAAGTTAACACTATAATTATACAACTGTTTATTTGTAACTGGTTAGTGACTTATACTTAATAATCAAAACTAACTATCTGCCTATATTACCATTAGGGAACCATATTACAAATCGAAAGTGCCCGCTGTGTAACTCCCCAACAACAAGAGATGCATTATATTCCTCTTTCGATGGTCAGCATTTGCCGATGCAAGAAACCTTGAAATATTGATAAGTTGCAAATAAATAACATTAATGTAAAAATAAATGAATATGTTCCATAGACTGTTAATTGTCAAGAAACAGTCAAAATTAATCACAGTTTTAAATGCTGAAATGACAAAAATGATGTAAACGTGGCCAACCATCGATGGCGATGTCAAGAGAATAAATTTAAATGTGAGACGTATCAATTAATACATGTACATATAGATAATGTCGTCTCACGATATTGATGTTTTACCGTAGACATCCACCTGTTGGGCACACATGAGCCGACTGCAGCCAGGTCCCATATGTCGTGTTGGCTACAAGTGCTCCTCTGCGACCCACGGCAGACCTCATAACCCTCGTCACACGTGTACGTGGCCACCGCAACATTGTCCTCGTAACTCAACTGTAGTAAGGTTTAGTTTTATTAAACTATAAAGTTATTTTGCTGAAACATCTTGACTGTCTTGTTTTAGATTCGCATATTGAATAAAAACAGCAAAATTTTCTGGATAACGACTTCTTTATTGTGAAAATAAACGAGGAGTTAACTCTTACTCCTTCATCAAGTAGAATATGGGTAAATAATTTCAGTTTTAGTGAAAATCACGACGTTTCGGATAAACCCTTATGCTTTCATTAGGTAGAATAAAGGGCTAACAAAGTTCCACATTTCATCTATTCATTTTAATATGCATTCTTGAAAACATGGTAAGTTGTTAGTTTTCAAGAATTCATCCAATTTCATCCACATAAAATCTTCTCACAGCTGTTACAAATGAATACTTATATATCATTGATTATATTGTAAACATTGGGTTAAAGTAACAAATACAATTTATATGCAGTCTTTATGGATAAATATCGGTATTGAACTAACAGGTAAAATTCACAAAGCACTGAGGCTGTCTCCATCCTTTATCTTTAAGAAAACGTATCAATATTAATTAAAAGATCGTTATTAAACAATGCTTACCTCCACAACACTGTTGGACACAATAGGGGGTTCATCACAGTCAAACGGGCTCCCGACTAGAACACAAGTTAACTTTAATAGCGACTAAACAGACACACTTGTTTATGATCAGAATCATTAACAAATATTCAGAAATCATTAACGAAAAGTTAAGTTTTATATTATAAATGCGGTTTATCCAATATGCCTATAAAATAATGAAATCACATTCAAGTTTTATGGGTATCTTATCGAAAAATATCTAAAACCACCTGTCTGATTGATTTAGCCTCAATGTTTCTCAATAAGATCTTCCTTTGAACCGTTTATTCTAATTTGATAAACAAAGGGAAATGTGACAACAAAATTACCCAATACATTGATATAAGTAACGAGAAACTGTCCCGCAATTACTCCTCATACCATGGAAACAAGTATCATTTTTTATTTTACGTTCGAGACTCAGTTCTGGCCTGTAGGGGAGAAACGGTTACCGCTGAGTATGATCGCACCTTTCAGTTGAGCAAACATTTCATTTGTGCTTGTAGAGAAGTTCGTCAAACGGGATGAGAGCATGTCCAGTTCTTCTGAGCAAGTACAAACACCAGGAACCACTGGAGGCGGCTCAGTGGTAGTGGTAGTAGTAGTAGTCGGAGTCGTTGGTGGCTGGGCCGGCAGATCTAAAAACACAGCAATCAGTGGTGGATCCACCATTTTGAAATTTGCACTTTTCGAAAGGGGTTCACCCTTATTATGGGTGTTCTTAATTTTAAAAATCCTCTCAACCTCACCCAAAGCGTCGTTGAACATTAAAACAACGTGCTAGAATGCTTTCCGTTGACGTTATTTTCGCGATACCAACGTTGATGACGACTTCCGTTAAGCTTCATATCCTAATTGCCGACAACTGACAAAGGAAAGTGAGTATTGTTCGATTGAAAAGATCTTCATATATTATAGCAAATGGTGTAAGGTTCCTCGAGGCAGATATAGACGACAAAACGTACTATGAGTATTTACATTTCAAGTGATTAATGGATGAACTTGCGTACTCTTCATACCGAGAATCTTAAAAACAGACTCTAGTTCGCTACAAATACTTACTCTCCTCAAACCAAAAGTGATATACAGAGCTCTGGCACCAATGAAATGTTGAAATATCAGTCTGCATGTTTGATGGTGTAGATAAAAAGATGTGATTCGAAACATTTAATGAACTGACGACCGTCATAAACACCATGTGTTTTTCCATATTACAATCGTTCATGTCAACCTAGTTTACAGGTAGTAATTATACCAAGTATCATAATTTTATAACTCAATTTCTATATAATCCAATTTCCACAGGGTGAATAAGATTCATCACAAGTTCATGCCTATACCTACAGGTGTGAGTTATTTCTTTGAGTGGCATTTAGAAGTTGCAAGTCAAACAAGGACAAATATTTTACGGATAACAACTTCTTTATTCTGAATACACGACGTTTCGAAACTTTTTTTTGGCTTTTGGCAATAATTACCTTTAGGACGACATTTCTTCAGGTCGTGGTAGTAGATCTCTCCGTCCACACATCTCAGTATCTCCAACAGTCTACCCCCCTGACACGTCATGTGGAACCGAGTGTTGGGGTAGCTAGGGAATGGGTGTGGCCCATTTGCCTTGCCCTTGCACCGAGCCTGACACAGGATGCAGTAGGTCCGTCCGATACAGTGCCCCACCTTGTACTCGCCTGGTGAATGAAATACGGTTAGTTAAAGGGGCAATAGCACGTTTTTTGATAATTTTATATTTTATAATTTTCACTGATAATTGTATGTTAATGCTAAATGTATTACTTTGATAGTGTCATAAATATCATTACACAAGCCAATCAGTCATAGTTAGAGGACAAAGTATGAAGATTCACATAAAATCCATTGGCGGCCATTTTTTGTGAACACCTTTAATTCATTTTGTGTAAGAAAAAGGAATCGCATGTTGAAACTTTACCGTATATATTTGAATTATTACTGCTCCATTAAGTTTAAAAACATTGTGTTTCATTTGGAACCATCGATTTAATTTTCCAGACATCACCTTATATTCACCCTAAAAACGTGCTACTGCCCCTTTAAAGAATGATCATTTACAAATTTCTCCGTTCATCTGTGGCACATGAGCTTGAAAACATCAGTTGAAGAACTGTGCTTGAGGATGAAAATTGAAAATATCAACACGTAACAATGACATTCTCGACTGCCCAAGCATACTCACATGGGTCGATTGGTTCGAACCTGCTTCCACAGGGTGTCTGTAGTTCATAGTGCAAGACGCACGACATGGAGGTGATGTCGAAGAGGCTTCTGTACAGACACTCCGCCTGGAAGGGGTTCAAGCCTCTGTAGCGGTAGGCCAGGCTGCAGTTGTAGTACTTGGCGCAGTTCAAGGCGTCGGGGAAGACAGCTTGAGGGTTCACCGCGCAGAAACGCTGGACAGAGTCTAAAAATAAAGATACCAGGTATAGGGAGTGCGAATTGTTCGGCAGCAAGGTGTAGTGTCAATATATTGTTTATAATGTTCTGCATATATATGGTATGATTTATGACAGAGAAAAAAGGATCTTAGCATTAAGATATAAAGCATTGATAGTGCCAGTTGTTCAAGAGCAATGTGTGACATGAACGTAGGGTGGGCATTATTGTGAATGTTCTATACAGCCTTGTATCAGCTGGGACAGAGAGCTCACAGAAAGGTATGTATTCAATGAAACACAAATTTTGTACCAGACTACAAACAAATATATTATATAAACACTGGGGGCAATCTTTACTTACGTACTTACTTATCCACTTTGCCGAATAACAAAAGCTCCTCCAGCGAGGCTGATTTTTACCATTTAATTCGAAAGGCCTTTAAAAAGTTCAAGGGGTTTTATAGATCGGATTTTGAACAATGGCCGAATTTTAGTAGGCAACCCTGAATGAAGTTGCTTTTAATGTATCTACAACAGTTAGATCTTCTAATCTTACTCATATTGTAATAAAGGTAGAATATACCTGAGATGTTGATAGCGCACATGCGAGTATAAAGATCAAAGATAGATCCCTGGGGGCACGTGTGTGAGGATATCAGTTGTCCTTGAGAACACATAATGTACTCTGTAGAGAATGGTGGGCTGTCTGGTTTGGGGTTGTCTCCATCAGGTTGTCCTGTACACGGTGTGTTAACTGCTCCCTGGACACACTCCTTCCTGTAGTCGCCTGGAGACATGAACATCATCAACAGTAGCTGCATATCAAGAGTTTGTTCACTTACTAGTGGGTCTTACTGATATACCATGCTGTTTAGATTTAGTCACAGTCTAAGTAAACCTGGCCTCAATATTATCCGTTTCACTCCTTTACTGAGTCTAAAAGGCCTAGTAGAGGGTCGCGTCAGCTCACGTATCGAATTGACCAATCAGAACACTCATCTTACCAAGCCATAATAGTCTGCCTTCGCACGTATGACGTTGGAGGGTCATAGGTAGCAGTAAGGTCGGCTGACGCGACCCTCTACTAGGCCTTGCAAGACTCGGCATAGGAGTTAAACAGATACTATTGAGGCTAGGTTTACTTAGACTCATTCAGAAGATTAACATTAGTGAATAGCTGTATACCGAAGCTCTGTTCACTTACTAGATGGTCTTACTGCAATACCATGTTGTTTAGATTTAGTCATGGAAATACAAACATTAATGGAAGCTGCATACCGAAAGTTTGCTCACTTACTAGTGGGTCTTACTGCAATACCATGTTGTTTAGATTAAGGCATGGAAATAAGAGATTAATGAAAACTGCATACCAAGACTTTGTTCACTTACTAGTGTGTCTTACAGCAGACCATGTAATTCAGATTTAGTCATTGAAGTAAAAAGATTAATGAAAGCTGCATATCGAAAGTTTGTTCACTAACTGGTGGGTCTTACTGCAATACCATGTTGTTAAGGTTTAATCATGATGATAATCAACATTAACGAATAGCTGTATACCGAAAGTTTATTCACTAGTTAGTTTGTCCATCTGCAATACCATGTTTTAAGATTATGGAAATAGACAAATCAAAGCTGCATACAGAAAGTGTTTTTTATTACTAGTGTGTCTTACTTCAATACCAGTGTATTTAACAAGTATAATAAGGCTATTTATATAGCGCTGGAGTCAACAAGAGGGACATGCTCAAAGACAATGAATTGAGAAAGAACTGTGCTGAAATCTTGAGTTTTAATTCAAACACAATTTACATTATTTCATTATAAACAATCATCGGCACATTTAGGTACTAAAAGTAGCGTTAGAAGAGAGATAGGTTTTGAGTCTCTTTTAGAAGTTTCCAAACTGGGCGATGTCTTGAGGTCGAGAGGAAGCGAACGCCAAAGAGAAGCATGCGGAGGCAAACTGAACTGAACTTATGTGGAACCAAATGATTAGAGTTTGTAGGGTGGAACAGAGAGTAAATACTTGTCTCGGGAACACTTGCCCAGGACACGTGATATTTGGCAATGTTTTATGGTTCTTATGACATTGCTATTTGCGGCCGCGTTCTTTAACTATAATACAATTATAATATAATGTAGTGCAGGGCAAAACTAAACTTTAATGCAAAACACATGATGGTTAGGACTACTCTATCTCTTAATTCAAACCTGAAATCCCGATGTGCGAGACAGTTATAGGCAGTGAAAACTACCACAATAGGGTGACGTTAACAACATCAGGCATTGAGCCTTGAAAAATGGTTATCACTTTGAATCATTTTAAACTCTATTGTTTTTGGTCACAAAGGATATTTACTTACATCTTGTTGCGGGCTTGTTTTCGCAGATAATAGTTGCTTGTTGCGCAGTGCTGCATGCCCCTGTGTCTGGATCAAAGAGCTGAGGGTGGGGACATTCGTTCTCATAGACAGCCAGGTTATACTGGTCCAGCTTCTGGGTCTGGGAACAGTCGTAGTACATGGCGCAGCTGCTCGGGTGGGGGAACCTGGCTTGCGGGTCTTTAAAACATTCACTCGAGGCGACCGCTGTGGATTTAAACATTGACATTTTTATTTTGATCATTTGATTCTATCGATTTTTTGCAAATCGTAATATTGTTAATTTCAATATCCTATTAAGTTCACAAGTTATTAAAATGAAAAAAGGATGTTATGTTACAATAGTAAAATAATGCAAATTATAAAATATGGAAAGCCTTGTGAATGAAATTGATATATTTCCATGTTGTTTTAAGATATTTCTTTTCACTTTCCTAGTAATTTTCACCATTTGTGTCACAGCAGAGGTAGAGAAATGTTGCTTTAAAAGGACCTTTTATCTTATAAAGAAAATGAAAAAAAGAAACAGTAAAACAATAAATATTGCAACAAAAACATAAAAAATAAATCATAAAAAACAATAATCACCATAAGGGTTTTCACAGCCAGTTGGCTGGTTGACACAAGCGTTGATATTCTCATTAAACTGGAGTTTCTCTGCGCATTCGAACCAGGTACCCCTTGGTGTTAACCCCACGTTATAGCAGTGGAGGTACCCCCAACAGTCCCATGGTATCTTGACGAGAGCAGTAACTCCCGTGCAGTATTTGTCAACAAGCCACTGAGGGGCGAACCCCTGGCGCAGAGCAGATGTGTGGCTAACTAAGACGAAGCTCGCCACTAATATGGTCCCAAAGCTGACCATATTGAGAGGTTTTCTTTATCGTAACTGAAATATTAATAATGAAAGAAACGAAGAATTGAATAGATGGGATAATACACCTTTTACTTTTATCAACGGTTCCAATGCAGCAAATACCAAATATTCATAACTGATGTTCGTGAATCCAAATCTATTACGTTGACAAGAATACAGTATTGAATTCATTAAGCGATAAAACTTCAGAACCTTTTGACGTTAACAAGCGCGAAAATTCACAGGCTTAACCCAGACTAAGTAAACCTAGCCTCAATAATACTCGCTACACTCCCGATACTAAGTTTAACAAGATGTAGTAGCAGTAGTAGTCAGTGACGCGACCTTCTACTACATCCTGCTAAACTCAATATCGTAGTGAAGCGAGTATTATTGAGGCTAGGTTAACTTAGACTGAGGCTTTAACCACAAGCGTCGGTATCAACTTGATGGATACCCTATCTCACTAGAGTTACGTCCCTTTACTTAACCAACGAGAATTGTTCTTCCGTCCCCAACAAATCTATGTATGGACTTCAACGCAGACATGATCATGTGAATTACTCTAAGTCTACACATATGGGTAGTATTGTTCCGTCAACTTGAAACAGACGCCTGTGGCTAGCAGTAAATCGAAATTCGGTATCCGTGCAATTATATATTATCTAACCTTTACAGTATATTCTTTGTTTGTAGAAAACCTTACCTTTGATGAAAGCATGGATAGAAACGTAACTATCTTTATTTACACCAGTAAGTTTAAA
Organism: Steromphala cineraria; assembly: GCA_916613615.1. Classification (NCBI taxonomy): domain Eukaryota; kingdom Metazoa; phylum Mollusca; class Gastropoda; order Trochida; family Trochidae; genus Steromphala; species Steromphala cineraria. The sequence continues at coordinate 14,712,668 of OU744724.1, read as the reverse complement.
GTTTCGACGGGAGCCATAGAAAAGAATTTGACTGGGAACTGGAACCGGAAGTGTCGAGATTATTGTTTTTGTTTCTTTGTCATGTCAAACATACAACAACACAGACAGTGAAGTAAAAGTTCAGGCAATGAAACAAACAAGGGCGGATGTGAACATTTTACGACATGTATATCAACATGCATAGGTTATTGTGACCTTTTTCATTAAGAAAAAACGATATGACGTGTTTGTAAATACATGTAAATGTACAACGAAATGGCTTTTTCGTGGCGTATAGACAATGGCTTGCTTTCTAAAAAGATATTTTAAAAGAAAAGAAAAGAATGATTACACATTTTTAAGGGTTATTAAATATTTTGTACATTTGGAACAATTTAATACAGATTGACTTTATATCAAACCGTTTAAGCAATACAATCCCTGATATATATGTATACAACTGAAAATCTAAATATATTTTTCTAAAAAGTTCTCTTCTCTATATGATATACTTATCTTTATAACAAGGAGGTGTCGGAATATAATACTGGTCATCCATAAATATGTTTTCTTACTCCAACTTAAAAATATTAGCTAAAAGAACAGAAAAAATATTTATTTAAAAAAACATTGATATATATATTGCCATGCTCATTTAAATTAACTACCCAGAAAAGCAAAACAATCTCCAAATAAAATAAAACTGTCAATTCTTTGCAACGTTTTCTCTACATCAAGTTTCATCAGATACAAATCGATGGTAATCATTTGGGTGGCATTTAGATGTTGGAAGTCAAATAAGGACGAATATTTATGGACAACAACTTGTTTATTCTGAGAAGTCGACGTTTCGATACAGCTACTTTTGTCGTATTCAATCATTTTTAGAAGAAGCTGTATCGAAACGTCGTGTCCTCAGAATCAAGAAGTTGTTATCAATAAACATAACGTTCAAATTTCAAATTTCAAACAAATAATACCATTCGTAGCCGCTTTATGATTGGATAAGTCCATCCGGCCACATAACGTTTGACGTCAGGGTCATAGGTCGCCGAAAGGTCGACTGACGCGACCTTTTAGTGAATCTATCTAGACTCAATATCGCAGTATAGCGAGTATTATTGAGGCTAGGTTTATTTAGACTGACTGTACATCACAATTGCACAATTTGCCTGTTTCAAAAGAATTTTTCCAACAAGATAACAAACAAGACAACAAAGAAAATAAGTGACTTTTCATAGATATCAGTAATTCATTCCTGAAAATTATTTTCCCGTGAAAAAGAATGATCTATAGATAATTTCAAATCAATCTATAGAATGGTGACTTTTGATAACTTCATAGGATATCTAAAAAATAACTACCTCTTATACCCCCATTTGACTGAGCTACGGACCCCTACGGTACTTGCGGACGTTCGAGGAATCGGCTCTTCGGAAGAGCTTCGGTATTCTACGCGGAAAATAGGACAAAATCCTACGGAAAATGTACATTTCACGTAGTTTCGGAACACTTTCGGGACGCTCACGGATCTTACGGAACACATACGGTTAAACTACGACACAACTACGGAATAACTGCTGAATGCTTACGTTGTACACGGAAAAACTGCAGATAAAGTGCGGACAACCTTCGGCAACCGCGTTTTGTGACGGATCAATCACGGAATAAGTGCGGCAAAATCGGCAAAGATCAAAGCATTTTCCCTTGAATCCGCTTATAAAATCGCTGTTTTGACTACGGAAGGGTACGGACTTATTTTCCGCAAACGTTCTTTTGAACATGTTCAAAAGAACGTTTGCGGAAGATTTTAGGCTCACGGAAGCCCGCGGAAGCCTGCGGAAGACGAGGAAAGACTACAGATTAACTGCGCTATCTGACGGAAGCATACGGAAATAGAAGGGAGAACGTGCGTGGCTTCACGGCATAACAACGGTATTGCTTCCGCAAATCTTCCGTGGACTCATTTTGCCCAGTGAAATGGGGGTATTATCAATATTGACCTGATAACCGCACCACGTGGCGGATGTAAGACTATCTTTAGATCAACTTTCACAACAGCAAATGTCATATTTAGCAAAGAATTTTTGATAAATTATATTTATCTCCCCCCTCCCCCTCCGTGTCTGACTATCTCGTGTTTCGTGTAGGTGAATGTGGTGCAGTTCCGCCTTCTGTCTGTCCGTCTTCCTCGTCCGTCTCTCCAGTAACCTCGTGTTTCCGTTATAAGTCCGTAGTCACATATAAAGCGTGACATGCCTGAACCTTAGATCGTTCATAAACATATTCTTTAACCCCGTGTGACATCTTATGTTTCACTTCATGTCAATCCGCCAAATATAGAAGCCATAAAGATGCACAACAAAGGTACAATGGTTGAAAAAGAAAAAAAATTAACCTGAAAATTGCGCATTTGGACAATTATGTCAATCAAACTCTCGACCCTTGACTTCATGGCAAATGCAAGCAAAACATGTTCCGTACTTAAGGTACAGTACAAAAGCTTGTGCGAATAGAATAGCATTAGAATATAAGTTCAAGAAAAAATACAAATTATTTTGTTCTTTCTTATTATGTTTCCGTTCAAAATAAGCCTCTAAGTGATTCTGACATGTTTTTGATGATAATGATATAAATATTAAGTCAAAAATAGCATGCTACTAATTGATAAAACATAAACATAAATGTTTCTTCAATTCCAAACCGAACGCGGTTATTGCCAAAGTTATTCGAGTGGCCTACAGGTAATCATTCGGAAGTAGTTTGGCATCTTTATGATACGATACTCGTTTACTCGTTTGAGAAATAAAAAAGAAAACCTTGAATAGTGATTGGCACGAATTGCCGACTACTTCTCGTTAGATTAACTTGCAAAATGAATTGGTTGACACTTATTGTTTTAACTCTGACATTTCTAAATGCTTACCTGATTGAAAAGGTAGATAAAAATATCGATTTGATAAGAACAGCTTACCTGTCAATTCGACAGGTAGGCTGACGATAATAACTACTACGTCTTTCTAGACTCAATATCGGAGCGTAGCGGGTATTATTGAGGCTATACGTTTACTTAGATTGGATGTACAGTCGTCCATCATGTGGTGTGCACTACAGAAGTATAGGTATATACATGAGGTATAGGCAATATACCTATTCAGGACAGGACGGTTACATGTGAGGTAAAAACAATTAGGATAGCGACACATATTTACATAGAGAGTGAAATTATCTAGGACTGACGTTAGAAAATGTATCGGCGACAGCTGACAGCCCGTCATGTTGCTTGTCAATGTCCGAGGAAGCGTGGGGCAGGAGGTCATAAATACGGCGCGCCGATTGGTCGAAAGACTGAAGGGGCGGGGCTTAATGGATCGGTCTATTGATGTAGCATGTGCACAGGGGGAATAAAATGGTTAGACTGACATGAAAACATTTTAAAAAGAAGTCGTTACATATATATGAACGTTTTACGTAAAGCCAATGAACATGGTAAATGTAACTGTTAGAAGCCAATACGAAGGAAATTACCAAAGAATAATAATTTAGAATGCATTAAGTAAAGATCTGGCTTACGATATGCCGAAATATGGACAATGGAGGGGTTAAAAGTAAAGACAGTCAGTAAGAATGAGAACAAACTTATGGAGGAGTTTTCGCACAGGGTGGATCAAATAAACTCACGGGCAAAAGAAACGCTGGTAACATAAATGTCAGGATATTTTATTCCATGTAAGATAAATGTGAATGAAGCAGAGAGGCAAAGTTTCCTTAGAAGTCAACACAACTATGTTTGCCTTGTTTGAATCATTTTGTGTTGATGTTTTTGCATGGCGCCTTAGAAAACGCGTGTCAAAAAATCGTCAATTTGCTATCTCCTTAAATAAGCGAGATTGGAGAGCCAAATTGGTCATTTTTTTGCATATTTATAGACGTTATAACGCGAAAACATATCAATGCAGAAAGGTCTAAGTGGATGTTTTTCATTAACAGTATCTCAAATAAACTTCTGATATACATTTCCGAAATTCAAACTTAATTTCAAAATAATTATTAACAAAAAAGTACCTGAAAACAGCAATGTTAGCACCCCAACAGTGTTTAGACAATCACAGTACAAAACGCTCCATGCCATCATGGTTAAAATTTATGAACAATAACTTCTCCAAATACTTTTTTTTATCAAACACATTCGAAATCGAATTTACATGGCATACATAATTTGTTTATCCTTCGTTTGAAAATACCCAGCGTTTCTTTTGCCCATGAGTTTAACTGGGAAAGAAAGGGAAAGAGAGAAGGCGAGATGTAAAGGGACATACTAATTGAATAACGGAGGTGGAACGAAGACATGTTAGATAAAGAAATGAATTGATTAACGGTTATAGACGAGATTGACAGGGACATATAAAGGGAGTGATGGAGGGGGAAGGGGGGCGGGGGGCACACAGGGAGGTACATAAAGATAGAAGTAGAGAGATGGAGACTGAACACAAACTTTTAGGGACATACTAAGGGAGTGACGGAGATAGACAGAGATAGAAGTAGATAGGTTGAGACGGAATTCAAACTTTTTTGGGATATACTTAGGAAATAACGGAGAAGACAGACAGACAGGGAAATAGAAAAAAGATAGAAATAGAAGACAGAGGGAACACGAGATATACAGAGATATGTTAAGTCAACAACTTAGAGGGAAGACATAATCTTTTTTCAAGTTTTCGACCACAGGTCCATAGAACATACATATGTTGCAAAACGTCATTAAACATTATATTTTTATAATATTCTGGTGGGGTTTTTTTTCGGGCGTTTTCCCGAACAACCAGTTGAATGTAAACAACTATATGGATAATTAAGGTTATTTAGTTTATCATAACGGCTTTATTATATTTATCTATAAATATATTCTGTTTTGAGCAGGTTCAATGTTTGTCTGTCAAAATTAGATTCAAAGAGAATGTGATGAAAAAGAATGAGAATGCGAATGTTTTAGAGAATTCGGGTTGGGTGTTGGCTTGAAATGTCACGCTTTTGAAATATTACATCAAAACAACTGATTATAAATTCATTCATTGCGAAACGGTTTCTCGATTCTGACGCGTTTGTCCTATAGTTAAGCAGAGTCAATTCGTGATAAACATGCACACAATATATGGAATAACTAAAATATACCTTTTTGGTTTCAGGCACCATATACAAATAGGCTCTTTATGTCTAAAAGCGCAGTGAAATCGTCTTTTAAAGACACACTCATAGCTTGTTTAGACTTTGATATCTGTTATATGGTAAGCATGTCGATATTCAATATAATATATTATGTAAAACGTTAAACCGAAAATGCCTAAATATGACAACCGACAATTTTCGATGGAAAAAGAACAGCCATTTCTTATGCGCAGAAGCGAAATCAAACGTCCCAAATACAGGAATACTCGTAACATATCCTTCCACACAACATCAACTCAAATCAGTATATCTGCCTAGCTAAGATAATTTTCCTAAGTCAAAGATCGTTTGATACATTAATACGCGCCAACAGCAGTATACTATCTGGTTTTCGATCAAATTTACAATTATCCTCTATTTAATAATGCTGAGGAATATATGGATGACAACTTCTTTGTTCATTGTATGCGACGTTTCGACACAGATTCTTGTGTCGTTCTCAAGCAGAGGAAGAGTAATGAGCTAGGGGCAAATATATAAGTAAAAAATACAATGCACAGTGACAACAACTTAATGAAGAGAGTAAATGTAATTAAACAGGGATGAGTGGTAGGAAACCAGTAATGTACAATGAAGTGCGTTACATTTAATAGATAGAGGCCAGTGATGTACATGAGTGATTACAGTTAATTAATTGATGTACATGAGTGATTACAGTTAATTAATTAAGGAGAAGATCATAGGCTGACGGGATGAAGTAACCTTGATCGCGGTTAATTGATGGCTGAATCTTTTTGATTTCCAAAGCTTCTCTTAATTTTCGGAGTCGGTAATCCGGTTGATTGGTAACAAGGCATTTGGTTTCTGACCATTGTATTTGGTGATTGGGGTTGGCTTTGATGTGGTCGGATATAGCTGATTTGCTGTCCAAGTTGTTTACTGATGTTTGATGTTCCTTTAGTCTTGTGTTGATAGGCCTGGATGTCTCACCTACGTAGTTAACTACGGACATAACTACGTAGGTGAGACATCCAGGCCTATATTTGCCCCTAGCTCATTACTCTTCCTCTGCTTGAGAACGACACAAGAATCTGTGTCGAAACGTCGCATACAATGAACAAAGAAGTTGTCATCCATATATTCCTCAGCATTATTGTCATCCCAACTTCTAAAATGCCTCTCAAAGAAGTTATCCTCTATTTAGTTCTAACCGATAAGCATTTAAAATATAAAATACGGTCGCTAATTCTCAAACTAAAATATCCCGCTTTCACAACTTGATGTTAGAAAGCAAGATCCAATGCTGTTATCTTTAGATACTAAAACAGATGTTACCAATGAAAAAAAATCTTGATAAATTCAATTTAAGCATTTCACTGATGTGTCACTCGGGTGATCAAACTAAAATGGGCCCATGTTTCACTTAAAATAACAATAAAACCTGGTTATAATGCCACCATTTGTCCAAGGGAAAATATGGCACTATATCCAGGTTGGCATTACACCCAGGTAAGGCAATTAGAAACATGTTGGCAAAAAAAAACACTAGTTAAAGAAGTGATGAATTTTGCCAATCAGTTTGAGGCAAGTAGAATTTCATCCAAGTACTTAGTGCCTATCATAAACCAATCAAAGTATCTATGCAACAAGCACCCAGTGTCAATTGATTTGAGCAATGCCAATTAACCTTAATTAGTTAAAATAATATCCTAAACAGTTTGTTTTCGTTGGCATCATAGTCAGGAAAAACTGACTTTTGTTCCAAAAAGCATGATTTAGCAAATGGCACTATATCCAGTTTGGCAATATAACCAGTGAGATTTAAGGGTAGCATATCCGTCTGGCTAACACATGGCATCGTATCCTATTTGGCATCATCACCAGGAGCATTATAACCAGGGTTTACTGTACTTCGGATGTCAGGCATGAATAATGAGTTGCTTTAACCTCACGGAGAAAGCATATTTTGGCATAAATTTACATTGGGTGAAATTCATGGATAAAACATGAAAAACTTTAACTTTAAAACGATTGGCGGTCTTTTTATACCTCATCACTGTCGAACTAGAAAGCGAATAAATACGGAAACGTGATTCGTGCCACGCCCGATACTTGACTTATATCAGTAGATAGTATAGGATATATATATAGGCGTGAAAGCAAATATCGATGGTATCCTAACCGACATATATATAGAGAATATAAATATAGTTGAAAGTATAAGGTGACATATTTTCAATATGGTCATATGGACTCACAAGAAAAGCAGGACGTTTTCTGAATATTTCAAAGAGAAGAGAATAGAATTATAGAATCGGTAATAAAGCAATTAATTACACTCAGAAGTGTGTCATAAAACTCCTGAAACGGAAGAAAAACGAGATAAACACTCGTTCCAAATTATATGACATGCTTGCTCGGGTAATAATCTTTAGTATGTATCCTGAGAATCCTGAGACTTTCTTATCATTATTTGATAGTCACATTGGGAGTGTGGTTAGTTATGCTTCTGCTGTGTGGGGTTTCCACAAGGGAGACAATTGTGAGAGAGTACACTTGGAGTATTGTAAACGTTTGTTGTCAGTTAAGAAAAGCACGTGTAATGCTATGGTCTATTCTGAGCTTGGTCGGATTCCATTAAGATATATAAGAATGTTTAATATTATAAAATATTGGAGTAAGTTGTTGGTTACGGATAATTGCATTCTGCGTGGTTGCTATGAATATTTTTATGATAATGTTGATAAGTGTAACGTGCAGAATTGGGCATACCAAGTCAAGAGTATTTTAACAAGTATAGGTTTTGGAAATATATGGCATTCCCAGGAACTTCATCCAAGTTATTTATTGGTTATTAAGCAACGGATCTTTGATAACGCTTGTCAGTTTGTTAGAGGTGAATTATCATCATCAACTAAATGTAATTTGTATGTTAATTTGATTGAAAGCAATACTCTACAATTTTATCTTCGCAAGCGTATACCTTTTATTTACAAAAATTATATAACTAAATTTAGATTATCATCACATAGTTTAATGATAGAAACAGGCAGGTACAATAGGATTAATGTTAATGAAAGGCTTTGTAAGTTTTGTGATACGGAGATTGAGGACGAGTTTCACTTTATCCTTCAATGTGCAAAGTATAAGGAAATAAGACATAAGTATATAAAACAGTATTATTGGAAAAACCCATCTGTTTATAAATTAATTCAACTATTTACATTACAAAATACTACCCAATTATGTAACTTGGGTAAATTTCTTTTTAACGCCATGAGAATAAGAAATATGTAACTTATCTTGTTTAGATTAATAATAATAATAGGCTATTTATATTGCGCATGTGTCCATGTTAGTGCCATGCTCAAAGCGCACATGTACATTCTCCTTTCATCACACATTAGTGAATATTTGTAAACCATCCGGTTATATTATGCTATTCTGTTTAGTTATAATCCAATGAAATGTAATATTTCACGGAATAAAAGAATTGAATGTATCAGTAACTCATTAGACATTCCGTATGAGTTGTCTCAATCACTTGGTTCAAAGGATACAATGCCTTTCCTATTATGTGATCACAAGATATAACGTTGGTTCAATACTTTGGGTACGAAATTCGTGAGCAATCCACCATTAGTGAATAATATGTATGGTAATATCAAGTGATTTGGTTCTTATTATAGTTATTACGTGTTTATCGTATAAATCTCGGATAAAAGACATTTTTTGTAATACATGAAGTACGTTACAATTGTATATGACGTCTTTGCGGCATTAATATCGTAAAGACTCAAATTAAATAACGATTCTTTTATTACATTTCTTATTGTCTTGTCCATGCTCTTTAGTGACAACTTGGTGTAAAGATTACCTTTGCAGATGATAATTCCTCTCGAGACATCTGGGAAATGGTAATGACAATAACCTGATAAAAGCAATGATCGATTTTATTTTTTATGCATGATTGCTAATTACTTCGCAAGAATTAATGTAGAATTTATCTTGTGAATTCCTTAAAATTGGGAGTGGATTGTGACAGATACCAGAATTGCTACAACCATGATGAACATGAACCTAGAGCCCGCGGCAGATAGAAGTTACAAACCACAGCCAACCAGAAACCGCCCAACTATCACTCCATTGAAGATTAGATGTAAAAATCATATTTAATTGTCAACAGGAAAGTCCTCCTAAATTTCGTTTCCACAAAAAATACCCCTCTCGAATGGTACCTTTTAAAATAGAAGCAATTAGCCATAAGTCATTGCGTCACGTTGTATATGATGCATGGTTCCGTGGCCATATCTATTGTGTTAACAAATGTTAAAGGCTCTAGTGATACCTGGAAATTCGTGGCCAAATGAACGCCGAAACACGACATGTAGTCAATTTTATATTTGAAAACAAGAAATAAGACGTTTGTCTGTTCTATTGAGTACTTATTACAGACTTTAAAAGCAAGAACTTACCTTAATCCAGCTTCATAGCTTGTTCCTCCGATGTTACTTTTTAACACCTAACTATAAAAACTCAATGTCGAGCAAGCAAGTTTGATGTTCTTTGAAGTGACATAAAGCGACTTCTGCCGTGCTAAATGACAATCGGGATAATACAAGGATAGTTATGTGATTTCTTTATGTAACAGCTTCTGACGTAAAATTATAATCAGTTCTGCAAAAAAAGGCTAGTGTACAAAAAGTGACCTATTTCCTTCATTATGAATTATTAAACAGCTTTGCGTATGATTTATTGTACCTGTCATGTCCTATTGTATAAGATCTTGTTTTAAAGTTAACTTTAACGAATAATGTTATTGCATTTCATCCTATATATAATGCAATATATACATGAAAAACACCAGATAAAAACTTACCAATCTTAGATGTGATAAAACGTTACACGATGACACTCACATACAAGACCCACCAATGACTTGGTGTGCATCCCGACACCTGGATGAATTGCCAAAGGCGCATAATTTGTTTAAAGCAAGGTGATTTCATAAAAATGTATGCGACATCATGTTGGTCCATTGATTGATAAAACGTCTAAGACGGTTAAAATAAGTCCACCCTACAAGGTGACTGCACGATTCTAAAACAGTATTTAAACTCAAAGTAATTATTAACTTCCAAACATAAAAAACCGTTGCGTTTTTTGTAATTTAGAAAATAGAATGCTGAAAATTATCTTTTATAGGAGAAGTAACACATTTTTAGGGGGAATATGAGGTGTTCCAATTGTGAAATAGTTGTTGGTCAACACCTAGAATTCGTAAAAACTAAATTTTCCAAACTAGGTGTGTCACATTATCATAATTGTGGATAAATTGTGGCAGATTTCTTCAATGACAAATATATGATTATTCAGAGGTTGAGATGGGTACAGGCGCTTGTGGATGTGTGAATGGCAAGTTTTCCTTTCCCATGTTCCTTGGTCTGTGGATAGATTGGGTGGGTAGGTTTAGTCAGTGGCTGTGTTGTGCAGATCTGAGCGTGTCAGAAGTTGACAGCAAATCGGTATTTGAGGCAGATGGGACCAAGACAAGGAGATGATTATTCTTGGTCTGGTTTGCTATGCATTCTTAGGTTGGAGTTAATCCAAAAATTACCTTTCTCATGATTTTATTCTAATGTGGCCTTGATGTGTTGAATATTGAGAAGATGACTTAACATGCAGTCTAAAGCCCCGTTTATGTAATAGTTATATGACGAGTATTGGTCGTCTAGTTCACGACATGGTTGGTTATACGACGAGCCGCGGAGCGGCGAGTCGTATAACCAACCATGTCGTGGACTAGACGACCAATACCAGTCGTATAACTTACTTATACCACGACCAACACAACGACATATATAAACAAAACATATCTTTTAAAATACTATACGCAAATTGTAAAACTGCGTTGAACTATGTTCTCTATACCAAACAATGTGCCTCATCACGATTTTAGAAACTACCAAATATTCTCTAAAGTATGCTCTATAGTTACCTGATCCTTTTGTCTTTAAAAAAAACTGTCTATTGAGCAAGTAAATAAGGTAGGCAGAAATAAGGCAGAAGACTCCCATTACATATTTAGTTATACACGGTTGACCTAAATTCATTTAATTCTCCTGTCTCTTTAATAACCAATCAACGTGGACTGTATTTTCATACTTTTAACATTTCCATACTTAATCACCGCTGCAATTCATTTTCTTAACGTTATTTACAGGCTGTTTATGTAAAGAATGCGTTTATTGAAGGTGAAATATAAGTCACACATGTCTGTTTGTGTTCTTTATCACCGATGTATTGACTAGAGCATATTTTGAAGGAAGTACAATTAGTTTGCAACTTTGTCTCTTCATTGCATATATTTTCGTGTCGGATACACCTGACGAAGTAGGCAGGAATTCATTTACTAAGATGTTTAAGTTATTACTTATGAGGAAGTTATCTACTAACGTAAGATTAGTCTATATTGACTAGTCATAGATTCTTGATATTCAAAGAATGCATTAATTTGATGTTCAATAACGTTTTCAAGAAGAAAATTAACATCTATTCTTTTACCTTATTTTGGCATTCGAATGAACATGTTTTGAAGGAATTACCATAATTATCACTTGCTGTCTATTTAACAGTACAGTTGTCTAAATGGTTTAATGCAACTTTAAGTGGCCCTGGTCTGTCATGACTTGATAATGAGGTTTCTGTCACAGATCATTTAATCAAATTTAGATATAAATTTGCCTTACTTATTGGTATCCGAATTATGGAAAAATCTCTCCAAAAATCAAAATTAAGAATTTCCTCCCAAAAAATACAATGTTGTTTATTGATAGGGCTGCGGGTTAATAATTGTTTTTGTCGACTTATGGAAGAAGTCACAGTTAATAATTAAAATATAGCATATAAGTCATCAAAAGGATGACAGGAATTACAAAATCGTACAATGAAGAAAATGTTCATTTCATCATGTATTTAGGCTTCTGAAAATATTCTCCATCCCTATTCTCTACATGATTCAGTTTAACATAACAATCTAAACTCCTTGCAGGTCTTTTATGGAACGACAAACATGACGCCTGTCCAGGGAAATGAAAATGTCCCTAAAACGGAAAAGATTCATATGGGTGAATCGTTTGTGTGAAGAGAAGAAAGACGCCAAAACGAAGAAATGGTCAGCAGTATTTCAACTTTAGAGGTCAAAACGACGTCCTCCGGCTGAAACGACTACCTCAAAAGATGACAAGGCTCCCGACAGAACCCTCACAATTAACAAAATATGAACAATGTAAAAGGCCCTAATAAAAGTTGTCCCATGGTTGTTTGTCGTTATTTGAAATTGGAGGTATTTGTCAAAAAGTTGCAGTTACATAGATGGTGATCCATTATGTTTTAGTCTGCCCTGAGAAGGGTTAAATGAAAGTAGTTCCGGCTGATTCTCTGCTGTAGTATAACTAACATTTTGGTTAGTTATACCACGGGTCCAAACAATAGAGTCGTGGTATAAATGTGCGGTTACCCCCGGGGGTAAAGGCAATTTTTTGCCCCTAGGGGGTAAATTTCGTCATGTAAACGCAATTTTTAAGAGGGGTATACTTACCCCCGGGGGCAAAGTACGAAATATTTACCCCTGGTCTGGAGGTAGGGCAAATCAGATACTCTCGGGGGTATAAATACCCCTGGGGGCAAACCTGTCATATAAACACTTTACTTTGTATACCCCAGGGGGTAAAACTGAATATCCTTATAAAAGTCAATATATGAAGAGAAAATAATGCCCCTAGGTATTGCAATTTCAACTCATATAAACGCAATGCAATATTTGACTTTTGCCCCTGGGGGCAAATTTACCCCCGGGGGTATAATACCCCTAGGGGTAAATGTGCGGCATGTAAACCCACCTGTAAACCTCCTTTACTGAGGAGTGAAAGGGATGATATTGAGGCTAGGTTTACTTAAGGTCTGATTTGCCCTACCTCCAGACCAGGGGTAAATATTTCGCACTTTGCCCCCGGGGGTAAATATACCCCTCTTAAAAATTGCGTTTACATGACGAAATTTACCCCCCTGGGGCAAAAAATTGCCTTTACCCCCGGGGGTAACCGCACATATAAACGGGGCTTAGACTGACTTAACATTTGATTCAGAAGCAGAACGTGGTAAATTACAGGATTATGCAGAAACAATGGGGAAGAAAATTAGTGATGTTGAGAAGAAAGCAAAAACCTGGTTCAACGACCAGATCAAGCCGACTGAAAATACAGGCCGAAGCGCTGAGAAAAACTAGCTATTAAACAACGGAGCCTCAAACTGGAACAAGAGGAGGAAATGGCTAGAAGCGGAAAATGCTGCATTAGAGGAGGAATCACTTAGTGTCACAAACTGTTAATCTATTGCCATGTCACATCCTGTGTTAAAACCAAGTTCGGAACTTGCCATTATTGAATTGATGCATTTGCCAAAACCAGAACTTGTCAAATTTGACGGTAATCCAGCCAAATACAGGTCTTTCGTGAGAGCATTCGATAACTGTGTTGGATGCTCTCGCCTGAGCGAAAGTGCCAAATTAAATACTAGTAGATTAATTCAATTCTGCATAGGAGAAGCTCGAGATGTGATCCAAACAGGATGAGGGTTACGTAGCGGCAAGAATCATATTGGAAAAGAGGTTTGGAAATCCCTTCGTGATTGCCAGGGTGTGGTTACAGAAGGTAACTGAGGTCCCGAATCCGACCAGCCCACATGACCTACCCAAATAGCTTCTTGTGATATAACACATCGACTCATTAAACCATAGAATGAATGCAGAGTTCGTTTTAATCCTATTATTATATATATCCGCCCAACATGTTTCATGTTGCAACGTCAGCAGCTTTAAATATCTTGTCATTGCCTTTTGAGTTGTCAATAAAATCTTACACCATATCAATAATGGTTTAACACTCTCTCCTTGTCGAAATTTCAACAACTTAACAATCAAGGCCAACAACACTTAGGGTTAGCTCAATGAAACTGTTTTCAAATGTGCCCTTTGACATTCTTCATTCCAACATTATCATTAATTTCTAAACTGTGTCTCATCAAGGAATGAAGATGTTTTATAACAGCATATTCAAACAAACAGGAAGGTTGTTTTCCTCTCGCTTTCACATTAACATGAGGAACTTGACGATGGCGAAACATACACATTTACTAATTAAAAAGATGTGGTTTATCATAGTCTCATGATGGTTAATAAAAGTCAAACAAAATTAGCTGCATGTATGCAAACATCAGTATGTCAGTATATCAAAATATATGCTAAAACTGATGAACTTCAGTCGGCCCGGGGGATAAGCCATCTCTCCTGATGGCTCTTCTTCATCTCGCAACGTCAGCAGCTTTATAAATATCTTGCCATTGCCTTTTGAGTTGTCAAAAAAATCTTACACCATATCAATAATGGTTTGAGACTCTCGTTCCTTGTCAAAAGTTAAAAAACTAAACTAAACAAAAGTTTCATTCGTTGTCTCACTGTGTCGCCCTGGATCTGTTATCTGGATTGGAGTTACAAATTTACCCTGATATCTGTCTGGGTTTTTTCTCCTTTAATGTTAAAATCCCGACGTGTCTTTACTCCTTCATCGGGTGGAATATGGGGGATAACAAAGTGGGATTGGAAACTCAAACTGTTTGTGAAAACAACAACACGAGGAAATTGTTATTCTTTTACGGGTGCTTCCTTCACTTCATTCTATGAATGGTTCTGTGCTGCGTTCTCTTTCTAATTTGGATACCTCTAATTTCCTGTTCTATGTAGTGTCTTATTGTCTTATTCTCTTTTTTTTTTATTTCTCAAATCTTTATTATCCTACCTCATGTTAGAATCTCGATCTCTGATTGGTCCACGTGACCCTGGATAAATACTGATATCACCCTCTTCAGCGGGGTGTTAATTATTTTTTAAAAATCATTTGTACCCCGGCACATAAAAAGCATGAAAAAACCGTGCAGATTGAGCGTCTTGAAATGTACAATGTATGTTACCTCGAACACATGATCAAGCTGGTTACTTTTGATCAACTGATAAGCTTGAACAAACTAGTATAGTAATATGACTTAAGCAGTTAACATTTATCTTACTCTTTATCTTCATATTATATGCGTTCGGTTAAACATTCGGTAAGATCAATTCGTTATACCATTCAGAGGCGGGGTATTTGGGGAGATATCCGCCTCTCGCTTGGTGTTATGCGTCGAGCTGACTTATAATATGCTATTTGTTGTTGTTTTCATTATTCTCTTCCTTATTAAGATCTCTCTGATATCCTTTTGTATTGTATTTAATTTCCTCTTTCTAATTCAGACTTTTCTCTCATATCATCTTTAGTTCTTAAGGATTCTGCCATCAGGCTGAAATCTTATCGTTCATTGGCGTGTTTTTGTCATTCTTCTAAGATTCTTGTAAACAGGTTTAAGCCAAAACCGCTGATTCAAAGTTAACCAAATTTCACAATTCCATAGCCCATGGAGACGCAAAAAGAAGCTTTTTGGCTTATTCGGCCCTATCATTAAAGGCCGAATTTTACCCTAAGTTTGGAATTTTAACATGGGCAGTTTTTTTATTTGACAATGTGAAATAACAAATACTGCAAAAAAAGTAAATTTTCGTAGGTCACGTAGCACCATTTTGATTTTTTTGCATTGTTTTTTTTTAATAATTCTCCTCTTCATTTGGATTTCTCTAATCTCTAATATCCTTTTTGTTGCCGTTATTATTATTTTCTTTTTAAATTCCTGTTCTTTGTAATGTCTAATTGTTTTTGCCTTGGCATGTGTGCTGTCAGCATTGAGCTGCATCCGAAAAAAATGTGCTTACATACTTACATTGTAAGTGTCCTTGTGCAAAGATTATAATTTCTTCGTGTCTTACCTGCATCAAAGCACTATAAAAACGAAAAGGGTACTGTTGAATTGTCATTGCCAAAATTGAAGACCCTTAACATAAACGTGTATAAACCTAAACAGTTTTGATAGGTCGATTAAGTCTACTCTAATTCTACTTTTTGTTTTCAAAATTTTAATAGCTATCAACATTAATCATACTCGTTATTTTGCATCGAAAGAATTTCAGAGACCTTAAACAAACAAAGTCATAATGAAATATTTTATTTGAAATAACCGAAATGGGAATGAATGTGACCATTTCTGTCTTTGTAAACTTGCCAAAATTCAGAATTTCCACGAGAAAGCAGACGACATAAAAATAAAAAACAAAATGTCTAGTTATCTAATCAACGCCAAACTGAAATCCGAGTTACATTTTAAGGGCACTGAGAAAAACGTTCATTATAAAGCTGAAGAAAGATTTCGTAAGCACACTGTTCAGTTCTGATTTTAATTAATTAGTTTTGATTATTGGTAACAAACTAAGAAGACACGGAGTTTGTTGATGATAAACTCTTTATTTTCTGTTGAAACTTCTCCAATCAATCTTTTATTCAATGGAGCAAATACGGACTTAGAACTGGCAAAATATAACATATCTCTTACAATCCCTCACGTTTAACCAACAAATTAGTTATCAGCTCCCCGAATTATTTGAAGCAGAATATATCTTACCAACTACAGTTTGAATCTTAAACTGCTCTTGTTGAGCGTTCTATCTTACCCAAACAGTGGAGGCACCTTTCTGTCCATTTCTAAAACCCTAAATCTTTCTTCAACGGCTGAAACCAGAACCTCCGAGAACCGGAACACTTCTGTGTTTATAAACAATGGAGGTTCAAGATACCTATTAGTCCCTTTGCGATAGTGGTGTAGTACCCCAATGTCATCGTCTATGATTAAGTCATGGTCATCATTTACAAAATTCTCAGCAAAATGTACGAACATCACGTCCACACTTTTGGGTTTGACTATACTTTTAGGTCCGGCCCATGGGCAAGTTTTGTACCTCTTCGTGTGCAACAATGGGTGGATGCTGTATTTCTTTGCTACGTCTTTATATGGAAAAGAAACGTCGGTAATATTAATATCTATTGGATGAAAAGCGAGGCGAAACCTCAAACTTCCAACCGATTTCCCTTTAACATCTCCCTTCTCGAACAGGAAGTCGGCCATTTCTACAATATCCTTGTGCACCCTTGGGAAAATGATTTCATCAACATCAACAACGATAACATACTTGGAAGTGTGCATTTCCGAGAGTAAGCACCCCTGGAGGGCGACTGCCTGTAGCTCTTTTGGAGGATATTGGACTGAGAGCTTTTCTAGATCGAAGCTCCTCAACTCAACCCACCCTTCCTTCTCGTATGATTTTAGCACCTCCAGCACCCTCTCTGTCTGACTGTTCAGGTAAAATATTTGTTTGTCAACACCAAGAATCCGTAAAAACTCAATGTTCCACACGAGTTGTGTCACGTTATCATAATTGTGGATAAATTGTTTTATACATCGGGTAAGAGTGTTGTTTTCCTTAGTGGGAGCTTTCACAGTAACATTTGTTGTACCATTGTTCATTCCCTTTATTGCAAGAAGAACATATGATGGCGTATGGCGTTCCTTCGACACTGGACACATGACATACCCTTGTCTCCATCTGTAAACGAATCATATATAACCTTTTATTGACAAGAAATTTGAAAACAACTTAACGTTTAAATTTATAGTATTGTTAATCTTACTGGATGAAACTCATCTCCTTAAATCTATTATCACATATGAACTTCATGAAAAGACTATGACAAAAAAAATTGTTTTCTCACTGATTTTTTGACATGTCGCCCATCCAGCTGTATTGAAAACGTCTAAGCTTTGCGTCCCCTTTACTCGAACTGTTATCGGGGTAGTGCACAGTGCAGGTGAAGTTGAATACTGGTTTCCTCATATTGAAGAGCGTTGGTATCTTGACAAAAGCTTCTACTTCCCTGTCGTCGTAATAGCCAACATGAACTACAGTCGCTTTGTCCATCAGAACCTGCAGCTCGCCATAACGAAACCTTGGTTCAGGGGACGAGTCGGATCCATGCTGGAAACTTTGCATCTTTCTCGGCGTCTTGTCTGGTAGCTGAATATATACATGGTAATTAGTTATAGAGAATCTCACACAAGTGTCTTTGATATCAAATACATCAACATGAGTAGATTTCAGTAACACATTTCGAAGGAATTTTTTTTTAATTATCTTATTTACCTTGTAAAGATGTTTCTTAATGTCAGCAATATGAATTGACTCGATAATAATCAGAATGATATGGATATATAGGCTGGTACCTAAATGCCTATATAATGGAAAAAGGTGGAGAGGTAGGGGCTTGGGAGTTGGTGCTGCGGTCTAAAGCGCTCATGCATAACGCCCTGAACAACATAGGCAGATTGATGACCAATGGCAAGAATATGGTTATTCAGATATTAAGATACGTTCAGGCGATTGGGGATGAGTGAATGGCAAGTTTCCCTTTCCCATGTTCCTATTTGGCCTTGGTCTGTGGATAGGTTTGGTGGGTAGGTTTAGTCAGATGCTGTGTTGTGCAGAGCTTACGAGATACTGAACCTGTCAGAGATTGGCCGCAAATTGGTAGTTGAATAGTATGTCTTGGGACCCAGACAAGGAGATGAATGTACTTGGGCTTTGAACACTTGGTTTGCGCGGCATTTTTAGTTTGGAGTATTTCCAAAAGATACCCTTGGTGTGTTAAATATTGGGAAGATACTTTGATTGGACAAAGGGATCGGTGCATTCTGGGGTGAAGTTGTAGTGGAGGATACAATACTTTCTTCCATAGTTGTCTTGGTAGAGCAAAGAGAACTGTTCCTGACTGCACGAGTGGTTTGGATAATGCGGTTGATGCGTGGGACGGCATCTTGGGATAGATGTTTAAAAGAGAACCTGTGTCAGAATTACGGGAGCTGCTGCTTGCGAAGACTACATAGAGCGAGCTTATATTAAAGTGACACAGAGGATCTTTCTTAACATTTTATTTGGTTTTGATAAGCTAAAAATATCTAATATGCTGATTAAAGTTCATATCTCATCACTGGACTTGCAAATATATCCATTTTTGCATAATATCTCTAAAATGCTTGATTTTATGAAGAAATCAAGAAAACATCTCACATACGTTTAATATTCGAAATTATGCATCCAATTAATCTACCTATTAGTTACAATACCCAATAAACACTATCGAATCGAATATATCTTCCTGTCTGCTTATGACAAGGTTTCAAAATTACGTTTGGCGAATTTGCGCGCGCCACTCGAGCAACATTGTCCGGTTTTCGATCAAAATCCCGACTTTGAATGGCCGTATTTTCGCTCTAATGTACTGATTGACCTTTAACTTGTTATTTTCAGTAACAGTTAGTGGTTCCCGATGTTATAACATCGATTTCAAAATTTGACATGTGTGATCCTATCAACATATTCTGTGTCTCTTTAATGGCAAGTGAGATCGACTAGGATTGGTAGGGACATTTGTAATACTTTTGGCAGATGCTGGTGGTGGATCATATAATCATCATTTTAAATCATTATAGGTGTAATATTTTGCCTGAGAACTATCTAAGTAATATTGACATTTTATTTACAGCATTGTTTGTAAATGATTGAATTGTTTGACTGGTAGTTTGCTTTTATTCTGAGATACGATTTGCTGAGCGTATGAAAAAAGAAAAGTTTCTTAGTATTTTTTTTCTTTTCCAGACAGAGCATGTCACAAACATAACACAGGTAACCAATGAAACTTTTGATGATCTTTTGACAAGAAGAGGGTGTTAAACCATTATTAGTAGGATGTATGATTTTATTGACAACTCAAAAAGCAATTACAAGATAGTTTAAAGCTGCTGACGTTGCAAAAATCTGAAAAATGATGGACGGATATATCATACTAGGATACTAGGATACTCTGCATTCACTGTATTCACTGCATTCACTGATATATCACAAGAAGATATTTGGGTAGACAAACACATTATGTGGTGCAAATATCTTCAGAAGGTCAAAGATTTTCTTAACCTTAATATCGGGTATGTCCTCCATTCGCCTAAATTGTTGGGCTACACTGTCGCTTCATTGACGTAATAACAATTGTCAGGAAGACTTGTCGAATGGTTTTTAAATCGTAGTAAGTCCTGCGAACAGTTCTTACAACCTAGAGGGTGTGACTGGTACAAAAATTGTACTTCATCCTCTATATGAGAGAACGATCATGTGAATTCTTCTGCCATGTCGAAAGGTTAACATGATTCTTTTGCATCAACCAACATCTGTACCACCCGTTCAGTGAGAGGCCTTGGGTTGTATACAGATTTGTTACAAAGATTTTTAAAAATCATCCCTTATTTTACACTTCTTGTACATTCATTCAACCATTTACAATAATTATTAAATAGATTAAAATGTCATTCCTTATTATACACTTCTTGTACAGCCATTCAATTAAATACAGATTTGTGACATAGCTTAAAGAAAGGTAATCCCTTATGCTACAGTTATTATTTGTCCATTCAATCTTATATTTAAAAAAACTATATATTACATAGTTATACATTTGTTATAGATCTACTCAATCATATACAAATTTGTAACACAGATTTTAAAAATGCCATCAAACATTCGAAAGTTGTTGGAGATCTTTTTAATTATATACATGTTTTTGAACATAGATAAAAGAAATGTGGTCCTACATTCTACAGCTGTTGTCAAAGTAGACAATAATGTCCTTGAGCAAGTCATGAATGAAAGTTCCGAAAAGGGATATTACTATCTATTAAGGGATATATATTTCTCCCTTTTTTCGTTGATTTACAATGTAACAAGGGACCAAAAGCTTGATAATATTATGGAAATGCAATTCTTATTCATATTTTATGTCAATTGATGATGTCTATTCACATTTTCAAGAATGAGATGCACGTATTCTACTTGATAGTGATAGTAATGACATTTCTTCAGAGATCCCACGCCACTGCCCGAGAAGTTGCTTTTGAAAAGCACGGTGATACTCATCTTCCTACGCAAAGCCTAAAAACCCAGTTTCCGAACTGTGAGTTTTATGCCTTGCTGCCGACCTTTGAGTTTTCTGAGCTTGCTCTCTAGATTACTATGAGAGAAAGCAATAGTCCAATCAGAAAGTAACAAGAGGTTGCTAACAATCGCCTATAGGGCCGCTGATATCAGCACAGAAAACTCAAGGATCATCAGCAAGGCATAAAACTGACAGTTCGTAAAGTGGCGCTTTAGGCTGTAGCGGAGGAAGTTGGATGATAATATGTTCACTTATTTGTTCGATGTATTAAATCCTTTCCTTAATATGGTTACTTATTTGACCGATGTATTACATCCTTTCCCTATAATATGTTTACTTATTTGTCCGATATATTACATCCTTTCCCTTATATGTTTACTTATTTGTCCGATATATTACATTCTTTCCCTAACATGTTCACTTATTTGTTCGATGTATTACATCCTTTCCTTAATATGGTCACTTATTTCTCCGATGTATTACATCCTTTCCCTAATATGTTTACTTATTTGTCCGATGTATTACATCCTTTCCCTAACATGTTTACTTATTTGTTCGATGTATTACATCCTTTCCCTAACATGTTCACTTATTTGTCCGATATATTACATTCTTTCCTTAATATGGTCACTTATTTCTCCGATGTATTACATCCTTTCACTAATATGTTTACTTATTTGTCCGATGTATTACATTCTTTCCCTAACATGTTCACTTATTTGTCCGATATATTACATTCTTTCCTTAATATGGTCACTTATTTCTCCGATGTATTACATCCTTTCACTAATATGTTCACTTATTTGTCCGATGTATTACCTTCTTTCCTTAATATGGTCACTTATTTGTCCGATGTATTACATCCTTTCCTTAATATGGTCACTTATTTGTCCGATGTATTACATCCTTTCCCTAATATGTTTACTTATTTGTCCGATGTATTACATCCTTTCCCTAACATGTTTACTTATTTGTTCGATGTATTACATCCTTTCCCTAACATGTTCACTTATTTGTCCGATATATTACATTCTTTCCTTAATATGGTCACTTATTTCTCCGATGTATTACATCCTTTCACTAATATGTTTACTTATTTGTCCGATGTATTACATTCTTTCCCTAACATGTTCACTTATTTGTCCGATATATTACATTCTTTCCTTAATATGGTCACTTATTTCTCCGATGTATTACATCCTTTCACTAATATGTTCACTTATTTGTCCGATGTATTACCTTCTTTCCTTAATATGGTCACTTATTTGTCCGATGTATTACATCCTTTCCCTTATATGTTCACTTATTTGTCCGATGTATTACCTTCTTTCCTTAATATGGTCACTTATTTGTCCGATGTATTACATCCTTTCCCTAATATGTTTACTTATTTGTCCGATGTATTACATCCTTTCCCTAATATGTTTACTTATTTGTTCGATGTATTACATCCTTCCCTAACATGTTCACTTATTTGTCCGATATATTACATTCTTTCCTTAATATGGTCACTTATTTCTCCGATGTATTACATCCTTTCACTAATATGTTTACTTATTTGTCCGATGTATTACCTTCTTTCCCTAACATGTTCACTTATTTGTTCGATGTATTACATCCTTTCCTTAATATGGTTACTTATTTGACCGATGTATTACATCCTTTCCCTATAATATGTTTACTTATTTGTCCGATATATTACATCCTTTCCCTTATATGTTTACTTATTTGTCCGATATATTACATTCTTTCCCTAACATGTTCACTTATTTGTTCGATGTATTACATCCTTTCCTTAATATGGTCACTTATTTCTCCGATGTATTACATCCTTTCCCTAATATGTTTACTTATTTGTCCGATGTATTACATCCTTTCCCTAATATGTTTACTTCTTTGTTCGATGTATTACATCCTTTCCCTAACATGTTCACTTATTTGTCCGATATATTACATTCTTTCCTTAATATGGTCACTTATTTCTCCGATGTATTACATCCTTTCACTAATATGTTTACTTATTTGTCCGATGTATTACATCCTTTCCTTAATATGGTCACTTATTTGTCCGATGTATTACATCCTTTCCCTAATATGTTTACTTATTTGTCCGATGTATTACATCCTTTCCCTAACATGTTCACTTATTTGTCCGATATATTACATTCTTTCCCTAATATGGTCACTTATTTGTTCGATTTATTACATCCTTTCCCCGAGTGTTTTAGATTTGTTTGAGTGAACTAGTACTGTTCTCGTATTTCTCACTGACCATGGCCAGTTGTCCTTAAAGGGGCAGTCTTATCGGGAAGTTTTGTAAAAGAAATTTTGAAACATATAACAGGGAGATACATTTTACTCGATTTATATTTGACAACCATAACAAGGCATTGTTGTTTAGTTTTGTCATAAATCATTTGTACATGTGTTAATATTTTATCAAAACATATAGTTCATAATTCGTCGAAGGTGAAATTGACAAAAGAACAGTGTTTTATTATGATATTTCCAAGATAGACACGACTGTGGACCGGAAGTCGATAGGACAGAATCTTGAAATGTCTAACCTGTCGTATCTACCGATACTTGGTCACGTGACTTGAATGGGGTCCAATCCAATCAGATGCGGGTATACTAGAAAGAGTTGACTTTCATTGGCTCATGCGAATCGAGCATGTCACATAAGTATAATGAGTTCCGCATTATCTTTGATGTTCCGGTCCATTACAGAGTTTGCCGACAAAAAAGTTGTCAGTAAGACTTTACCAGGTTAAAAATTTCAATTTGGGATTTTGAAAAAAAACTCTGTCCGATTTTTTCCAACGGACCTTAAAAGGGGCCACAGGGTCACAAAAGCTTCAATTTATAATCTTATTTGGAGAAGAACTCGAAAATGCACAAAGTTTACGGACGGACGGATGCCGGACACCATGTCATAAGCCCATCGGGCCTAACAGGCAAGATGAGCTAATTGGCAAATATTTCGATGAGGCATGAATACATATTGACATAATTATGATTTAACCTAAATCACGTAAAAGTCTGAACTAACCATATTAAGCATGTTAGTATGACAGATTGTTGTTTTTACAAAGATTGGCGGCCATTTTGGAAATGGCGGTCATCTTGGGAAGAAATTAATTTGGCCCTTTTTCTATATTTAATCAGCACACCAAGAGCTACATCTGATAAATTTAGTACGTTTCATCTAAAATGCACAATAGGGTTGATATTCTGCACCATTCTTCAGGATCATTATTGAATAGCTAGCTTTTTTCGCCAAATCTCCAGTTTATGGCAGCCATTGTACCGAGATGATTACTTTGGGCTTTCGACCAATTTGCAGAAATGGCAATAAAAATAGTTTGTATCGTGTGGTTTTGATTAGTGATCGCTAGGTTAATCTTCCAAGTATATGTTTATACAAACTTTAGATCGATTGTATGCCATGTAAGTTAAGGGGTCTGAAAACGTGTATGTAACCTACTTGCGTCGTACTTTATCCAGACTGTACAAGGGTATGTAATCAAGGGGAGTCTCAAACCTTTTTATCCTGAATCTGGAGAGGGGGTAGTTCCATTCCTCAGCCATGTGAAAGAGACTGGAACCACATTCTTCTAGGTCATTGATTGAACTACCCCATCCTGTCTCAGGGTACGAACTTTACGCTTACTCCACATACTGTACCCTGGGCTCAGAAGCTAGATTCGCTCGCGCGGGTTGACTTGGACTATAGCCAATGAGATCATTTGCTTGCCACCTTCTCGATAAAATTTCAACGAGAAAATCATCTGATTGGCTATATCCCAAGTCGATCCGCGCTAGCGAATCTAGCTACTGAGCCCAATCTCTTTCATATGGCTGAGGGACAGCGGTTAGGTTACCTGCTATAACCGTACTAGTGTTATAACGTAGTGTCAGTGAAGCTTATGGGAAATAGTGGTATAAAATGTAATTATCCTTCACGTATAAACTAAGTTGTCGTGAGATATAGGAATTACCTCCAGTTTTGTCCGTCCGTCTGCCTGTGCCAGCTTTCCTCTTATGGACCAGAACTAAAAAAAGATCTGATCTGGTGAACGATCTGAACTTGTGGAACGATCATCATTTATATTAGTTCTTTGAATAACGTTTTAGAAGTTTAAGCCAAAGCGAATGACGAGTATTGTCAAGGTTATACAACTTTTTTGTCTGTGAAGACGACGTCTCGACATAGATCCAAAAATTATTGTCAAGCTAGTGATCAAGTGATTGTGTGCCCTTGAATGTCAAAGGTTAAGGTCACGAGATATGGCTTATTATAATGTTGTCAACCTAGTGATCAAGTGATTGTGTGCCCTTGAATGTCAAGAGGTGAAGGTCACGAGATATGGCCTATTGTTATGTTCACCATTTTTTACCTTTTCCCACAAATGTTTCCAGAAGTCATACACATACTTATATCATTGAGGAATTATTTTGGTATATTCAAAGTTAAGGTCATGGTCACGTGTAATGAAATCACTGAAAAATCTACGAGATATAAGTTACTGTCATCTTTATTCTGTTTGATCAAGTTTTATTTTTAAGTCTTTTTGACAACTCTTATTAATCATATGTTGATCATATTATATCGCCTTGAAGTCAATTACATTTTTATTATGAAACATACCTTGGACATGCTCCAGAGAAAGGCAATGGTGGCAGCTGTGAGAAAAATGCTATATGCGTTTCTCACCCTCATGATGAATAAATCTGAAATATAAATCGATAATAAGAAATGTGTTTCATTATAATCAAAATCAAGTCTAACGAAACTCTGGATCAATTTGAATTACTGCAAGGCAGGGGTCATGTTTAGGTTAAGAACATGTCGATGATATTCGGTAAAGAAGGTAGAATATGATTGGTTGAATCTATATAAGGTGAATGATTATCAAACTAAGAATGTCACCGGCCACGACCAACCTGGTAACTAGGTCACAGTTATTCAAGGACACGGTGACTCTTTACAGCTTGTACTACATATGTTACCTTTTGCTTTTCATCGGGTTTTTCAAGATCCAAATTAGAACACAGCTTGTAAAAATGATGATGATGATGATGGCGGCATTATTGCTACAGTTTAACTTTAGCTTTAATGTAATAAAGCCATAGAAAAAAATCATTCTGTTTAATCTATTTCTCATAAATTTAAACTTTAAAATTTGAAAGTTTAATTTCTTAACTAATTTTTGTTTAACCATGAAAACAAAGTTCAACAATTTCTGTTTTGATAACTGCCGCTTGGTCGATGTGAAATAACAAGAATTTGTTCCCTGAAATAATTGATTTATTATTTCAAATAAACTGTTTTAATCCAACTTTAAATTCATTTATGAATATCAATTTTTCTTTTCTAAACCCTTTAAAATATATATGTGGCAGAAGTATCTTATTGATTTATCAACATCTGTTTGCCTTACTGAAACATAATTTATAATCAGATGTAACAATAATTCACACCCTTCAATTACCGAGGTAAAGATTCGCTACAGAATTTAGCAAATTTATCTGGCAAATTTGGACACATTATGGAAGACTATTGAATTGTCAGTTTTAAAGAGGCAGTAGCACGTTTATTTTATTTTTTTATTTTTTATTTTTTTAAGTTTATGATAAATGCATTATTTTGATGGTGTCAACAATTTCATAACACAAACCAATCATGCATAGTCAGAGGACAAAGTATGAAGATTCACTTAAAATCCATGGGCGGCCATTTTGTCTTTCAATTGGACCCATGAATTTCATTTTCCGCACATCACCTTATATTCCCCTAAAACGTGCTACTGCCTCTTTAAAAGCATGCAAAAATGTACCTCAGGTACCTATATTCGTGGTGAAATGTTAACCTCGTATGACCAACCATGACACACGTAACTAGTTGATTACCACGTGCAGGCAAAGAATAACATTTACTCAGTTACAGTGAAAACTAGACCAGACTGATACGAAATAACCTGAGATAAAAATCATATATTGAAAAACGCAAAGATATGACGTAAACTGCACAAGGCAAAACAAACATTTAACATTAAAGACTGGAAAATGTTAATTTCTAAAATGCTGCACATTACAAGTGCTCCTGGTAAGAAAGTTATATATATCTATCATACAAATAAAACATAGTTCATCAGAAAGAATTAACAGTTAGATTGGTTCAGGTCAAAGGGTTCATATTCTCCTTAAAGATTATCTTCATTTTCATAATTTAACAACATTTAGATGTACATGATTGAGTGGATGCGAAATTCTCTGACCCCAAACCAAGTGATTAGAGACTTGAACTTCTATCAATAAAGCTTATATTATTACCACCCTCGTTGCGAATATGCCTCGCTAAGAGTGGTTTTTCCAAACACAGTCTTGTTCCTGGATGGGTCCTGGGGAAATCTGCCCACCCTTTTGCTTGGTGTCCCTTAACATAATTAGATGTAAGATACTTTTGTTATTGTAAAGGATCTATCTTTTAAAGATTTGCCTAAATGACCCGCTTTAGCTGATCACTTATGGCGGAACAACACTGCAACCATTAGAGTTATCTCCCCATGTCTTGCGACCCAATACAAATCGACTAACCCAGGCAGCTTATAAGTGAGTGCTAATTAGTATTTTGAAAACAAACTATGAAAATTATCTGCTTAGGCATAACTATATAAGGCTATCAGCATTAATGGATAACCCCCAGAAAATCAGTCCATCAATTTTAAAAAAGTGATCCTTACATTTGAGTTTTCTTTTTTTCTGTCTCTGTAAAATGTGTAGCAGATAGATGTAACAACTCACTTTTAATGAAAACAAAGTACTTAAATGACCACATGATACGATTGACACCACGCATAACAAGTATTGGAGGGCAATACCGCATTGCGATCCGTCAACCCTATCGGGGGAATTACTGTGATATTCGAAGAGTTGACCACTCACGAAGGTATGTAAACCCACCTACAAAAGAAACTTTAAATCTTTACATGCATATATGAAATAAATATTTTTGGGCGGTTGTAATTAATTAAACAGTTTCATATCATAACGTATCCCTTTGGAAAGAGGATTTGATCACCACCAAAGTAACTTTGATTGCGTTTTGGAGATGTCTTTGGTAGAAATTGCAATGTACGTGCAAACGTTCTAGAATGATTTAAAATGCCTTTAAGGATCTCTGGTTTGCATCCATGATACGTGTCAAGGAATGATTGCACACGGTACCCTTCTACACCTAGATAATATCAAACCCCATAGTGCCAGACTGACTGTGATATCCTTGCCCACCAAAACGTCAAGTCAACGTCTAGCCCCTGAAATGTCGCCGAGAGATAGTCCTTGGGACAACTTTGCCAAACAAGTGAGGCAACGATATAAGCCACCTCAGACCATGAATGAGCTTGACAAGATGATTCATGAAGAGTGGAGACGACTACCGGATTACGTCACCTATACCCCCATTTCACTGAGCTACGACTTTGAAAAGTGTTGAAGACTCTTCCCGACTATTCCCGACTTTTCCACTACGACTTTGTTGGCATGAGTCGGGAGCAAATAGAGGTCAAATTATGAAATTTTATATTTCTACGAGTTACTAACGACACTCTTAAGATTTACCTACGACATACACGACTGACATACGACACAATGAAGAGAAACTCCCGACAGACTTACGAGGCACCCCCGACAATAAACTGAGGAACTTACGATTCATCCAAACTCAGATACGACTCAATACGACTGAGACCGACTCGTTCACGACACCAAGTCACCACCACGACTCTGACAAAGACTCATTTCCGACTCTCTAACGACTCACTGTCGACCCACTCACGACCTGAACGACTTATTTACGACTCGTTCACGACAATGACGACTCCTCACGACACAGAAACATCTCACGTACGAGTCACAGACGATCCACGTACGATAAAATCGGCAATTTTAGACCGGAATCGGGCATATAAAAGGCCAACAACTGCCGACTTTTTTGTTATGATTAGTCAGGAACGGGTCGTCACTGATCGTCTTTGAGTATTGGTTAGTCCTACATGTGTTTGCACTAGTTGAAAGTGAGTCGGCATGTAAATTAGGGAAAGAACCATTCCCGACTCACACCTTACAACCACGTTTCAATCCAACTATGTACGACTTATTCACGATTCAATATGATTCCAAACGACTCAATAACACTCAGATACGAGCAACATACGACTCAATACGACGTCAATGGAATTTCTGGAATTTCCGGTTGAAAAGTACGAACCTCGCCGGACTTAAAAAGTCGGGAGTGGGTTTTTGAACATGTTCAAAAACCCACTCCCGACAAAATTTGACCTCCCGACTCTCCCAGACTCATACAGACCCATACAGACTCAACTACGCTCAGAGGCTACTAAAGAGGACTCAGAGACGCTTAATTACGAGTCAATGACGACATTTGGCCTATTTTCAGTCGGCAACGGCTCGTAGCTCAGTGAAATGGGGGTATAATAGCGTCTAATGAACTCCATCACCCGACGTAATATTGCTTGTGTAGAAGCCCATAGAGGCGTCTCACAACACTGAAACAGTTTCCTATAACAAGAATCCCGTTGACATTTTATCCAAGTAGCAATCAAAGACATCCACCAAATTGACCTACGAATTAATCAGAGAAATTGACATACCCCTTCATATGCATCAGACACACAAACTTTTTATTTTCGTAAACCACTGAAATGATTGCTTTAAAATGGAATGTAAAATTGGTTGGCTATTTTATCTTCTATCAAGTGACGAAGTTGGATGTAAAGTTTCTTTTGTAGGTGAGTTTATGTACATGATGTAATTCAAAACCAGAATGTCAGTTTTTGCTAATGAAAGTTAATTGAAGGTTTATTAATCCCACATGCACGCATGAATTATAAACAATTCCTACTGACAGTGAAGGAAACTGCATAGCATATCCCTGTGTAACAGTAGACAGGCCTCTCAAAGTCAGGTATGGTTATAAATGATTATAAACGTCTTGTCAACTTGCTCTTTAGTTAGAAACACATGACATCTCACATCGAGTTTATGGTTCAGTATACCGAACCAATCATGTTTCAACAATATCACATAAAAAATATTGCAAAAATATATAAACGAAAATCATTAATTTAAGATAGTTATCGCCTCTTAAAATACCTTTAACCGCTGTACTCTCCTCCCGCTACTTGAAAAGTGACAAATCACAAGTGTTACTTTCTTCGTCAATGATTATTTGCCTTCTGATATTCATTAACTGTAACACGTGCGCATATTTCTACAAAAAGATCTACATGTATGGATTATCAATTGAAACTATTGCCAGAAGTCATATACAACGCTGCTTTTCGACCTCACTACATGGCGACAGCTATAGCCAATGGCCACTCGAATCTAATTATACGAAAATAAGTTGTTTACAATTTAGAAATCTTTGTATTGACGTTTCTGTAGAAGGTATGAAAAGAGTCCCTCAAAAAAACTGCTTCTGCCATAAAAATCCAATATTTGAATATTCATTTTAAAGATATATTTCGCCTGAATGCAAATTAATAGTTTTGTTTAAGTAGGCTTAATAACATAATGCTGTGATAGGAACTTATTGAAATGTCTTTATGTCATGAAAAGGGGGATTAACTTGTCATTAGCATAATGACATAATTTTATTATTTCTTCCGACTGTGACTGAAAATTCGTAACAAAAAAAAACATTTTAATTCTAAAGGATCGAGCGCCATTAAATACAATCATTCAGAATGTAAGACTGTCAAAACAAGCAGAAAAACATGTTTAAACAATGTCATATACTGAGTCACCAAGGAATGTCAAAACGCGTATGTTTAAGTTCAATACAACTGTATTAAGTGTACAATAAAAAATGATTATTGAAAACAAGCTTAACCGCATTTTAATCATTATTATTATATTATTATTATATTATTATTATTATTATTATTATTATTATTATTATTATTATTATTATTATTATATGGATATTTATATAGCGCGCATATCCAACCACTCGTGGTTGCTCAAGGCGCTTACATTCCCCCCCTGGTCAATGGCATTTCACCGTCCGATCATTTTCCATTTCACTCCCTGGGGAGTATTCAACCGTCATCCATATGTGGCGCTCAGGTTAGGGACCATTCTATGCCTCACAGGGTACCCATTCACAGATGGGTGAACTGAGACACATAGTCACAGCAGTTCGTCCAACACTGCTGAACGCTGATAACCGACAGCTCGGCGTATGCACATGTATATGTATCATTCAGTCACTGACATGAATTCGTTGGATCTTTTAAGTGCGCAGTTTGTGTTGCACTACACACTAGGGCTCCAGGGTGACCCTTGTAGAGTTCTAACAGAGGTGAACTCTAGGTTTTTTACACCTTGGCCTTGATGGGATTCGAACCCTGGACCTCAACAACGTGAGACCGGCGCTCTTGCCGACTAAGCAATACCGTACCACTTAATCATACTTACATCTTGTAACTAAAATACCTAAGATTAAACTCTCTTTCTTGGGTATAACTGTTACTTCAACGAATTCCTAAAGAAGAAGTACTTCCATATATAAGAGCTTCTGAATAAATTGCCGTTGTTGGTGTCTGGGCTGCACGTAAAATAGATCTTAGCCGATATCCTAGTTCAAACAGTTGAAATGCAACGGTGCATTAAATACTTACGTTCTTTAAGAATGCATTTAACTACGAAGGTATATTTCAAATAATTAGGTAGATTTAGGTAGAGTTATTAATGATCTTTGGATTACAGCCTAATCCGTCGATTTTTCAAAACTGAACTGTACCTATCCGTCGAATAACGCTTGAGTGATTTGTACCGATCAGTAGAATCTTGGCGTGCTAGAAACACTGGGAGAATCTAAGTTATTTAATGAAGGGGTGTAAGGATTGTTTATAAGCATTACGACATTATTTTATGATGTTATTTCTGGTAACGTCACAGTGGCGAAATTGTCATCAAAATAAGCGAGTCATTGTTGATCGTTCGTTTTCCCCAACAATAATACAATTAAAATAAACTTCACCTTTACACTTAAAATATACAACGTATTCAGAACTCTAAATCCTGATTCACATAGACAATGTTTTTGATGATAGATTTGATTATCGAAATATTTGGCAATTTTCGAATTTAAGCCCTGGGCTAAATATGGTGAAAATATTCCATCACGAGACAGTTATTTTCCGTTTTTAACCCCTTGGTTTAAATACGGGAACTCCCTGTATGTAGCTTCACTTCAGGCAGTGTTATATGCCAAATGCAATGTATGGTGCCGTACTTTGGGCCATGTGATGATGTTTTACTCGTCTCACTTAATGTTCTGATTTTGTGAATAATTTCTGCAAAGGACGATTATTTAGTTTGACATTTTAGGAAATAAAGACTGAAATTATGATTTCTTTGAGAGGCATTTTAGAAGTTGGAAATACCATAAGGAAGAGGATTATATGGATGACAACTTCTTTATTCATGTAAGGCGACGTTTCGACACAGCTCCTTGTGTCGTTGTCAAGCAATGTAGGGTTACAGACAGTCAGTTGCATATATATCGAAATACACAAAAGGATTAACAAAACCAATTAACAATGAAAACAATATGTGATTGAGGCGCAATAAACAAGGAATGATAATAGGGTTATTATCCTTTGTATGTGAATTACCCTTGTGAGTGCGTTTTCAATCATTTTGAAGGAATTACATTTTTCTTCCGTTTTATTACAAATACATAGATAAATTCACTTGCAGAGTGGTGAATTGTGAGTTAAGTGAATAAGTGAGATCTTTCACTGGGGCCACGCCTTTAAATCTACTTTTATCTTATTTAAAAGGCACATAAAGCCGCTTTGTTGCATACAGACTACTTACAAAAAATAGGATAAAAATTGGAACCTGGTGATTTGATAATAAGGACAATAATCTTCGAAGCTTTAAAGCTATATTGTCTCCCTTTAGAACAAGATGACATCTATGATGCAAGGAAAATTATTTTCATAAGATATTGTGACCCTTTTTGTCCTTTGAAGAATTACCTATAAAAGCCAGAAAATAGCTATAACAAACATGAGGTACAGAGCTAAGGCTATACTTTTCTATTTTTCTTACCTGTGAGATGTACTTGACAATTTAAGCGTTGCGTTTCACGGTCACAATTCACGTTTTTAAGTGTGGTATTTAGGCCAAATTTAAAAACTTATAACCATCAATATGATGAGAATAGAGACTAGGTAACACAGTTTCCCCTTAAACATTCCTATAAAGTTTACTTATAGGGATTTAACTTTTTCACGTGACTGAAAATATATGATACACCAACGCTGTTATGAATATTTAAGCTATTAAATCATATTTTACCCATTCACAGAGTAAAGTTGACATTTGAGTTTTTTTTAAGATTCTGAGACTAAAGGAGTTTATGAAAAACAAGAAGAAATGATAGAGATAAACTTATAGTTTTTAGAAAATGCTTGCTATTTATTTCAAGGTCAAAAGGTCAAAAATCATTAGATCAACAAGACCAACAACAACATCATCATTATCATCATTTATCATTCATCATAAATCATCCATGAATCACTTATCCATCAATCTTTAATTACCAATTTTCTATCATTCATCGTCAATTCAGCATCAAACAAAAACTAAAACAATCATTTTCAATCATCCACTAATATTAATATCCACTATAATCAACACTAAAGATTATTATTAAACAATCATTTATCAATTATTCAAAACTTAACAAATCATCCATCAATGACTCGTCAATTAAATCAATCATTCGTCAATCATTGT